>OY757011.1:107074463-107724636 GCA_963580285.1 Lucinisca nassula
AAACCACAAGGCCCAGGTCTTTGATATTTGGTATGAAGCTTCAAGTAATAGGCCTCTAACAAGATTGTTCAAATTATAGCCTTTGGGCAAAAAATGTCCCTGCGCTGGGACTCACTAGTTTTACATAGGCATAAATGGGAAAAAACCTTTAAAAATCTTCTTGTCCGAAACCAGAAGGCCCAGGTCTTTGATATCTGGTGTGAAGCTTCATCTAGTGCACCTCTGCTGAGATTGGTCAAATTATAGCCCTGGCGCCAAAAATGCCCACTCGCCAGGGCCCGCTGGTTTTACATAGGCTTATATAGGGAAATCCTTTAGAAATCTTCTTCTCTTAAACCAGAAGGCCCAGGTCTTTGATATTTGGTCTGAAGCCTTATCTAGTGGACCGCTACCAAGTTTATTCAAATTATAGCCTTTTGGCCAAGAATGCACTAGAAACACTGATACTCAGGTGAGCGATTCAGGGCCCTCTGGGCCCTCTTGTTCATTACCATGCCGCATTTAAATAACGACCAGCGCGCCCAGGCCAGGGATATGCTCAACGTTGGCCAAACGTTAGCCGAGCCTTTGGTTACGCGTGGAGGACTATTCAGAAGTTGTACGATCGCTTCCGGCAGACCGACAATGTAAGGGACCGTCCTCGCACCGCTAGACCTTGTTTGACCACAAAACGTCAATATCACAAATTGACGTTGCTGTCACAAGGAGGCGGTACCAAATTTCCGCACAGATAGCTCGTAACAGGTAAGGGGCAATGTATAGGCCAGTACGTGCTCACAGGCTTTACTACGGGCAAATTTTTTACAAGGCCCATAGAGCCGCCCGAGTGAACTGGTGCCGCAACCATTTGCGGTTCCGACGCACCGACAAGAACAATGTTTTCTGGGTTTAACTTAAGTCATGACCTAATGTAGGAGAGGAGTGATTTGCTGATACGTGCGTCCTTCAGACTAGCCGCTTGGGCGGCGGCAGTGTTATGGCATGTGGCGGTCATCACGTGAACAAGTCCGTGAAATGAACACCCCCTTACACCCCACTTTGTAAAGCGAAAAATGGGGTGTACGGGGGTAAATATTATTTTTCTTATTTTTACTCCAGACTTAGGTTGTGGGTACTCGTTAGAACCGCCTCAATGAGGCGGTTCAAACGAGCACCCACAACTTATGTTTGCAGTATAAATAAGAAAGATATCATGGATTTTCATCCGAAAAGTAGCCATTTTGGAGTTGTGAAAAAATGCATTATGTCATACGGGTGTGTTATCGTAATGGTGTAATAGGGGGCTTGAAGATAAATCTTTTTGTAGTGAACGGCAATTTGAACGTCCATGTGTATATCAACCAGATTCTAGCGCCCTAAGCAGTGAAATTTATTCAAAGACAAGCGCAGCAGTCACCCTTTAGCAACCTAATGCTTGACTGCATACTGCTATTCCCGCAGCGTCACAACATAAACGCTCTCAAATGACCAGACAACAGCCCGGATTTATGCATACTTGCGAACACATTTGGGATGAATTGGGTAAACAGATGACAGAACCCGACGAACCTTCAGAACCTGCGAACTGTCCTCCAAGCTGCATAGAATGACCCCTGATGTTATCAGATAATGTAAACAGTATACGGCGGAGGATCCCGTCAAGGTGGCTAAACACGAAAATAACATTTACCACTCTGTAGGCGAATTCAGAAGACGACAAGTTGTGTATAGATTTTTTTTCTTATTTTTCTCAGAAAACAGGACTTGGCATGTTTTGTGGGAAAAATAGAAAAATATATTTGAAATGACGTCTGCTTCGAAAAGAATACTCAGCATACAGAGCGTTAAGCAATTTGACAATCATCGGACAGATAAACAAATGGAAGTTCCATCATGAGCCCTCGGCCCCTAGGATAAGTAAACTTCTATAATTATATAAAATTTCAATGAAACCAACTGAAAGTTCATGATTCAACTTTAAAATAATCTTGGTTTGAAATTAAGTTAAAAAAAAGTTCAATTATAGTTTTGAAACAAATATTAAAGTGAACTTTGTTATTTTCGCTGAGTATATGTAGAGATTCATGTAAAACTCTTCGTGTGTGTGTGAAATCGGGTTTAACGTCGCTTTCAACAATTTTTCAGTCATATCACGACGGTGTCTGGTTGCGACAGGGAGCTCAATGCTCACTTTTATAGTGCTGCCACACTGAAGTATCATGTCCCAGACACATTACATGATACCACACCCAGTCACATTATCCTGACACTGGGTCGACCAGTCCTAGCTCTACCCCGTAAACCTGAGTGCCAAGCGAGGAGCAGCTACAATGTAGTACCATTGTTAACGACTTTAGTATGTCGCGGCCCGGGATCGAACCCGTGACCTCCCGTTCCCCGGAGCGGACACTCTACCAACTGAGCTATCGGGGCCGGTATAAAACTCTTCGTATCAGCACAATAAAACGAGAGGAAAAAATAAATAAGGAAAGTAAATTAGATAATCAGATTAGTTCGAAAGAAAAGAGAAAATGGAAAATAAAATTATAGAAGTTGAATTATCGACTTGCTCGTATTTACTCAATTTTCTCTTCTTTAGAACCAAAGAGAACATTATATGAGCCCCGCCAAGCGAATTTGTGACTTCGAGCATTCCGTCATGACAAATTTTAACTGCGCATGCCCAGCCATTCAGAGGGGCCAGGGATATGGCTTTCTGCCTGAAGGTTCCTCTTGATTCACTGCTTGTATGAGCGAGCAGCGAAGGTTCTGGCGAGACTGCGCGGATGCGCAGGCTCGCCTGAACCTTCGCTGCTCGCATAGGCGTTAAGTACCAAAATCGCTTGACGGGGCCCATATCATGCTATATATAAATATTTTAAGCGTCCGTAAGATTTGCCAGCTTGTCTAGGCTACAAAGATAATTATGTCCCCCACCGAAGGGCAGGGCGACATCATTCTTTTTGCGTCGGCGTTGGATGTTTGAAAACTGTATCTCAAGAATCGACATACGGATGCTTGCCAAAATTGCATGGTTACATAAGCAGGATAAGCAGAAACGGAGCTTAGGTATTGATGATCTTTGTCGCATTTTCTAGGTCACAGGATCAAGAAAAAAACTCACTCTGGGCTAGAACAGCTGCTCTGCAACCTATTAAGCAAACGAATTTAGTAATTGTACTAAACTTTGCACAATTTAATATTGCAAATTCATTAATTGCACTAAAATTTTGCACATTATAACATTGCTACCTATCATATACTTGATTAATTTTATGTGACACATACCCCATTTTAGGATCACAATCGCCCCCCCCCCCCACCCCGCAAACCCCCTCACCCCACCCAACAAAAAAGTCGAAAAAGCTTGTCTGCTCCCTGTTTGTTAAATGGTCTTATTAATTAAGGTCCGGCTTGGTACAGAATATAAGAATCGTATATGGGTATGAGGGGTGGGTTGAAAAATCCGTCACGTGGGTCACTGCCCGGCATCTGGAGGCTTGCCGAGTGATGTCGGACAGTGATCCCGATGGACAAATTTTTCTATCCACCCCTCACACCACCATATCTCGCATACCTTCCATTTCTTAGCGCTGGTTTTAATGCTGTAGTCACTTCGGTTACCGACGTCCGTCATATCGTGATGACACTACAGGAATGTTAAGTGACGTCACGTAACGTGTTGTGACGTCAACCTTAACGACGGTGCATATGAGGTCGTATTCAACCGGTGCATTTATCAAACAAGCAAGGAAATTCGATTTTGGGTAAGAACACCAGGGATAGAACAGAATTTCTTGCACACCTAACAAGGAAATCCGTGATTTTACCCTGGGAGAGAAATTTATGTTCTTACCCTGGTGTTCCGACCCAAAATTGAATATAATCGCGTGTTTGATAAATGCACTGGTTGATTACGACGTCACAGCAACGTCACCAAACATTCCTGAAGTGTCAACACAATATTGCGGACGTTTCTAACCGAAGTGACTGCAGCATTAAAATCCGCTTTAAGAAATGGAAGGTATGCAAGAAAAGAAAAAGAATCCAATTTGGGTGTGTAGGGGTCGATAGAAAAATCCGTCCCTCGGCAAGCCTCGTGATGCCGGACAGTGTCCCTCGGGACGGATTTTTCCATCCACCCCTCACACCCATATAAGATTCTTATATTCTATCCCAAGCTAAACCTATGGATTTCCTTATCTGGTGTGCAAGAGTATAATTGTAAGCTACCAAACACGTGACTAGAAGTTTGAGTAAAAATATAGGTGATGTTAAATCAAAATCAACACAGCTGTTTTACTGTAACATGCCTTCTCCGGACAGTAGACATTAAAATAACAAGAGAAAAAGGAAAAGCGCCAAATAACGTTGACGTAGGCAGGAAGTGATGTTAAAAGCGCAAAAATGACGTTGACGTTATTGGACGTTTTATCAATTGAAATGGTAGATCTACATCACGAAAACACGCCTATATAATTTTGACCCCCTTGAACCCCACTTTTATATAGTAAAACTGGGGTATCCGGGGTTATACCTTATTTTTTCTTATTTCTGCTCTAAAATATAGATTGTGGGTACACGTTAGAACCGCCTCGATGAGGCGGTTCTAACGAGTACCCACAATCTATATTTTGAGCAGAAATAAGAAAAATATCACAATTTTTCATCATAAAATTTTCATTTTTTTTTCGGCGATAAGGTGCCAATGTGTTTGTATAGGCCTGTTTGCGTAATGAGTTGAAACACTGGAAACTGGACCTGGTTTGATTTTTCGTTGGTCGGTAAAAAAATCTAGAAATATATGCCCAGGAAAAGCCAATGGCACCAAGACGAAGAGTAACTTACAATGAGGAAAAAAAAAACAAAAAAAAACACGAATCATAAACAGCATAGCAACCAACCCTTCTTCCCCACAAGGGGTGATCAAGGTGCAACAGACACGATTAATGAAAATTAAATAATAATAATAAGGCACAATCCTAAGAAGAGCCCCCGTCGGAAAATCCGACAAAGCTACATTCAAAATACAGTCGAACTTCAATGGCTCGAACACCTTTGGGACCAGAAAATCTGTTCGAGACAGGGGTAGTTCGAGCCACTGAGGGCTAATGCCAGGAGTCATAACGAGATACTTTAGGACATCTTTTTCTGTGTTCTATAATGAAAAATGTATGCTGTATGTACTCATTAGAATCGCCTCGATGAGGCGATTCTAATGAGTACACACAGCATACATATTCATTATGGAACACCGAAAAGATGTCTAAAAGTATCTCGTTATGCCTCCTGGCAGTAAACCTCAGTAGCTCGAACTCCCCCTGTCTCGAACAGATTTTCGAGGTCCCAAAGGTGTTCGAGCTATTGATGTTCGACTATATTTTCTAGTCCTTTGGGATCATTGTTTCTACTGTGGAATTGAGTGTCACTGATAAGGCCGATTTGGCCGAAACTAGCTAGTTTGTCCCAGACAAAATAAACTTGTATACTGCGCGGATTTCAGATCTGTGTTATAGACCATGCTTCTAAAGGATAACCTTTTTACAGAACATTTATCAAATTTTCTAAAAGTGTCTATCTTTTGCCTATGTCCGGTGCGAACCAGCTATCGTATGGCATCTGCCGCCAAAATGCTTTGATGTGGTCTTTGTTCTTTGGCTATCTACAGAAACAATCTGACTCGTCTTTCTCTGAGTGCTACAGATTGACTTTTATATGGTAGACGGAAACGTAAGTCTTTCATTTCTAATTATTCACTCTCTTGTCTTTAATCAGTTGCTGTCTGGCACAAAATCTATTAGATCTAACACTCTTTTAGGAATAAAATGGCTCTAAATGAAATTAAGAAAAATAAGTGGTTGAATGACGTAATTGTATACTTGCTAAATTTGACGCCGCCATTACGCTGAGATCATCATGAAAACACGCTTATATAATTTTGACCCCGTTGAACCCGACTTTTATATTGTAAAACTGGGGTTTATAGGGGTATACCTTATTTTTCTTATTTCTGCTCTGAAATATAGATTGTGGGTACTCGTTAGAATCGTTTCGATCAGGCGGTTCTTACGAGAACCCGCAATCTATATTTTGAGCAGAAAGAAGAAAAATATCACAATTTTATTCCCCCCCCCCCCACCCCGAGAACCTTTGATTCTTCGGGGGGGGGGGAATATAGTTTTTGCCCTGCCTGTCTGTTTGTTTGTTTGTCTGTCTGTCTGTCTGTCACAAAAACTTTAACCTTGGCCATAACTTCAAAAGTATTTGACCTAGCCTCATGAAACTTCACACACCTCTTATACTTTAAAATTGGCCCCTACGGGGGGCATTGGTCGCTGACAGTGACAGCTCTTATTCATTTTTTAAATTTTCCTTATTTTTCGGCGGAAATGTATTTGTATAGGCGTGTTTTCATAATGATGGCGATGGTATGTTCATGCATGAAGAAAGCCTATTCTTTCCTGGAAATGCGTAAAATGGATATTTGCAAATAGTGTAGACCTGAGTCAGATGTTGCATCATGCGGCATTTGATGTGAGTTTACACTGTTTGCTCACAGAACTTCCGTTTAGAATTGACTTAAACGAAAATAGACCCGATACTCCTTAAATGACAAATGTACTTGATTTTTGAGTTCACGGATATGTTGCACTGGTGAGTAAGGAGGTCTCAATGCGGACTGAACACATTATTTGTCTTAATCGCGACGGATGTAAGGGCGAGGATTGTGTAATTTAATTTAATGGTTTCATGTACATTATAGAAGTGTGCTATAGCAGCTTTTTTCTTATCTCTAGAAGATGACTATGTTTTTAGATTTTTTCTTATTTCTTCTATTGCAGAATCCTTCTTCAGTTTCTACACAAACAATGGTGAATTGTTATTTCTTCAGTTTATATACTTTCGCTGACCGTTCCAAGGCGGCGGTTCTTCTGTCGCGGTTTAATTTTGTTATGGTTTGTCTTTGGGTGTTTGTGTCGCTTATATTATTTGTGGTTTGGATAGCCTATTGGCCATTATGTGGGAAAGTAACTGTCCTTTTGGCTTTTCGCTATATATGTTTCTATTAGGGTCTGTTATTTCATGTTTGTGTTTCTTTCCCTTTGGTGTCTCTGATGGGAGCTGTGGGTTAATTGTATCGATTCCTGATCATTGCCTCCACTTCTATTTTACCAGCATGTAACACTGATCGAAGGGTCCACCAATATGCAATGAGTTTAAGTTAAGCGAATGTGTACATTTTCAGAAGAGATTATTCTTTCTTCCACACGGATGAGGCGAAGGTTTCATGAATCTTGTGTCACTGGGGTGTCCAACTGATATTGGCTTATAGTTTGCCAAGGCCTGCTGTCATTGCAGCAGTTAAGGGAAGAAGGGGATATGCTGTTATTTCTTCAGTTCCTACACTTCCATTAATTTTCCTCTTTCTCCCCTTTTGCTCACTCTAATCTTCTGTCTCTTTTATCTCTTCTCCCTTTCTCTGGGAGACGACACAAAATGACCTACAAGGATTGGTGTGTCGTTAAATTCAACACAATCGTCCTTCTACTTCTCTTTTATCAATAGTTTCTACTCCAATAGGTTCGAACTTTTTCCCTCTAAGTGTAGACCAACTTTTCAGATGGCATTATTTTATGAACAGAAAACAAGAATTTTGTCCATAATGGTTATCTGTCTTGGTAAGTTAAGAAGTACAACCATCTATAGTAAACTTCCGCTATTAAGACCACCTAAAATTTAGACTAAATCTGCTTTCTAAGCTTACTGTGAAGGTTTCAGTTATTTTGTCTTTGTGTATTTTGCAGACAGAGTCTCCTAATTAGAGACCACCTTTTGGACTGCTCAAAAATGGTCTTAAAGACACTTTTGAACAGTCCAAAAGGTGATCTTAAAATAGGATTTTTACTGAACTTCACAGCGTATACATACCATCTCTCTCTCTCTCTCTCTCTCTCTCTCTCTCTCTCTCTCTCTCTCTCTCTCTCTCTCTTTCGTCAGCTCGGCTGTTTTTGAAGAAAACGACGAGGTATTGTCATAGCTCTGGCGTCGTCTGCGTCGTCGTGCAAAAACTTGGACATTTTGTAATATCTGTCATTATTGAAAATATTTACTTGAAGCTCGGACTAGTTGTTCGTTATGAAAAGGGGGTGCAGCCGAGCGTTGGCACCGGCATGCGGTGCTCTTGTTTGAGCATTTGTTTTACAAACAACACTATTTAGGTCATTTTGGAGACGTTCCTTCCGATTTTGTGGGACTTTTACCAGACATTTGCATGAAATGACATCTCAAGCCCTACCGCCAAAAGAAACCACCAGGGTTTAAGGAGGGGTCTGACTCCCACCACTTTCCTGGTCAGGCTTAGACCTAAACTCAAGTTCGTTTCATCTCTGCGCTGAAACACTATGCAGCTCATCTATTTCTCCAAGCCCCGAGGGGCGTACTCTCTCTCTCTCTCTCTCTCTCTCTCTCTCTCTCTCTCTCTCTCTCTCTCTCTCTCTCTCTCTCTCTCTCTTGGCTTTATATACATTTTCAATTTTGTCATTGTTCGTCAACTGTACATTATTTAGGAATCGGATCGAGTAGTTGCTATAACTAGTGATGCAAGCCCGTCTGCTGTATGAAGTAAATTATGTTTTATCTTTCACCTTTTAGTTGTTATAATTATTCAAAAAATAAATAATGCATTGCAAACCACTTGATATTATAATGAAAGATAAAAGTGAGGGCAATGATCAGGAATCGATACAATTAACCTACAGCTCCCATCAGAGATTTTTAGTATGGCGATTTAAAACGCGGGTCATAAATAATACAATACAATATCTTTATTGTTTCACCCCATCGTTTGGGATATTCAAAACAATGCAATATGACATGTAATAATTACACAATGTAATGACATTTACCTAATGAGCACGTAGCGCCGAAACAATGTCGTCTCAACGCTAATTCGGCATCGCGACAGCGAATCAACACCGATTCCAACACGGCAACACCTCCGAGAAATGAACAGCCCTCCGAAACCCTACCTTTTAGAAAGAAAACTGGGGTCTACAAGAATAAACGTTAGCTTTGTTATCTCTGCACCAAGACATAAGCCGTTGGTACTCGTCAGAACCGCTTCAATGACGCGGTTTTGATGAGCACCACAGCCCAAGTTCCTAGCAAAAGAAAGAAAATGTCGTATATATCTGTAAAACAACCGTTTAAGGGGTGTAAGAGAATGCTCTATGATGCACGGACGTGTGCTATCACAATGCAATGATGATTCAATGCCTCGTGGTTGTTATGATAGGACTGATTAACTAGAAATGTGATAAAGAACAGCTGACGATGATAGTGAAAATCACAAGGACAATTTGCTAAGATGTATAGCATAGCAGAATCTTGCTTCTTCCTTTATGACTATGACCGAACCACTATGATTTAAAAGATAAACATGAACCCATCGGTACAAGCCCATCAGGGCTTGGAGAAGTAGATTTGGATGCATAGTGCTTCCAGGAAGAGCTGAAACCGACCGGACATGAGTACTGGTAAACCGCTTAGAGGGTCATATAGAAGTGGAGGCAATGATCAGGAATCGATACAATCAACCAACAGTTCCCATCAGAGATACCAAAGGGAAAGACACACAAACATGCAACACACCAACAGAGGAAAGCCAAAAGGACAGTTACTTTCCCACAAAATGACCAATAGGCTATCCAAAATAAAATAACACAAACGACACAAACACCCAAAGACAAACCATAACAAAAATTAACCGCGACAGAAGAACCGCCTTGGAACGGTCAGCGGAAACGAATTCCACTCAGGGGGCTTAAATCGATTTTACGTGGCCACAATCCTCGCCCTTACTTCCCTCGCAATTTAGACAAATAATTTGTTAAGTCCGTATGAAGGCCTCCTAACTCATCAGTGCAACATCTACGTGAACACAAATAATCAAACAACCACAGAGATGAAACAACGGTGGGGACTCGTCAGCAAGAAACCACTGAAATGCTGGAGCAAAAGAATGCCAACAGTTAGACTCCGATGGGACTGACCGGAGACAGAGCCTGCCCAGGCAAAGCAGGCAAAGCGGTGCGAGTCGGACCGTCCATGCATATAAACCCTTTTGGTTTGTTTGGGTGGCAGGGCTTCAGATGCCATTTCATCTCGATGTCGGGTAAATGTCCCACGCAATTGGAAGCAACGTTTCATAAATGGCCTTAATAGTGTTGACGGGAACGTAAAACCTCAATTCAAACAAACAGACGCCATATTTGGCAGATGCTTTTATAATAGTAACTAAAACACAATCTATATTTGGGCTAGAAATAAGAAAAAACCTCAAACATAGTCATCTTTTAGAGATAGGAAAAACGCTGCTATAGCATACGAGTATGTTATTGCATGGATGAAAGGGTGTAAAGTAGGGCTGGCTAATCGGAGCTGAAAATATAATCGATCATCAGTCATGTCATTGCGATCGATAATCGATTAGTAATCGCTAACATTTTTGTCATTGTTTTACCTGTCTGGCTTTCTGTCTGAGCATGACTCTTACCATATGTTGCACTTTACTATATGTATATTTGAACAGACAGGCCTGAGCAAACAGTGTAGACCCAGATGAGACGCCGCATAAAACAATGTGCTCGCAAGCAAAACTAAAGCCAGTTAACATATTAACTACAGACTCGAGATATGGTCAGCAGTGTAACGATTACTGACGTACTGAGGACTCTCGTAGTGAATTTTCCACTTATTAAGAATCTCAAAAGGCCAAGTATTGTAGGTAATAAAGAGCCTTTTCCCCCAGTTACTCCAAGAAACGAACAGTGTGGACATTTTTGCAGAATCGCCGAGGCGATTATAAAAAAATGTCTGTAATATATTTCTTTCGTTTTTTGTTTTTTTTGTTAGTATACAAATTCCATATTTTTTATCTCGAATATCCCCTCCCATATTCGGCCAACGATTCGTTCTAATTATTTTGTCGTCATACCAACTGTCGGTATAAGAGTTATCTGTTTACCACTTCTACAGCCTGGCTATGACAGTCTACTAGTATGGCGGCGTGGTTGGCAGATTCACGAAGATAATCATCGGAGGGCGTGGTAAGTACCTGAATGGGGACCTCTAGACGACCCGACAAACGCTGCATTTGGTGGAAGTAATGGAATGGAAGACAGTGTTCTTAACCCATATGAGCCCCGCCAAGCGAATTTGTGTCTTCGAGCATTCCGTCAAAACAAATTGTAACTGCGCATGCCCAGCCATTCAGAGGGGCCAGGGATATGGCTTTCTGCCTGAAGGTTCCTCTTGATTCACTGCTTGTATGAGCGAGCAGCCAAGGTTCTGGCGAGACTGCGCGGATGCGCAGGCTCGCCTGAACCTTCGCTGCTCGCATAGGCGATAAGTACCAAAATCACTTGACGGGGCCCATATTTGACTGATATCTCCCACCTAATAAGTTTGGAGTGGTCCATTTCCGATTATAGGGATGCCATGTTTGTTTTGTTTGCGGTAAGTTTGGCAAAAATGTATGTATTTTAAGCAGACAGTGTAAAAACAGATCAGATCTTGGTCTCTACTGTTTGCCAATTTCCCAAAAAGGGCCGCAAGGTATATGTGGGTTAATGTGTGGCATAGGCTCAGCCGTCGGGTCTGTTTGTGAGGCGTGTGTGACCTCGGGACGAAGTCAAGAGTTCCGTAGTCAAGAGATGAAGGGGAGAAATATATTATACCACTTTCACAGCCTTGTTATGTGAGCCGACACTTTTAGCTTATTCATCAAGTTAAGCAACGGCGAGCGCGATTAGTAAGTACCTGTACCTGGATGGTTGACTGCGTTGCTTGATTGGCAAACTCTACAAGAGAAAGCCACTGGAAGAGCTGAAAGCTTCAGCTCCGGAGTTTTCGCCCTTTTATTCTGGTGTCATATCATACATGATAGAAATAACAGTTTGATCCGGGGGAGGCTTTTTAACTCAACAGTAAGTCGAGTTACATGTATGCTTATTGACCTTTTTAAATTTTTCCAAGTTGAACGTCTTCAACATTATTGCTAATAACAACCCTGCATGCTTCTGCAAGTTCTCTAAACTACATGTACATATCACACATATCACGAATTCTGACGTTTAGTATTCCCAAAAGTCACGACCGATGATTTTAAAGTGGAAGAGAAAACAGTCTGGTCTGTTTTAAGTGTATCAATATTTGCTATAAGAACTAAGTTCTAAAAGAAAATTCACAAATTTCTCAAATAAAGCTTCAGTTGGAAAGTATTATAGCCGGATTCCTTTTCTGTTACCTCAAACCGCTTGACTAGCCATCGGCAAAACTCTAACTTACTCCCCAGTATTCTATTCAAATACCTGAATTGATTGTCAAATTGTGTGAGAGGTTCAAAACCAAATTGTCTTATCTTTTTAAGATCTTCTCACATTGATTGGCTAACAAAAGATGTGTGGTTGGTCATTGAAAGGCCTTGTGTCAAAACCAATTTGTGTCAATTTTAAGGTGTTGAACCTCCATTCATTGAATCAAATTTGAAAGTAATAATCATTTTCACCTATGAATGCGCAGGCTGATCTGAGTCTTTGCTGGTCGCCCAAGCCTTCTTGTAGGTTTTGCCATGCGCTTGTTCATTTTAATACATTGATGACAGCAAATGGATCGCGATTCACGAGCTGCCGAAGAGTCACGAGAAGTTTTCGCAACCCGACCTATTAGGCCCGTAGCATTGAATAATTTATTCTTTGCATAAAGGTCCGTCTCAGGTCAATTTGTTCGCACTATACTCTAGTTTAAAGTTGGTTTGAGAATTTCCCACTGCCTAAATGACAGAGTATTAATCACAGATAGGCTGAAATAGTTTATACACTATATCCACAATGTTTAAACACATGATATGAAAAACTGGGTGTAATCTTTTCTAGTAAACCATCACTTATTGCCATTTCTGTCAGTTCGCGTGCATATTCCTCATGTTGACACAGATATGATTTAAGTTCACTGAAACAATATTCACCTGTATTCAGTTGTGGGTGATATGGTGGCTGAAACACTAATGATACATTCCTATTTGCAAGCATTGCTCGTAGTTGGGGTTCAGTGTTAAGTCCATGGTGAAAACCGCAATTATCCATAACAACTACGTCCCCATCGGTTAGTTTAAATGATCCATCGTTGTGCTTTACATCAAGCGCATCGTTGAAAAAATTTAGTAATTCTTGTCCATTAGAGGCACCTTCTAAAATATTGAAAAAGTCAATTCCACGAGTACTGTACAACAAATTTATAGTAAAATTGGCATTTGTAGCATAGGGCTGAAACTCGATTGCACGTTTTCCTATTTCACTGCTGCCATATTTTCGTTTTCCGGTAGTTTTTATCACTGAAGATTCATCAAAGAAATGTAAAGAATGAACATCAATATCCGAAATGTAACTAATGAAGTTATCATATTTAGCCTGACTCTCAGGGGTCTGTGAATCAGAGGGAATAGATGCGATTTTCTTGTGTGTGTGTCCAATTGCCTTTAAGCCTTTACTGATATATATAACTGATGGTAAATTTTCCTGTGCACAAACATTATCTTCAAGCAATTTCTTCTGAATTTCCTTATGATGAATTGAGGGTTTTTCTAACTTATAAAGTTCAATAGCTCGCATGGTTTCCAGAGTAAGCTTTTGCCGTTCTCTACCCCTATCAGACACAGAAACAGGTCTTTGCACATTTCCTGTCTCATAATAATAACTAACAATATTTCCAACAGTTTTCTGGTCTATAAGCAAAACATCTGCAATGGCTCTCTGGCTTCTACCTTGCTGATGTAATTTGACCACTTGTTCTCTAACCATATTCGGAAGAGGTTTTCGATTTTTGGAATCAGTGTGTACCTCCATCCTTATCTAACACTAACATAAAAAGGTTCTGAAACATTTGTCAAGTCACAAATACTTATATACAATGAGGCCTGTAAGAGTGAAGAGTAAACACATATTCACAATCTCTACCCAGGGCTTTTCACACATTATTGTTATAGGTTAACACCTTGTGAGAACATTTGTATGAAGTAAAGAAATGATTTGGGAATTTGTTTGGCAGGCTAACAATCAACTTGTCAATACTTCAGGGGACATGAATGGTAGATGGTTAAGCTAATAAATACTTGACAAAGGCTTACCCAATGGTATTGAGGATAAGTTTTGTCACCTTGCGATAAAATTATTTTACCCTTTGCAACTACTTGCAATAATATAACATACCTGCTGCAACGTATGAAGCCCATAATTAACCTAAAAGTATCTGTTTAAAGGCTGTTCACCAGAAAATAGTGTTTATAGCATAGTCGACCATAAGCGCGAATGTGGAAGTTAAGAGACCAATAGTATGACACTATAAAATCTTGAGATACAAGGCAAACATAATGCTATCGTGTGGTTTCCCTTGACCTCTTGAAATATTATCACAAAAAAACTTTCAACTACATAACTCCAGAGACTGAGTTATTCTAGATGATGCTACACTCCTTCAAAACTGCAAAATTTATACATGTAACACCTTTTGGAAACAAATCAGTTATTTCAAGGTTCAGCTTGAAATCTATAACTACAAATTCCAGAGACTAAGTCCTCAGACCCCAACTTAGCCTAATCTACTTTAGATCAAGCGTTGACAGAGTGACACATTTTTATGGCACCTTTTTTATAGCACCCTAAAACCTCGTGTGGTGTCCCTTGACCTTTTGAAAGTTTATCACACACATTTCCATTAAAAAAACTCCAGCGACTAAGTTATTCTAGATGACACTATGCTCCCACAAAACTGTAAATTTTAGCACCTTTCCTAGAAAGGGCTATAATCCTAAAAACATAAAAATTGCACGACCCGCAGAAAAAGCGACTGACTGAAGTCGGTTGATTTTCTAAGAGTGCCCTAAAATCACCGTGTAATTCTGTCAGTCTGTCTGTCCGTCCGAAACCCGTTTGTGAAAATTGGTGATAGTGACTTAACCGATTGGAATATTTAAACAATTTTTGGCATACTGATAGATATCAATGAGATCTAACCAATGAACTTGCCAAATATTACATTCCATTTAGTATAGCCTCGCCGAGGCGAAAAATGTGAAAATTTTCGAACTGCTTCTTCTCGGAAACCGTTGGGTCGATTGAAGTCAAATTTCATATGGAGCCTCTATGGGATGGGTAAAACCAAAATTTGCTCAAGGGGTCCAGGTCACATGACCAAAATGGCCGCCAAGCCATATATGGTAAAAACCCTTCAAAAATAGTCTTCTCCAGAACCACTGGGCAGATTTCCACGAAACTTGATAAATAGCATCTGGGACGTAGGCCCATCATAAAGTGCTAAAATGGTGACCCTGGGTTGACCTTGACATTCTTTGTGCCTAGGTCAAACTTTGACACATATGCTTTTGTATTGGAGAAGTAAGAATGCATTTTATCCTGCAAACGATTCACAATACAGTACTAAAGTATAATATATTTTTGCTCCTTACGATAAGGCGCATTTATTGGGGGATCCGTTTTAGGTCCAGGTCACATGACCAAAATGGCCGCCATACCCATATATGGTAACACTCATAAAGCTAAAAGCATCCGGTTTGTAAGAAGGTGTTTCAAAGAAGGTGCTATAATCCCTCAAATCTGAAAACTTATAGCACCTTTTGAAACAACTCAGTTATTTCAAGCTTAACCTGAAAATATAGCTACACCTTCCAGAGAATAAGTCCACATACTGATCACTCAAGACCCAAAGTAGCCTAGTCAAGCTTAGATCAAGTGATGTCATGACGGTACCTTTTATAGAATCCATAAAACAACAGAAAAGGTGCTATAAAAATGTGCCATAAAATAGGTGCCATAGAGGCACCCTGTACTTCTCTTGGTAGATTTGGAATGCGTGGTCTTCGGGAATAGTTCCCAAATAGACCTTACCAAAAATTGGAAAGCACTATCACTTTACATTTTTGTCGCCATGTGTTTATCTTAAAAACTACTCATACTCATCCTGAGATGAATAAAGAATTAGAAAGGTTTAATTTGGCGGCAGGGTTTGAAATGTCATTTCATCTTATTGTAGGGTAAAAGTCCCACTAAATTGGAAGCAACGTCTCCAAAATGACTTTAATAGTGTTGACGGGGTCGTTAAACTTCAATTCAAACAAATAACACAAACTGTATTCTTAAGAAATAGCAAATTGATGGTGTTACTTTGTTTGCGCGACTGCATATCAGACTGTAATATTATATAGAAATAATGGGATCAGATTCCTGGATAAGATCTCTAAGCCTACCTTATTTACATACGGCCTTTAAGACACAATGAAATAATGTCTAGACACGATAAACAAATCACATTACTTGACAAATAAACTGATTAGGCTAAGTAACTTTGTAATCATATTCAGTTATAACTTAGAAAAGGCCTCATAATACAGTCAAAGTGTGAGAATATGTGGCCTCTTGGAAACGGGTATTTCTTCACGTCAGAAACCTTCAGTTAGAATCGATACAACTAACTCACTATCTACTGTTAAGTCGTTTTTAGCTCCACTGGCCGAAGGCCAGCGGGGCTATTGTCATGGCCCTGTGTCCGTCGTGCGTCCGTGCGTCCGTCCGTCCGTGCGTCCGTGCGTTAACTTTTTCTTTAAACATCTTCTCCTCCTAAACTACTGGGCCAATTGTAATAAAACTTCACAGGAATGTTCCTTACATAGTCCTCTTCTAAATTCCTTCAAAGAATTTTGTTACACCCAGAACTCTGGTTGCCATGGCAACAAAACCAAAAAAAAAATTAAAAATCTTTATCTTTAAAAATCTTCTCCTCCAAAACCACCTGTTGGATTTCATTTTTATTTTGCATGACTATTCCTTGGGTTGACCTCTTTCAGATTCCTTGAAGAAATTTTGATCCGACAAAAAACATGGCCGCCATGGGCGGGGCTTATTTTCCCTATTTAACATATAGTGTAATGCTAAAACATCTTCTCCTCCTAAACTATTGGGCCCATTGCAACCAAACTTCACAGGAATGTTCCTTACTTAGTCCTCTTCTAAATTCCTTCATAGAATTTTGTTACACCCAGAACTCTGGTTGCCATGGCAACAAAACAACACAAAATATAAAAAATCTTTAAAACTCTTCTCCTCCAAAACCACCTGTTGGATTTCATTTTTATTTTGCATGAATGTTCCTTGG
This sequence comes from Lucinisca nassula, assembly GCA_963580285.1. NCBI lineage: Eukaryota > Metazoa > Mollusca > Bivalvia > Lucinida > Lucinidae > Lucinisca > Lucinisca nassula. Next base: position 107,091,669 of record OY757011.1, read on the forward strand.
GTGGACCCCTTTCAGATTCCTTGAAGAAATTTTGATCCGACAAAAAACATGGCCGCCATGGGCGGGGCTTATTTTCCCTATTTAACATATAGTGTAATGCTAAAACATCTTCTCCTCCTAAACTACTGGTTCAATTGTAACCAAACTTCACAGGAATGTTCCTTACTTAGTCCTTTTCTAAATTCCTTCAAAGAATTTTGTTACACCCAGAACTCTGGTTGCCATGGCAACAAAACCACACAAAAAATTAAAAAATCTTTAAACATCTTCTCCTCCAAACCCACCTGTTGGATTTCATTATCCCCTCGCACAACATAGTTGTGAGGGGGGATATAGCATTTGTCCCGTACGTACGTACCTAAGTACGTACTTTTGTCATCGCTCTAGCGCCACGTGCGTACGTACTTTTGTCATCGCTCTAGCGCCACGTACGTACGTACGTACTTTTGTCATCGCTCTAGCGCCTACATTTCTTGACCGATTTTAATATAACTTCACACAAACGTTCCTTACGACAATATCTGGAGCAAGATCGACTTTCAAGGTCATGACCTCAAGGTCAAGGTCACTCTGGCTATTTTTTGAAAAACTTTGTCATGGCTCTAGCGCCTACATTTCTCCCCCAATTTCAATATAACTTCAAACAAATGATCCTTATGAAAATATCTCGAGCGAGTTGGACTTTTAAGGTCATGACCTCAAGGTCAAGGTCACTGTGGCTATTTTTAGAAGAACATTGTCATCGCTCTAGCGCTTACGTTTTTTCACCAATTTCAATATAACTTCACACAAATGATCTTTAAAAAAAATATCTTGAGCGAGTTTCACTTTCAAGGTCATGACTTCAAGGTCAAGGTCACAGTGGCTATTTTTAGAAAAACTTTGTCATCGCTCTAGCCCCTACATTTCTTCACTGATTTCAATATAACTTCACACAAATGTTCCTTATGACATTATCTTGAGCGAGTTGGACTTTCAAGGTCATGACCTCAAGGTCAAGGTCACTGTAGCTATTTTTAGAAAAACATTTTCATCGCTCTAGCGCCTACATTTCTTCACCAATTTCAATATAACTTCACACAAATGTTCCTTATAAAAATATCTCCAGCGAGTTCGACTTTCCAACTCATGGCCTCAAGGTCAGGGTCACTGTGGCTATTTTTAGAAAAAACTTTGTCATCGCTCTATCGCCTATATTTCTTCACTGATTTCAATATAACTTCACACAAATGTTCCTTATGACAATATCTCAAGCGGGTTCGACTATCAATGTCAAGGCCTCAAGGTCAAGGTCAAGGTCACTGTGGCTATTTTTTAGAAAAACTTTGTCATCGCTCTAGCGTTTACATTTCTTCACCAATTTCAATATAACTTCTAACAAATGTTCCTTATGACAATATCTCTAGCGAGTTCCACTTTCAAGGTCAAGGTCACTGTGTCTATTTTTAGAAAAACTTCTTCATCCCTCTAGCGCTTACATTTCTTCATCGATTTCAATATAACTTCACACAAATGTTCCTTATGACAATATCTCACCATTTCGACTTTCAAGGTCAAGGTCACTATGGCTATTTTTAGAAAACTTTGTTTTCGCTCTAGCGCCTACATTTCTTCACTGATTTCAATATAACTTCACACAAATGTTGCTTATGACAATACCTCGAAAGAGTTTGACTTTCAAGGTCACGGTCACTGTGGCTATTTTTAGAAAAACTTTGTCATTGCTCTAGCGCTTACATTTTTTTCACCAATTTCAATATTACTTCACACAAATGTTCCTTATAACAATATCTCTAGTGAGTTCCACTTTCAAGGTCAAGGTCGTGTGGCTATTTTTAGAAAAAACTTTGTCATGGCTCTAGCGCTTACATTTCTTCATCCATTTCAATATAACTTCACACAAATGTTCCTTATGACAATACCTCGAGTGAGTTTGACTTTCAAGGTCAAGGTCACTGTGGTTATTTTTAGAAAAACTTTGTCATTGCTCTAGTGACTACATTTTTTCACAAATTTCAATATAACTTCACACAAATGTTCCTTATGACAATATCTCGAGCTATTTAGACTTTCAAGGTCAAGGTCACTGTGGCTATTTTTAGAAAAACTTTGTCATCGCTCTAGCGCCTACATTTAATGATCGATTGTAATAGAACTTCACACAAATGTTTCTTATGATAATATCTCGACTTACTTCGACTTTCAAGGTCATGACCTCAAAGTCAAGGTCACTGTGGCTATCTTTAGAAAAACTTTGTCATCGCTCTACCGCCTACATTTATTAACAGATTTTAATATAACTTCACACAAAAGATGCTTATGATAATATCTTGAGCAAGATCTACTTTCGTGGTCATGGCCTCAAGTCAAGGTCACTATGGCTATTTTTAGAGAAAAGTCATCACTCTAGAATGTACATTTATTGGAGGATTTTTAAACAAACTTTACACAAATGTTGCATATGATAATATCTCAAGCAAGTTGGACTTTTGCCATTTCAGTGTTTTCCACACACGAAGTTGTCTAGTGCGAGGGGATTTGTATCGCATGCGATGCCTTGTTTTTATTTTGCATGAATGTTCCTTGGGTGGACCTCTTTTAGATTCCTTGAAGAAATTTTGATCCGACAAAAAACATGGCCGCCATGGGCGGGGCTTATTTTCACTATTTAACATATAACGTAATGCTAAAAAATCATTTTCTGCAAAAGTACTTGTGGGATTTCATTGGAATTTGCATGAATTGTCCTTGGGTGGACTGTTGTCAGATTCCTTGAAAAAATTTGATCTTACAAAAAAACATGGCCGCCATGGGCGAGGCTTATTTTCACTTTATAACATAAAGTCTAATGCTGAAAATATTTTCTGCAAAAGTTCTTGTTTTATTTCATAGTTATTTGGCATGCATGTTCCTTGGGTGGACCTCTGTCAGATTCCTTGAAGAAATTTTGATCCGACATAAAACATGGCTGCAGTGGGCGGGGTTTATTTTCACTTTATAACATGTAGTGTAATGTTAAAAAAGTCTTCTCTTCTTCAAAAGTTCTTGTTTATTTATATATTTATTTATTTAAAAGTACCTTCCTGTATCTGAATTAATCTCCTCCAATTTTGCTGACTATCACATATCTATAGAGGTCCACCTACAAATTGTCATTCTAAAATTCAAAACATCAGAAATTTCACATGCCCATCACACTGGTGATAGAACTGATGTTTTCAACACAAACTCTATTTATACGACTTGATGTTTCAAAATAAATTCAAAATACTGAGGGAGATTGATTTATTAGACCTAATTATACTACAGTGTCAACAGTTCTCCAGATCCCTGAGGGTTAAAATGGCTTAGTTGAAAAGGGAGGCATACCGAATCCGACGGAGGAAAGGAAAAAATAAATAAATAAAGAAATAAAAACATAAATCTGTTCATTTTTTAGCACCACTGGCCAAAGACCGGCGGGTCTTATGTTAAATGTTATGGCCCTGTGTCTGTTGTGCGTCTGTGCGGTTGTGCATCCGTGCGTTAACTTTTTTCTTTAAACATTTCCTCCTTAACTACTTGGTCGATTGTAACCAAACTTCACAGGAATGTTTCTCACATAGTCCTCTTCTGAATTCCTTCAAAGAATTTTGTTACATGCAGAACAAAATGGCATCGAAAGCAAAAAAAAATATTTAAAAATCTTCTCCTCCAAAACCGCTCAATGGATTTTATTCTTATTTTGCATGAATGTTCCTTGGGTGGACCTCTGTCAGATTCCTTGAAGAAATTCGGATCAGGCAAAAAACATGGCCACCATGACCATGCCCCACATGACTGCCATGGCCATGCCCCTTGGCTCATTAGCTTTCAAAGACTTATATGGGGAAAAGTTTTAAAAACCTTCTCCTCCAAAACCGCTCAACGTAATGGATTTCATTCTTACTTTGCATGAATGTTCCTTGGGTGGACCTCTGTCAGATTCCTTGAAGCAATTTTGATCAGACAAAAAACATGGCCGCCATGGACACGCCCATTGGCTCATTAGCTTCCATAGACTCATAAAGGGATATTTTTTTTTTAATCTTCTCCTCCAAAACCGCTAAATGGATTTCGTTCTTAATTTTCATGAATGTTCCTTGTGTCTACCATTGTCAGATTCATTGAAGAAATTTTGATCAGACAAAAAACATGGCCGCCATGGCCACCACCTTTGGCTCATTAGCTTCCATAGACCAATAAACGGAAAAACTTCTTCTCTGAAACCATAAAGCCTAAAGCTAAGACATTTACATGTATTATGTAGCAAAGTTATGTGGTCACCTACTAAGTCCTTCGAACTATGACTCTTGAGTCCAAATTGGCAACGCCCCGGTGCTTAGTAGCTCCCATAGACTAATAATGACAAAATCTTGAAACTTTTCTCCTCTGAAACCATAAGGTCAAGAGCTTAGTATGTAGCAACTTGAAGTATTCATCTGCATAAATCCTGCCAACTATGCCCCTGGGTCCAAATTGGCCACACCCTGAGGCCCATAAGCTCCCATAGACTTATACTGGGAAAAACTGACAAAAATCTTCTCTGAAACCATCAGTGCCCAGAGCTTAGATATTAAGTATGCAGCAACGTCAAGTGGTCACTCAAATAAATCCTGCCAACAATGCCCCTGGGGTAAAAAATTGGTCACGCCCAGAGGCATATTAGTTCCCATAGACTTATAATAGGAAAAACTTAAAAAAAGTCTTCTTCTCTGAAACCATAAGGCCCAGAGCTTTAGATATTTAGAACAGAGCAATGCCAAATGGTCACTCACATAAATCCTGCCAACCATGGCTCTGGGGTCCAAAAAATATAGAATGGACTTTCCTTGGGTGGATCACTTGTTTCTTTTTTACCCATTGCATGCGGGAAAACCCTAAATGGGTACCTTGGCAAACAGTGCTGGCCCAGATCAGACCCCACAGAACACCATGTCTGATCAGGGCCTGCACTATTTGCAAACAGAATTTTCCATCAAAAATAGAAAAAAAAAATAGGCCTGACACCCCTTATATGACAAATGGACTGGTCCAACATATAGCAATAGAAGAGTCCACTAGTATACCATTGGTTAATGTAATAAATATGACAATTGTCTGAAGTTAGCCGGTGGAGCGACAGGCCCTCTTGGGCCTCTTGTTTCAATCGGCCCGAAGTAAACAATACTATAGCCGGCTTCATTGCTACTGCTCACGTGAATATCACTGACCAATAAAGTTAAACCGCGCGCAAAATAAGGGACCCGCGTAATACCTAACAAGTAATATAGCTTTTATAAAAAGCAAGGATAGAAGCCCCCCTTGGTGTAGTGGTTGTGCTACTCGCCTGATAAACCATGGGTCGTACGTTCGATCCCGGGCTTCTCCAGACTTTCGGATGAGTCTTTAAACCGACGTCCCGTCTCCGTATGAGCTTAGCTTTTTGTGGGACGTAAAACTGAAACACACACACACGCACACAAACCAAGGTCTACTCTTATCACATATTAAATGCGATGTCTAGAGTTATATCCCAAAAATGTTTTTATACCATTAACTGTCTTTGGCAATATTCTAGTTGCAAGTCTGCACCCAGGATCCTGTCGACTGAAGTATAATGTCTGAAATGTCAAAGTTGCAAATGCTGTAATTTTGTCATAAAGTACTCTTTTTGTCCCCGGTAGCGATAGCGGGGACAAATAGTTTTTTGCCCTGTTTTTTTTTTTTTTTTTTGTACGTGAACAACATAAACGTTGGTTATAACTTTTGAACCGTTTGAGATAGAGCATTCAAATTTGGCATATAGGTTCCTTGTGACAAGAGCTTCACATTCATGCAAAACATTGACCTTTGACCTTGACCTTTGACCTATTTAAAAGAAAATAATAACATCGGTCATAACTTTTGAACCGCTTGAGATACAGCCTTCATATTTTTGAACGTATGTTTCTTGTGACAAAAGTGTTACATTCATGCAAAAATTCTGGACCTGTGACCTTGACCTTGACCTTTGACCTACTTAAAAAGGAAAAAAAAAACATTTTGGTCATAACTTTTGAACCATTTGAGATAGATCCTTCATATTGTGCATGTATGTTCCTTGTGACAAGAGCTTTACATTCAACCAAAACTATTTGACCTGTAACCTTCACCTTTGACATATTTAAAAGAAAAAGGTAACATTGGTATAACTTTTGAACCTTTTGAGATAGAGCCTTCATATTTGGCAGTCAGGTTCCTTGTGACTAGAGCTTTACATTTATTAAAAAAAAATTACCTGTGACCTTGACCCTGACCTTTGACATAATTAAAAGAAAAAAAAATAACATTTTGGTCATAACTTTCGAACCGTTTGGGATAGAGCTATCATATTCGGCATGTAGGTTTCCTGTGATAAGAACTTTACATTTATGCAAAATTTGTTTACGGTGACCTTGACCATTGACCTACTTAAAAGAAAAACATAAAATTGTTCATAACTTTTGGACCTTTAAAGATAGAACCTTTCATTGTGACTAGAGCTTTACATTCATGTAAAAATGTATGACCTGTGACCTTGACCTATGACCTACTTAAAAGAAAAATATATTATTGTCCATAACTTTTGAACCGTTTAAGATAGAGCCTTCATATTTGGCAAGTATGTTTCTTGTGTCAAGGGCTTCCCACTCAAACAAAAATCTTGACCTGTGACCTTGACCTTGAACTGTGACCAACTTTGAAAAAATGAGCATGCCCGGGGACATGTTCGTGTTTCACAAACACATCTTGTTCATCTTTAAAACGGCACATATGCAATTTCAGTATGCCTGTAACTTCTTATCAAATGAGCCGGGGCACAGCATTTCCTACAATTTAAATGGGTGCCCAGCGAAGATTCAGATCAACCTGCGCATCTGTATAGTTCAACTAGAAAACAAATTTGCCAAGTTTCCACCGTGACCGCTAGACCCTCGAATCAATTTCTTGGAGTAATTAAGGGATGAAGTCCTTTATTACCTATTATACTACTCCTTATTGGGATTATTTATAGCGGCAAATTCGCTGCAGCGGAAAAATTCACTATAGCGACAGATTGTTAGGGAATAAATACTGTCGTTATAGCGAGAGTCCTCTGTACAATAAAAGATAATAGTTGGTTTATATAGCAAAGTGGCTGTTCAAAGAGGATTTTACACGAGTGCTCATATACTAATGAATTTATCTATCTATCTATCTTCTGATACTGCGTCTGTCACATTTGACCATTACCGCAGGTGTATATTACATACACTCCGGGATGAAAGCCAACACAGTAATCATGTAATTACGGTAGGGATCTTTAACCTGCACAGGGGATGGTTCACCCTGCACAGGGGGCCTCCAGTTAACGTCCCGATCCAAAGGACGGTGCACTTTATGACATTCATCCCTGCAAATGATGCCAATGGAACGCGTTCAGTCACCGAAATTTTATCGCCGCTGCCGGGGATCGAACCCGGGACCTCTAGCATCAGAGGCAAGTGCACTAACCACTGAGCTATCACAATTTATTAAACGAGTTGAGAATAAGGGACAAAATGCAATTCTTTGCCCAGCATTTTATGTCTTTTCCGCAACGAGTTTAATAAATTCAATAATACATGAGCACGAATTTAAGGTTCTGTTTATCATCTGACGTTTAAAAGGCATTTTATTCACGATATTTTACAAAAAAATGTTAATATTCTGACATGAGTAAACGCGACGTCGTTAAGGACGTTGTATGTGTAACGTTACGGCTATTTGTTAATACATTAGTGGATTACGGAATTTATCCCAATTTTATAAATTACCGTTGTCTTTGAATATGCGATACGAGCGTGGAATCCGTGCACGTATCACGTTAGCTGAGGTGCAAGCACGTAATGCCATATCACACACCCTTTATCACACCCCAAAAGCCATATCACACACCCTTTATTATACCTCTGACGTAACAATCTTTGGAACACTCGGCTGCCTTCCTATCACACCACAATTTCTGGCAAACAGCACAACAGTGAAGGCCCTGATCCGATGTCACATTTTGCAGCATCTGACTTGTGACGTGTAAAAGCATTTCTCACTTTTTTCGAATATATAAGCGTGTTTATACATGTAGTTGGTTCTGATTTAATACGATACACACAGACACTGTTTGTCATTAAGAAAAAAGTATAAATAAAGCCAACCATTACTTAGTTTCACCTAAAACTTTTCTTTGTACATAAAATCATAATTCAATTATTTTTTAAAGGACAAACGTTGGGAAATATTTGATGAATAGATAATGATATACCCCTTATCAGCCCCAGACTCCAATATCATAATGCCATTTATTACATGGCATTATTACACTCTCAGACGTGACGTCATCTGATAAAACCTGATATGTGTATTGAAACAATTTAACAACGCATGCAGTACATGCCTGGCGTCCCATAAAATGTCGATGACAAACAGAACGCGGTGTCTGATCAGGGTCTACACAAATTGCTTAAAGACTAGAGCTTTACGTAAAATGCATAACATACAAAATAAATCAAAGGGCCCTGAAAAAGAAGTGGGCATATTCAAAGCCTTTATATGCCATACACATGTATGGGCCAATGGGTACTATAGACAAATTTTGATTTCCGCGTGTGCAGTATGCATCGACACATGCTGCTTAAAATTGGCCTAAAGTTAACCCTACATGTATTTGCTTTTATAGACGCTTGTTTTTTTTTTTTTTTCGTTGTTGTTGTTTTTTTTTTTTTACTCGATTTCAACAAACATTTACTCACATTGTATAGACCCCATCATTGGTGGTCATTGAGGTCAGGATGGTAAAGCGGACACGTGGGAAGCGAGGCTTTGCCGAGTTTCCCCCGTGACCGCTAGACCCTCGAGTTAGGACTTCAAAGATATCCCAACTCGATGGTATAGCGGACGCGTGGGAAGCGACAAAATGCAAGCGAGGCTTTGCCAAGTTTCCCCCGTGACCGCTAGACCCTCGACTTAGGATTTCATATATATCGCGACTCGGTGGTATAGCGGACACGTGGGAAGCGAGGCTTTGCCGAGTTTCCACCGTGACCGCTAAATTCTCGAATTAGGATTTCTGAGATATCCCAACTCGATGGTATAGTGGACATGTGGGAAGCGAGGCTTTGTCGAATTCCCCACGTGACCGCTAGACCCTCGAGTTAGGATTTCAGAGATATCCCAACTCGATGGTATAGCGGGTACGTGGGAAGCGAGGTTTTGCCGAGTTTCCCCCGTGACCGCTAGACCCTCGAGTTAGGATTCCAAAGATATCCAAATTCGAGGGTATAGTAGACACCTGAGAAACAAAGCCCTCGAGTTAGGACTGCAGAGATATCCCGAATCGAGGGTATAGTGGACACATGGGAAACGAGGCTTTTCCGAGTTTCCCACGTGACCCTCGAGTTGGGATTTCCTGTCCTGACTGGAAAACATTGATCGATATGACGATTTGATTGCAACATTTATTTCTTCAGTGAAGCTGTAGAAAAGGGGACGAAACCAAATGTTTTAACAAAGTTAAGAAATTTTGGAACCAAAATGTTCCCTTTCATTAAAAAACAAACAAAAAAGACGATTTGATTGCATCATTTTTGTCTTCAGAGAAGATGTAAGCAAAACAGTTTACAAACGAAAGAAATTGCCACCAAATGTTCCCTTTCATTTAAAAAAAACACATACCCACACTTGAGGTTTTTATCCAGGAATAACGAGTTAAAGACGTTGATAATTTCACCAAGTAACATCGCTAATATAGAAAAGCCGAAAGTCAATATGTCAAAAGTCGCAAGTGCCCGTGTGAAACACATTTTTGGTAGTTGAGAAAAATCTATTCCCTATATCATCGCACAAATGTCCACATACTCATGACAACAATGTTTCAACTGTGCACGCGACGCATCAAAGTCGATCCAAGTCATGATACCACGATATGCTTACACGTTGTATGTACAGTAAAATTCCGCTATTAAGACCACATAAAATTTAGACTAAATCTGCTCCTAAAAGCTTATTGAGAAGGTTTCAGATGTTCTTTCTTTGTCTTTTCTACACCCGGTGTCTGCTAATAAGAGACCACCTTTTGGCTGTTCAAAAGTGGTCTTAAAGACCACTTTTGAACAGCCCCAAAGGTGGTCTTAATAGCGGAATTTTGTGACTGTATTTGAGTATTTGTTTTGTGAGAATATCGAAACTGTTTGACATATAAGTTTGCGTTTGCTCAGTAAAGTTAATGATATATGAGCGATCGCATGACAAAATCTACAATTAGCCCCCAGCAAAGACTCAGATCAGCTTGCGTATCTGAGCAGTCTGATCAGTCTTTGCTCATCACGAAAACACCCCTATATAATCTTGACCCACTTGAACCCCAATTTCATAGTTAATCTGGGGTTTACAGGGGTAAACCTTATTTTTCTTATTTCTGCTCTGAAATATAGATAAATATAGATTGTGTGTACTCGTCAGAACCGCGTCTATGGGGCGGTTCTAACGAGTACACACAATCTATATTTTGAGCAGAAATAAGAAAAATATCAAGAAATATATCACTTTTTCCCATCTTTAAATTTTTATCTTCTTTTCGGCGATAAAGTTTACAATATATTTGTATAGGCGTGTTTTCTTAATGTGATCTAGCTATTCAAAGAGAGATAAACGAGTATTCTTGTCATACTGTGTGGACGCGCAGACTGATCTGACCTATGCTGGTCGCACATCTGATTGCAGTTTTTGTCGTCGCTGGCTTTTTAGCTCACCTGAGCCGGAGGCTCCGGTGGAGCGATTGTGATCAGTCACCGACGTCGTCGTCGTCCGTCCGTGATGTCCGTCCGTCCACAATTCCTTTAAACGACATCCCCTAAACCACTGAACAGATTTTGACCAAACTTTATAGAAATTATCTTTAGGTGGTCCTCTCTCAAAATTGTTCAAAGAATTCAATTCCATGCAGAACTCTGATTACCATGGCGACAAAAAGGGGAGAATAAGAAAAAAAAAAGTTTGAAAATCTTCTTGTCCGAAACCAGAAGGCCCAGGTCTTTGATATTTGGTATGACGCTTCATCTAGTGGACCTCTACCAAGAATGTTCAAATTATAGCCCTGGGGCCAAAAATAGCCCCGCGCCGGGTCCCACTGGTTTTACATAGGTTTATATAGGGAAACCTTTAAAAATCTTCTTGCCTTCCAGAAGGCCCAGGTCTTTGATATTTGATATGAAGCTTCATCTAGTGCACCTCTACCTAGATTGTTCAAATAATAGCCCTGGGGCCAAAAATGCCCCCGCACCAAGGCCTACTGGTTTTACATAGGCTTATATAGGGAAAACCTTTAAAAGTCTTCTTGTTTGAAACCAGGAGGCCCAGGTCTCTGATATTTGGTATGAAGCTTCATCTAGTGGCCCGCTACCAAGATTGTTCCCCCCCCGCCCTGGTTTTACATAGGCATATATAGGGAAAACCTTTTAAAAACTTCTTGTCTGAAACCAGAAGGCCCTGGTCGTTAATATTTGGAATGAAGCTTCATCTAGTGGATCTCTACCATGATTGTTCAAATTATAGCTCTGGCGCCCAAAATCGCCCGACCCAGGGTCCACTGGCTTTACAACGACTTACATGAAAGAAAACATTTGAAAATTTTCTTGTCTGAAACCAAAAGGTCCAGGTCTTAGATATTTGGTATGAAGCTTCATCGAGTGGATCACTAAAACATTTTTTTTTTCAAATCATAGCTCGTGGGGGGGGGGGGGCAAAATTCACCTCACCATGGGGCCCATTGGTCTTACACTGACTTATATAATAGGGAAAACTTTTAGAAATCTTCTTGTATAAAACCAGAAGGCCCAGGACTTTGATATTTGATATTGAGCTTCGTTTAGTGGACCTCTACCAGAATTGTTCAAATTATGGACCTGGGCCCAAAACCTGCCCTGCCCTGGGACCCACATGTAAATCGCTTAGCTCAGGTGAGCGATATAGGACCATCATGGTCCTCTTGTAAGGGAAATGGATATACCTAGGAGATTTTTACGCCTTTTTTCAAGGGAGACAATTTTCGGGACTTCCTGTTCGCTCTTCAAACACTGTTCTATGGGAAAATGGGGTTACTCTTAAAGGAAAGATTTTTCCTTCACTTGTAAGAGTTGACCCCTATTGACATTGGAGACAAAAATATTATTGCAGGAGTTGCCTCCCCTGAAAGTGTATCCATTCCCAATGTTGGACTGGTGACCAAGTGGTGACGTATTCGACCCCGTCTGGTCACGCAACATTTTCAAGTTTCATTCCGGTTAACTACACTGCCCAGGTAAATATGGTTAGAGGCGACCTAGTTTATAGAGTGTCGACTGGGCCATGCTAAAATGCATATTACACTCCAAACTGATCACTACGACTTTGTAATGCGCATTTGTAAAAATAAAATAACCATAATTTGGTATTTTCCAAAACGATATGATGCAGACTCCAAATTGAATTTATCCAGCTTTTGCAGCCATGCACGGCTCGCGACCAATAAAAACAGATTTTCTTAAGAATACATACTTGATGTTTCTTCAACACCGACAAAAAGTCGGCTTGGTTATAGAGCATTAACCAAAATTGGCCTTATCGCCCATCATTGACGGGCCATGCAATAATAACAAGCGGAAAGCATTTTTTATTGTCTTTGAGAGAAGATTGGGGAAAAAATGGACTGGACGGGGTACCTAAACAAAATCCTGTACTTTAAGCAAACAGATCAGACGCCGAATTCTGGGGTCTGTACTGTTAACTAATACCCAAGTACACGAGCCCAGTCAATCTTTTACTTTTTACACAGCGCTCTGACGCCACAAGAAGACCAGTGCTGCTATCATTTTTGCACATTGTCAGTGCAACGTCGCGTGGACATTAGCACTAAGGAGCTTCTTTGCTGAGTAACATTAGGCCGATCGATAAACAATCGACCAAAAAACTAAACCAGCATCCAACACAGTACTTGTAAAAATCAAAGTGCATCGCGTGATAGCTCAGTGGCTAGTGCACTAGCCCTGATACTAGAGGCCCCCGGTTCGATCCCCGGAGGCGGTGATTATTTCGGTGTCCGAACACGCCCCATTGTCACCATTTGCAGGGATGAATGCCAAAATGTGCACCGTCCTTCGGATCGGGACGTTAACCGGAGGCCCCCTGTGCAGGAAGAGTCATCTCCTGTGCAGGTTAAAGACCCCTACCATAATTACATGGTTACTTTGTAGGCTTTCAACCCTGCAACCTGGAGTGTATGAAATGTACACCTATGAGAAATGGTCAAATGTGACCGATCGCAGTATAAGTAAAGAAGAAGAAGAAGAAGAAGAAGATCCCTGTAAGATGTCAATGGAGCATGTTCGGACACCTAAATTTTGTTAGTGCTGCCGGGGATCGAACTAAGGAGCTCTAGCATCAGAGGCTAGTGCAATAGCCAATTAGCTGTTACGCTCTTGGACTAAGACTGTTTCGTTAAATCTTTAAAGGATTGCACTTTAAGCAAACAGTGAATAGCCTTATCAGATGCTGCGTTCTACATTACGCAAATTACAGTACGCAAACACGCCTATACAAATACAATGCCACCTTTATCGCCGAAAAAATGAAAATTTTATGATGAAAAATTGTGATATTTTCTTATTTCTGCTCAAAATATAGATTGTGGGCACTCGTTAGAACCGCCTCATTGAGTACCCACAACCTATATTTTTTAGCATAAATAAGAAAAATAAGGTATACCCCCAGAAACACAGTTTTACTATATAAAAGTGGGGTTCAAGGGTGTCAAAACTATATAGGCGTGTTTGCGTGATGATGTCCCATTTTCAAGACCCTCCTGTGTATATATGGATTAAGAATTTCCAGTGCATGCATGTATTTGCGGGTCTTTTATTATCATTATGCTCTGTCTATTGAACAGTATTCAAAAGCTGTAATTTGTGGTCGACTGAACTTGATTTGCGCCCCCGCCCATAGGGGCTTGAAGAAATATATGGGCTGCATGATGCTTCCACGCAGAGCTGAATCCGGCCCGCACACTAGTACTGGTAAACCGCTTAGAGGACCTAAGCCTGTCCAGGAACCGTGGTGCGAGGCGGACCGTCCATGCTTATAAACCCTATTGGTTTCATTGGGCGACAGGGCTTGAGATGTCATTTCATCTCAATGTCGGGTAAAAGTCCCACAAAATTGGAAGCAACGTCTCCAAAATGACCTTTACAGTGTTGACGGGGACGTTAAACCTCAAATCAAACAAAACTGAACTTGATTGATCATGCTAATGCACTTGCGAATGTAGCGCGACGTTTCATTGGATAACGCCAAACTTTGCGACAGTATATTCCAAGGTATAATGTCGGAAACCCGATGTCATCATATTACGTCTCTTCTCATTGGGTAGCAGCTTACAGCGCTTGCCGCTTTGAGCAAAACAGCATAATTTTTAACAAAACAAATGAATAAATCCATTAGAATGGGGATAACTGTATGGAAAATTGTCATTTGGGGAGGTAAATCGTCGGCTGGTGCGTCGCCGTAAAACAAAAGGGGGAGTGCCAGTCTATAGTAAATTTCCATAGGGTTCTGCCCACGCACAGATGTCCATGATATTGTGCATAATTAATATTATACCTGGTAAATGACTGTTCATTATTTAGCTATTTCACTCCCATATCTGTGTTCATTATAAATCTACAATGTTTTGTTTATTTCTGCATCTGAAAATAGGGGTACCCCCAAACAAGTATACATATACACAACAGCTTCTTATGTTCTGGAGTTATTTTGTTCTCAGGCATCACTGTAGTCATTTGAGATTATTTTTGTATCACATTTACTATTGTTCAGGTAAAGTTCTATAGACCATGCTGAATTTCATATAGATGGAGGAGACCCTAGACTTCACAACCATAAACTCTTTTGGAGTATATTTGACTTTTGATTTCATACTGTTGTAGTTCTTGTCACCTCATCATTTTTATATAAAATTGCCCGTATATGTGTAGAACATTTCATCAAATTTTCTTGAAAATCTGAGACCGGTAACATACTGCATTTGAACATTGAATAGTAATGGTCAGATTTTTAATTTTTTCAAACCATTTGTAGATACGGTATAACATTTTCAATCGAGAAATTGCTCGCAAATAATATATATAAACATGAATATATGTATGTTAAAACAATGATGTGTATAGTATGAGCTCATATAATCAGGAGCTGTATCAGTTATGGTACTCTGTGGGACACCAATAACACAATTTATTTTGAGCGTTCATTAACAATTCAAAAAAAATATATTTCATTATATTACAAGAGTTTTTGTATTTAATGTAATCTTAAAGCTTGCTGAAGCTTGTAATTACAAAGACTGTTGAATTGGCAAGTAAAATGGATGTTTCTGTAAACCAGACAATTTTCTTGATTCTGTAAAAAGTATGTATTATTCAGTATTATATGTATGATGCAGTCAACATAAAATGTTTGAAATGTCTGTCATACCGGAATGGCACAGCTTGCTTGAATAGCCAAAATTTATGATGTTGTTATGACCCTCTAGGAGCCTCTACGCAGTGACGTCACTGGACGAGCCCATTCTGGCCAATCGTCGACCACTTCCGTCCTCTTGATTTCTCCGACTTTGAACAACAAGGACGTGTTTCAGAGTCGGGGCTTGGGAGCATAAATACAGGTAAGTTCTTTTACTTATCTTTATTATAACATTTGGCGCTGCGACAAAAAGGTTTATTTGAGCGCTGGAATAAATTATTAAAAATATTCGCAGCCCATTTCTGCCGGAAATACATTATTTTTGGTGAAATTTCTTCGGCTGCGAAAATTGCATCCGGCCGAATTTTCATCGATATCCACGCCATCCTTGAACATTTATTACCATTGATGGCAAATTATATCTAAAATAATTATATAAATCATATTTCTTCGTAAAAATAATCATATTTTTACGGAAATTACCGGAAATACGATTCGGTTCGCCCATGTGCTTTCCGGATCCACGTGGTCACAATTCGTGATATTTTAATCACATTTGTTTTTTCTCTACCGGAAGCTTAATGAATTTCACTTTTTTGCTTCCTGATTCATCAAAAACATTAGGTACTTTCACTTATTTGACAGTTTTTTTTTTCATTAATTAACCAATAATAGACCTTTACAGCATACCGCTGATACATTATCAAAAATCCTTGTCTTCAGGCAATAATCCCTGATAATGAGGATATTTCTATATGCCTGAAATTTTTAAATAAATTGTACAATATTATATTGACTTGTTGTATATTATTGAAACCCCTCTGACAAGCCATGAACATTTACACAGCCAGTGTAAATGATCTGGCCAGCATCAAGAATGTTGGCCCAGCCTCTGCAAGGAAAATTGTCGACCTCAGAGACAATGTTTTAGCAGGCCGACAAGATCCTTTGTCAGTTGAAGACCTGGGCACCGTCCGCCTTTCAGCACAAGAATGGCAGACCTTGATTGATGAGGGGACTAGCTCCCTTCAACTACCAAGGCCTGCTCCACCAGATAAAAATGGGAAAGAAAGACAGGCTGCCCAGGAAAAATATGTTACGCAGGCAGACCTTGCTGTATGCATGGAAACTAAACTTTCCAAGTATACAAATGAGATGAAATCTTACATGCGCGATCTGCGATCTGAACTTACATCGGACATCTCTGGTGTAAAGGAGGAGCTCAGTTCTCGCATGGATGATTTCGATCAACGTTTGTCAACTGTTGTCAGTAATGAACGCCAGAGAGCTTCAGAAATAGTGAAGCAAATAGAGGAGACCCAGACAGAGTTGTTGAGTGTCAAACAAAGGGCTATTCCTCCTGATTACTCATCAGGTCTGTCTGGACATATTCCAGAAATCCATATGCCAAATATGGGTTTGGCCAATTTGTTACAGACTAAAAAAGAAGATCAGAGTGCTGATGAAGCTGCCATCAGCAGGCTGGCTGCTGCCATCCCAAGTGATGGCATCTATGTTAAAAAGGGAACATTGCCAAAATCCCCTAAAGATGATGACATAAGGGAACGGGGTCGCTCCAAAGAAAAAACGGTCCGAAGTAAACGGTCGCATCGTATTTCACCACCACATCATGACCCCTCTGATTCTGACTCCACAGATGGTGACTCTGATCGCAGTTTATCACCTCTGCCTCCTAAAATGGAAGTTTTCTCCGGTGATCCAAAAGGCCCTACGTGGTCAAGTTTCATTTCCAAGTTTGACAAAATTTCGAGGAGACGAGGTTGGACGAAACGTAAACGCCTGGCTCGCCTCTTCGACTGTCGGTCCGAAACTGCCCTTGAATATGCAAACCGGTGTGAAGGGCGGAACAACTACCGGAAACTTAAGAGGGAACTTGGACTGCGATTTGATCTTAAAGATGCCCCAGTCGCAGCACGTCAGAGGCTCCATCTGATGAAGCAGACAGAAGAAGAAAATTTGGAGACATACCTCCAACGGGTTTGGACAACCGCGATGGATGGATTCGGTTCAGCTGATAATAATACAGTTCAGCAATTGGCTACGGAATCCTTCCTTCGCGGCTGTAAAGATAAGGAAGCCGCGGCCCTCGTTATCAATGAGGCCCCACATACAATACAAGAGGCATACCAAAAATTAAAAACTGTTGTGGCAAATAGGAAGGCAATCTTTGGAAGCAAGGTTTCCTTTCAAGAAAGGGCCTTCACTCTTGAAGAGGAGAAAAGGGTCTCTGAAATTAAGAGGAAGCTTGACAACTTAACAGAAATGTTCCGTCGATCGTCTCCCTCTCCCCATAGGGATAATCAGTCCCCATTAAGGCCTGGGTACTCCCCTTCGCCATACAGGGGTGATCAATGGGATCGAGGGAGGATTGGCTCCAGACGAAGATCTCCTTCGTATAGGGGCTGGTCTTCTCGTGACCCCAAAATGCAGCGGTATGGTGGATGGGAGTATCGTGGCCGCTCTCCCACTTCACGTTCTAGAGCTTCCATAAGTCCACAAAGGCCATTCCGTAATGAACCTTATTACGGGAGCCATTATAA
Organism: Lucinisca nassula; assembly: GCA_963580285.1. Taxonomy (NCBI): domain Eukaryota; kingdom Metazoa; phylum Mollusca; class Bivalvia; order Lucinida; family Lucinidae; genus Lucinisca; species Lucinisca nassula. Next base: position 107,109,752 of record OY757011.1, read on the forward strand.
TACGGATACACGGTATGATAACGAGTACCGTGCTGAATCTCCAGCTAACAGCCGTTACGCGTCACCGTCACCGGTCAGACCACAAGGCAGACCAGGTTATTTTTACCCGCGTGAGAGATCTCCACGGGAACCTGCAGGTCCAAGGCCCGTAGACACAGGTAAGTATAGACAGAGATCTGCTTACCCCACCGAAACACGTCCGTTGGTCTGCCTTGTGGTCTGACCGTGTTGTAGATTAGATCTTTATTCTAATTTCCCAAGAATCACAATCCTAGATGTAGTCTAAGTTTGATCTTATGTAATACTTTTGTTTGCCACCTAACTGACCATGTACATGTATACATGTCAAACAATAATTTAAGAATATGGTACTGGAAATATGGTGTACATATATTATACCATGTATATATTTATATAGAAACATATTAACTATTTTTAGAAAACTAGAAATATGGCAGAGTGCATATTGAAATACTAATCATACTAATGGAAGTGATTCTTGGGGAGTTTGCACTTGTTTTGCTTAGCATTTTGGCTTTCACATGTTTTTTCTTTGCACTTAGATTTTGCACATTGCTTAATTTACTTTGAGTATATATATATATATTAGTCATCAGGTCTTTTAGACCTATTTTTGGTTTGTGGCACCAGCACACATGCTCCTGTTTTGTAAAACTAGTTCACACACAGCCTGGCACATTGCATGTAGTGACTATGAAATCTTGTAACCTGAAATCCCATTATATCTAAGTTATCAAAGGAAAAAGTTACTCGGGAATAGCCACAATCACAAAAACCATTATCCACAATTTACAATTTTTGTACGTATTAAGGGTGGCATCTTTTTTATTATTTTAACATTATTTATAGGACACAGTAGAATACTGAAGTCCTCATACTTTAAGACAGACAGTCTGAAATGTCTAAAATAAGGCATTTCAATTATGCCATCTCATGGCATAATTATGTGGGCCAAAGTAAGGCCAATAAAAATATGGAACTTGCAAGCCTAAATAAGGCATTAAAGAATTTTTCATAACTTTTAGTTCATACCTGCATCAACATGTTTCATCTTTTCAAAATACTTAGTTCTGCAACAGAAGGTCAGATGGTTTTTTCTCCAAATACTCAGATTTTCATCAGCCTTTAATTAAGAAGTATTTCTGTAAGTTAAATAACCTTTATAGCGCCATTAAACAATTTATCTAACTTCCATCTTTAAACAACATTAAGGTTTCACATTTCAAGTTTAATTGTAAAATATAAAATATTACAATAAACTTATTATGTATGGTGGAACCAGTTCTCATCTATGGTGGAACCAGTTCTCAAAGATGGGGGAGAGTGTTATGACCCTCTAGGAGCCTCTACGCAGTGACGTCACTGGACGAGCCCATTCTGGCCAATCGTCGACCACTCCAACATGCCTAGAATGTCCTCGCGGGCGTATGGCATTATGTAAAGAAGAAGACTTCCGTCCTCTTGATTTCTCCGACTTTGAACAACACGGACGTGTTTCAGAGTCGGGGACTTGGAAGCATAAATACAGGTAAGTTTTTTTTTACTTATCTTTATTATAACAATGTTTTTATTATGGTGTGCCAGGTAGTTCATATTACCACAGACTTTTGGCCCACTGTATTGTAACGGCGTCTTTCTATTATCTGTTATTCTATGTACTAATGCTCTCATTGTTGTTTCCATTCCTTTAGATCTGTTTTAACAAAATGTACATACCGATCTTCGGTCCGAAATGGCCGTAGCCGAAGCAAACCATGTGCCAACTTTGTCGAGTATATCCTGTGTAAAACAGCCATGTCATCGCCATGTGCATATATAACCATGAATATCTATTGTTTATTTTATTATCCATATTCTTTTATGCTCACACTTTCGCATTTGAAACAGTATTTTCCATCAAATGTTTGTTTACCTTTTTTGCTCAGCTGTTCGAACTCTCTGCGCACTGAACATAGCATAAAGACCGAACGTTCCGTATGCTTGGTAGCATGGTTAGGAATGTGACGTCATTCAGGCACAACGTCATCCAGCGCGAGCCTGGAGGGTATATAAGGAGCGTTTCGGTTGAAGTTCAGGGTTGCTGATTGTTGCGAGCAACCTGCTGTGGCTTTTGCCAAAACAAGTTGAGGCACCTAGGTCGTGTTTCTGCTTCATATAGCTGAAACGCGACTGGGTTAGCCTACATTGGAAGTATGGTGTGGCTTAGACTGTCTAGGCCTGAGTCTGAATTATGTTTGCTTGTTTGTTGACCCGGCACTCCCATCTGGGCTAATGTTTTGCCTATCTAGGCGAAACATGCGTCCATCTGTGAGGAGCATTTAGTTAGTTATTTATTTACTTTTAGGCGACGTTGGCACAGGTTATCAATACATCTATATAAATTAATTATAAATTAATGGCTTTTCATAAGCAGTCATAACTTTGAATACTCTCTTTGTTGATAATTTTGGCTAAGGTCGAGCTTTGCGCCGAGCTAGGCATAGTCCTTGTTACCCTGCGCCGAGGTAGGCGAAGCCGAGGTGGGCGAATGTTTAAAACATAGACTGTTTGGGCTGTTGCAGGGTAGTTCGCTTCTGAAAGCGTGGTGTAGCAACTTCTAGGCTGTCTATGGGCTAGTAACTTATTATCGTGCATTTTAAAGCAACATTCCTTTTTGCCTAACTCGGAGGAATCTGCCTGGCTCGGATAAAGTAAAATCGACTTTGGATGGTTAGTTCGCCTAATTAAGAACGTTTTACCTAGCTAGGCTGAATAAGTCCATGCCAGGATGGGTGGAAGGTACTTCATTAACGGTCTACCTAGTTGCTGTTTTTGGTGTTTGTCAAAGCATGTTGTAGCAACTTGTAGAGTGTTATGAGTTAGTAGATCCGATTTCTATACGTTTTTAAGGGAATTGTACTTGCACCTATGTGGATGAATTCCGCCTGGCTGGGAAAGGACGTTCTATCAGTATCAAGTAAGGACTTAATAATGCACATTGTTAGTGACTATTTTGTTCTGACTATTAAAAGAAAATTACTCTTTGCTATGCCTTATAAAGCATGTTAAGTTAATTAAATTGTTAACATAATGGCTGTATTAAAACGTAAATTATCTTAATTAATGGGAATTTTATTCAAGGTAGTAGATCACCTAGCTAGGGGGATTTCGCCTATTTAGGCGTGATTTGCGCCTACCTGGGCGTGACATTTCACCCATCTAGGTGAGGTTTGCGCCTATCTAGTTGTGGTTTAGGTGGAGATGATGCAGTGTTGATCTCTTGTCAAATGTTGTTAGTAGAAACGTGTGAACTGTCTAGCAGTTGCATGATCACACGTGAATGACAAATACATGTATGATCTCGTAAAGACTGTTGGTGTTTTCCACTTATATTGGAAAGGTTCCACCTAGCTAGGCGTGGCCATTATAATTAAATTGCAGTGGGTCTAAATTTTCACCTTGTAGAATACCTCTTAATTGACTTTAATTGTTAACACAAGGTCAACTGTAAAGAATTTCTTCTTAGACGACAAACTTATTATTCTTTAAGAGACTGCGTTGTATAACGGCAACGGTTAGGGAAAGATTCATTAATCAATCATAGGAGAATGGGTTATACAACTATTTGCAATCACATACGTAAAGCCTATCTTTGTTCCACATGGGCTAAGCGTATTTAATAATATCACCTACTTCTAATAACATGAAGCCGTTTGGTACACCTAGATAGGGACACCTCCTTCGTGGGTGCTGATTGAAGACAATACCAACCCAGTTTGTTACAGTGTTGTGGGCTTTACAGAAGTGATTGTTATTAACACCTGGGTTGTACTTGACTTGGATTTGGCTGTACTATAATAAGGGCGAATTGTTTGGTGCGTCCATTTAGGAGCGCCCATTTAGTTGAATTGTTGGTGCGCCCACTTAGGTGAATTGTTGGTTGGTACGCCCATTTAGGAGCGCCCATTTAGGTGAATTGTTTAATGTACCTATTTGGGTGAAATCCAATCTCTTGAATTGGTGTGACTCTCAACGTTCAATGAATTGACGCAATGTAATGTGCAATTATAGAATGTTAAGTTTACGCATGTCTTGAAGAAAACCTTTCTAGCTTAATGTCAGCATTTAAGGCCGTTAGTGAATTTATGCTCTTAGTCGTTCTATTAAATTAGGTGTTATAATGTGCGACTGCCGTATATTTTTTTTTTTTTATTATTGTTCCAAACTGTTAACCTATGCCTTAGCATAATAAGATAGCTTACTATAGACTGCATACACTATTGTCAGGGGTAACAAAAAGAAATGTAAAAAATTGAACCAATGGCTGGCTGTGTATTCTCTTCCCGGTAGTTTAGTGTACGACCCTGGTCGAACCCACATATATTTATTGTAACAGCACCATCACATCCTGACCATATCAATAGCTGTACAGCTTGACCAGGTGGTGTTCCGTTACAGTATACAGAGATTACCGAAGACAAAATGGAAACACTGCTGTTTTGGCTATTTTGCCACTCTGACAACGTCCCCTCAAAATCTGAACTCAGCTAGAGTCTACTTAAAATGTAACAAAAGTCGCCTGCTGTGCAAATCCGTGTAAGAAAGATATATTCTTAAATATGATCTGGAAAACAACCTGTTCTTTTTTAGTAACATGATTTAATATAATAGAGAAGACTATTCATATTTTCAAACGATTTCAGAGGAAGAAAAGAGCCAACAGTATATTTGCTATCAGTGCTATAGAAAAATATAAAGCCAACTGCAGATTTTGACTCCGAAAATATGCTATTAGTACAGCTAACAGCTGATAGACGCCATTTGTAAAACTGATGAATACAGAGCTAGAAAGCTTAACATTGATGGCAGGTACTGCATACATATGACTAAATATGCGAATGGTATAACTACATCTAAATATAATATCAGCTATAAAATAAATTTGTTACAGCAACTTGCCTTCCACAAATTTCATTTAGGGAAGTGTATGCCAAATGACAATTCTACAAAAAGTTCCAGTGCGACTAGCTCTGCATTTATTTTGAAGACAAAAACAGTGTACCTTACATTTTGCAGATGTTATAATGAACCTAGAAAAAAATGCAGAAAATTCTTTCCATCTCACAAAACTTTTGGTGGGGGGGGGGGCGGAGTGTGAGCCTCTTTGACCAAGTGATGTAAGTAAACATCAACAATCATGGCCCAATCAATCATAAGAACAAATCAGAAAATCAGTCTGTCCCTTCAAGTTTGCAAATTATTGACTGCTGTTTTATTTTAAAGAAGAAAATGACAACAACAAAACTAATTAAGGAAACAATAGGATTATGAAAGTAATTAATTAAGCAAATCCATAACGTCATTGAGTATTACTGACATCAAGTGTCTTTGTATTGCAGGGTTTAAAATGTGCAAGAAGGCCAAATAAAATAGGGTAAAAAGATCCACCATGTCCTATTCCTATTGTGTCATAATGTATTTTTTTTTCAGCAATATTGTCAACACTAACATTCATCATGGATAGCGCATGAATGCATTTTATTTTTCTCTTTAAAATATTTGGATAAAACTTGACTTGTATACGTTGATAATGTATGTTCTTATTTACTTTTTATTATTATTTTTTTATGCCCCCGGAATCTAAGATTCTGGGGGGGCATATAGTTTTTGGTCTGTCCGTCTGTTTGTCCGTTTGTCTGTTTGTCCGTTTGTCCGTTTGTCCGTCTGCAAAAACTTTAACATTGGGCATAACTTTTGAATGGTAAGTGGTACAGCTTTCATACTTCACATGTGCATTCCTTGTCACAAGACCTTTCAAGAGGTACCATAAATTTTGACCTCGTGACCTTCACCTTGCGCTGTCCGGGGGCATTTGTGTTTCACAAACACATCTTGTTTATTTTATTTTTTTTTTTTTTTTTTTGGGGGGGGGGGGCAGTTTTTATTATATAAATGCCTATTCTAAGCTTTGTATGATAAGGTGGCCTTAAATAGACATAAACACAATAAAAATACACTTTAAGGAAATCTTGTCCCCTGGTATTGAAACTGATTTTGGTACAAAAATTGACCTGAACCCATATCTAGCTATCAAAAACATTGTTACCGGTTTCTGATTTTATTGAAATGTGTTTGCTATATAGAGCACATATGTGGCCTATTTAATATGCAATATCTTGGGGTGACAAGATCAGTAACACATCTAATACTTATGATGAACATCTTAATCTTTGCAAATTTTCATGAAAAATAGAAGAAATGTTGTAAATAAATTTATCAGGAAGATTAAAAGACATAGACACATTTACATTTTTTGTATTAGATTAATCCTTATGGAGTTCTGTTGCCAATCAAAGCAACAAAATTTGAAAATAATCATACCTATTGATTTAAGACTGAAAAGTTCAGGTGTGTATGACCTCTATAGGGGATTACCTCAGGGACCTCTCATGAGACCTACAGTAATTTATCAAATGAAACAAAGTTATATATATAGTTGATAGACCTCAAGTAAACAACAGCTGAAGTTTCAAGAAAATCTGTGCGTGGGCAGATTTGGAACTCCCCCTTTACGACCATTAAACCGTCGATTTACCCACCCCCACCCCCACTCCATCCCCACAAATTACAATTTTGAATACAGTTAGTTGACAATAGCAATCAATGGTCAGCTATACTATAAACTCTGGGTCGATTGACAAATAACCGATCCATAAAGTCTAGTTCCTAGACCTTATATTCACGGACCTTCTATATAACCTAGTGTTAAGTTTTATGTCTCGGGCATCAGTGTCGGATATCTCCCCAAGGTGAAAAGGATTGCGATCAGAGAGAAGAGAAAACTTAATACATGGTTGACATGGATGTCGTCATGACGTTACTTAATCCTGCCCAAGTGTTATAACACGTGTGGTCTTGCGATTTTTATTACACGGCGTTATCGGCTGCTTATCAACGACGCCATTTAATAAATATACTTTTACTTAAAAATGATATCCGACTAGTAGCTGGTTAATAAGAACCATTCTGAAACGGATTTCATGAAAGGAAGCTACCGTGTTGTTAGTCCGACTGTTATTTTGTCTTATATGTAAATAGCAATTCTGTTGTCTTTGGTAAAGATCTCTCATAACGCCCACCTTATTCACTTACTGTATTGTCTTCTGTATGTAAAAGATACAATAAAATATTGTCTAGACATGGTAGACCTATAACCTTTAAAAATAATGAACGCTGGGAGATTTCTACATTCTTCCTTGTTATTCATGATTATAACATGTCCTACGTATCAGTAGTTGACTTATAGTTTTCAAGCCTATAAGTAAAATGTTTTGTCAAATTATTTGTCTAAATCGCGACGGAAGTAAGAGCGATTTTGCGGTTGCGTAAAATCGATTTAAGCACACCCCACCCAAGTGTGGAATTCGTTTCACTGACCGTTCCAAGGCGGGTCTTCTGTCGCGGTTTGTTTTTATTGTGGTTTGTCTTTGGGTGTGTGTGTCGCTCGTATTTTTATGTCCCCGATAGCAATAGCGGGGACATATTGTTTTTGCACTGTCTGTTTGTTTGTTTGTTGGTTTGTACGAGGACAACTTTAACGTTGGTCATAACTTTTGAACCGTTGGAGGTAGAGTATTCATATTTTGGCATGAAGGTTCCTTGTGACAAGAGCTTCACACTCATGCAAAAAACATTTAACCTGTGAACTTGACCTTGACCTTTGACCTACTTAAAAGAAAAAAAAAATACATTGGACATAATTTTTGAACCGCTTGAGATACAGCCTTCATATTTGGCATGTATGTTCCCTGTGACAAAAGCTTTACATTCATGCAAAAAAATTTGACTTGTGACCTTGACCTTTGACCTACTTAAAATAAAAAAAAAAACATTTTGGTCATAACATTTGAACCATTTGAGATACAGCCTTCATATTATGCATGTAGGATCCTTGTGACAAGAGCTTTATATTCACACAAAACATTTTGACATATGACCTTGACCTTTGACCTACATAAAAGAAAAAAATAACATTGGTCATAACTTTTGAACCGTATGAGATACCACCTTCATATTTGGCATGTAGGCTCCTTATAACAAAAGCTTTACATTCATGCAAAAAAAATTGACCTGTGACCTTGACCTTTGACCTACATAAAAGAAAAAAAAAATAACATTTTGGTCATAACTTTCGAACCGTTTGGGATAGGGTCTTCATATTTGGCATGTAGGTTCCTTGTGACAAGAGCTTTACATTCGTGCAAAATGTTTTGACCATGACCTTGACCTTTGATCTACTTAAAAGAACAAATAAAATTGTTCATAACTTTTAAATCGTTTAAGATAGAGCTTTCATATTTGGCACGTAGGTTCCTTGTGACAAGAGCTTTACATTCATGCAAAAACTTTTTTCCTGTGACCTTGAACTATGACCTACTTTAAAGAAAAAATATTATTGTTCATAACTTTCGAACCATTTAAGTTAGAGCCTTCATATTTGGCATGTAAGTTCCTTGTGGCAAGGGCTTCCCACTCAAACCTAAAATCTTGACCTTTGACCTTGACTTTTAACTGTGACCAACTTTGAAAAAGATGACCATGCCCGGGGACATGTTCGTGTTTCACAAACACATTTTGTTTTCTCTGGATAGCCATTTGTTCATTTTGTGGGGGAAGTAACTGTCCATTTGGCTTTCCACAATTGATGTTTCCATAAGGGTCTCGTTTTTTCTTTCCCTGGTGTTTCTGATGGAAGCTGTGGGTTGATTGTATCGATTCCTGATCACTGACTTCACTTCTATTTTGAATGAAGAACCGAGGACTGTGGCCACGTAAAATCGATTTAAGCCCCTCAGTAAAATCTTTTTACTGACTATTCCAAGGCGGTTCTTCTGTCGCGGTTTATTATTGTAACAGTCCGTCTTTGCATGTATGTGCTGCTAATATCTTTTTATTTTTTTTTTTTTTTTTTTGTTTGATTTGATGTTAAACGTCCCCGTCAACACTATATAGGTCATTTTGGAGACGTTGCTTCCAATTCTGTGGGACTTTTATCTGACATTGAGGTGAAATGACAGCTTAAGCTCTGTCGCCCAATGAAACCAATAGGGTTTATAAGCATGGACATTCCGACTCGCATCGCTTTGCCTGGGCAGGCTTAGATCCTCGAAGCGGTTTACCAGTACTCGTGTGCGCTCGGATTCAGCTCTGCGTGGAAGCATCATGCAGACCATTTATTTCTTCAAGCCCCAATGGGCGGGGGCCGAGCTTTTTTATTTTGGATGGGCGTTTGGCTATTTTGTGGAGAAGTAACTGTCCTATTTGATTTCCGCTTGTGACGTTTTCATTATTCTGATTATCACGAAAGCACGCCTATATAATTTTGACCCCCTTCAACCGCACTTTTATGTAGTAAAACTGGGGTTTAAGAGGGTATACATTATTTTCCTTATTCCTGCTCTAAGACATAGGTTGTGGGTACTCGTCAGAACCGCCTCATCTAGGCGGTTCTGACGAGTGCCTACAATCTATGTTTGGAGCAATAATAAGAAAAATATCGCAATTTTGCATCAGAAAAGTTTCATTTTTTGGAGGAAAAAATTTCAATACGTATGTGTGCGCCCCCGCCCATAGGGGCTTGAAGAAATATATGGGCTGCATGGTGCTTCCACGCAGAGCTGAATCCGGCCCGCACCCTAGTACTGGTAAACCGCTTAGAGGATCTAAACCTGTCCAGGGACCGCGGTGCGAGGCGGACCGTCCATGCTGATAAACCCTATTGGTTTCATTGGGCGACAGGGCTTGAGATGTCATTTCATTTCAATGTCGGGTAAAAGTCCCACAAAAATGGAAGCAACGTCTCCAAAATGACCTTTATAGTGTTGACGGGGACGTTAAACCTCAAATCAAACAAACAAAACAAAACCTTGTATTGGAGGTGTGGGGTAATTGTATCGATTCCAGAGCATTGCCTTCACTTCCTTTTACTGGGTGGGAGGGGTTGGCTTTAATCGAGTTTACGTTTCCACAATCCTCGCCTTTGGTTCTGTTGTGGTTTAAAACTGGTCTCGGACTTCAAAACGCCATCAGAAAGAACTAGAACAATGGCAAATAGTCTGACATTTCGTTCCTGATTTGACTCAAAACAGTCATCAAAAGCAAGGGAATACAGTCTTACCTCTGCTTTTCAGTACGAATTACATGCACACGAATGGGTACGTGTGTTTTATATAAGAGTATATAGTCGGGTGCCCTAAGTTCGTTACTGCCTTATCTCCGTGACGTCATCATTTTCTGTGCTCCTCGTCCTGACCTCGTTCTCACGTGACTTTCATATGCGGTTATTTTTAGCTGTCGACCAGAAGTTTTCCCGAACAAAGTTTTGTCAAGAATTGCTTTCATACAAATGGGTTAACATCCATATTTTATTTTTCTTTTGTGAGAAAGTCATTTTCACTATTCCCAAATTCGTCATCTGGAAAAATACTAATTAAAAATATTTTTCAATCCGATGCGCCGCAACGATCTGTCGTCTGTTTTGTTTACCATTTCAGGGTTAAGGTCACATGTTCTGTCAATTAGAATTTGGCCAAGATGAAGAAATTAATCGTTTCCGAAATTCTGTTGTTTCTTAGAGTACAGTGTGACGGGTTCAGAAACAGGTACACATGTAAACACTGGGTGCATTTGAAATATTGCACTGATATCTCAGTCTTAAGGCGTCACATAGTTTTCCTGTGTCCTCATTGCATAGTTGTCCCATATAAGGATTAAATCTGATATCAAATTCAAGTTATGTTTCCAAGTTGTATTTTTACTGTCTTTGAGGTTGAAAAATTAAAACTTTCTGTTTTAGCATTTTTTAAAAGTCAATACTTCATACTTCTCAGTTTGCTGTTTAAACTTTGAACTGGTCATCTTTTCAAATACTGAATATATATACCGCATACCTAAGAATTACTTACTGTAGCCTAGCAGAGGAGCACAAAAAATGATGACGTCATGGGGTCACGAACTTAGGACCAGAAAATGTTGCAGAGGCCCTATTTGTTTACATTTGAACTTATTTGATATTTAATTGTACGGGAAACGAAAATAGGGAAATTGCTTTGTTATCAGAAATACGATATGATAAGTTAGTGAGATGAGTGAATTGTTTTGATTTGTACTGCTTTATATTATTATGTGTAGATCACTTTGGCTTAGTGTAACGAACTTTGGGCACTCTAGGATATACCTTTCTTACTTCTTTTTCGTTTTTCAATTCCAGTTTGTACCCAGCAGGCACATGACGTAAATGTGACGTCACATCGACGTCGATGCAACGTCATGACGTTTATGCAACGTCATATCAACGTCGGTGCAACGTCGTGACGTTGCACCGACGTTGATTTGACGTTGCCCTAGCGACGTGTGCCTGCTGGGTAAATACAGTAAAATTCCTATATTAAGACCACTTTTGAACAGTCCCAAAGGTGGTCCCTGACCAGGGGACACTGTGTATAGACACCACAAAGAAAAATTCCGACCTTCTAAATAACCTTTTAAAAGCAGTTTAAACTGGCCCCGACCATTGGGGCTTGAAGAAATAAATGGGCTGCACGATGCTTCCACGCAGAGCTGAAAATAACCGCACATTAATACTGGTAAACCGCTAAATGGTTATAAGCATGCCCAGGGAACGTGGTGCGAGTTGGACCTTCCATGCAAATAAACCCTATTGGTTTCATTGGGTGGCAGGGCTTGAGATGTCATTTCATCGCAGTGCCGGGTAAAAGTCCCACAAAATTGGCAGCAACGTCTATAAAATGACCTATACAGTGTTGGCGGGGTCGTTAAACCTCAAATCAAACAAACATAAAGCAGATTTAGTCTTAATTTTAGGTGGTCTTAATAGCGTAATTGTACTGTATATAAGTAAACTGTTGTTGTAATTCCTGTCAAACAGCGAAGAAAAGAGAGAGAGAGAGAGAGAGAGAGAGAGAGAGAGAGAGAGAGAGAGAGAGAGAGAGAGAGAGAGAGAGAAGTAAAAGTTGCGCTCAGGAAAGTCTTGATTCCTCACGAAAACACGCCTTTATAATTCTAAATTCTAACCCCCTTGAATCCCCCTTTTTATATAGTAAAACTGGGGTTTACAGAGGTAAACCTTATTTTTCTTATTTCTGCTCTAAAATATAGATTGCGGGTACTCGTTAGAACCGCCTCGGTGCGGTAGTTCTAACTTGTAGCCACAATCTATATTTTGAGCAGACATAAGAAAAATATCACATTTTTTCATCTGAAAAAATAATAAAAAATTTATGTACAGTAAAATTCCTGTATTAAGACCACTTTAGGAACTGTTCAAAAGTGGTCTTAAAGACCACTTTTGAACAGTCCCAAAAGTGTTCCCTCACTAGAGGACACTATGGCCAGAAAAGATAAAGACATATTAAGTGCAGCCTTCAAAATAAGCTTCTAAAAGCAGTTTTATTCTTAATTTTAGGTGGACTTAATAGCGGAATTTTAATGTATTTAAATAGGCATGTTTTCGCAATGTTTGTAAAGAGCCATCGCAAGCTACTGAAAGCAGAGAAGGGGGAGTAAGTAGCATATGGTATACACTAAAACACAAAACAACATATTCCAGCATACAAACGCTACAAACATGCAACGGGTCCAATTGTTCTAAGCATCGTAAGCTTAACCAGCCCCCGCCCATCGACTAGCTGTCGTTCCTCATTGACGAACTGTAAAGGGTTTCCGATGTGACAGAAGGACAATGGCCCCCGCCCATCGTGGCTTGGAGAAATAGATTGGGCTGCATGATGCTTCCACGCAGAGCTCCGCACATGAGTACCTTTATACTGCTTAGAAGGCCTAAGCCTGCCCAGGCAGTAATCCTATTGGTTTCATTAGGCGGCAGGGATTGAGATGGCATTTCATCTCACTGTCGGGTAAACGTCCCATAAAATTGGAAGCAGTGTCTAAACAAATGACCTAAATAGTGTTGAGAGGGACGTTAAACCTCTAATCATACAAACAAACAAACAAACAGAAGGACAAACCATTTACATCAAAATTTAGCATCCTCGCTCTGTTTGCTAATGCAAGTTGCCATAATTCATAAAATTATTTATTTAATGGAATTCAGTACAAAGATTTAAAAATGTATTCTGCATTCAATCCAAAACAAGCAGGATTATGGCAGAAACATATAACACCATACATCATGTACATATATCAAAACAGAAACAGACACAATACAGGACACAATGAGAGAAGATTTCTGGACAACAAATGCTTATATTAGGTTTCTGACACAATTGCGTAACCATCACGAAAACACACCTACATAATTTTGACCCCCTTGCACACCACTCTTTTATAGTAAAACTGGTGTTTCAGGGATAGACATTATTTTTCTTATTTCTGCTCTAAAATAGAGATTGTGGGTACTCGTTAGAACCGCCTCAATGAGGCGGTTCTAACGAGTACCCACAATCTATATTTTGAGCAGAATAAGAAAAATATCACAATTTTTCATCTTATAATTTTCATTTTTTCCAGCGGTAAAGTCTACAATGTATATGTATAGGCATGTTTTCGTAATGAGTGCAGTCGTTTACTCTAATATACTATCAGCTAGCAGTCATTAATCTATCAAATCATGTTGTATGTTAAATCTTGCATATTGTAATGAAATTAAGTTTAAGTGATTGTATATTGACTAGAATCATGTAACTTTTGTCTTTTGTAACAGTTATCAACATATTTAAGATCTTTTGTAATATCCATTTCTTCCAAAAACATAATAAACAAGAATTTATCCTCCTGACAAAACGAGTCAAAATCTACAATAATATTTGAAATGTCTTTGAATAGCTGTTTAATTAAATCAGAATTTGCAGTACATATACATATGAAATGGAATTCGTCCTCTACTATATTCAAGTACATGTTGTACAAAGTCTTTAGAGTTGACTTGGCCGTTAAACTCCAATTCAAACAAACAAACAAAAACAAAGCCTTAAATCCTGAGGTGTCAACTTCCAACTCTAATCTGTTATTTGATATTCGAAGTCTCGTAAATTTAGAGATAACTGACCCATCTATATTTGCATATAAATGATTTTCAAAACAGAACTTATGCTTAAATTTACCATTCGTTTGCAATTGGTTATTTATTGCAATATGGGACGAACTGCCTGTTATGATAGAAATAAAGTATTTTCAATAGCGGTTTAGCAATTTTTTTTTCAAAGCATAAACTAACTTTTTAACTGACAGTGTACCTTTATTCTGCCATACATGACTTTGATTTGAGGTTTAACGTCCCCGTCAACACTGTAAAGGTCATTTTGGAGACGTTGCTTCCAATTTTGTGGGACTTTTACCCGACATTGAGATGAAATGACATCTCAAGCCCTGTCGCCCAATGAAACCAATAGGGTTTATAAGCATGGACGGTCCAACTCGTGCGCACCGCTTTGCCTGGGCAGGCCTGTGCGTGTCGGATTCAGCTCTGCGTGGAAGCATCATGCAGCCCATATATTTCTTCAAGCCCCTGACTAAATCCCAAAATACTTCAATAAACAGCCTATATTGTAATTTAATGAGCCGCACACATCTGCATCATTATAAACTTATGATGGGTATGATAGTCTAGCTGCTTTTTCAAACGGGGTTTTCAACAAATATAACCAGTATTTAACTGACTGTAATGATGCAAACTTGCAATAGGAAAGCGACCTAATTCAGCTTTAGATGCCATATTTGAGCTGCATTTACCCACTCTAAGTATGTATTTTACAAAACCGGACATGTATCTTTTCTGGTATAAAGTTTTCTAATGATTTCTCAAAAGTAGTACATGTTCATAATCTAAAGAAAATGGTTACATAATTATACTGAAAGCAAGCGTCAGAGCATGTTACCAATTCACAAAATCTACCTGCTACAGATGCAAGGAAGTAGGGCACAAATTTTCACAAAACGTTTGATGAAGGCTCAGCTGGACTGATAAAAGTAGTAGCATTGAAGTGAACCTTATGCTTGTAATAAAGACGCCATTATACTTACACAGTAAAACTATCCATGGTTGATTTAAACCCGTTCCGATCGCCCCAGGTAAGTATAAAGAGAGATATTTCTTGCATTATCTTGAACAGGTATGTTGTGTCATCAGGCCGATTCGAACCTTTTTGTGACTCGAAACTGTTGATTGGCCTAAACTGTTCATATGCCACTAATATTAGAGTCTAAGACTTCAACACGGCAATTCTTACATATTTTCTTCACACAAGTAGTTCTTGAAATGCAGCGATTCTTACATGAATGTTTTGCATGATCTTCTAGCTGTTCAGCAAGAAAAGGTTGCACATCACATTTCGATAAATACAATGCAGCATAAAAATTGACTCTGACTATTTTACATACTCGAGTACCATATAAAAAGATCAGTTGATGACTACTATAAGGTTTTGTTTGTTTGTTTGATTTGGTTTAACGTCCCCGTCAACACTGTAAAGGTCATTTTGGAGACGTTGCTTCCAATTTTGTGGGCCTTTTACCCGACATTGAGATGAAATGACATCTCAAGCCCTGTCGCCCAGTGAAACCAATAGGGTTTATTAGCGTGGACGGCCCGACTCGCACCGCGGTTCCTGGACAAGCTTAGATCCTCTAAGCGATTTACCAGTACTAGTGTGCGGGCCGAATTCAGCTCTGCGTGGAAGCATCATGCAGCCCATATATTTCTTCAAGCCCCTCTGGGCGGGGGCCGAACTATTATAAAGGTTGCGTAAGGAACTTAGTGGGCACTTTGTATTGGAAGTTGTGTTTCAAACTTACCAACCTGTACATTTTACTGTGCCCTTACTGTGGATATGCTCACTTAGAAGACTTATAACTGCTATAAGCACTTTAGTCACATAAATTAATATAAAGATGTCCACAAGATATCGTTTCATTATGTTTCTCATTTGTTTCAAATGAAGTTCCAAGGACAGAAAAAATATTTACAATGCATCCATAATAATCAGATAATGCTGTGTTTCTTGTCTTTCTGTAAAAATTGCATTTTTCTATGAATTCAATTGAAGGTTGTTGGTTGAAATATTGTCAAAATAATGCAAATAACATAAAATCGGATTTAGAAGGACACTACAAGAGCATGTTTACGTGATGGAAACGAAATTTGATAAAAACTAGCCAATGTTGTTAGTAGGAATGTATATAATAATAATAATAATAATAATAATAATAGTAATAATAATATCAAAACAACAATACTACTACTTCTACTACCACTGATAATAATGTTAATAATGAAAACGATAATGAAAGGAATTAAACTACTACTACTACTACTACATGGGCCCCAGCCCATCGAGGTTTGCAGAAATAAAACTTAGTGTGCTGCATAATGTTTCCACGCAGAGCTGAAACTGACCACACATGAGTAATGGGTCTAAGCCTGCCCAGGCAAAATGGTGCGAGTCGGACAGCCCCTACATATAAACATTTTGGTTTGTTTGGGCGTCAGGGTTTGAGATGACATTTCATATCAATTCGGGATAAAAGCTCCACAAAATTGGATGCAACGTCTCCAAAATGACCTAAATAGTGTTGACGGGGATTCAAACAAACTACTACTACTAATTCTGCTACTTATGATAGTAATAATTTTAGTACTAACAAAATTTGTTTGTGAAACACGAACATGTCCCCGGGCATGGTTACTTTTTTTTCAAAGTTGGTCACAGTTCAAAGTCAAGGTCACAGGTCAAGAGTTTTGGTTTGAGTTGGAAGCCCTTGGCACAAGGAACTTACATGCCAAATATGAAGACACTGTCTTAATCGGTTCGAAAGTTATGAACAATAATATTTTTATTGCTATTCTTGTTCTTAAATTCAAACGGATTAGGCAAAGGTGCCGTTATCTTGCGCCGCTGTGGCGTCCTCAGTCTAATATTGGCTTACAGTTGGACAAGTCCTGCTGTCCTTGCAGCCGGCAAGGGTAGAAGGTGAGTGTTGTTATTTCTTTCCTTTCAACACTTCCATTCATTTTCCTCTTTTTCCCTGTATTTTACCTTCATATCATCTACTATCTCTTCTATCTCTTCTTCCTTTCTTTGGGAGGCGACAAAAGTGACTCACAAGGGTTGGCGTTAAACCCCAAAAAGTACAATTTGCTACCCGACTTTGTGTCTACAATCGCTAGATAAGTGACAAACAGTGTGTAGACAGTGATGGGACGCCCTGTTCTGTGGCGTTTCATCTAGGTCTACACGGTTTGCTCAGGCCTGTCTGGTACTCTTTTCATTCTAGACAATATGTATCAAGAAATCGACCAGTGCCAGATGTTTTGGGTCAAAATGTGAATGACTTTATTGACTCTGTAATTATGATATATATAAGAGACTCTCAAAGACAGATTTATCATGCTTAACTGTAAATGCCTATTACATCACGCAAAATTACCACGCTACTTTCGGGCACAATATTCATTCTGATGTCTTGGGCTTTATGTGTATTTGGAGGAGAGTGGTGGGGTATATGTTTGTGTATGCATGTTTGTATGCGTGATTTTTAGTTATAGGTGTAATTGTTCATATTTAAAAGGCTGAAAACGATTACTAAGACGGTAGTTGAACCCTAAATCTTCTATGTCGATGACTGTTTAGATAAAAAATTATTCTCATCATGACTTTCGATGGAGAAACTGCCGACATTGCTTCAAATTCTTTAAACAAGTCCAGTTAGCCAATACCCGATGGAAGCAAATGGCTAGTGTAGAAATAATCAGGAAGTGCAGGTATAAAAATTAAGGTTTATATTTTAACGTCATTTGTCTGAAAGATAAAATTCTACCAAGACATTATTCAGAATTTTCAAAAGTTTTCTTGGCCATTGTGCTCATGCACAATAATATAAATATACACTGGGTGGATGGAAAAATCCGTCCCGAGGGTCACTGTCCGGCATCACGAGGCTTACCGGACACTGATCCCGAGGGACGGATTTTTCCATCCACCCCTCACACCCATATACGATTCTTTTTCTTGCATACCTTCCATTTTTTAGCGTGGATTTTTAATGCTGCAGTCACTTCGGTTACCGACGTCTGCCATATTGTGATGACACTACAGGAATGTTTAGCGACGTCACGTAACGTGTTGTGACATCAACGTTAACGACGGCGCATATGAGGTCGGATTCAACTAGTGCATTTCTCGTATCAAACACGCGACAGTATTCGATTTTGGGTAAGAACACCAGGGTTAAGACAGAATTTATATCACACGCTTAAACTATGGATTTCCTTATCTGGTGTGCAAGAAATATGTTCTATAAACGGGTTATCCTTTGGAAGCAAGGAATACACCACAGAAGTGAAAAATATGGAGTGTACATGTTTTCTGGGCCAGACTAGCTAGTTTCGGCCAATTAGGCCTCATCAGTGACCCTCAAATATTCTCAAAATTCCACAATGGAACCAATGATCCCAAAGGACAAGAAAATATAATCTACACTATGATGTATGGCAGGGAGACGTTTTACCGCCGCCACACATTCCCACAAACCAGTTGTAGTGATGTTAAATATGTTCTATAAAAGGAATATCTGCCTACTGTACTTACCAGATTGAGACTTCGAAAATCTCGATTTCTATGACAAAATACTACCAAAAACGCATTATTGTTTCAGTTCTGCCAATATCTCTGAAATGTCCGGTACGTATTCCATTCACATTAAGTTTTATCGTCATTCCTTGAAAACATATAATAAAACATATAACATTCTGAGCACAAGAATTTCCAATTGCTTTTACTGTGTCTATAAAACTTAGAAAGTATGCTTCTAAAAGCATGGAAAGTACTTTCTGACCCTAATATTTACTGTTTTGTGAATCGATCTTCCTAAAACAGCCAGACTAAAACATATTTCGCCCTATAATCTATGGTACGTCTTTATAAAGCAATATTAGAAAGCCTGCTACTTAGGTTTGTATTGTTTGGTGTTGTTTAGTCTTCAAATACTTTGCGATCAGCTGATGCAAATTTGTTCTGTTTTTATGAGAAATCAATTCTATGTCTTGCAGATATATTTCCACATTTTATATTTCCTATCGTTATAATTGTTATTTTATCATATAACGTCGCGTCCTCGAGTTTAATATCGACATTCACACGACATTACATTACGAAATCACGCCAATACAAATACATTGTAACCTTTATCGCCCAAAAAAATGAAAATTTTAAAATGAAAAATTGTGATATTTTTCTTATGTCTGCTCAAAGTATAGATTGTGCGTACTCGTTAGAACCGCCTCATCGAAGCGGTTCTAACTAGTACCCACAGTCTATATTTTATAGCAGAAATAAGAAAATAAGGTTTAACCCTCCATGTAAACCCCAATTTTACAATATAAAAGTGGGATTCATGGGGCTCAAACTGATATAGGCGTGTTTACGTGATGGTTATAGTACGTAACGTCATGACTATACGTTCGTATCAGCGCATCGTATTAATGATGAAAACGCGATTTTTTTGTCAATAGACAACGCTTATAAAACTCAATTTTGGGGATCATTTATGGGGCCCCTTCAGGTGAAATCTTGTCCTCGGAGATTAAATCCTGGAAAGACACTAACCGCCCTACTCGGCTACAAAGACCACCAGAGGTGTTGTACATGTACCATCCCGACAGAGAGCATAAAGGTGGTGACCAGACTGTGCGGATGCGCAGGCTGATCCTCACATGTGTTGTTCGCAAATGTCATATTGAGTCCCTATTAAGTTAACCCTTATCCCGCTGAATAATTAATTTAGCCACACCCATTTCTGACTTTGAACCAATCAGATTACTTAATGTCATTTATTCCTACAACTTCACAAACTGAATGTCAAACATTGTAGATTCTGATCACATGGCTAGCCATCTGATCTTGATCTACACTGTTTGCAAAAGTATGGGTTGTTGTGATCAGAGGGATAAGAGTTCTGAGGAATCCAGAAAATGAACTAGGTTCAGTATTTACACAGTATTTGTATGTTTGTTTCAGAAATTACTTGATGCGGGTGAAATCCCCGAGAACGGTGTTTTGCACCATTCGTCCCCAATAAGAAAAGGGAATAGGACGCTTACTTGCGGAGCTATCGTCATGTGCTCCTGACACCTGTACTGTGTACTATATAACTTACTTCAACATTTAATCATCCCAATGTCCGGTAAAAGCCCCACAAAATTGGAAGCAACGTCTCCAAAATGACCTTTACAGCGTTGACGGGGACGTTAAACCTCAAATCAAACAAACAAAATCAACATTTAATATGTTGAAGTATTATGACTCACTGAAGAAATGATTTGGTTAAAGTCGTGGACAGAGGCAGATACGGTGGCATGCACACCCTTATGAACTTCTGTAATGCAAATACATGTAGTTGCGTATTGTATTGGTGGTTTGAGTGGTTATGTGAGGCAAAGGTGTCTTGTATCGCACGTCACCGGGGGTCCGGATGATATTGGCTTACAGTTTGACAAGGCCTGTTGTCATCACAGGAGTCTTTTCAGCAGATAAGGGTAGAGGGGGAGTTTGTAATCTCTTTTATCATATGACGTCGCGTCTGAGCGTGTAATAACG
This sequence comes from Lucinisca nassula, assembly GCA_963580285.1. Lineage (NCBI taxonomy): Eukaryota > Metazoa > Mollusca > Bivalvia > Lucinida > Lucinidae > Lucinisca > Lucinisca nassula. Next base: position 107,130,382 of record OY757011.1, read on the forward strand.
TCATGTAATATTTTCGATAATCCACTAGTGGATTAAATATGCAAATTAGCTAGATACGTCCCGTAACGTTACATGTACGACGTCCTTAACGACGTCGCGTTTACTAATGACGGAATATTGGTATTTTTGTAAACAATTGTGAATAAAATGCGTTTTAAATGTCATATGATAAATAGAATCTTGCATTCGTGCTCATGTATTATTGAATTTATTAAAATCGTTGAGGAAAAGGGATAAAATGCTCGGCAAAGCCTCGCGTTTTATCCCTTTTCCTCAACTCGTTTAATAAATTCAATAATACATGAACACTTATGTAAGATCCTCTATGTTTCTGTACTTTTATTCATTTCTTCTTTCTCTTCTGTCTCTCTCTTCTCCATTACTTCTGTCTCTTTATTCCCTTTCTATGGGAGACGACAGAAAATGACCGCACAGGTTCACGCGTCGTAAACCCTCAATACAGTCATATTCGCATTTCGTGTTGTCTGACCTGGGTCCACACTATTTTGTCATTGTCCCAGCAGATGAGCCCAATACGGGTTTTGCAGATTACTCTCTTTACACAACACTCCGATGTCACAGCGACAAGAAATAACCGTTACTCAGATTTCGTACAAATGAACTATGCATGTGGTTTGACATTGGTCACGTGGACAATGAGGGGTGGGTGTGTGTGTGTGTGGGGGGGGGGGGGTATCCAGATAACTCAGTAATTTTGTCGAAAGTGCGCCTTAGAACGACCCGTAGCAAGAACTGCTTCTGTGGTTGTGGGGTGTTGCTTGAATCAATTTGCCTGCCAAATTGTGTTATAGATGGTGTAATTTGACATGAGACTGACCTCTATGCAAATAATTAATTAGTCAATGTTATCGCCTTATAAGGTCCGCCTTCGTAAACTTCTCGTGAATTTTCGGCATCTCATGAATGGCGACCCATTTACCGACCTTTGTGTGTTGAATAACAATATCGACCTCTTCGGAAAACGACGAAGACATCACGATTATTCACCTATATATAGAGGATCTTACATGAGTACTCATGTATTATTGAATTTATTAAACGAGTTGAGGAAAAGGGATAAAATGCGAGGCTTTGCCGAGCATTTTATCCCTTTTCCTCAACGAGTTTAATAAATTCAATAATACATGAGCACGAATGCAAGATTCTATTTATTAGATGACATTTAAAACGCATTTCACTCACGATTGTTTTATACAAATGTCAATATTCCGCCATTAGTAAACGCGACGTCGTCAAGGACGTCGTACATGTAACGTTACGGGACGTATCTAGATAATTGGCATATTTAATCCACTAGTGGATTATCGAAAATATTGCATGACGTTATGACACTCTCAGACGCGACTTCATATGATAAATTAAATTTTGACTCCCCCTTTAACCCCATTTTATATAGTAAAACTTGGCTTTACAGGGTAAACATTATTTTTCTTAGGTCTGTTTTCGTAATGTAAATATATTCAGTCGGGTGTGAAATTATGGCAATAGTGGCCATCAGTCGCATGTCAAACATTAAAATGGTGTGAACTAGCCTGCGTGTCCATTCAGTTAGAATCTAGCCTCCCGGTCTTCGTGAAGAAACAAGCATCCCGAAACGAGGGCAAGTAACCAGCCTATCCAATTTCCAATTGACCGAGACAAACAAGATTTTCATGCCTTGTTTCAATACATGTTTTAGGCATGAGGGCAAAATTGCACCCGTATCGTGTCAGTCACAACGTCAAACATGGCTAGCGATGCAACAGCAAGCAAGCTTTTCGTCAAAAGTTGAGTACCGTGCTGTATTTTGGTACTTGTATTTGAAAGGGAAAACAGGTCAATATGACCAATGTTTATGGGTCTTCTGCACCATCGTATGCACAAGTTAAATACTTGGTTGGGGAATTCAAAGACGAACAGGCTCTGGACGCCCATCAGATGCCATCAATGAAGAAATGTGTAACAAAGTACGTGATCTGGTATACTCTGGTGGCGGCTTAAGGTGGAAGATTACACATTTCACATGGTAGCGTTTCAACATTTTTACAACCAGAACATCAGTATGCAGCGTATTGTTGAAGCGGTTTAGGTCAAAGGAAGATACTTTTCATTCACGTCTGGTGACTGTAGATGAGACCTGGGTCCATTATTATGACCCAGGGAATAAAACACAAAGTCGCCAGTGGGTAGGGCCGGGGTCTTCGATGCCAAAGAAGTTCAAAACGCAACCCTCTGCTGACAGGGTGATGGCAACTGTATTTTGGGACACACAATGCGTTATTATGTTGGACTTTCTAGCAAAGAAAAGTACAATAACAGGTACGTATTATGCAAATTTGCTCGTCCAACTGGGAATTGCGATCCGTGAAAAACGCCAACTCACGGGTAAACTCTTCAAAGGGGGGCTGCTCCGACAAAATTGTAATGGATGCTGTTGAGCGGTATGGGTACGAAATAATACCGCACTCCGCCTATTCTCTGGACTTAGCTCCTAGTGACTATTTCCTATTCCCAAACTTGAATAAAGTTTCCTTTTAAAAGGAAGGCTTCCCCAGTTTGTAAAGTTGAAAACCCGCCATTTTTGCTCGCCTTTCGCAAGTAATGGGGAGCTATTGCCATAGCCGCGGCGTCCGTCGTCGGCGTGAGCATCGGCGTCCGCATTTGTTTGATGATAAGACGCATACAGTGTCACCAACCTGGGGGTCCCCTGGGATGTACCTGGGCCATGACCAGCCCCTTCACTTCATTAAAGGCCCATTATCTCAGAAACCGTTCAGATTCCCAACCCAAAACTATATATATTTTTGTCCCTTATGATAAGATGCATTCAGTGATTCCAACCTAGGGGTCTCCCCATCTCTCCCGGGGTGCGCCTGCAAGCACTCATTTTTGCTGTTTTACAAATTTATTTTCAAGTAAAGTTATCAACTGGTTAAAAAAAAAAAACAATATTTTTCACATTCTTTTTCACTCAATTTCCCAGGTTTTGGGGCTTAAAAAGTTAATCATTTCCTTTGTATAACCTCCCTTATAATCATTGTTGCATCGACGTTGTCGCTCTAAATAAGCACGATTTTCCTGGTAAGACTTTTACGGAAACTGTTTCAGTGTTAGCTGTCCGTCTTAAACCATTGAAAGGAGGACAATCTACGTAGAAACATATTCACGGACCCGGCGAGGAGCGAAACCGCAACGTCGGCGCGCATCTAACTGTAAAGGTTAAAAAAAGCGACATTTATGAACAGCGAAGGCTGAATGTGGCGAGCTGCTCACTCGCACACGTTTTCAGAAAAGACAGAACCATGTACTCGTTTGACACGCAATTTGATATCAGAGATGAACAATGGCATGTTTTGTAAAATTGACCATGTTGGTAGGATATGAGGTCTCTTTCTGCCCGAGTTCGAGGCACGATCGGGACGAGTTCTGCAATGGTTTAAAACTGTCTATCTCTTCACCAACCGCTTATAAAGGAACGGTTAAATAAATGAAGAAAAAATGACATATCACTTTCATAGAGACCACCCTACAACAAGCACACTCGGAAAAATTGTTTTACACAATAAGTTATCAATCTGCTTGTAAATGGACTGTGCAAAACTATGTTTACTGATTTCAACTGTCAAACTCTCTTCGTAAACTCGTCCTGGAAATTCTGAGCGACAGACTCTGAGAGAAGTGTGACTCAAGTGGCAGAATTAACTTTTGTAATCTACAGGCATTTTTTTTTTTTTTTTTTTTTTTTTTACAAATCCTTAAGAAATCAACAAGTCCGTGTACTGAACAACGATGATCTTGTTTTTAAGGTAACCGGGCACTAGAAGCACATTGAGGCTACCCCACATGTACTGAACAACCCTATACACCCAACTTTAAAAAGAGAAAGTTGGGTGTACAGGGGTACATTATTTTCCTTTTTAGGGGGTTCAGGACACCGAGCACCGACAATCTATATTTGAACTCGAAAAAAAAAAGATTTTTTCACATCACGAAAACACGCCTGCCTAATTTTGACCCCTAGACAGTGGGTAGTCGTTAGAACCGCGTCATTGAGGCGGTTCTAAACGTACCCACAATCTATGTTTCGAGCAGAAATATGAAACAATCTGAATTTTTTATCGGACAATTTTCATTTGGGTGGCAAAATTGTGTATATATTTGAATAGGCGTGTTTTCGTAATGAACTGAAAAATGCTGGTTCATGAGATTTCAGCAAATAGATGTTTTATAATGATCCCAATGCAGAAGACCATGGGGTTAGTTTCGAGTCACAACAAACGCTTATTACGTCGAATACGGCAGTAAAGATAATTTCACCATCCTACCGGGAAATGGGGAACTGGAATCAATATTCGACATTAACCCATATATGCCTAGCGGCCCTTTTTGAGACATTGGCAAATAGTGCAGACCCAGATCAGACGCCTCATCTGTTCAAGATCTAAACTGTTTGCTCAACGTACATGCATTTTTGGAAAACTTACCACAAAAAATGAAATCCTTATGCTTAGAAATTGACCATTCCAGACTTATAAAGGTAGAATATTTTTGGCACCTATGGGTTAATCAAATGGACGAAAGCGAAAGTAGTTTCTGTTTCTGCTATTGGTTTGACTTCTTGGAAACGCTTTATAAATAGATATCTGGAAACGCTCTATAAATAGACATCGACGGGTGCTGCATATTCCTGTTTATTCCGAACGAGTTTTCACTGCGTAAGTATCTGGAGAGCAGTCTTATCCGTAGGGCTTTCCTAGTTACGTCATAAGACGGTTAGAAATAAACTGGGGTATCACCAATCCAATCTAAATGGCTTCCAATCGAAATTGGAAGCCAAAAAGGATATCCGTGGACGTCATTTCCGGCCCAACGAAGAAGTCGTGCCGCAGTTGACGAGTGGGTTGAAGACAAGGACCTTGGCTTCTTCAGTTCTGGACTAGCATTGGTTCAAGTGTATCATTCTAGAGGACAGTTACATCGAAAAGAAGACATCGATCTCACCCAGAAATAAGTTAGGCTGGTTTCATTGATGCGCCCTCATAGCACACAGTGAGGACGCTGATCAGACAGCACGGGCGCGCAGACTGATCTAAGTCTTCGCCGTGGCGCACATCATTACGACAACACATCCGTGCGACATAGTGCATTTTTCATATCTCCAAAATGGCTGCTTTTGTGATGAGGGGCGCTCGTTACATGGACTTGTTTGGCCCTTGAAGAAATAGATGTGCTGCATGTTGCACACGAGTATTGGTAAACCGCTTAGAGGATCTAAGCCTGCTCAGGCAAAGTAGTAATTGTCGTGTGTAATCATTAGAATCGCCTCAGCACGATTTTCAAGGTTATTAAATTTCTCACCAAATTGGCTCAAATATATCAATATCTGCAGTTATGGGGACTAAACAACCGTGGTAATCGAGCCCATTGGTGTTCGAGCCATCGAAATTTCTTGGGAGTTTTAGGCTGGGACAGTAATAAGGTATAAGACAGCTAGTATTCACGGTCATACAAATAAAAAAATAAAAGAGAAACGATCAGGAACTGATACAATTAGATCCAAAAGTCTCCCAACAATATCTTTAGGGAAAGCAGTCAAAACACAGAGTGATGGAAAACATAGCATTCAAATATCGGTTCAAAATACAATGTATGCAAATGGAATATTTCGTATAACGCATACATTTAAATCCATCTTTAACGAGCTTCTGCATGTGGCCTAACTGACAAGAGCACTGACGCTTGATCAGTAGGTCTCTCGCCGCTGTGGTTCGAGCCTAAGTCTGGTCACATGAGAGACCCCATGTTCTGCAACGGAAATTCAGGTGGTTTTTCTTCGGTTACTCCGGTTTTCTCACAACTGTGATGAACGATCGACTCGTTTTGTTTGTTTGTTTGATTTGAGGATTTACATCCCCGTCAACCCTGTAGAGGTCATTTTGGAGACGTGGCTTCCAATTTTGTGGGACTTTTACCCGACATTAAGATGAAATGACATCTCAAGCACTGTCGCCCAATGAAACCAATAGGGTTTATAAGCATGGACGGTCCTACTCGCACCACTTTGCCTGGGCAAGCTTATATCTCTAAGCGGTTTACCAGTTCTCGTGTGCGGTCGGTTTCAGCTCTGCGTGGAAGCATCATGCAGCCCAAATATTTCTTTAAGCCACGATGGGAGGGGGCCAACCACCGACTCGTAATAAGTGAAATAATCTTGAAAGGGCCTAATACCAAATTCAAAAATAAAAACCATCTTTTGTGACGGCTAGTGGATTTCCTGATGGTGTTTTGAAAACTCATACGTTTTAGCTTTTCTCCAAACTTTATCTAGAATTCATTCATTTCATATCGTCTATTGGAGGAATCCTTCTATTGAATGTATTAAAAACGCAATAACAGCAAGACAGCTCTGCTTTATGCCTTAAAATTGTCTGGTGATAATAAATCTCAATATCTGGATGCCCTATCTCAGACACTGGAAACACCAAAAAGCTTTTTGAGGACCATCGTTAAACAAACAATATTGCATTACATACATGACAAATGGGTCTCCTATAAAATGAAATGTATGAATGACGAAGACAAAAATCAGACTGCGCAACGCGCAGTCTGATCTTTGTCGCCGACATTCCCAAGAAAAGATTGTAGATCATTATAAAGGAGAAGCATTTTATCAAGCAGCTTCCTTCTGTTTTATTGTTTGCGGATAGTATTTTTGTTTTAGGCAGTTTTCGTTAACCCTGGCTTTTCTCGAGTGACGTGTTCTTCCTTTTGCTACTTTCAAAAGAGTTGCCTTTGCTACTCTTAGACTTCTTAGATATAAGCAGTGTCTCCTTAGGTCTATTGTCTTTTAAAACCTCGCCAGGACAAAATAGTAAGAAATGGTTACTCTGGAAAAGCCGAAATTGAGGAATACTGGAATGTCGACCCGCAAAAAGAACACACACACACACACGCACACACACACACACACAAACACACACACACACGCGTACGCACGCGCCATAGAACAGTGCGTCCATTAACAACGCAACGCCCGCTGTGGACAGTTGGTTGTTGATAGCTCAATGGCGCAACAAAATAGAAGTGAAGGCAATGATCAGAAATCGATCACGTGACAGCTCCCATCAGAGACACCAAAGGGAAAGAAACACAAACATGAAACAACAAACCCTAATGGAAACATCGATAGCGGAAAGCCAAAAGGACAGTTACTTTCCCTCAAAATGGCCAATTGGCTATCCAAAATAAAATAATATAAGCGATACAAACACACCCAAAGACAAACCATAACTAGAAATGCGTCCATAGGACACGGATGCCCCCGCCTGAAAATATCTCTATGTTCGTTTTCATCCATAGAAAGTTATTGACCATGTTCACGTTTTGGGCCCTTTTTTCACATTTGACCTCTAAGTATGACCTTGACCTTGGAGGAAAGGACCTTGGTTTTGTGTGAGGCAGATTGTCTCATGATAGCCAACATTTCTGCCAAGTAATTTCAAAATCCATCCAGAGATAAGAAAGTTATTGACTGCGTTTAAGTTTCGGACAATTTTTTTTTACCTTTGACCTCTAAGTATGACCTTGACCTTGGAGGTTCGGATCTGGGTTTGCACATGACACATCGTCTCATGATGGTTAACATTTCTTCAAAGTAATTTCAAAATCCATCCAGAAATAAGTAAGTTATTGACTGCGTTTAAGTTTCGGACCCTTTTTTGACCTTTGACCTCTAAGTATGACCTTGACCTTGGAGCTACGGATCTGGATTTGCACGTGACACATCGCCTCATAATGGTTAACATTTCTACAAAGTAACTTCAAAATCCATCTAGAAATAAGAAAGTTATTGACTGCGTTTAAGTTTCGGACCCTTTTTTGTACTTTGACCTCTATGTATGACCTTGACCTTAGAGGTACAGACCTGGGTTTTGCATGTGACACATCGTCTCATGATGGTTAACATTTATGCCGAGTAATTTTAAAATCCATCAAGAAATAAGGAAGTTATTGACTGCGTTTAAGTTTCGGACGCACGGACGCACAGACGGACGGACGCACGGACGAACGGACGGACGGACGGACAGGGGCAACGCTATATGCCCTTTCCACCATTCTTCGAATGGCGGGGGCATAACAAAAAATAAACCGCGATGCAACAAGTACTTGCAGCATTACAAAACAGATGTCCTAATCCAAATATCAACCAATTGGGCATCGATGCGATGTTGCCTACACGTTGTATGTCTATCGGTGACTTGGGTCTATAACTGCTACAACCTTATCCGTTTTTATTGTCATCCAGTGGGAATATATAGATCTAGAATGTGCTACAACAATTACAGATGGTCCTGTTATAACAGACATCAATACCTAACTTTGTTTACATCGATAAAAAGCATCTAAATAGCTCCCCTGGTACTGCTATTGTGTTGTGTGCAGAGCGGACAATTTAATACGTCTTTTGCGAATACGCAACCATTCCGCAGTGGGCACGCAAGGTGTAAGCAATGTCGTTTCAACGTCAGTGCAACGTCATTTCGTTGCATTGACGTTGATGCCAAGTTGCTTTAATGCCCGGTGGGTATATTGCAGCATAAGGTCTGCCTCAGGTGAACATCGGACTAATTTATAGACTATTTTACAATAGCAGTTCTCCTCTCTGGCAAGGAAAAAGACGTCTTTTGTACCAACAGACCTAATTTGGGAATTGTGGTTTCTTAACAAATCATATATTTCAGCATCTCTCCGCAGTCTTGGAAGCACTGACTTGACAGTGGAAACGAGTAATGTTTTTCTAATACGGGCTGCATGGTGCTTCCACGCAGAGATGAACCTGGCCACACATGAGCACTGGTAAACAGCTAAGAAGGTCTAAGCCTGCCCAGGCAAAGTGGTGCGAGTCGGACCGTCTCTGCATATAAAGCCTATTGGTTTATTTGGGTGGAAGGGCTTGAGATGTCTTATCATCTCCGTGTCGGGTAAAAGTTCCACAAAATTGGAAGCAACGACTCAAAAATGACCTAATTGGTATTGGCAGGGACGTAAATCCTCAAAGAAAAAACTAAGAGTGAAACATTCGAATAGCTTCAGGAGGTGGTTTAATTTTGTGTATTCTATATGGTTCGCAGACAGACAGACAGACAGACAGCAGAGACAGAGAGAGGCTCACAGAGGGGAGTAGGAGAGAGAGAGAGAGAGAGAGAGAGAGAGAGAGAGAGAGAGAGAGAGAGAGAGAGAGAGAGAGAGAGAGAATGAGAGAGAATGAGAGAGAGAATTGCTTGACCTTCCTTTACAGACAGAGACAGAGAGAGCACGCACAAACGACGCTAAACAATATGCGCGACAACAATAGAAAGCTTGTAAACTTGCGGTAAAACTTCAATGTCTCTAACACCCTTTGGTACGATTGAAACTTTTTCGAGACAGCGGTAGTTCGAGCCACTGTGGGTTGCTCATAGTGTCAAACTACGATGCATACTGGCAATTATGTATGACTATCTTTTCGATGTAGTATAGAATAAACTTTTGTTGTGTATACTCATTAGAATATCTCGATGTTGCCATTCTAATGAGTACACACAAATTCTGGCAATTATGTCTGAATATATTTTCGATGTACAATAAAATAAAGTTTTGTTGTGTGTTCGCATTAGAATCGCCTCATCGAGGCGATTCTAATGAATACATACAACATACTATGTATTTACCAAAATGCTAGAATTTTCAAGATAAAATAATAAAATCCCCAGTATTTCTTATCTGGAGCTGCAGGAAAAATTGTCAAGGCATCACGTAATCACGCCTATATAAATTGACCCAATCAAACCCCACTTTTATATAGTAAAACTGGGGTTCGAAAGAGTAAACTTTTTTTTCTTATTTCTGCTCTAAAATAAAGATTGTGGGCACTCGTTAGAACCGCCTCGATGAGGCGGTTCTAACGTGTACCAACAATCTATATGTTGAGCAGAAAAAATAAAATAGCACAATTTTTCATCTTAAAATTTTAGTTTTTCGGCGGTAAACATAGCAATGTATTTGTATAGGCGTGTTTTCGTAATGGGGCTCAAGAATGGTTTCGACTCAGCCATGGTTCACGAGCCATCGTTGTTCGAGATAAAGAGTTTTCACTGTATTTGAAACAATAAAACTACTGGGCTCAACACAGAAATTTACAAACTTCAACCTTCCATTACAAAAACACGCCTATACGAATGCATTGTAAACTTTACCGCTGTAAAACTAACATTTTAAGATCACAAATTGTGATATTTGTCTGATTTCTGCTCAAAATATAGATTGTGGGTACTCGTTAGAACCGCCTCTTCGAGGAGGAGTTGTCGTTTCAAGATTTTTTCTAGTTTAGCTCTGGCGCCCATCTTGTTTGTCAGAGCCAAACGATTTTAGCTATTTTGGTAGGGAGTGACCAACGTAACATTCCTGTGAAGTTTGGATCAAACTGGCCCAACTGTTTAGAAGGAGTTCGCGTTTGAAGCAAATTTACGATGTTTTCATATTTTAGCTCTGGTGGCCATTTTGCTCACTGGAGCGGAACCGTTATAGCTTTTTTCGTAAAGGGTCAACTAAGCAACGTGTCTGTGAAGCTTGAATGAAATTGGCCCAATGATACAGTAGGAGTTGGCGTTTAAAGATTTTTCTAGTTTTAGCTCTGGCGGCCATCTTGTTCATCGGAGCGAAACGATTTTACCTATTTAGGTAGGCAACATTCCTGTGAAGTTTAAATCAAATTGGCCCAAGGGTTTAGGAGGAGTTCGCATTTAAAGCAAATTTACGGTATTTTTCTCCTTTTTAGCTCACCTGAGCACGAAGTGCTCACGGTGAGCTATTGTGATCAGTGAATGTCCGTCGTCCGTCACGCGTCGTGCGGCGGCACGCGTCCCGCGTCAACAATTTGCTTTAAAAGCCTACTTCTCCTAAAGCCTTGGGCCAATATCATTTAAACTTCACAGGAGTGTTGCCTATGTTCCTCTCTACCAAAATAGCTAAAATAGTTCCGCTCTGATAAACAAGATGGCCGCCAGAGCTAAAAATAGAAAAATCTTTAACGGCTACTCCTCTCATACCTCTTTGCCAATTTCATTCAAACTTCATAGAAATGTTGCTTAGGTGACCCTCTACTAAAATAGCCAAAATCGTTCCGTTCCGATGAACAAGATGGCCGCCAGAGCTTAAAATAGAAAAATCTTTAAACGACTACTCCTCCCATATCCCTGGGCCTATTTCATTCAACCGTCATGTCAGGAATGTTGCTTAGGTGACCCCCTACGAAAATAGCTAGAAACATTCCGCTCCGATGAACAAGATGGCCGCCAGAGCTAAAAATAGATAAACATCGTAAATTTGCTTCAGACGCAAACTCCTCCTTAACAGTTGGGCCAGTTTGATTCAAACTTCACAGGAATTTTACGTAGGTTACTCCCTACCAAAATAGCTAAAATCGTTCCGCTCTGACAAACAAGATGGCCGCCAGAGCTAAAGATAGAAAAAGAAATATCAATGACAACTCCTCATGTGCCCTTCGGCCAATTTCATTTAAAGTTCACAGGAATGTTTCTTAGACGACCCTCTACCAAACTAGTTAAAACGATCCCACTCTGATGAGTAAAATGGCGACCGTAACCATTGTAAATTTTCGTCAAATGCAAACTCCCCCGAAACCCTTGGGCCAATTTGATTCAAACGTCACAGGAATGTTACATAGGTGACTCCCTACCAAAATAGCTAAAATCAATCCACTCTTATGAACCAGATGGCCACCAGAGCTGAAAATAAAAAAAAAATCTTCAAATTACAACTCCTCCTGTAGCCATGGGCCAATTTCATTCTAACTTCATAGGAATGTTGCTTAGATGACCAAGTACCAAAATAGCTAAACTGATCCCGCTCTGATGAACAAACTGGCTGCAAGAGCTAAACATAGAAAAAAAAAAAAAACATTAATTGGCTTCAAAGACGAACCCTTCCGAAACCCTTGGGTCAATTTGATTCAAACTTCACAGGAATGTTGGCTAGGTGACACCCTACCAAAAGAGCTAAGATCGTTTCTCTCTGATGACCAAGCTGGCCACCAGAGCTAAAAATAGAATGTACTAGAAACCGTGACATCCAGGTGAGCAAACCAGGGCCCTCTGGGCCCTCTTGTTTTATCTCTGGCGGCCATTTTGTTCATTAGAGCAGAATGAGTTTAGCTATTTTCGTAGGAAGTCACCCAGGCAACATTCCTGTGAAGTTTAAATCAAACTGGCCCAAGGGTTTAGGAGGAGTTCGCATTTGAAGCAAATTTACGGTGTTTTTCTCTTTTTTATCCCTGGCGGCCATTTTATTCATCGGAGCAGAACCATTTTAGCTATTTTGGTAGCGGGTCACCTAAGCAACGTTCCTGTGAAGTTTGTTTGAATTTGGCACAAGGGTATAGGAGAAGTTGTCATTTTAAGATTATGTTCGTCAGAGCGGACCGATTTTAGCTATTTTGGTATGGAGTCACCTAGACAACATTCCTGTGAAGTTTGAATCAAATTGGCCCAAGGGTTTAGGAGGAGTTCATGTTTGAAGCAAATTTACGATGTTTTCTATTTTTAGCTCTGGCGGCCATTTTGCTCACTGGAGCGGAACCGTTTTAGCTATTTTGGTAAAGGGTCAACTAAGCAACGTTTCTGTGAAGTTTGAATGAAATTGGCACAAGGATACAATAGGAGTTGGCGTTTAAAGATTTTTCTAGTTTTAGCTCTGGCGGCCATCTTGTTCATCGGAGCGGAACGATTTTACCTGTTAGGTAGGGAGCCACCCAAGTAACATTCTTGTGAAGCTTGAATCAAATTGGCCCAAGGGTTTAGGAGTAGGTCGCATTTGAAGCAAATTTACGGTGTTTTTCTCTTTTTTATCTCTGGCGGTCATTTCGTTCATCGGAGCAGAACCATTTTAACTATTTTGGTAGCGGGTCACCTAAGCAACATTCCTGTGAAGTTTGAATGAAATTGGCTCAAGGGTACAGGAGGAGTTGTCGTTTAAAGATCTTGTTCGTCAGAGTTGAACGAGTTTAGCTATTTTGGTAGGGAGTCACCTTGGCTACATTCCTGTGAAGTTTGAATCAAATCGGCCAAAGGGTTTAGGAGGAGTTCGAGTTTGAAACAAATTTACGATGTTTCTCTATTTTTAGCTGTGGTGGCCATTTTGTTCGCTGGGGCGGAACCGTTTTTGCTATTTTGGTAAAGGGTGACCTAAGCAACGTTTCTGTGAAGCTTGAATGAAATTGGCCAAAGGGTACAGTAGGAGTTGGCATTTAAAGATTTTTCTATTTTTAGCTCTGGTGACCATCTTTTTCATCGAAGCGGAACGATTTTAGCTATTTTGGTAGGGAGCCACCCATGCAACATTCCTGTGAAGTTTAAATCAATTTGGCCCAAGGGTTTAGGAGGAGTTCGCGTTTGAAGCAAATTTACGATATTTTCCTAGTTTTAGCTTTGGCGGCCATTTTGTTCACTGAGGCAGAACCGTTTTAGCTATTTTGGTAAAGGGCCACCTAAGCAACGTTTCTGTGAAGTTTGAATGAAATCGGCCCAAGGGTACAGTAGGCGTTGTTGTTTAAAGATTTTTCTATTTTTGGCTCTGGCAGTATCGGAGCAGAACGATTTGAGCTATTTTGGTAGGGAGCCACCCATGTTCATCTGAGTAGAAGGATTTTAGCTATTGTGGTGGGAGCCACCCAGGCAACATTCTTGTGAAGTTTGAATCAATTTGGCCCAAGGGTTTAGGACGCGTTCGTGTTTGAACCAAATTTACGATGTTTTTTTTTTTTTCTATTTTTAGCTCTAGTTGCCATTTTGCTCACTGGAGCGGAACCGTTTTAGCAATTTTGTTAAAGGGTCACCTACGCAACGTTTCGGTCAAGTTTGAATGAAATTGGCCCAAGGGTACATTAGGAGTTGGCATTTAAAGATTTTTATATTATAGCTCTGGTGGCCATCTTGTTCATCGGAGCGGAACGAGTTTAGCTATTTTGGTAGAGAGCCACCCAGGCAACATTTCTTCGAAGTTTGAATCAAATTGGCCCAAGAGTTAAGGAGGAGTTCGCATTTGAAGCAAATTAAGATATTTACGATGTTTTTTTTTTTTATATTTTTAGCTCTGGCGGCCTTTTTGCTTACTGGAGCGAAACCGTTTTAGCTATTTTGGTAAATGATCACCTAAGCAACATTTCTGTGAAGTTTGAATGAAATTGGCCCAAGGGTACAGTAGGAGTTGGCGTTTGAAGAGTTTTCTATTTTTAGCTCTGGTAGCCATGTTGTTCATCGGAGCGAAACGATTGTAGCTATTTTGGTAGGGAGCTACCCGGACAACATTCCTGTAACGTTTGACTCAAATTGGTCAAAGGATTTAGGAGGAGTTCGCATTTAAATCCATTTGTTGACGACGCACGACGTACGACGCACGACGGATATTCACTGATCACAATACCTCACCATGAGCACTTCGTGCTCAGGTGAGCTAATAAGAAAAATACCATGGAATTTCATCAGACAAGTAACCATTTTGGAGATAAAAAAATGCATTATGTCGCACGGGTGTGTTATCGTAATGGCTATTACATGCACTCCAGAGGTTGGGTAGATATAGGACCGTCTGAAAATCCCGCACCTCAGGTACTTGACAAAGCTCTTCGATTCTGGAGCGCGGCAGCTCATAGGGAACCCCCAAAATCGGGACACCGGCAAACGGTGAAGGCCATAATCAGATGGCCAGGGCCTACAATGTTTGCAAAAAAGGTAGCCATTTGTTTAATATTTTGAAATAACTCCACTTGACACCCCTATAATTTGAAATGGTCAAGATGGAAAACTCTATTCAGAACAAATGGGATAAATACCTAGCTTATAATAATGAAGTCACCAGCTGCAGCTTGATCGAAGAATTTAATATTTATCGATTTGCCCGGGGCAAGCTCGCTGCTTCCCACACCATATGGATCGGTCCCAGCAGGCACACGACGTTAAGGCAACGTCAAATCAATGTCGGTGCAACGTCATGACGTTGCACCGACGTTGGTGTGACGTTGCACAAACGTCATGACGTTGCACCGACGTTGATGTGACGTTACAATTATGTCATGTGCCCGATGGGGTGTCAACGTCCGCAGTACCAAAGGCTATCACGTGATTCACTTTATTCTGTTCACAATACTGTTCAGCTCACGGCATTTCATGTTTTATCGGTTTGTTGCGTGTCCAGTCTACAAATGACAAATCCTTTTTAAGCCAGTCAAGTAACCGCTTCCTGTCGGAAGTAATTATTGGCGGGAGAGAAAAAGAAAAAAAATGAACAATGGAATTGGAAAAGACGTTTTTTGTTGCACAGTGTCCAAGTGATACACCACAACCTCGATATAACACTAGTGTTGGTGTCCACGCCAAAACCATGAAAATTAAACAGCCTTATTATATTCAAACAAAAATGTATTAATTATTTACAAAGAATTGCCATCTTCGGTCATTTTTATGCCTGCAACTCTGTTTACTTCTTGAGTTATGGCACTCTGAACATTGAAAATAATGATTTCTGTTATATGTTTGTGTCTGCTCTGTAACTTGAAAACTATTTGAGATGT
The DNA here is from genome assembly GCA_963580285.1 of Lucinisca nassula. Lineage (NCBI taxonomy): Eukaryota > Metazoa > Mollusca > Bivalvia > Lucinida > Lucinidae > Lucinisca > Lucinisca nassula. The sequence continues at coordinate 107,146,007 of OY757011.1, forward strand.
TTTCTTGTAACTTTATGCAAACGTATATCGCCATGATATGATACGCAGGACACAAGAACCATAACTCTGAATTAACTACTTTTGGAGTTACCGCCTTTAAACATTGTAAACAGTGATCCTGTCCTTTTTATAACTTGAAAATGGTTGCAGAGATTTTCTTGAAGCCTTGCAAAAATCTAAAGCAACATAAGATGACATGTAGAACACGAAAACAGTGATCAGTCTGGCTTTAAGCTGTGTAACTGCTTTTTATATTATTGCTCTTTGAACAGTGAAAGTAACGGTTTCTTTGATATTTTACTGTGTATTTTGAGATATTGCACGACCCGCAGAAAAAGCGACCGACTGAAGTCGGTTGATTTTCTAAGAGTGCCCTAAAATCACCGTGTCATTCTGTCATTCTGTCAGTCTGTCTGTCCGTCCGTAACCCGTTTGTGAAAATTGGTGATAGTAACTTAACCGCTTGAAATATTTAAACAATTTTTGGCATACTGATAGATATCAATGGGATCTAACCAATGAACTTGCGAAATATTACATTCCATTTAGTATAGCCTCGCCGAGGCGAAAAATGTGAAAATTTTCGAACTGCTTCTCCTCGGAAACCGTTGGGCCGATTAAAGTCAAATTTTATATAGAGCCTCTATGGGATGGGGGAAACCAAAATTTGCTCATGGGGTCCAGGTCCCATGACCGAAATGGCCGCCAAGCCATATATGGTCTGTCTGTCTGTCCGTCCATAACCCGTTTGTGAAAATTGGTGATAGTGACTTAACCGCTTGGAATATTTAAACAATTTTTGGTATACTGATAGATATCAATGAGATCTAACCAATGAACTTGAGAAATATTACATTCCATTTAGTATAGCCTCGCCGAGGCGAAAAATGTGAAAATTTTCGAACTGCTTCTCCTCGGAAACCGTTGGGCCGATTGAAGTCAAATTTCATATGGAGCCTCTATGGGATGGGGGAAACAAAAATTTGCTCATGGGGTTCAGGTCACATGACCAAAATGGCCGCCAAGCCATATATGGTAAAAACCCTTCAAAAATAGTCTTCTCCAGAACCAATAGGCAGATTTCCACGGAACTTGATAAATAGCATCTGGGACGTAGGCCCATCATAAATTGCTAAAATGGTGACCTTGGGTTGACCTTGACCTTCTTTGTGCCTAGGTCAAACTTTGACACATATGTTTTTGTATTGGAAAAGTGAGAATGCATTTTATCCTGCAAACGATTCAGAATACAATACTAAAGTATAAGATATTTTTTTGCTCCTTACGATCAGGCGCATTTATTAGGGGGAACCCGTTTTAGGTCCAGGTCACATGACCAAAATGGCCGCCATACCCATATATGGTAACACTCATAAAGCTGAAAGCATCCGGCGGGTCGTGCACTTCAGCTGAAGCACTGGTTTTCAGTAAACTTCACACAAATGTGACGAACCATGAAAGGATCTGTAGAAAACGAGACGTGTAATTCTGGTTTACATACTTTTGGAGTTATCGCCCATTGAAAATAGTCATCTAAGAAACTGTTTGAGGGAAAGGCTAATGCACATCCTGTTGAATTCAATTATGACAGTTATGGCACTTGCTTAGTGTAAGTGCAGTGGTGGGGCATAATACAGTGCTTGCAACGCTTTTATTACACATGATCTAGAGATTTTAGGGATCAATCTTTCAAAGCGAATTCATTTAAAAACGTGTTATAATTAACATTGTTCAGGAGAAGTTTGTGTGTATTTTACCAATTGTCACTAAATTCTAAAAATCTAATTGTTAATGGAAACTGTGCCTTCCGACATGTACACATCAGCCTGCATCCACATTATCTTCCTCGCGAATTGTGCGCGCAGATCAGCCTGCATCCACATTATTTTCCTCTCGCATTGTGCGCGCATATCTGACTCCTACCACATATTCATCCTCGGGCATTTTGCGCACACATCAGCCTACGTCCAGTCTTCCTTGGGCATTCTGCACGCAGATCATCCTGCATTTATATTGTCTTCCTAGGGCATTGTGCCCACAGATCAGCCTGCGTCCACATTGTTTTCCTCGGACATTGTGCGCACAGATCAGCCTGCGCCCTTTTTGTCTTCCTCGGGCACTGTGCACAAAGATCAGCCTGCGCCCACATAGTCTTCCCCTGGCATTGTGTGCGCATATCATCCTCCGTTTATATTGTTTTCCTCGGGTATTGTACGCGCTGATCAGCCTGTGGTTATAATGTCTTTCTTGGGCATTGTGCGCGCAGATCATCCTGCGTTTATATTGCCTTCCTCGGGTATTGTGCGCGCAGATCACCCTGCGTTTATACTGTCTTTCTCGGGTATTGTGCGCACATATCATCCTGCGTTTATATTGTCTCCCTCGGGTATTGTGCGCGCAGAGCATCCTGCGTTTATACTGTCTTTCCCGTTTATTGTGCGCTTGCACCCATACTGTCTTTCTCGGGTATTGTGCGCACAGACCATCCTGCGTCCATACTGTCTTCCTCGGGCATTGTGCGCCCAGATCATCCTACATTTATATTGTCTTCCTCGGGTATTGTGCGCGCAGATCACCATGCGTTTACACTGTCTTTCTCGGGTATTGTGCGCATAGATCACCCTGCGTCTATACAGTCGTCCTCGGGCATTGTGCGCGCAGATCCTCCTGCGTTTATACTGTCTTTCTCGGGTATTATGCACACATATCATCCTGCGTTTATACTGTCTTTATCGGGTATTGGGCGCGCAGATCATCCTGCATTTATATTGTCTTCCTCGGGTAATGTGCGCGTAGATGATCCTGCGTTTATACTGTCTTTCTCGGGTATTGTGCGCACATATCATCCTGCGTTCATACTGTCGTCCTCGGGCATTGTGCGCGCAGATCATCCTGCGTTTATACTGTCTTTCTCGGGTATTGTACGCACAGATCATCTTGGGTCCATACTGTCTTCCTGAGGCATTGTGCGCGCAGATCATCCTGCGTTTATACTGTCTTCCTCGGGTTTTGTGCGCGCAGATCAGCCTGCGTCCATACTGTCTTTCTCGGGTATTCTGCTCACAGATTATCCTGCGTCCATACTGTCTTCCTCGGGTATTGTGCCCGCAGATCATCCTGCGTTTATACTGTCTTCTTCGGGTATTGTGCGCGCAGATCATCCTGCGTTTATATTGTCTTCCTCGAGTATTGTGCGGGCAGATCAAACTGCGTTTATACTGTCTTCCTCGGGTATTTGCGCACAGATCATCCTGCATCCATACTGTCTTCCTCGGACATTGTGCGCACAGATCATCCTGCGTTTATACTGTCTTACTCGGGTATTGTGCGCACATATCATCCAGCGTCCATACTGTCTTCCTCGGGTATTGTGCGCGCAGATCATCCTGCGTTTATATTGTCTTCCTCGGGTATTGTGCGCGCAGATCATCCTGCGTTCATACCGTCTTCCTCGGGTATTGTGCGCGCAGATCATCCTTTGTTTATACTGTCTTCCTCGGGTATTGTGCGCGTATATCTTCCTGCGTTTATATTGTCTTTCTCGGGCATTGTGCGCGCATATCAGCCTGCATCCACCTTGTTTTCCTCGGGCATTGGGCGCGCAGATCACCATGCGTTCATACTGTCTTCCTCGGGTATTGTGGGCACAGATCAGCCTGCATCCACATTGTTTTCCTTGGGCATTGTGCGCGCAGATCATCATGCGTCCAAACTGTCTTCATCGGGCATTGTGCGCGCATATCAGCCTCCACACAAATTGTTTTCATCGGGTATTGTGCTTGTAGATCATCCTGCGTTTATATTGTCTTCCTCGGGTATTGTGCGCGCAGATCATCCTGCGTTTATATTGTCTTCCTCGAGTATTGTGCGCGCTGATCATCCTGCATTTATATTGTCATTCTCAGGTATTGTGCGCACAGATCATCCTGCGTTTATACTGTCTTCCTCGGGTATTGTACGCGCTGATTATCATGCGTTTATATTGTCTTTCTCGGGTATTTTGCTCGCAGATCATCCTGCGTCCATACGGTCTTCCTCAGACATTGTGCCTCCGGGGAACGGGAGGTCACGGGTTCGATCCCGGGCCGCGACATACCAAAGTCGTTAAAAATGGTACTAGCTGCTCCTCGCTTGGCACTCAGATTTACGGGGTAGAGCTAGGACTGTTCGACCCAGTGTCAGGATAGTGTGACTGGGTGTGGTATCATGGAATGTGTCTGGGACATGATACTTCAGTGAGGCAGCACTATAAAAGTGAGCATTAAGCTCCCTGTCGCAACCAGACACCGTCGTGATATGACTGAAAAATTGTTGAAAGCGACGTTAAACCCGAATTCACAGACACACACAGACATTGTGCGCGCATATCAGCCAGCTTCCACATTATTTTCCTCGGGCATTGTGCGGGCAGATCAGCCTGTGTCCACATTGTCTTCCTCCATTGTGTGCGCGCAGATAAGATCTTCCTCGAGCGTTGTGCGCACAGATCAGCCTTCGTCCACATTGTCTTCCTCGGGCATTGTGCACACAAACCAGTCTGCGACCATATAGTCTTCCTCAGGAATTGTGCGCGCAATCAGCCAGCGTCCACATAGACTTCGTCGGGCATTATGTGTGCGCAGATCAGTCTGCTTCCACATTATCTTCCTCGGGTATTGTGCGCACAGATCAGTCTTTGTCCACATTGTCTTCGCGCTGATCAGCCTGCGCCCACAGTCTTTCTCGGGCATTGTGCACATAGACAAGCCTGGGTCCATATAGTATTTCTCGGGCATTGTGCGTGCAGATCAGAGATCGTCCACATTGTCTTCCTCAGTTCCTCAGGCATTGCGCGCGCAGATCATCCTGCGTCCATATAGTCCTCCTCGGAAACTGTGTGTGCAGATCAGCCTGCGTCCACAATGTCTCCCTTGGGTATTGTATGCACAAATCAGATTGCGCCCACATATTCTTCCTCGGGCATTGTGTGCGCAAATCAGCCCGCGTGTACATTGTCTTGCTCGGTTATTGTGCGCATAGACCAGCCTGCGTCCACATAAATCAGCCTGCGCTCACATACTCTTCCTCGGGCATTTTGTGCGCAGATCAGCCAGGGTCAACATTGCCTTCCTTGGACAGTGTATGCACAAATCAGCCTGCGTCCACATGTTCTTCCTCAAGCATTGTGAGCGCAGATCAGCCTGTGCCCATAGTCTTTCTCGAGCACTGTTTGCGCAGATCAGCCTACGTGCACAAAGTCTTCCTCGGGCATTGTGCGCGCACATCCACATAGTCTTTCTGTACTAAAATAGCTACCTGGCGCAGCTATTGTTATCTGAAATGATACAATTAATAAATGGTACTGACCGAGATAGCAACAAAAAGAAAATATACAAAGGAAAAATAATGAAGGATATCCGTGTCTGAGTCTCATACACTAAGGACGATAATGGAGGCGACTGTAAAGTGGTAGACATACGTTACATTTCTCAGCACGCTGTTCTAGGGTTTGTTCCGAAGACATAGCCTAGCCACTAGGCGTTAAAATGAATAATATGGAATTAAAATCATCTTTGCACTAAAATGAACAGTGTATAAAAGTTAAGCTAGTCTAGTCTCTCTGGCTCAATTTTAAGATTTGAGACTACCAATAGACTTGCCATTACTAAGAAGGTGATAAATTTTTAAACCAATAAAAAATACCAAAAAAAAAAAAAAAAAAAACAAATCAGACTTTTATTATCAGACTAGTAGCTAGTCTACCGAAGACACAAATAGCTCATTCATTAAACTGAGAACTCAGAATCCATACAACGGTTGTTCTGTGGTTTATTTTTGTTATGACTTGTCTGAGTGTGTGTGTCGTTTATATTATTTTATTATGGACAGCCATCTTGTGGGAAAGTAACCTTTCCCTTTGGTGTCTCTGATGGGAGTTGTGGGTTTATTGTATCGATTCCTGATCATTGCCTTCACTTCTATTTTGTGCAATTCGTTAGGGCAGTGACTTTGGCTTCTGTGATTTTGTATCAGTTATGTATAGGTATCTGTAGTATTACTCTTCGTCTTGGTGCCGTTGGTTATAGTTTCCCTATTTATTTATTATACCCCCACAAATGAAATTTGGGGGGGGGGGGGGGGGTATATAGGAGTGAGCTTGTCGGTCGGTCGGTCGGTCGGTCTGTTGACTTGGTTTCCAGACGATAGCTCAAAAAGCGCTTCACCGATTTTTATAATTTTTGGTACACTGATGTAACATCACAAAATACAGGTCAAGTTCGATTTCCACTACAATTCGTCAATTTTCGACATAGTTATGGCCCCCTTCAAGTGAAAAAATTGCAAAATGGCGCTGTTGTACTATCAAGGCAGTTTTTGTGGGGGTATTCATCACCTTTAGTGATAGCTCTAGTTTATTTATTTATTGTTAGTTAGTTTCTAGTTATGATTTGTTTATTTATTCCAAGTCATCTTCAACTTGATTGCAATCCTTACACAATATTCCTAGTCATCTTTGACTTGAAAGTATTCGCATTACTTCCTCTATCAGTTCTTTAACCAGCTTTTTGTTTCAATAGTTATTATTCCAACATGTCCCAGGTCATTTGCCTCGGGTGCTTTGCAGGGCTCTGGTTTGACTTTTACAATCTCAACAAATCTCTTACCTGTCCCTTAACAATATAGTCCAATCCAAAAATTCCTTCTTCAAGCAGCTTCCGCAGTTCAAATATACATCTTAGCAATAGGTAAGGTGCACGTTTTGGGATAATTGAAGGATTCTCCATACAAACCTATGCTGGGCGGTTTTAATGAATACCCACAACATAGGGGACGAGGCGGTTCTAATGAATACCCACAACATAGTTTTTTATGGAGAATTGACAAAAGCTATCAGTAATCACAAAATACCAACCTTATCTGTCGCTATGATATATTCTCCATCAATTCTTCAGCCATCTTATATCCTCCACTCGACCTTGAGCCATCTTTGGTTCAGCTTCCACAATTCATGTACATATCCTACACTAGATCTTAAGCAATCTTTGGCCAGGCTTCCAACAATTCAATAACATATCCTTCAGCAGGCATTCAGCCATTGTTAATTCAGCTTCCAATAATTCCGGCATATATGTCCGTCCGAAGTCTTTTGCCGTCGATGATTCAGCCTCTCACAATTCAAGGACATATCCTTCGCCAGATCTTCATCCAGCGTTGATTCAGCTTCCCACAATTCAAGTATATAGCCTCCACCAAGTCTTCACCCATCGTTAATTCAGCTTCCCACAATCCAAGTATATAGCCTCCACAAAGTCTTCAGCCATCGTTGATTCAGCCTCCTATAATATATAATCCGCCATTTGTTCGACCGTCATTAATTCAATTGCCCCAATTCATTATATTTCATTTAACCCTTATCTTGCTGTTCACGACAACCCCTATCTTTGGAAACAGTGTAGATCCAGATCAGATGGCTTCTGAAGAAGCCATCTGATCAAGATCTACACTGTTTGACATTCAGTTTATGAATTTGTAGCAATAAATTACATCAAGTAATCTGATTGGTTCAAAATCAGAAATGGGTGTGGCTAAATTGAATATTCAGCAAGAGAAGGGTTAAGCTTTTAAATCTTTGATATAACTGCCAAAATTTTACTTATTAAATTCTCCTCCATCAGTTCTTCAGTATTCTAAAAACCCTTCTACATTTCCTCAGACAGTTTGTAGACAATTTTGCTTAATCCGACTTATTTCACATATACTTCTTCGATGTAACCGAAACAATTACATTTTATCTTTTCTCAGACTTTACTGAAAAATACACCAAGTTCTCATTCTCTTTTTTTTTCTCTAATTTGATTGAAACAATTAACATCTCTTTTCTCTGATTTCGCTGAAACAATTACACTACATGGTCTCTTACTCATTGATTGGACCAGAGCAACTACATAACCTACCTCTATCTCTAATTGGAATGAACCGGTAACACCTCTTTTTTCTGACAAATTTGAAACAATTATGTACACTACATGTTTTCTTTCTCTTTGATTTGACTGAAGGAATAGTATTTCCTGTCTCTGTCTCTAATTTGACTGAAATAATTACATCTATTTTCTCAGACTTGACTGCAACAATAACACTACGTGTTCTCGTTATATTTTTATTTGACTGAAGCAATAACATTTCCTACTTCGGTCTCTAATTTGGCTGACAATCCGAGTGTCGCTTTGACTAAAACGATAACAACTTGTTTTCTTTGATTCGATTACATATACTCTTGCTTTGGATTTAAATAAATAAATACATCTCTTCTTTCTCTTTGATTTGACTTAAATAATTATCTAATCACTGCTCTGTACTCAGTTGTGAAGAAAATTCGGCAACACTGACCCCTGCCATGTTATTTTACCTCACTTGGACTACGCTATGATCTAAGCCTGCCTAGGCCAAGCGGTGCGAGCCGGACCGCCCATGCTTATAAACCCTATTGGTTTTACTGGGCTACAGGGCTTGAGATGTCATTTCATCTCAATGTCGGGTAAAAGTCCCACAAAATTGGCAGCAATGTTTCCAAAATGACCTATACAGTGTTGACGGGGATGTTATACCTCAAATCAAACAAACAAACGGACTACAAATACTAGACTGACCATAATTTTTGCAACCATATATAAGGCATTGATGTTTATGTGAAAAGCGTGCACTTGGCACCAGTTATATAATGAATGACCCTCCTGAGTGCATTTAAAACAGGTAACTGTCTGCCTACAATTTGGTTTAGCCTGATGAATGCCAAGCATTACACAATACATAAAGAAAAGAAAGCAAAGTATGACTCTTTTGTTTTTATTCCTTTTGTTTCAAAAGACAAGATCCGGAATTGGATCGACGATACCAATGGAAAAATAAAACATGAGTTAATGAAGTTGAACTTAGGACAGTATGTAGCTGTAGAACCCCGACCCCGAACTTCTTTATAGTGATTTTTATATTTCCATTGGTATCGTCGATCCAATTCCGGATCTTGAACGTTACTACGGGTGTCACTGGTGAGGCCTAATTAGCTGAAAATAGCTAGCCCGGTGCAGCCAGATTCATGCTTGACTTTCATTCTTGTTGGCAAAGGCAGCCTTTATTTAACTTTTAACCTTCGTTGTTCAATATTGCCAAAAACTTAGCTTCAGTGGACAGACAATCTGCAAAGAAGCAAAAGATGGCTGAATTTTTATATAATCAAGCACTGACAAATCATAGGTTATTCAAATACTTACCAAACAGCTTTCTAGGACGAAAATAGTCCCAGTGATATGTTTTTCTTGACAGCATCTGCCAGTAGCACAGCTGCTGCAGTCCACTGAGAGCATACAACAGAGAGCTTGTTAAAAAGCGATATTTGGTGTTCTTCGATCACATTTCAGAATTTCAAATACTTGGTCTGTACTTGTTAGAATCGCCTTCAGAAAGCGATTCTAGCAAGTACACACAAATTAATTTTAAGGAGAATCGGAAAAAGCTTTATGAACGATTGCCAAATGAGCCCCGCCAAGCGAATTTGTGTCTTCGAGCATTCCGTCATGACACATTTTAACTGCGCATGCCCAGCCATTCAGAGGAGCCAGGGATATGACTTTCTGTCTGAAGGTTCCTCTTGTATGAGCGAGCAGCGAAGGTTCTGGCGAGACTGCGCGGATGCGCAGGCTCGCCTGAACCTTGGCTGCTCGCATAGGCGATAAGTACCAAAATCGCTTGACGGGGCCCAAATAATGTGCTTATCACGCGGTCTAAAACTGACCAGCTGTGTGTTAAATTCAATCAGCTAACGCATAATAAAGTAACACTCAAACATGCCCTGGGAGGTTTTATAGTAAAAGATAGACTATTTAATGTATATTGCAATACAGGCTAGCAGACTTACCAATGAGTTGCACCAGGGCAAAAATTATTTTAAGCAAGCAAGATTGATTAATTGGTTTGGAGTGAAACAACCTATTCAACACTAATGGAGATCATGTCAAGCCGGTCCTTTTTCTGGTCAAAATGTTTGCTTCTGGGTGCAAGCGATAATTAATCAGTGCACATTCTTTCCCCAGGAACTGCTCGAGCTGCAGAAGGGAGAGAATCAGGATACATTACGATAACACACCCGTGTGACGTAGTGCATTTTTCACATCTCCAGAAGGGCTACTTTTCTAATGAAAATCCGAGATATTTTTCTTATTTAAACCGCAAACATATGTTGTGGGCGCTCATTAGAACCGCCTCAATGAGGCGGTTCTAACGAGTACCCACAACCTATGTCTTGGAGCAGAAATAAGAAAAATAGTAGACCCCATTTTTCTCTATATAAAATAGGGTTTAAGAGGGCGTTTATATAACTGTCTTGTTCACGTGATGCATGCAGTTTTGGCAACACCAGCAGTAGGCTATAGCTTGTCTAGAATGAGTGTAAAGAAAAGCAATATTGTCCACCAAAGACTACGATAAGCTGGCTTGTCCAGAAGGGCTGTTTTTTTTTTTGTTTTTGTTTTTGGATTTATGGCCCTTTTAAGATAATTTCACTTATAAAATTACTGTCCGAGCTAGTCTTCTCGACAAGGAGCTAGTTCACTCGACATGGAGATAGTCTCCTCAGAAAAAAAAGAAAAAAAAAAAAGAAAATGAAACATTCATCAGATTCGATGTCTTTCTATGGTCCCACCCAGGTTATCCAACTGGTTTCTTTACCTCTGGCTAGTTGGGTAACAAGATGCTATGCCCCAAAGGCGTCCCCCAGTCGTTTCTCCCTGTTCGTTTCGCCCCCATTTTGCACCCCTAGTTGTTTTGCCAACAGAGACTGGTCTTTTCGCCCCCTTAGTCATTTCGCCCACCTAGTTGCTTCGCCCGCTCCCATTTGGAGCGGATCAATGGATGGATGTATGGAATGATTGATGGATGGATGGATGGGTACACTACAGAAAGGGATGAGTGGGTATTTGGATGGATTGGTCCATTGGAGGACGGATGGACGAACGAACATATAGGCGGGCAGACAGACGGACGGATGGATGGATGGATGGGTCGGTGGGTAGATGGATGGAAGGATGGATAGAAAAAGAAAGAAAATATATATGCACACAAATGCCAGTGTCGTGTGAAGGATTGATTGAATAAATGAAGTATTTGATTCCTACCGGTAATCTTTTTGATGATTTTTGTTTTACTCAATAATCACATTTTGTTCCCGCAGGTGATCTGATTATTTGTGATAAACCTAAAGTCATCGTTTAAACAAATTATGTTGTGCTGCAGTCCTAGGTTCTACGTACCCAAGTTTCTTGAAATCAGCCGACTGGTTCTAGAGAAGATTTTTAATGGTTTAACCATATATGGGCGTGGTAACCATCTTGGTCATGTGGCCCAGATGCCGCGAACAAACTATCGTTTCCCCTACCCATAAATGCTCAACACAGTTTTCGACTAAATTGTTGAAAGATAAGATTGTAGTTATCAGTTGCTTAATAGATCACAGACTGGAAGTCAGTCGTTAAAGTGAATAGTTCATGAGCGCGTAGCGCGAGTGATCACGGGCGCGTACCGCGAGTAATATCTGCACTTGTGACCGACAGACAGTGATCTGTTAAGCAACTAATCACCTAACAACATGAATCTATTTCGATTAGGTATCCTGCCGGTGTGGTTCGAGCCTCTCTTGAGTCATATATGGATGTCCCAGTTCTGCAATGGAAAGTCACGTTCATAAACAGAGTCTAACAAATTTCGAAGTTTACGTCTACATTTCTCTTGGAGCCCATAACTTCCATTTATGTTATGCTACAAAGTTGAAATTTGGCATGACGCTTACTCAGACCGTGACCTTTCAGTTTCTGTTCCAGGGCCATGCTATGGCCCTGGGCGGGTCCGAATGTCAGATACCATTGCCCAAGAGTCCTAACCAGAGTCTAACAAACGTTAAAGTTAACGTCCGCGTTTCTTTTGGAGCCCATAATTCCCGTTTCTGTTATGCTGCAAAGTTGAAATTTTGCATGACACTTACTCAGCCCAAGACCCTTCCTTTCATGATACAATTGCCCCTGGGTGGGCCTTGGGGTAAAATTACATAAAACGTAAAATTGACATATAGGCATTTGTATAGAAAACTCAAAATGTCTAATATTTTGAAAATTATTCAGCTCCCAACCCCTAAACCATATATATCATTGTTCCTTATGATAAGACACAGTCCAAGACACAGACATTGGGTCCCACCAGACACACCCGGGCCATGCCCCACTCCGTTCATTTCATAAAAGGCCTTATATCTTAGAAACTATTCTGATCCCCACCCAAAACCTTAGATATTTTTTTAGCTCGCCTTACGAAAGTAAGGGGGAGCTATTGCTATACCCCCGGCGTCCGGTGTCAGCGTCGGCGTCGTCGGCGCCCGCATTTTGTTAAAACTTACTTGCAAGCTATTATTTGTGATGTTTCACAAATTTATTTTCATATAAAATAAACAATAGGTAAAAATCAATATCTTACATAATGATTTTCACTCCATTTCCCAGGTTTTTGGCTTAAATTGGACTTTTTGAGAAGTTAATATTTTCCTCTGTATTACCTCCCTTATTTCCATGTGTTAAAGTTTACCTGCAAGCTTTGTGGTGCAGTGGATAAGGCTTTGGACTGTAGATCAAGAGGTTGTGAGCTCGAATCCCGGTGGAGGAATGTTTTTTTTTTTTTTTTTTTAAACATAGCGGCTCTGGTGTTGTTTGAAGCTATATTAAAATTCATCAATAAATTAAGGCACAAGAGCAATGGCAATGTTTTTCTAAAAATAGCCACAGTGACCTTGACCCCGTGACCCTGAAAGTAATGACCTTGACCTTGATCCCCTGACCCTAAACGTCAGTCACTTGAAATATTATCATACCCAACATTTTTGTGAAATTATATTAAAATCCTTCAATAAATGAAGGCGCTAAAGCGATGACAATGTTTTTCCTAAAATAGCCATAGTGACCTTGACCTTGACCCCAGACCCGCTATGTTTAAAAAAAAAACAAATTTTTGGCTTAAATTGGACTTTTTGAGAAGTTAATATTTTCCTCTGTATTACCTCCCTTATTTCCCTATGTCAAAGTTTACCTGCAAGCTTTGTGGTGCAGTGGATAAGGCTTTGGACTCTGGATCAAGAGGTTGTGAGCTCGAATCCCGGTGGAGGAATGTTTCTAAGATATAAGGCCTTTTATGAAATTAACGGGGTGGGGCATGGCCCGGGTGTGTCTGGTGGGACCCAATGTCTGTGTCTTTGACTGTGACTTATCATAAGGAACAATGATATATATGGTTTAGGGGTTGGGAGCTGAATAATTTTCAAAATATTAGACATTTTGAGTTTTCCATACAAATGCCTTTATGTCAATTTTACGTTTTATGTAATTTTACCCCAAGGCCCACCCAGGGGCAATTGTATCATGAACGGAAAGGTCTTGGGCTGAGTTAGTGTCATGCAAAATTTCAACACTCGGACCCGCCCAGGAGCATGGCCCTGGAACAATCGTATCATGAACTGAAAGGTCACGGTCTGAGTAAGCGTCATGCCAAATTTCAACTTTGTAGCCTAACAAAAATGGAAGTTATGGGCTCCAAGAGAAATGTAGACGTAAACTTCGAAATTTGTTAGATTCTGTGATCTATTAAGCAACTAATAACTACCATCTTATCTTTCAACAATTTAGTCGAAAACTGTGTTGAGCATTTATGGGTAGGGGAAACGATAGTTTGTTCGCGGCATCTGGGTCACATGACCAAGATGGCTACCTCGCCCATATATGGTTAAGCCATTAAAAATCTTCTCTAGAACCAGTGGGCTGATTTCAAGAAACTTGGCTACGTAGTACCTAGGACTGCAGCACAACATAATTTGTTTAAACGATGACTTTAGGTTTATCACAAATAATCAGATCACCTGCGGGAACAAAATGTGATTATTGAGTAAAACAAAAATCATCAAAAAGATTACCGGTAGGAATCAAATACTTCATTTATTTAATCAATCCTTCACACGACACTGGCATTTGTGTGCATATACATTTTCTTTCATCGATCTACCCACCGACCCATCCTTCCATCCGTCCGTCTGTCTGCCCGTCTATAAGTTCGTTCGTCCATCCGTCCTCCAATGGACCAATCCATCCAAATTACCACTCATCCCTTTCTGTAGTGTACCCATCAATCCATCAATCAATCATTCCATCCATCCAACATCCATTGATCCGCTCCAAATGGGAGGGGGCGAAGCAACTAGGTGGGCGAAATGACTAAGGGGGCGAAAAGACCAGTCTCTGTTGGCAAAACAACTAGGGGTGCAAATTGGGGGCGAAACGAACAGGGAGAAACGACTGGGGGACGCCTTTGAGGCATAGCATCTTGTTACCCAACTAGCCAGAGGTAAAGAAACCAGTTGGATAACCTGGGTGGGACCATAGAAAGACATCGAATCTGATGAATGTTTCATTTTCTTTTTTTTTTTTTTTTGAGGGGACAATCCCCATGTCGAGTGAACTAGCTCCTTGTCGAGAAGACTAGCTCGGACAGTAATTTTGTCATAAGTCGCAAGGTACATAATCACGGCCAAATATTTCAAACGCTCCATGTTTCAGTTCACCAGTGATGTTGTTTCTGTGGGTGTGAAGGGCGTACTTTTGACGGAAAATGAAACATCGTCGGCCAAAATCTCCGTAATGACATAAATTGACAATTTTTCAGGTCCGTGATAAAAAGTTTACTTTCATTCATACTCCAGCGCTGCAAATTTCCATGGCAAAGTCTAGCGGGGTACAAAGTTAAATCATTTCTATGTGGAACTGCATTGCCGGATTTTTTTATAAATAGCTTACAAAGAAAAACAAGAGGACCAAGCTGGTCCTGTATCGCTCACCTGAGCTAACAGATTCAAAGTTTCAGGAAGTGCCAAGTAGAATGTAACTCTATGATAAATATGCTGACCTCACCAGTTTTCAAACTCATTCAAGCTTTTATACCTGACTTGCTAAGAAGATCCGATATAAACAGATGGGGTTATGGTGATGACAAGTTAAAAAATAAGCAATTAACTGCTGCAATCAAACGCATGTTACTCTGTGACAAATAGGCAAACCTCACGAGTGTTCAAACTCCTCTGAGCTTTTCTGCCTGACTTATTTGTTTGTAAGTTTCACAAAGATCTGATCAAAACTGAAGGGGGCAGCAGTGCTAACAAGGTCTAAAAAAGGCATTTTAAGCAATCAAAGGCATGTAACTCTATGATAAATGTGCCGACTTGACCAGTATTAAAACTCATCCCAGGTTTTATTTCCAGCCACCTTACATATAAGTTTAAGAACGATCCGATCAAAACTGAAGGGGCTACAGTGATGACAAGGTCAAAATTTGGCATTTTTAGCAATCAAAGGGATGTTACTCTAAAATAAATGGGCCGACTTGGCCAGTTTTCGAACTCATCCGAGGTTTTATCCCAAGCCACCTTATACATAAGTTTCAGAAAAATCCGATCAAAACTGAAGGGGCTAGGGTGATGACAATGTCAAAAATCAACATTTTCAGCCATCAAAGGGACATAACTCTATGATAAATGGGCTGGCTTGGCCTGTTTTCTAACTCATCCGAGATTTTATCCCCAGCCACCTTACATATAAGTTTCAGAAAGATCCGATCAAAACTGAAGGGGCTATGGTGATGACCAGGTCAAAAATCGGCATTTTCAGCAATCAAAGGGACGTAAATCTATGATCAATAGGCCACCTTGGCCGGTATTCGAACTCATCCAAGGTTTTATCCCCAGCCACCTTACATATAAGTTTCAGAAAGATCCGATCAAAACTGAAAGGGCTACGGTGATGACAAGGTAAAAAATTGTCATTTTCAGCAATCAAAGGGACGTTACTCTGTGATAAATGGACCAACTTGGCCGGTTTTCGAACTCATCCAAATTTTTATCCCCAGCTACCTTACATATAAGTTTCAGAAAGATCCGGTCAAAACTGAAAGGGCTACGGTGATGACAAGGTCAAAAATCGTCATTTTCAGCAATCAAAGGGGCGTTACTCTGTGATAAATGGACCAACTTGGCCGGTTTTCGAACTCATCCAAGTTTTTATCCCCAGCCACCTTACATATAAGTTTCAGAAACATCCGATCAAAACTGAAGGGGCTATGGCGATGACAAGTTCAAAAATCGGCATTTTCAGCAAACAAAGGGACGTAAATCTATGATAAATGGGGCGATTTTCAGCAATCAAAGGGACGTTTCTCTGTGATAAATGGACCAACTTGGCCGGTTTTCGAACTCATCCTAGGTTTTATCCCCAGTCACCTTACATATAAGTTTCAGAAAGATCAAACAAAACTGAAGGGGCTACGGTGATGACAAGGTCAAAAATCGACATTTTCAGCCATCAAAGGGACATAACTATATAGTAAATGGGGCGACTTGGCTGGTTTTCTAATTCATCCGAGGTTTTATACCCAGCCACCTTACATATAAGTTTCAGAAAGATCCAATCAAAACTAAAGGGGCTACAGTGATAACAAGGTCAAAAATCAACATTTTCAGCAATCAAAGGGACCTAACTCTATGATAAATAGGCCACCTTGGCCCGTATTCGAACTCTTCCAAGGTTTTATCCCCAGCCACCTTACATATAAGTTTCAGAAAGATCCGATCAAAACTGAAAGGGCTACTGTGATGACAAGGTCAAAAATCGTCATTTTCAGCAATCAAAGGGACGTTTCTCTGTGATAAATGGACAAACTTGGCCGGTTTTCGAACTCATCCGAGATTTTATCCCCAGCCACGTTACATAGAAGTTTCAGAAAGATTCGATCAAAACTGAAAGTGCTACGGTGATGACAAGGTAAAAAATCAGCATTTTCAGCAATCAAAGGGACGTTACTCTAAGATAAATGGGCCGACTTGGTCTGTTTTCGAACTCATCCAAGTTTTTACCCCCAGCCACCTTACATATAAGTTTCAGAAAGATCCGATCAAAACTGAAGGGGCTATGGTGATGACAAAGTAAAAAATCGGCATTTTCAGCAAACAAAGGGACGTAAATCTATGATAAATGGGCCAACTTGGCCGGTATTCGAACTCATCGGCAAGGTTTTATCCCCAGCCACCTTACATATAAGTTTCAGAAAGATCCGATCAAAACTGAAAGGGCTACGGTGATGACAAGGTCAAAAATCGTCATTTTCAGCAATCAAAGGGACGTTACTCTGTGATAAATGGACCAACTAGGCCGGTTTTCGAACTCATCCAAGTTTTTATCCCCAGCCACCTTACATATAAGTTTCGGAAAGATCCGAACAAAACTGAAGGGGCTACGGTGATGACAAGGTCAAATATCTGCATTTTCAGCAATCAAAGGGACGTAACTCTATAATCAATAGGCCGAATTGGCCGGTTTTCGAACTCATCCGAGCTTTTATCCCCAGTAACCTTACATATAAGCTTCAGAAAGATCCGATCAAAACTGAAGGGGCTATTGTGATGACAAGGTCAAAAATCGGCATTTTCAGCAATCAAAGGGACGTAACTCTATCATTAATGGGCCGACTTGGCCAGTTTTCGAACTCATCCGAGCTTTTATCCTCAGCCACCTTACATATAAGTTTCAGAAAGATCCGATCAAAACTGAAGGTGCTACGGTGATTACAAGCATTTTCCATTGTAAGTCTATGGGAAATTGGAATTGCCATAGCAACCAAAGTTTTCAATCAATTTTGATAAAAAGCTAAATTCTTCGTTGCCCCACCCAAGGCATGCTACAGATAAGAAAGGATTGAGATCAGCCTACAGGCTGCAGAGATATAACTGGTCAAAGGTGGTGACGGACAGACGACGGATGACCAGTTATACTAAAAGCTCCCCTGGAGCCTTCGGCCCAGGTGAGCTAAAAATGGGGATAAAACTCTTCGAGACCTACCTTTGTTTACGAGTTTCTTGGTGATGGAGCTAGCCCGAGAGTTCCCGGATGTGTCGAGGGAACAAATTTCCATCGACTCATTTTTTAGCTAGTTCCCCTGATTACCACCCGTGTATATGTTATCATTACAGTATTTGTTCCTAACATTTTGTCCTTATAAAAATTTGCTGCTATAAAAGATTGTCACTATAAAGAAATCCAACAAAGAGTAGTTATTGAGAACCTGTACAGACAAAATTTGGGTGGATTTGGACATACCCTTGGGGGACCCTATGAAACAGCCAATCTGAATTTTGAAACCATTTTGGAAAACGTCATACTGGCCATAACTAACATACCGTATCTCCAAATTTCAGACCAATACAGCACGTGGTCACTGTGAACTATTCCAGACAAAATTTGAGAAGAAGAAGAAGAATATATAGTAAAACAGAACTGAAGGCAATGATCAGGAATCAATATAATTAGCCAACAGCCCCCATCAGTGAAACCAAAGGGAAAGAAACACAAACATGAAATAACTAGACCTTAATGGAAACAGCAATAGCGGAAAGCCATAAAGACAGTTACTTTCCCACAGAATGGCCAATTGGCTATCCAAAACAAAATAATATAAGTGACACACTCAAAAGACAAACCATAACAAAAATAAACTGGGACGGAAGAACTGCCCTGGAATGGTCAGTGAAACGAATTCTACTGGGGGACTTAAATAAAAATCCTGACTTATTTGGAAACTGGAAACTTAAATTATGATAAGATATGGAATAATAATAATGTTTTATTGAAAGTCTTAAAACAAAGAAACAAACATTATAAATATATATATATCTTATTAAGAATTGAACACATTAACATGAACACTGAACAAAAATATCAAATACATTGTAGTATAAAATTCGAGTATCTGAATCAGTACAAAACACAATTATGAAATTCTTTACACATATATTAAGAATTTTACATTTTTAGCAAAACTAAAGTGTTCTGAACACATGTGAAATAAAGCACCTTCCGATGCACTTGAGGATGTAACATAATATCTGATTGCGTCATCACGTGAACACGTCTGTGAAATGAACACCCCACTATATATAAAGAAAACTGGGGTTATGGGGGAAATCATAATTTTTCTTATTTTTACTCCAAGACATAGGTTGTGGGTACTCGTTAGAACCGCCTTATCCACAACCTATGTTTGCAGTACAAACAAGAAAAATATCATGGATTTTCATCTGAAAAGTAGCCATTTTGGAGATGTAAAAACAATGCACTATGTCACACGGGTGTATTATCGCTATGGGTTTCAAAATGTTGT
Source organism: Lucinisca nassula (assembly GCA_963580285.1). Lineage (NCBI taxonomy): Eukaryota > Metazoa > Mollusca > Bivalvia > Lucinida > Lucinidae > Lucinisca > Lucinisca nassula. The sequence continues at coordinate 107,165,270 of OY757011.1, forward strand.
GACAGTATATTCAGCAACAGTCTGTAAGAAACTCATCATCTTCAAGTAATGTCCCCTCTCACTGGCTAACACTAGATTTAAGACTGCAGACCATTTCAGTGCAAATACAAGTAGAGTGAAATTCCGCTATTAAGACCACCAAAAATTAAGACTAATTCTGCTTTTAAAAGATTATTTGGTAGGTTGCAGTAATTCTTTTTATGTGTTTTCTGCATACCATGTTCTATGGTCAGAGACCACTTTTGGGACTATTTAAAAGTGGTCTTAAAGACCACTTTTGAACAGTCCCAAAGGTGGTCTTTTGGGACTATTTAAAGTGGTCTTAAAGACCACTTTTGAACAGTCCCAAAGGTGGTCTTAATATAGGAATTTTTCTGTACATATAAAACAATTTAACTAGAAAATGTGTTTGTAAAACACTATGCCCCCAGCCATATGCTTGCCACTAATAGACACATAATTAAAACAAGAGGGCCCAGAGGGCCCTGGTTCGCTCACCTGTGTGTCACTGTCTCGAGTACATTCTATTTTAGCTCTGGTGGCCATCTTGTTCATCAGCAGTGAGTTTAGCTTATTTGGTAGGGAATAACCTAGGCAACATTCCTGTGAAGTTTGAATCAAATTGGCTGTAGGGTTTAGGAGGAGTTCATGTTAAAATCAAATTTACAATATGTTTCCATTTTCAGCTCCGGTGGGCATTTTGTTCATCGGAGCAGGATTGTTTTAGCCTTTTTAGAAGAGGGTCATCTAAGCAACATTACTTCGAAGTTTGAATGAAACTGGCCCAAGGGTACAGAAGGAATTGTCGTTTGAAGATTTTTTTTTGTTTATTTTTAGCTCTGGCAGCCATCTTGTTCATTGGAGTGGAATGAGTTTTAACTATTGTGGTAGGGACTCAGCTAGGCAACATTCCTGTGAAGTTTTAAATCCAAGGGTTTAGAACGAGTTCACCTTTGAAGCAAATTTACAATGTTTTTCGATTTTTAGCTCTTTTGACCATTTGTCAATCGTTTATGCTATTTTTCCTAGAGGGTTACCTACACAACATTCCAATGAAGTTTAGAAGCCTTCATGGTGAAGAGGTCATGCTACTTGCCTTGTAAGCCAGGGGTAGCAGGATCGATCCCGGGCTTACAATGTTTTTCGATTTTTAGCTCTTTTGACCATTTGTCAATCGTTTATGCTATTTTTCCTTGAGGGTTACCTACACAACATTCCAATGAAGTTTAGAAGCCTTCATGGTGAAGAGGTCATGCTACTTGCCTTGTAAACCAGGGGTAGCAGGATCGATCCCGGGCTTCTCCAGACTTTCAAACCCACAAACAAACGGACAGTGCAAAAACTATATGCCCTCCTACGGGGGCATAAAAATACTTCATGATAAAGGTCAGTAAATGACCTTGACCTTTGGAGTTGATAAACTTGGATTCAGCTGATTGCAAATATCATTTTTGATGCCACAAGCTACCATGCATTAAAAAAATCCACTGTTTTGCCTTTTTTCCATACAAATGTCTGAGGGCACAAATTTGACCTTGCTGTAAAGCAGGTCAAGGTCAACCAAAGGTCATCATTTAAAAAACTTGGAAGAGCCCCCAAGTCGCCGATGCTGGATACCAAGTTTCAAGGTCATCGGCCATTTGGTTCCTGAGAAGAAGATTTTTAAAGGTTTTTACCAAATATGGGCAATGACCGGTCACAGGTCAAAAATTTTGCATGGGTGGGCAGCTCTTGTCACAAGGTACCTACAAGCCAAATATGAAGGCTCTATCATAAATGGTTCAAAAGTTATGAGAAAGGTCGAAGGTCAAGGTCACAGGTCAAAATTTTTTGTATGGGTGGAAAGTCCTTGCAACAAGGAACATACATGCCAAATATGAAGGGTGTATTTCAAATAGTTCAAAAGTTATGATAAAGTAGGTTTTGTATGAATAGGAAGCCTTTGTCACAAGGAAACTACGTGCCAAACATGAAGGCCCTATCTAAAATGCTTCAAAATTATGACAAAGTAGGTCAAAGGTCAAGGTCATAAGACAAAAGTATTGTATGGGTGGGAAGACCTTTTCACAAGGAATATACATGCCTAATATGAAGGCACTATCTCAAATGGTTCAAAGGTTATAATAAAATAGGTCAAATGTCAAGGTAAAGGTCACAGATCATTTTATGTATGAATAGGAAGCCCCTGTCGCAAGGAACCTACATGCCAAATATGAAGGCTGTATCTCAAATGCTTCAAAAGTTATGACAAAGTAGGCCAAAGGTCAAGGTCATAGGTCAAAAGTTCTGAATGTTTGAGAAAACCTTGTCACAAGGAACATACATGCGAAATATGAAGGCTCTATCTCATATGGTTCAAAAGTTATGATAAAGTAGGTCACATGTCAAGGTCAGAGGTCAAATCTTTATATGAGTGGGAAGCCCAGGTCTTACAGTGTTCAAAACGTTTTTTCTATGATTTGACCTGCTGACCTACTTTTTACTCGACATGACCTATATTCAAACTTGACCCAGATATTGTCAAGATGATCATTCTGAGCAAGTTTGATGATGATCGGGCCTAAACTGTGGCCTCTAGTGTATTCACATAGTTTTTCTATGATTTGACCTACTGATCTACTTTGTGACCTGACATGACCAATAATCGAACGTGACCAAAATATTATCAAGATGATCATTCTGAGCAAGTTTGATGATGATTGGACCAAACCTGTGGCCTCTAGTGTGTTCAGGTTTTTCTATGATTTGACCTACTGACCTACTTTTGACCCGACAACACCCATATTCGAACTTGACTGCGATAGTGTCAAGATGATCCTTCTGGGCAAGTTTCATGATGATCGGACCAAAATTGTGGCCTCTAGTGTGTTCAGAGGGTTTTCTATGATTTGACCTACTGACCTACTTTTTGACCCGACATGACCCATATTCGAACTTGACCCAGATATTGTCAAGATGATCTTCCTGAGCAAGTTTAATGATGATCGGACCTAAACTGTGGCCTGTAGTGTATTCACATGGTTTTTCTATGATTTGATCTACTGACCTACTTTGTGACCGGACATGACCCATAATCGAACGTGACCAAAATATTATCAAGATGATCATTCTGAGCAGGTTTGATGATGATTGGACCAAACCTGTGGCCTCTAGTGTGTTCAGAAGGTTTTTCTATGATTTGACCTACTGACCTACTTTTGACCCGACAACACCCATATTCGAACTTGACTGAGACATTGTCAAGATGATCATTCTGGGCAGGTTTGATGATGATCGAACTAAAATTGTGGCCTCTAGTGTGTTCAGAGGGTTTTTCTATGATTTGACCTACTGACCTACTTTTTGACCCGACATGACCCATATTCGAACTCAACCGAGATATTGTCAAGATAATTATTCTGAGCAAGTCTGATGATTATCGGACCAAAACTGTGGCCTCTAGTGTATTCACAAGGTTTTTTCTATGATTTGACCTATTGACCTACTTTGTGACCCGACATGACCCATATTCGAACTTGACGCAGATATTGTCAAGACGATCAATCTGAGCAAGTTTAATGATGGTCTGACCAAAACTGTGGCCTCTAGAGTGTTCACAAGGTTTTTCTATGATTTGACCTACTTTTTGACCCGACATGACCCATATTCGAACTTGACCGAGATATTGTCAAGCTGATCATTTTGAGCAAGTTTAATGACGATCAGACCAAAACTGCAATTATAATGCAGACAAGACCAAAATAGGCAAGTTTTGCCCTTTCAGGGGCCGTAACTCTGTAAAACATGATGGGATATGGCTGGTTCAAGAAAGGAACCCAGATCTCATGGTTGTACAAGTTGTGTGCAAGTCTGGTTAAAATCAAATCATAAATGAAGATGCTATCGTGCGGACAAGAAATTGTTTACGCACAGACGCACGCATGGATGATGGACGAAATGTGATCACAAAAGCTCACCTAGTCACTACGTGACAGGTGAGCTAAAAACATAATTTAAAAAAATTGCCTCTGTCGTGAAAGAACTGTCAGTTGGTACAATATTCATAAAATGTGCTCAAAATTTATGTAGAGTACCCAAACTGTATACTAAATATCATAAGCCAGAACTTCAGTTAAATAAAGCAAATTCTTCTGATACCGAGGCCCCGTTTTTGGATTTACATCTATCTATTGTAGATGGGTTTGTTTCGTGCAAAATTTATGATAAACGCGATGACTTTGATTTTGAGATTGTAAATTTTCCTTTTTTGGATGGTGATGTTCCTCGTGCGCCATCCTATGGCGTTTATATTTCGCAATTAATTCGATTTGCTAGAGTGTGTAGTCATGTAACTGATTTCAACACTCGTAATAAATTATTAACGGCTAAACTTCTTAATCAGGGTTATCGGTACCATAAACTACGCAAAGCCTTTTCAAAATTTTATAGACTAGACGCCATTCCTATTTAATTTCAAAATTCAATATTGGACTTAAATCTCTCCTGCAACAAGGTCTATCGGAACCCGAATTTTATGGTGACTTAGTACATGTATATAAATTCAGAAAAATATATAACCGCAATGACTTTAGCACCCAATTTCGTAAAATCATTCTTCGATATAAAAAGATTGGGTACAACATGGATGTTATACGACAGACTGCATGAATGGTAGTTAACCCAATCACGATTGGCAACTTTGCTTCCCTCTTTAAATGCACGCCGGTGGGTCAGGCCTCAGATTCTATCACGGTTCCAACGTAAAGGCTTATTGAGGATTAGAGAGATCTTATTCAAGGTACTGTTAGTTGGTGCCTGATGCTCTGTCTCTGATCGGGCCCATCGGAGTCTAACTGTTGGTTTTCTTTTGCTCCAGCATTTCAGTGGTTTCTTGCTGCCAAGTCCTCACCGTTGTCTCACCTCTGTGGTTCTTTGATTCTGTGTGTTCACGGAGATGTTGCACTGATGAGTTAGGAAGCCTTCATGCGGACTGAACAAATTATTTGTCTAAATCCCGACGGAAGTAAGGGCGAGGATTGTGGCCACGTAAAATCGATTTAAGCCCCCCAGTGGAAATCTTTTCACTGACCGTTCCAAGGCGGTTCTTCTGTGGCAGTTTATTTATGTTGTTGTTTGTTACTTACTGTATCACTTGTGTCTTTTTATTTTGGATGGCCATATGGCCATTTTGTGGGAAAGTAACTGTCCTTATGGCCTTCCTTTGTTTAGGTTTCCATTATGGTCTGGTCACTTAATGTTTGTGTTTCTTTCCCTTTGGTGTCTTTGATGGGCGGAGTAAGTTAATTGTATCGATTCCTGATCTTTGTTTTACTTCTACTTTTCTCAAGCCGTTCTCTAGATATTTTGTTCACAAAGTTTCCCTATAGCCACATTGCATAAGCCTGAAAAGGGGCATAACTATGTTATATATTTTCTGAATTTCGTCAAAAGTTAATCAAGTCATCTACACCTTAGATCAAAACTATATAGCAAATATCATGAGCCTAGTTCAAGCAGTTCTCCAGATATTTTGTTCACAAGGTTTCCCTATAGCCAATGCATAAGTCCGAAAAGGGTCATAACTCTATTATATATTTTCGGAATTTCGTCAGAAAATAATCAAGTCATCTACACCTTAGACCCAAACTGCATACCAAATATCATGAACCTAGCTCAAGCAGTTCTCGAGATATTTTGTTCACAAGGTTTTCCTTTAGCCACAATACATAAGTCCGAAAAGGGGCAGAACTCCGGAAAGACAAGTCCGACGGACAAGAAAAAAATACAGGTTCGCTTAATTTTCATGCTCATTCCATATATAAAATTTCAAGATCCTAGCACAAACCATTCTTCTGTTTCACATATGTATAAAGCGTAACGTACAGACGGACGGACTGACAGACTGACGGACAGGACAGAACCAATATGCCCAACCAACTTCTTTGAGGTTGGGGGCATAAAAATAAAACAAATCAACAAGTGCATTAGAATGAGTAGAACAGAACTGAAAACTGGCATAAAAATACTGGCTTTACAGTCAAAATTTGTGCTTTATCAAGTCACTGGTATATTGTTTAAAAATATAATTTCAAACCAAAAAATCAATGATTTACATCTCAAAATGACAATTTCGAACATAGTTTTCTGCTCATTTTAACACGCTGAACATATTCTGTTGAGTAATTTATAGGACAAGTCACAGTTAAATCTATTAGAAATATATATTCAATCAAAACATGAAATGAGAAAACATCATGTTAACAAGTCCATGAAATGTATACCTCTCTAAACCCCCACTTTATATAGAGCAAACTGGGGTTTAATGTGTAAACATTATTTTGGTTATATCTGCTCCAAGATATATGTTGCAGGTACTCGTTAGAACTGCCTAAATGAGGGGGTTCTAATGAGCACCACAACCTATTTTCGGAGTATAAATAAGAAAAGGATCACAAATTTCCCTCAGAAAAGTAGCCATTTTTGAGACATGAAAGATTGCAACCTGTTGCATGGGTGTGTTGTCATAATGCACTTCAGGGCCTGTTCAAAGCACTGTTAGCTTAACAAATTTATTAGTGGTAGAAATGTTACATGTTTCAGCAATACCCTGGTATTCTTGCAATGCAAAAGCTGTTTGTTTTTATGCAAAACTTCTGTATGTTTCTCTTATTGAATAATGAAGCTTTAAATGGGTTTAGCATTACATAAACTAATGCCTTCATCAATTGTATACATCCCCACGTGAATTAACAAAGAGCCCCACCACCTTCATACCGCCAGTGAAGGGGCAATATACAATGGGGCGGATTGGCAACTCTATGGGGCGGAAAATGGGATAGGATGGGCCACCAAAAACATATACAATGGGGTGGAATTACCTGTGTAAATTTAAAACTCGATGGGGTGAATTACATGTACCTGTATTCTGAAAATCATATCAACAAGTCAATGCAATGATGATACCAGTTTATCCCATTTAAAACAGTGGGCATATGTAAAACTATCACAATTTTTCTTCTGAATTTTTTTTTTACATTTTTTCATCTGTAAAAATCACATAGGTGCAAAGGATTGTAGAAAAAAAGAACACTTTATACCATATCCTTTTTAAGTTAGTACATAAAAGAGTGGCAGCACTTTCGTATTTCTGCTATTTCATCAAGTTGTATTTTGCACACAGTGAAGTGTCAGATCTGCCTTCAAATCCCTGCAGTGTGATCAGAGTCTTTGCTACTGTATAACTACCATCTCCATCTTGATCTAAAGATATTACAAGCGGTGGCAGAGGTGGGGGGGGGGGGAGAAAAAATGTGTAAAAACATAAGTAATGGACGGATAATGGAAAGAGGTAAATCTGCTCAATTGTAAACTTCTTTCATCCCAATCATTTACTTTTGAGAGAGACGGAATCCACCTCGTTGTAATGCATCCCAGTGAAGATACTGGTCTGAGATTCACTAGGTACTATGAGCAAAGAAAAGCAAAACCTACAAAAAAAGGCCTATGCTATCAGACTCGTATCAGCCTCTGCAACCACATGAGTTGTTCAAATGAACAATGCCATTAGTTGGCATATCATAAAAACTTTGACCACTTTATAGCAAATATATAAACAAGGCATCACAGGGGATGCAAATCCCCTTGCTGAACTGACAAAAGTCCATCTTCCTTGAGATATTATCATTTCCAACATTTGTGTGAAGTTTTATTAAAATCCATCAATAAATGTAGGCTCTAGAGCAATTACAATGTTTTTCTAAAAATAGCCACGGTGACCTTGACCTTGAGCACAGGTCCCAAATGTCCAACTCGCTTATCATTTCCAACATCAGAGGGAAAGGTAGGGGCTAGAGCCATGCCAAGGTTTTTTTGGCAGTGACCTTGACCTCAGGAAAGTCAAACTTGCTCGAGATTATATCATACCCAACATTTGTGTGAAGTTAAATTAAAATCTATTAATAAATGTAGGCACTAGAGCGGAAACAAAGTTTTTTTAAAAACAGCCTAGCTATTTAGGAACTGAAGTCATTTTAAGGGTTATATATTTTTTTCTGGTGGCTATCATATTTAGTGGACAATTTTTGAGGAGGAAGTCTTTCAAAAGTTCACTTTGACAATACACAGGCCTCATACCGACCACGATTTTCCATGCCTGAAAGGACCGAATTTGCAGCTTCAACCCTTATCCTGCTGAACAAGACACAACTATTACCTCTGCAAACAGTGTAGATCCAGATCAGATGGCTTCTGACGAAGCCATCTGATCAGGATCTACACTGTTTGTAATGTATCAAGTAATTTGGTTGACTTACAGTCAGAAATGGGTGTGGGTTAATAAATTTATTCAGCAGGATAAGGGTTAAATAGTTTTTTAAACAGAGTAACGGAACAAAAAATCAAAACTAAAAGCCTGGAATCTGCCTGAAAAATATGAGGCCTGAATACAAAGCTGACTTGTTTGTCACTATCTGGACAGTACACCTTGTGAACATTGAAAGTCAGGTCCTAGTGCACCAGATGGAGATGAACTGGCTCAGTCTAACTTATGTGTGTAGTGACAAGGGATAAGGGGGTCGGTGGGGAAAGAGTTAGCATCAGAAGCTAGACTTCTGAGTTGGTGGTTCGCTTTGAGGTGGGGTGGGTCTTGGTGGATCCCTTTGATAATACAGAGCTGACTTGTATTTCACTATCTGGGCACCTTGAGGCCATTGGGGGTCAGGTCCTAGAGCACTAGACGGAGATGAGCAGGCTCAGTCTAATTAACACTGACTCATGGTGAAAGGGGGCTTTGGGGTGTTGGTGCATCCATTTCACAATACAGAGCTGACTTGTATGTCACTATCTGGGCATCTTGTGGACATTGCGGGCCAGGTCCTAGTGCACCAGACAGAGATGAACAGGCTCAGTCTAACTAACTCTAACAGTCTAGCCTCACGGTGAAGTGGAATACAAAGCTGACTTGTATGTCACTATCTGGACCCCTTGTTGTCATTGAGGGTCAGGTCCTGGTGAACCAGGCGGAGATGAGGGAGGGAGGGAGTTTTTAAGTTTTACATATCACTAACACCTAAGGTCATAGGGAGATGGGACCTCACCCTGAAGTATCGAGAAACCAGGGATTGATCCTGTGACCCCTGCTTTACAAGGCGAGAAGCAAAACCATTACACCACGGAGGCTTCTCCGGATGGAGATGAACAGGCTCAGTATAACTAACAATGACAAATGCTAATGGTGGCCTGGTTGTGGGGGGGGGGGGGGGGGGTGTTGGATCCCTTTGACAATGCAGAGCCGACTTGTATGTTACTATCTGGGCACCTTGTGGACATTGTGAGTCAGGTCCTAATGCACCAGACGGAGATGAATGGGCTCAGTCTAACTAACAATGACTCATAGTGACAAGGGGTTTGGGGAGGGGGGTGGATCTATCTGTAAAAAGATATCATTCTATTCATAAAATACCCTCCCTGAACAAGATCTTGTCAAGATGATAATTCTGAGCAAGTCTGATGATTATTGGACCAAAACTGTGGCCTCTAGATTGTTAACATGATTTTTCTATGATTTGACCTATTGAGATACTTTATGACAGGACATGACCCATATTGGAACTTAACCTAGATAATGTTGAGATGATCAAATATGATGATGATTGGACAAAAACTGTGGCCTCTAGAATGTTGGTAAGGTTTTTCTATATGACCTAATGACCTACCTTTTGTTCCGACATGACCCATATTCAAACTTTAACTAGTTATTGTTATGATGATCATTCTGAGCAAGTTTGGTGATGATTGGACCAAAACTGTGGCTTCTAGTGCAAACAAGGTTTTTCTATGATTTGACCTACTGACCTACTTTTTGACCTGACATGACCCATATTCAAACCTGACCTAGATATTGTCATGATGATCATTCTGAGCAAGTTTGATGATGACTGAGCAAAAACTGTGGCCTCTGGAGTGTTAACAAAGTGTTTCTATGATTTCATCTACTGACCTACTTTTTAACCAAGCATATTCGAACTTGACCTAGATATTGTTGTCATTGATGATGATTGGAACAAAACTGTGGCCTCTAGAGTGTTAAGGTTTTTCTATGATTTTACCTACTGACCTACTTTTTGACCCGGCATGACCACTATCTGAATTTGACTGAGATATTTCTGACCAAGTTTGATGATAATTTGACCAAAACTGTGGCCTCTAGAGTGTTAAAAAGAAAAGTTTATGCATGCATGATGTACAACTGACAACAAACGACGACGCCGGACATCTCATGTTCACAAAAGCTGCCATAACCTTCAGTCAGGTGAGCTAAAAATGAGTGAGTGTCTGCGTTTTATGTCCCACCAACAGCTTAGGTCATACAAAGTTGGGATCTCAGTTTAAATACTCATCCGAAAGTCTTGAGAAGCCCGGGATCAAACCCAGGATCCCTGATTTATGAGACGAGTAGCTTATCTATTACACCACAGTGGCTTCTATATTAAACAAGAGGGCCATGATGGCCCTGGATCGCTCACCTGATCCATAGTGTAACAAGTGGGCCCCAGAGAGGGCCATTATTGGCCCCAGGGCTTTAATGTGCATAATGTTGAGGGAGGTCTTAAAGGTGAAGCTTCATACCAAACATCAACAAAGGCTATAATTTGAACAATCTTGGCAAAGGTCCACTAGATGAAGCTACACATCAAATTAAATTTAAAGATTTTCCCTATATAAGCCTTTGTAAAACCAATGGGGGCCCTGGGGGGGGGGGGGGCATTTTTGGCCTCAGCACTATAATTTGAATAATCTTGGTAGGGGTCCACTAGATGAAGCTTCATACCAAATATAAAAGACCTAGGCCTTGTGGTTTCAGAGAAGAAGATTTTTAAAGATTTTCCCTATATAAGTCTACATAAAACCAAAGGGCCCCGGGGCGGGGGCATTTTTGGCCCAAGGGCTATAATTCGAACAATCTTGGTAGATTTCCATTAGATGAAGATTCATTCTAAATATCAAAGTCCTGGGCCTTGCTGTTTCAGAGAAGAAGATTTTTAAAGATTTTGCCTATATAAGCCTATGTAAAACCAAAGGGCCCCAAGGCGGGGGCATTTTTGGCCCAAGCACTATAATTTGAACAATCTTGGTAGGGGTCCACTAGATGAAGCGTCATACCAAATATCAAAGACCTGGGCCTTGTTGTTTCAGAGAAGAAGATTTTTAAAAATTTTCCCTATATAAGCCAATGTAAAATCAAAGGGCCCCGTGGCGGGGGCATTTTTTGTCCCAGCACTATAATTTGAACAATCTTGGTAGGGGTCCACTAGATGAAGCTTCATACCAAATATCAAAGTCCTGGGCCTTGTGGTTTCAGAGTAGAAGATTTTTAAAGATTTTCCCTATATAAGCCTATGTAAAACCAAAGGGCCCCGGGGCGGGGGCATTTTTGGCCCCAGCACTATAATTTGAACAATCTTGGTAGGGGTCCACTAGATGATGCTTCATACCAAATATCAAAGGCCTGGGCCTTGTGGTTTCAGAGAAGAAGATTTTTTTTAAGATTTTCCCTATATAAGCCAATGTAAAACCAAAGGGCCCCGTGGCGGGGGCATTTTTTGTCCCAGCACTATAATTTGAACAATCTTGGTAGGGGTCCACTAGATGAAGCTTCATACCAAATATCAAAGTCCTGGGCCTTGTGGTTTCAGAGAAGAAGATTTTTAAAGATTTTCCCTATATAAGCCTATGTAGAACCAAAGGGCCCCGGGGCGGGGGCATTTTTGGCCCCAGCACTATAATTTGAACAATCTTGGTAGGGGTCTACTAGATGAAGCTTCATACTAAATATCAAAGACCTGGGCCTTGTGGTTTCAGAGAAGAAGATTTTTTACGATTTTCCCTATATAAGCCAATGTAAAACCAAAGGGCCCCGTGGCGGGGGCATTTTTTGTCCCAGCACTATAATTTGAACAATCTTGGTAGGGGTCCACTAGATGAAGCTTCATACCAAATATCAAAGTCCTGGGCCTTGTGGTTTCATAGAAGAAGATTTTAAAGATTTTCCCTATATAAGCCTATGTAAAACCAAAGGGCCCCGGGGCGGGGGCATTTTTTGCCCCAGCACTATTATTTGAACAATCTTGGTAGGGGTCCACTAGATGAAGCTTCATAACAAATATCAAAGACCTGGGCCTTGTGGTTTCAGAGAAGAAGATTTTTTAAGTTTTTGGTGAAAAAAAATCTATTTTTGGCTCCTGTGACCTAGATGTGCAACGGACCGGAACCATTTGAACAACTTTGAAAGGGGGCCACCTAAGGATCATTCCTGTGAAGTTTGGTCAAAATCCGATCAGTGGTTTAGGAGGAGATGTGGTTTAAAGAAATTGTTTACGCACGCACGCACGGAGGGACGCACGGACGCACGCACGCACGACGGACGACGGACAAAAAGTGATCCCAAAAGCTCACCTCGTCACTACGTGACGGTGAGCTAAAAATGAAAGTAATTTCAACATTCATTGTTCGATCATGAGCAAAGTAAGTGAACCTGAAGTGAACTTTTCACATCACCCAATGTTATTCATACCTCAATAACCAGTAAAAATTACTAATGTTTATGGGTCTACTGTCCCATTGTATGTACAAGTTAAATTCTGTGTTGGGGAATTCAAAAGCGGTAGAACATTTTTGGAAGCTAAAACTAGGTCTGGACGCCAAACAGATGCCAATGATGAAGAAATGTGTAACGAAGTACGGGATCTGGTGTACTCTGATAGGCAAATTAAGGTGGAAGAAATAGCGAAAAGCATCACACATTTCACATGGTAGCGTTTTAACAATTTTACATGACCGCTTGGGTATGCGGAAGCTAACAGCCTGTTGGGTCCCCAAATCCCAAAGGCAACCAGAGCATCAGTATGTAGCATATTGTTGAAGCGATTTAGGTCAAAGGAAGATGATTTTCTTTCACATTTGGTGACTGTAGGTGAGACCTTGGTCCAATATTCTGAGCCAGAGAATAAAACTCAAAGTCACCAGTGGGTAGGGCAGGTGTCTCTGAGGCAAAAGAAGTTCAAAACGTATCCATCTGCTGGCAAGGTGATGGCAACTCTATTTTGGGAAGCACAAAGCGTTATTATGTTGGACTTTCTAGCAAAGAAAAATACAACTAGAAATGCGTCCATAGGACACGGATGCCCCCGCCTGAAAATATGTCTATGTTCGTATTCATCCATAGAAAGTTATTGACAGTGTTTAAGTTTTGGACCCTTTTTTCACGTTTGACCTCTAAGTATAACCGTGACCTTGTAGGTAAGGACCTTGGTTTTGTGTAAGGCATATTGTCTCATGATGGCCAACAGTTCTGCCAAATAATTTCAAAATCCATCCAGAGATAAGAAAGTTATTGACTGTGTTTAAGTTTCGGACAATTTTTTTTACCTTTGACCTCTAAGTATGACCTTGACCTTGGAGGTATGGATCTGGGTTTGCACGTGACACATCGTCTCATGATGGTTAATATTTCTTCAAAGTAATTTCAAAATCCATCCAGGAATGATTAAGTTATTGACTGCGTTTAAGTTTTGGACCCTTTATTTGACCTTTGACCTCTAAGTATGACCTTGACCTTGGAGGTACGGACCTGGGTTTTGCACATGACACATCGTCTCAAGATGGTTAACATTTCAACAAAGTAATTTCAAAATCCATCCAGAAATAAGAAAGTTATTGACTGTGTTTAAGTTTCGGACCCTTTTTTTACCTTTGACCTCTAAGTATGACCTTGACCTTGGAGGTACGGACCTGTGTTTTGCACGTGACACGTCGTCCCATGTTGTTTAACATTTCTGCCGAGTAATTTTAAAATCCATCAAGAAATAAGGAAGTTATTGACTGCGTTTAAGTTTCGGACGCACGGACGGACGGACGGACGGACGGACAGGGGCAACGCTATATGCCCTTTCAACCATTCTTCGAATGGCGGGGGCATAACTAGAAAAAGTGTCCATAGGACACGGATGCCCCCGCCAAATGCCATTCATAAAAAATATTACAAATGTACTTCAAATCAATCAAAAAATATATGCATCAAGGGCAGATAATCCAAAAATCAACAATGCAAGAGTTGTCGTTCTTGTTCATGACACATCGTCTCAGTGTGATGAATGCACCTGTGAAGTTTCATGAATATATTCCATACGGTTTAGGAGTTATGGCCCGGACACGGTTTACTATATGGTACTAAGTCAAGGGCAGATAATCCAAAAAACAAAAATGCAAGAGTTGTCTTCCTTGTTCATGACACATCGTCTCAGTGTGATGAATGCATCTGTGAAGTTTCATGAATATATTCCATACATTTTAGGAGTTATGGCCCGGACACAATTTATTATATGGAACTAAGTCAAGGGCAGCTAATTCAAAAACCAAAAATGCAAGAGTTGTCTTCCTTGTTCATGACACATCGTCTCAGTGTGATGAATGCACCTGTGAAGTTTCATGAATATATTCCATACGGTTTAGGAGTTATGGCCCGGACATGGTTTACTATATGGTACTAAGTCAAGGGCAGATAATCCAAAAACCAAAAATGCAAGAGTTGTCTTCCTTGTTCATGACACATTGTCTCAGTGTGATGAATGCATCTTTGAAGTTTCATGAATATATTCCATACATTTTAGGAGTTATGGCCCGGACACAATTTACTATATTGAACTAAGTCAAGGGCAGCTAATTCAAAAACCAAAAATGCAAGAGTTGTCTTCCTTGTTCATGACACATCGTCTCAGTGTGATAAATGCACCTGTGAAGTTTCATGAATATATTCCATACGGTTTAGGAGTTATGGCCCGGACACGGTTTACTATATGGAACTAAGTCAAGGGCAGATAATTCAAAAACCAAAAATGCAAGAGTTGTCTTCCTTGTTCATGACACATCCTGTCAGTGTGATAAATGCACCTGTGAAGTTTCATGAATATATTGCATACGGTTTAGGAGTTATGGTCCGGACACGGTCACTATATGGATCTAAGGGCAGATAATTCAGAAACCAAAAATGCAAGAGTTGTCTTCCTTGTTCATGACACATCGTCTCAGTGTGATAAATGCACCTGTGAAGTTTCATGAATATATTCCGTACGGTTTAGGAGTTATGGTCCGGACACGGTTACTATATGGAACTTAGTCAAGGGCAGCTAATTCAAAAACCAAACATGCAAGAGTTGTCTTCCTTGTTCATGACACATCGTCTCAGTGTGATGAATGCACCTGTGAAGTTTCATGAATATATTCCATACGGTTTAGGAGTTATTGCCGGACACGGTTTACTATATGGAACTAAGTCAAGGGCAGCTAATTCAAAAACCAAAAATGCAAGAGTTGTCTTCCTTGTTCATGAAACATCGTATCAGTGTGATGAATGCACTTGTGAAGTTTCATGAATATATTCCATACGGTTTAGGAGTTATGGCCCGGACAAGAGTCGGGACGGAAGAACGAACGGATGAACGAACGAACGGACGAGTGAGTGAGTTTTAGTTTTACGTCCCACCAACAGCTAAGGTCATACGGAGACGGGACCTCGGTTTAAAGACTCATCCGAAAGTCTGGAGAAGCCCAGGATCGATCCTGCGATCCCTGGTTTACAAGGCGAGTAGCGTAACCACTGCACCACAGAGGCTTCTAAACGAACGGACGAACGAACAACCGGACAAACGAAAGAACGTACGGACAGGGGTAACACTTGATGCCCTTTCCACCATTCTTCGAATGGCGGGGGCATAATAACAGGTGCGTATTATGCAAATTTGCTTGACCAACTGAGAACTGCAATCCGTGAACCTAGGTAAACACTCCAAAAGGATTCTGCTCCAACAGGACAATGCAGGAGTCCACACTTGCAAAATTGCAACTGATGCTGTTGAGCAGAAACGGTATGAGCTAATACCACTGCCCGCTTATTCTCTACTGCCCGCTTATTCTCTGGACTTAGCTCCTGGTGATGATTTCCTATTCCCAAGCTTGAAAATTGACATCTGTGGTTGTCATTTCCGGTCCAACGAAGAAGACAAGGGCCCTGGCTTCTTCAGTTCTTGGCTAATGGAACTGGAACAGCATTCTTCCAAGTGTATCATTCCAGAGTGCAATTACATCGAAAAAGAAGAGATTGATCTCACCCAGGAATAAGTTAGGCTGGTTTTTATTGACTCGCCATTGTATCTACATAATTTTCCATCCATTATTGGGCGAACATAATCTTGTTTTAGAACTGTAATTGAAACAACAATTGCACGCTGTTTGCCTATAAACCCATTCAGTACCAGAAACCCCTAAAGGGGTACCTTGGCAAACAGTGCAGGCCCAGATCAGACGCCACAGAACGCGGTGTCTGATCAGGGCCTACATTGTTTGCAAAAAGTTAAGCCACTTCCCAAATCAATTTGGAAGAAAACACCTGACACCCCTAAATTTTGAAATGGACTCCTGCTATATATAAGGAGGAAGATTCCATTTGGCACAAAAAGGGTTAACAGCAGAACAGATTTGTTGGCATCATGATGTCTCCAGTGTAGGCTGGAAAAATGGTCGTGTACCTGGACTTATACCCTAAAATTCCTGTACATTGGGAAACAGTGTAGACCCTGATCAGATGCCACATTCTACAGTGTATGAAATTAGTATATACTGTTTGCCATTGTTCCATTTGGGGACCCTAGCCATAGATTAACAAATCCAATAATGAAAACATTTCCCAGTACATGCAGGGGCTATATTTTCATTAACATCTGTTAATGTTTCATCTGTGCACAGTTTGACTTTATAAGTCAATGGTAGTAAAATGGACGTCAGCAGTATACAACATATTGTATATGTTACAGTAAAATTCCTACATTAAGACCACCTTTAAGACTCTTCAAGAGTGGTCTTTAAGACCACTTTTGAACAGTCCCAAAGGTTGTCTCCCACTATAGCACATTTGATGTAGAAAACACAAAGAAAATGTACCTGAAACCTCAATATAGTCTTTTAAAAACATAACTTGTCTTAATTTTAGATGGTTTTAATAGCTCAATTTCAGTGTACATTGAACTTTGACAAGCAATTGATCCAAAAATCATGAAGGCCCCAAAAGCTATCCTACTAATATTTTCCCACACTGTAATATATCAATGCATTCTACTTTGAAACAGAACACTGTATATGCACTAGTAGAAAAATGCAGCAAGCAGACATATATGAGCAATGACACAAGAAAGCTCAACTTTCAGGTCCTTTGACCAGTAAAAATACTAATATGAGCCAGCACATGACAAAATCTACAATAAGGCCTGTGCGACCAGCTAAGACTCAGATCAGCCTGCACATCCATGCAGTCTGATCAGAGTCTTTGCTGTTCACATGAGCCTTCTATAGCCTCTTGGCTATTCATAAGGCAATAAGATAATGCTCTGATCAGGCTGACCTGAGCAACCGGCTGAATTGAGTCTTCGACTATAGCATGGGTCTTATTGTAAGTTTTCTAATGCGCCGGCTCATATATTTATCTATCAATTTCTACAATGGAATGTGTTTGGGAAAACTTGTTACTGTTCCAGGGCCTAGTTATTCAAAGCATTGTTAGCTTAACAAACTTGTGACCAAAATGTCTCACCATTATCCTGCTGAATAAACCGATTTAGCCACACCCATTTCTGACTATCCACCAATCAAGTTTCTAGATACAATGTAATCATTCAATAGCAATGCATGACAAACAGGGTAGATCCAGATCAGATGGCTTCTTAAGAAACCATCTGATCTGGATCTACGCTGTTTGCAAAGGTAGCGGCTCTTGTGTTTAGTGGGATAAGGGTTGATGGTCTAGCAAGTACAATATCTAGTGCACAGATATTTTTAATGAAAAAATGAGCAACTTTTGCACTTCACATTTTTTCAGCAATAATATTGACATACCTGTCATATAAAATTATCAATATTTTAACAATATACTAGCTACCGTAATGATCCTAAGTATTGGGACAGACAGACCTAAGCAAACAGTGCATACCCAGATCAGACTGCTCCTGTAGTCTACACTGTTTGCCATTCTATCTGCATGTTTTGCTATCCTTGCTGGATCATGAAACAAATTGGTTAATATTTTAGGAGCATTACATCCTCAAGGTGACCCAATTTTTAGGATTTTTACGGTAACACTATTGAGCTTTGAACAACTAACACCAGACCAAGTATTCTAACATGCAACAGGAATAGAAATACATCATTTAAAGTAAGTAACCACTTTATTTAAAGAGGGTAACTCAATTGGCGAATTATTATTCCTGATATCGCAAATTTTCCTTTTGTATTACATGTTTGAATATGATGCAAGCCTCCAGATGCGGAGTAGTAATGAAGAGAATTTAAGGAAAACTTTTATTTCTCCATTAACCCTTATCCTGCTGAATAATTAATTTGGCCACGCACATTACTACCTTTGAACCAATCAGATTACTTGATGCAATTATTTCCTAAAAATTAAAAAAAACTGAATGTCATCTAAAAGAAGCCATCTAATTTGGAGCTACACTAATTGCAAAAGTAGGGGTTGCTGTGATCAGCGGGATAAGGGTTAAAACATGCATTTACACTGAAACTATAACAACTGCACTTCAACAACAGTAACAGTCTAACAGATGGCTCTCACCCCCATCCATCAGGGCTTGGAGAAATAGATTGGGCTGCATGTAGCTTCCAGGCAGAGCTGAAACTGACCACACATGAGTACTGGTAAACCGCTTAGAAGCCTGCCTAGGCAAAGTGCTGTGAGTCAGACTGTCCAATGCATATAAGCCTGGTTTCATTCAGCGGCAGGGCTTGAGATTTCATTTCATCTCAATGTCGGGTAAAAGTCCAATGAAATTGTAAGCAACGTCAAATAAATGACCTTAATGACCAGGAGATGATTCACATAAGCGTTTCGCTTGTTTTCAAATCCTGTCATTGCAATTTTTGGTTTAAACAATGTTTATTCATTTTAAATAAATAGGTAAGGTACAAATTCAGGGGAGGCAACTCCTGCATAAGTATTTTGGTCTCCCATGTCAGGAGGGGTCAACTCTTTAAGAAAAGGATTTGTTCCTGAGGAGCAAATTCTTTCCTTTAAGAGTAGACTCCTTTTTGGCTGGGCCAGCACTTATAGAAAAGCAAATAGGAGGTCCCAAAAGTTGTCTCCCTTTGACAAATGGAGGAAAAATCAGCCTGGTGTTCCAATTCCCCTTAATAAATACTAAATGAACCAGGTTATGATAAAACCTGTTTTTGCCATTTGCCAACAACAAAGATGCAGATCAGCCTGTGCATCAGCACAGTTGTGCAGTCTGATCAGCACCTTAGTGTAGTACAATACCTTTGGTTTCTACATTTAAAATTTCAAGACTTGATAGTCTATGTAGCTGTGTGTGTATTTGAGTTTTACGTACCACCAACTCTATGTAGCTGAGCAGGGCAGTTTGTTACCTAGTTGCAAACCTAAAAGACAGGTTTTCTCATGATGATGATATAGTGAAATAATGTACATTAATTATACAGAAAAATGACAATAAATATAATACACTTTTAATTTGAGTACAATAGTTTATGAATCCATCAATAAACTTTGTCATATCCGAAAAAAAGTATTAACCCTTATCCTGCTGAACATTGCAAACAGTGTATAGCCAGATCAGATGGCTTCTTAAGAAGCAATCTGATCAGGATCTATACTGTTTGTCACTCAGTTTGCAAATTTGAATGAATATACTATATCAAGTGATTTGAATGATTACTAGACTAATTTATTCAGCAGGATAACTATTTGTTTGAGGTTTGCAACTAGGTGATAAACTGGCCTGCTCTGCCACACAGAGAAAAAATAATTTATGTGTATCACTTGGAACACTATTGTGGTTGTCTTGACTTGTCCTACATATAAACAATCAGTATTACAATTATCTACTTAAAATGCAGGTCTGCTAAAGACTTCTTCAATGGTGTCAGTGAGAGTTCTTTGTTTTCTGTCCTCTGTTTGGTTGGACTCATCATGTCATCATGCTTTTCAACTGATCTCCTTTTCCTAGAATACTGTTCTAGGGGTGTATCTGGAACACTTGGTAATGGTGGTGTGTCTCTCACGCTCATCTGTTTCTCCGGAGTTTTTAATAAAGGAACATTCATATTGTTGCTGCCTTTATTACTTGTCAATGTTTCCGCAATGTCTTTTAAGTCATCAATATTGAGCATCCCATTCTTTACATAAGCATCTGTTACTTTTGGTTTATTAGTAGTAAATGGTTTACTGTCTTCAAAATCATCAGAGTAACTGATATTCACTAATTTGCACTTTTCAGGTAATTGATCCCTTCCACTTATATTTCTGGTATCAAAATCATTTTCCATATGTTCTATATCCTCTAGATTCAGTGTTAGATACTGCTCATCAGGAACATCTGACCACTGACTATCGTTCTGATCTGGAGACTTCTGATTTTTCCGACTGGTACAATTAGGACTAGACCTAAACAATGGCTTCAATTTGGTGAACTTTGCAGTCAATGTTTGCAAATTAGTTCTAGAGTCACTATTAACACTGGATTCTTGCTTAATGAAGTCAAATTTGTTTGAAGACCTTTTATTATCTTTGTCAACTTTAATTGCACCTGAATTCATTGCATACATTGTGGCATCAACAAAACTAACATACTGACTTTCGTCTGCCTCAGACCAAATACTTTCATTACTCCTTGGTCCAGTCACTGAGGCTGGTGAGTCACAATTCTCTATCAAATAACTATCATCATGCTCAATGTGAGATTCAGATTTAGAACCCAAAAGACTGTTCCTTGTAGGGTTGAAACTGTCACTTTTTCTCCTCAATAGAAAATGAGCAGGACTTGTGTTAGTGTTATCTAATTCCTGATAGTGATAATCTAATTTCTTCTTCAATTTAAGTTTGTTTTTCTTTGAACTGCTTTGATTGTCATTAAAATTACAAGTATCATTTCTATGTACATTATGATCACTAGATACATGATTGCTCTTATCTATACTGTCAAGCTTTGACCTATTTCCAGCACCTAGTCTTCTAGTATCTTCAGCTTCAGGACCTTCAATATCTGTTCTGTTTTCTGGATCATTCACCTGGTTCTGTGGTTCAACACCATCATGTTCCTCAGCTAATGCTGCTAGTATTCCTGTGACACCCTCAGTCATGTTAAGATTGTTCTGACGTGCAAGAGGAACAGGTGACATACACAGAAGTGACTGCTTCAAAACTGACTGAGAGGACATAAAATCTGCATTTTTCTACAATAAAAAATGTAAGAAAATTAAATCTAGCACATTCATAAATCTTGAAGGAAAAAAAAATCAATTACTGAGCCAGTGCATGACAAAACCAACTATATAAGACTTGTGTGACCAGCACAGACTCAGATCAGACTGCACAGATTGTACTTCTGTGCAGTCTTTTCATATTTTTTGCAGACAGCATGACCATTCTAGGTTTCTGGACAATACAAAAAGATTATAAAGCACAAACTGTTGCTAAACTATACGGAAATGCAGGCTAATCCAAGTTTTTGCGGGTCGCATAGGCCATGTTGTAGATTTTGTAGTGTGCTGGCTCAATTTTTTACCCATATACATGTATGCCTATCAGTAGCATAAAAGAGACATAGCTCCAGATAAGACGCTTTTTTCATCCGAAAAGTACTAATATTTTTCTATTTCTGCATGAAAACATATGTTGTGGGTACTCATTAGAAACTCCCTGGCAACATGCTTCTAATGAGTACCCATAATGCAGAAATAAGAAAATACTAGAAATGATTTCAGAGGAAACAGTGTCCTTCCCCCACCCCCCACCACCATAACTAGAGAAAGTAACCAGTGGGTCAAGTATACCCCCGGCCAGCGCCACACTCTGATATATCTTTCAAGCTTGTATGTAATATGAATGAAGAAGTGAAGAAGCTATAAGAATCTATAAATGTGCCTGTAAAAGCTAAACAAAACATAAAATTTCTAAATGGACCAAGGGAGTGAGGACATCAAAGTTACTGAAGGGGTGGGGGCATCAACGTTATTGAAGCAGCAGGGTGGGTATGCATCAATGAAATCTTTGGACTGGTATGCAACATCGATGAAGTATAAATTGAATTTGTCTTAGAGTTAAGAATATACAGGAACCTATAAACTTTGTCATAAAACTTTAACCAAATGTAAAATTTCTCAGTCTGTGACCTTGAGGTCAAGGTCACCATGGGTGGGAGAAGGGACATGCATGATGAAATCTTTGGACTGCTATGCAACATTGAATCAAGTATCAACTGAATTTGTCTTAGCATTTAGAACATACAGGCATCTATACACTTTGTCATAAAACTTTAACCAAATGTAAAATTTCTAAGTCTGTGACCTTTACCTCAAGGTCACTCTGGGGGGTGGGACATGCATCAATTAAATTTTTAGACCAGTATGTTACTTCAGTGCAAGTATCAACTAAATCTATCAAAGGGTTCAGAAGATACAATCTCTTAGAAACTTTAACGCAAAACTTTAACCAAAATGTTAACAGATGGACGGACAGACGGATGGACGGACCAACATCGAGGGTTTAGGGACTAGAAGATTTATGGGCTAGAAATTGTCACGAATTATACTCTAATTTTGTCCTAGATTATGTGCTTTTGTCTAAAATTATGCGCTATTTTGTGTCCAACTTGTGTCCAACACTGTCCAACATGGATTATGGGTTTAAAAGTCCAAATTTAGGGGCAAAAAATGAAAAAAATATTCTGAGAATTATGTTGAAACCACATGCACATCCTCATACCATGGCGAAAGCACATGCAAAGTTTCAAAAGGATCGGTATAAAACTGCAAGAGGAGTTGCGATGACAAGAGGTACAAGGGTAGGCTGAAAAGTTCTGAGCCTGACTAAGATCCAATGGTTTGTCCATGCTGAAAGTGCTTTATTTTACAACATAGTCTCCCTTCCTGTCCACACTTCCTCCAGCGATGCTGGAGTCCTTGGATCCCAGTGGTATAGAAGGTCTCATGGTCCCTGAAAAACTCCTCCACAGCAACTATCACCTCCTCGGCTGACCAATAATGCTGCCCAGCCAAGTGCTTTTTCATGTTTGGAAACAGGAAATAGATCAGGTGAATACGAAGGTTGATCGACAAGTGTGAAGCCACAGTCATGCACAGCAGCCATTGCGACAACCGATTTATGAGCAGGTGCATTGTCCTGATGGAACAAGACCCGGGTCCTTTAGCCTGAATTGCTTTTCGCAATTGTTTTAGCAGATCTGCATAATACTCCCCATTAATTGTTCTGCCCTTTTGTAGGTAATCTATAAATATTATACTCTTGGCATCCCAGAACACTGATGCCATCACCTTCCCTGCAGAGGAGACGACCTTTGCCTTCTTTGGAGGGGGTGAGCCAGGGTGCTTCCATTGCATGGATTGTCTTTTGGTCTCTGGCTCAAAGTGATGAACCCCTAATAGCAACCATATCATGCAACCATATCTGCATGAATGTCCTTAGGAGCTAACCCCTTTTTATGGAGGTACTTGATGACACCACAATGCCAGATTTTTGTCCATTTTCTCAAAAACGTGCTAGTATCAATTTTCAAAGTCTAGAATTTCTACGTTATTGCAGGTTAACTTGAACTCATTTGAGTCAAATCAAGTAATAAAGGTTTGGATTTAATGCATACAAAATTTCATGGCTGTTCGATGCCTGCTTCGATGCTGTCAGGCTCAGAACTTTTCAGCCTACCCTCGTACCAATCATATATCAATTGAAGGTATCATATATCAACTGAAGGTTAAAAATGACTAAATTCACAATGTGGAAAAAGTGACAAAAAATGATCTGACGATAAAGTCCAAACCACATGCGCATCCTCATACCACGGCAAAATCCTAGCAATGTTTCAAAATGATCGGTATGAAACTGTAGGAGGAGTTGCGATGACAAGACACCCAGTGTAAAATGTTGCCGGAAAGATGGACGGACAACCGGACAGACGGACGTACGGAAACTTGCACGCCTATGCCTTCCTGCTAAAGCAGGTGCGACAAAAAGGTCAATGCCACTACACCCTATGGGTTGTACTCTGCCACCCTAGTAACGTAATCATGCATGTTTGGTCAGAATCCATCTACAGGTTCAGGAGATATAGTGCTTCAAACAGGCTATGCCAACGCAAACAGGATCCACAACAAAAACTATATGTCCCCCTCACCCTTGGTGGGTGAGCATAAATATGTGGATACCCCCACTTATTTTGGGCTATGAGAGATATTGACATCTTACAGTATAGATTTAACAATACAGAATACAGCACCTGATCAAAGTCAGCAACTTGTTCTAAAAATGTCGGATTTTTTTCTCTAAAATTCACATCAATGAAATTAAACTAGCAATGGACCTGCCTAAAGCTGTTAAATGGAAGATGTTGTTTGTCTAATGATGATTAACCAAGTACTACTCTCTCTTACCATGTTGGTTAGTGATATGCGATGGCCCATCATGGGAGGTTATCTTTGCAGCGCTGACATTTTTTTTGTGTGACTACCGATAAAGAATTAATCCTTATCCTGCTAAATAAGTTAACCCACAGCCATCTCTTACTATCAACCAATAAAACTACTTGATATTATGCACTTGTTCAATTCACAAACTGCATGGCAAAGTGAAGATCCTGATCAGATGGCTTCTTCAGATGGCTCAAACAGTGTAGATCCTGATCAGATGGCTTCTTCAGAAGCCATCTGATCAGGATCTACACTGTTTGCAAAAGTAGGGGTTATCATGTTCAACAGGATAAGGGTTAAATGTTACCTGTAACAATTCTGTTAGTTGTTTTCTCAGACTAGTATTTCTCTTTGTCTCCCGTGTTTTGATCACTTGTCTCAGCACTGAATCTTGTCCAATAATAAACACAGATTTACGTCCTCTTGTAATGGCCGTGTAAACATGCTGCCAGTTCTGATGGCGATTCCGTTTACCCACAATGTAAACAATGTGATCAGTTTCTGATCCCTGTTGACAAAAAGAAATATCATTTTACTTGGGGCTTAGAGAAATAGATTGAGCTGCATGGTGCTTAAGCACAGAGCTGAAAACGATGCAAATGTGTACTGGTAAACCACTTAGAAGATCTGAACCTGCCCAGGCAAAGTAATGTGAGTTGAACTGTCCATGCATATAAACCCTTTTGGTTTGTTGGGTGGTAGGTTCATTTCAATGTTGGGTAAAAGTCCCACAAAATTGGAAGCAACGTCTCCAAAATGACCTAAATAGTGCTGACAGGGATGTAAAACCTCAATTAACAAACTTGGACAGTTGTGTTTTTGTTTGAATTGTGGTTTAACGTCCCCGTCAACAGATTTGGACACAGTTGCAAACTCCTTAGGAAAATACCAGGTTTCAGAATGGATTTGACAATTTATATACTATATTCATGACACCTGCAACAATCATAACTACATCTGAAAATGTTGTCTGCTTATGTCGTCTGCTGAATCTTCTTGCAAACTTTTTGGAAACATTTTTTTCATTCAGGCAAACAGTACGGACCCAGATCAGACGGCTCCTAGAGGAGCCGTCTGATCTGGGTCCACATTGTCTGCAAAAATGACATAACAGGCAGACCACATAAAAGACGACAATTTTGGGTTAAGTGGGGTCATAAGAAAACCTGTTTTTGTCATTTGGAACTATAAAAGTGCAGATTAGCCTGCACATCTGTGCAGTTTGATCAACACAATTGTGTTTGCTGCTTGGGTATTATAAAATAACTACAGTAGAATTTCGATGGCTCGAACACCGATGGCTCGTTTACCATGACTGAGTCGAACCCGTTCTCGAGTCCCTAGGGAAATCTCCCACATAATAAATAGAGCGGGATAACTGAGGAGATTCTGGAATCGTATCTTGCCAATGTATGCTGTGTGTGCTCATTAGAATCGCCTCGATGAGGCGATTCAAATGAATACACACAGCATACTTTTTATTATAGAAAATCGAAAGATGTCCCAAAATTCACCTCGATATGCCTCCTGGCAGTAACCCTCAGTGACTCAAACTACCACTGTCTCGAACAGATTTTCATGGTCCCAAAGGTGTTTGAGCCAATTAAGTTCGACTGTAGTTCCAATATCTTAAGGGGAATGGGAACACTTTGCAGATTTTTCTGCCATTTTTTGGAAAAAGGAGACAGCTTTCAAACTTCCTGTTCGCTTTTCTATAAGCCCTGTCCCACCGAAAAAAGCTGTCTACTCTTATAGGAAAGAATTTGCTCCTCGGGAGCAAATTCTTTCCTTTAACAGTTGACCCCTATTGCCATGGGAAACAAAAATATCCCCTTAAATTTCAAGACTTGCTAGTCTGTGTAGCCGAGCAGACTGGTTTGTGGGAAACTAAATATAAGTTTCATCTATTTATCGGCCCCCCGCCCATCAGGGCTTGAAGAAATATATGGGCTGCATGATGCTTCCACGCAGAGCTGAAACCAACTTGCACACGAGTACTGGTAAACTGCTTAGAGGATCTAAGCCTGCCCAGGCAAAGCGGAGCGAGTCGGCCCGTCCATGCTTATAAACCCTATTGGTTTCATTGGGCGACAGGGCTTGAGATGTCATTTCATCTCAATGTCGGATAAAAGTCCCACAAAATTGGAAGCAACGTCTCCAAAATGACCTTTACAGTGTTGACGGGGACGTTAAACCTCAAATCAAACAAACAAATCATCTATTTCATGCTGTTGAGTCCTCATCATTGTTTCACCTCTGTATTCAGTTGATTTTATCTTGTCCAAGATTTTGCACTGATGAGTTAGAAATCCTGCTGACTAATTATTTGTCTGAACCAGGACAGAACCAAGGTTGAAGAGTGTGTACACGTAAAATTGATTTATCATATGAAGTCGCGTAATAATATGACGTATGACGTAATCACGCCATGTAATAAATAAGATAATCCACTAGTTGGAGACGCCCCATACGTTACATGTACAATGTCCTTAAGGACTTCGCGTTTACTAATGGTGGAGTGATGACATTTTGTTAAAAAATCGTGAATAAAATGCGATTTAAAAGTCATATGATAAATAGAATCTTACATTCGTGTTCATGTATTATTGAATTTATTAAACTCGTTGAGGAAAAGGGATAAAATGCGAGGCTCTTATTAAACTCGTTGAGGAAAAGGGATAAAATGCTCGGCTTTCCTCAACTCGTTTAATAAATTCAATAAAACATGAACACTCATGTAAGCTCCTCTATTTAAGTACCCCGGTAATAAACTTTTTACTGACTGTTCGAAGGCAGTTGTTCTGTTGTGGTTTATTACTGTTATGTATGTATTGATAATATGTTATTCTGTATAGCCATTTGGTCATTTTGTGGAAAAGTAACTGTCCCTTTGGCTTTCCCCTTGCAAAATTTTCCTTATGGTCAGGCTTGGGGCCAATTAAATTTAAAAGTAACTGATTAAATTACAATTGCTTTGCTCTAAAATGTAATTGATTAACTTACAATAACTCCATCATATGAATGTAATTGATTAAATTACATTTACTTTTGGTATGTAATCAGATTGCTTTCGCTTACAAAAAAGGTTAAAACTATATCAGTACCATTTTACTGTATTATCTAGAAGTACTACAGCTGCAGGCATGACACTTAAACACATGTTAAACAAATTGTAAATTCATTCATTAATACAATTAAATTTTTTTATGTAACATTAATTTTCATTAATAATATACCTACCCATCACTACAAAAGGAGCCTTTTAACCAGACGCAGCTCTGAGTCAGTCTGACAAAAAATAAAAAGCCAGAATGCCACAGGCATGTCCCATTACCATAGACGCCTCACGTGACCCCCCTAGTGACAAGCCCTGATTGGTCGCCGAGGTCACATGACTTATCAGACCAACTGGCAAACGAGGCCGGTCACGTGACCACGGCATTCGTGCTAAGCCTGGAGAAAAGCTCATATTCAATCAGATAACTAAATTATTTCAGGCGAGGCTGGGAGGTGGGACATGCCATTGTAGTGATGGGTAGGTATATTATTAATTAAAATTAATTTTACATTAAAAATTTCTTTTTAATATCAAATAGACCTACCCATCACTACAAAAGGAGCCTGAATTTGAAGCAAGTGGAGGGTTGGATGAAAAAATAAAGAGTTATGCATACCAAACTCCTCTGACCTTGGTTGTTTTATCCACTTCTGATCCCTCCAATGATGATAACATAAGGAGGGGATCCATCAAGGCTGCAAGTGATCCAAATCCAAATTCCGCAAGTGGGGAAGATAAATGGAAAGAGACCAGAGTCAAAATAGAAGGTTCACACCCATTCAAAACAGGCTACAAAACAACCATGGAAAAGAGAGCCCACAATTAGTGCTTCTCAGTTATAGTCTGAGAAGCTACTAATCTACCCAAGGAATGAGTATCACTAGGAATGGGGCCAAATTCCTAAGGTACGAGGACTGTTCAAATATGAATGCAACTAAGCACATAAAAATGATTCAGTGATAGATTTCGATGAAAAACTTATTTTATCCCCTCAAAGTATTCCCCTTTAACAGATATACAAACTTTCAGTCTTCTGATCCAATCATTGAATGCATTTTGGTAGTCTTTTCGAGGTATACTATGAAGGCACTGGAATATTGCAGAACCGAGGTGTTTGCGCTGTACAAATTTTCGACCAGAAAGGTATTTTTTCAGCCGCGGGAACAAAAAGAAAGTCACACAGGTCAAGGTCAGGGGAATACGTGGTGGTGAGGGAGTTTAACAACCTTTTCCTGCTTCAGATAGTCTTGCACAATGAACGCCTTGTGCGATGACGCATTGTCATGTAGTAATCTGACATTGGCCAAACCAGTTACGTGTCTTTGTTCTTTGAAATATTTCCTCAATTTTCAAAGAACTTTATTCTTGTAAAACTTCGCATTTACAGATTTGCCTTTAGGCACAGCAACCTGAATAGCAGGGCCCTGATTTGAAAAGAATATGGCATACATTACCTTCTTGACACTCATGGTCCGCTTTGCAATGCATGGTCTTTGCAATACTTTGTTGCCCATATTTTGTTCTGAATCTTTCGTTTTGGCTCAAAAAAGTGAACCCATGTCTCGTCACCTGTGACGACATTAGCGAAAGACTGTGCATTGTAATTTGGAAACTTTTTAAGCAACTTCTTGGCGCAATGAACGCGTGTCTTTTTCTGCTCATCTATCAACAGATGGGGAATCCATCTAGCACAGATCTTTCTCATTTTCAAGTCCCGTTTCAGAATTGTATGAGCTGCTCCTAATGAGATGCCAACCATACTAGCTATTTGCCTAGTGGTGTATCGTGCATCGGTAGCAACTATTTCTTTCACTCTAGCAACCATCTTGGCAGCTGTTGCTCTTTTCGGCCGACGATCATGTGGTGCATCTTCTGTTGAGCCTAGCCCACAGCTGAATTTCTTACACCAACGAAAAACTGTCGGATAAGACATTTCATTATGCCCATAAACCGAACATATTTCATCAAAAATGTATACCAAGAATACAACGATTCTTAATATAGGACCGTATTTCAACGGCGTACTCTGACCTTCTTCCAAACATGTTTTGTATTAGTATACAAGGGTAGACAGTGTTTATCGAACGATATACATGGCTAAAGTGGACGGATTTTAACAAGTTTGGTATCAATGTATAGGTAAAATGTTTTTCTACGCTGTGATATTTATTTCCAGGTGATTTTCGCATTAGTGCATAAGAAAACGTTCTACTTGCATTCATATTTGAACAGTCCTCGTAGAACCGCATCTGTGAGGCGGTTCTAAAGAATACCCACAACATATGTTTTTGTAATAAAATAAGGAAAATTATCACCAAGTACCTACCTTATCTGTTGCTATAAATAAACAAGTTCTAACCATGACTCCCCTGGAAGCAGCCCCCGACCCATCTGGACTTGAAGAAATAGATGGGCTGCATGATGCTTCCACACAAAGCTGAAACCGACCGTACAATAGTACTGGTAAACCGCTTAGAGGATCTAAGCCTGCCCAGGCAAAGCGGTGCGAGTTGGACTGTCCTTGCTTATAAACCCTTTTGGTTTTATTGGGCGACAGCGCTTGAGATATCATTTCATCTCAATATCGGGTAAAAGTCCCACAAAATTGGAAGCAATGTCTCCAAAATGACCTATACAGTGTTGACCGGGATGTAAAACCTCAAATCACACAAACAAACTCACCTGGAAAGTATGTATTGTCCTTGCCCAGGCATGTCTTATTTGACACTGGTGTTTCAGGTCTTTTCTTTCCACCCAGAATCCTGCATCTGGCTCATCTGGATCCCTCTCAGACAGGTAAAAATACTCTCTCCGATCACCATTTCTGTCTATTTCAATCTTTACCTGAATCAAACATAGTACCAGATAAGGGCAGTGACATGAATAATGTACTGATAAATCTTATTATCAGCTACTCCGTATATTAATTGCATTGTAACACACTGACCTGAAAAAGATATGCATAAGATAAGTGAGCTTTATCAGGTTGATGTGACACTGCACTTCTATAAGCTCTATGATCTAGACTACTGGAAAATTGGCAAAACTGAAAGAGTGTACAAAGAGATTAACTGAAAAATAGAATACCAGATTTGTGTCATTTGAAATCAAGTTTATCAGGCTCAACTTCGAGAACGCATGTAGAATCGCTCGGCAAGCCTCCAAATTCTACAAGCATTCTCGAAGCCTTGCCTGATAAACTTGCTATCAAAAGACACAAACCTGGTATTCTCTATTTATTTTATCCTGAATACTTATGCTGTGGGTGCTTGTTAGAATCACCTCAATGAGGCAATTTTAACAGATATTCCCAACATATGCAGCTTGATTTTTTTTTGTCCTAAATACCTATGCTGTGGGAACAGGATTGCCTCAATGAGGTAACTGTAACAAGCATGCACAACATATGCTATTTGAAGGAATGTTGAAAATAATCACAAAAAGATCGCGCAGTCGATGGTATACCATCGCAAATACCCGCTTTTTGTATGAATGACACTAAAGATATGGCAAAGTCATACTTTTTGACCTTTGACCTTGGGGCCATGTTGGGGTCAAGGTCACAAAAAAGTAGCTCACTGCCATCTATATACCATGTACTATCCATATGCAAAGTTTACAAAGTGTAACTTCAGTGGTTGCAGAGGAGATCCATTTACAAGAAACGTGACAGAGGGACAGACAGATTGACAGACAGACGTACTGACAAGCTCTCAACTCTGGTACGAAAACAATATACCCGATTTTCCTTCGAAAAAGCGGGTATAATTATTCCAATAGTCCTCTTTATCCAGAATATCTGACACAGTGTCCAAGGCCCATTATCGTATTCCATGTTGGAACTAGGTCATCTTTGTGATTCTTGATTAATGCAATCAAAAAACTGACAGCACTGGCAGGTCCATTGTTACTGAGTGTAAGCTAGAAAGCTACTTATGCTGTTTTGTTTAACTCTTAAATTCCTGGGCCCAGTTGTTCAAAACTAACGACGTCTTTAGTTAACGTATCGTTAAAACTTTGATCATCAAATATGGCAAATATGCTGAAATTTTTGCTGAAAAAATGTGAGCAGCTTTTGCGGACGCAAAAGCTGCTCACATTTTTTCAGCAAAAATACCAAAATTTATGATATTGTACTTGCTAGAAGAGTTAACAATATGACCACTAACGAGCTCGTTAAGCTAACGATGCTTTGAACAACTGGCCCCTGTACTTTAAGCAAACAGTGTATTTTGTGGTGACGATCAGGGTCTACACTGTTTGTCTCTGTCTTTTTCTTGGTCCTTTGGCATAAACAGGTTTACCAATTAAATAATTTTTTTCTTTGTTTGTTTGTATTGGAGTTTAACGGCCCAGTCAACACTATTTTCGGTTATTTTTGAGCCGGTCAGTTTACCTATCCACACTTTTCTTGGGCAGGCTAATATACCTAAGTGGTTTACCAGTACAGTGCACATTCTTTCGCCAGAAACTGACAACTACCCTTCTTGTATCAGGGGCAGGGAGAGAATGACCGTAGAAAAGATTTCATGATCAATCTCCACGAAAGAATGTTGCCGACCCCGGCAGGTATCGAACCCATGTCCTCCTGATCACCAGTCAGACCGCATCCAACTGAGCTACCAAGGCTGGCCCAATTAAATATTATAAACACACCTAAGATAAGCCTATCTCTATTCCAGCATAAACCGAGCACATAGGCCCAATCCAGGTTTAACCAAATTTATATTGGAAACCCCTAAACGTGTAGTTGGCAAATAGTGCAGGCCCAGATCAGGGCCTACACTGTTTGCAAAATTCACAGCCAATTTCCAAATAGTGTTTGAAGAAAACACAACTGGACACCCCTAAATTTTGAAATGGACTCCTGCTATATATAAGAAGGAAGATTCCATTTGGTAAAAAAGAGTTAAAGACAACCCTTTTTGCACTGCACTTTGACATCACGGTGAAAAGAATAGCACAGCTAAAAATAACTGTTACCTGGCTTTGATACAAAGGTTATCTGAGTAGTTTAACTTTTCTGGTCAGTGATAGTCAAGTGGTTTATTTTTTTTTTTTGAGATTTAATGTCCCCATCAACGATATCTAGGTCATTTTGGAGACCCTGCTTCCAATTTTGTGAGACTTTTACCCGACATTGAGTTGAAATGACATCTCAAGCCCTGCCGCCATATGAAACCAATGGGGTTTATATGCATAGATGGTCAGAGTCACACCACTTTGCCTTGGCAGGCTGAGACCTAAGCGGCTTACCAGTACTAATGTGCGGTCAGTTTCAGCTCTGCGTGGAAGCAGCATGCAGCCCAGTCTATTTCTCCAAGCCCCAATGGGAGGGGGCTGCATCACAGAGCTTACTTACATCTTGAATGAAGTAAATTTCTCCATTGCATAGTCTTTTCTTCAATGGTTCACCTTTCTTCTCACTGGTTCCTGAGCTCTTGTCAACACCACTGCTGGATGTAAGTCCATCTGTAAGGTCAGTGTCGTCCTCCTGTAGGCCTACACCAGTGTCATCCATTCCAGTATCATCTATACAGCCAGATTTTCTACAGGCAAAAATCCAACAAAAAAAGTGCTCAAGCTACTTTTAAGGCTTTAAATACAGTGAAATTCCGCTATTAAGACCACCTAAAATTAAGACAAACTGTCCTCCAAAAAGGACATTTAAAAAGCTGAACTGTTTTCTACACTTAGTATCATCTAGAAAAAGACCATCTATGGAACTGTTCAAAAGTGGTCTTATTAAGATATTTTACTGTACTTAATTATTCTCAAAAAAACGCATGCAAACTTCAAGAGCTCAAACAACTTTGTGACAATGAAAAATGGCTTAAGACTGGCATAGTTTGAGCCACTGATGGGTATACATTGTGCCAGGTAAACAGACATACTGGTGATAAGGTTGGAATATTTTTCAATCATCTTCTAAATAAAGATATGCTGTGTTTAGTCATTAAAATCACCTCTTCTAGACAATTCTAACAAGTACACACAATATATCTTTGGTACATAAGAAAGAAAAACAAATACATAAATAAACATTACAATTTTGATATCCGGAGTTGTTCTATGTGACTCTAAGTAAAACCATATGAATATATAGAGGATATTTACATTTTTGAGGGGAATACCAAAAATATTTCATTGTGTTGAAAACATCCAAATTTTCGCAAGTGCGAACCACGAGTGAAAAATTGGATGTTTTCAACACACGAGAGGAAATACATTTGGTATCCACCGAAAAACAAGTAAATTTTCTTTTTATTTTATAATTTATAAGAACACTTACGGTAATTGATTGATAATATCATACGTCACAATTTTGACCTTGCTATGACGTCACCACTGTCAGTTTCAAAACATAAACAGATCGCCATTTTGAATACAGTATTTTTACAGTTCAAAGAGTGTTTTTCAAGGTATTTTACAGAATTATTTATCAATAACATTTGTGTTTTGGCATGAAAAACTAGTCCGGGCTGCTACTGTGAAAATAACAGAGTCATGTTATTTTTCACAGTGTGAAATATCATTTTTATTTGTTTCAGATATGCATTGATTCCACTGCAGAGTATAAAATAAATATGGATATTAAAAGTTCTATGCTCATAAAAATGTTCTATAAACTAAAGGCCTGGGAGAAAAACTCACTTGTTGGAAAGAGTTTCATTTTTCCTTTTAACTTTCATGACTCCATGATCATCCTCGTAATTTTGAACATATCCATTCCTGGTACAGCAGATTTTGTCTTTCACTCTGAAGTCCCAACGGTTTTTTGGAGTCTTTGTAGGGTGTTGGCTGTATTTCCTACAACAGTCCTCATTGATTCTCTCACAGATTTTTCTAAAAATAAATGTAAGTCATTCAGTCAAGCTTACACATATTTTAGCTTCCATCATGGTAACAAGTCTGTGAAATGAACACCCCTCTACACCCCACTTTATATAGAGAAAACTCAAGGGTTTACAGGGGTATACATTATTTTTCTTATGTCTGCTCCAAGACATAGGTTTAGGGTACTGGTTAGAACCGCTTCAATGTGGCGGTTCTAACCAGCACCGACAACCTATGTTTGCAGTAAAAATAAGAAAAATATCACAAATTTTCATCAGAAAAGTAGCCATTTCAGAGAAGTGAGCAAAGCTGTGTGTTGCACAGGTGTGTTATCGTAATGTAACTAGTACAGTGTGCATTCTTTCACCAGATACTTACAACTGTCCTTCTTGAATCAGCACAAAGGTGAGAATGCATCACTTAAACATGACTATATAATTTTGACCCCCTAAAACACCACTTTTATTTAGTAAAACGGGTTTACAGGGGTTGTTAGCTCAAAAACATATTTTGTGGATACTTTTTAGTTCTGCCTCATTGAGAACCCACAATTTATGTTTTGAGCAGAAATATGAAAAATATCAGGATTTATTATCCCAAAATTTCATTTTTTGGAGATGATTCTCAATATATTTGAATATGCGTGTTTTGATAAAGACTTTACGAAAGACTACATGATCAGAATCAGAACTGTTACTGGTGACACGTCAAATGACATTCATACACCAGGACCTGTGATGGGAAGTTAGTCCCTAGCTCTCACCAAAGAGGTAAACTTAGCTGTTGAAAAGATCGAATCAGGAAGGGCATTCCAATCTCTAATGGTTCGGGGAAGAGTGATTCTTTATAAATGTCAGTTCTTGCAGCAAGGATCTGAAACGCCAATGAATGATGATTTCCACAGTGCCTAGCTGGGGGAACAAGGTCATCTGTTGGGATGCTGGCAGCACCATTTAGACCTTTGTATAAAAGTATGAGCCTACTGTCTTTTCTCCTTTTCTTGAGAGACTCCCATCTTAAATTTCCTAGTACATGTATTCCAGTCATGCTCCCAGTTTCAAAGCAGTAATTGCTTGTTACAAATCTAGCAGCTCTATTCTGAACTTTTTCAATTTCTTCATTAAGCACCACTCCGTTGGCGTCCCAGATACAACTGCTATATTCCAAGATTGGGCGAACAAGTCCTTTATTTGCTGCCTCTTTTACATCCTGAGGACACTGATGAAGATTTCGCCTCTCGAAACTTCTATTTGCCTTTGTACACATGTTGCTAATATGTGTATTCCATCTTAAATCGTGTGTGGGTGTCACCCCAAGGCATTTAATGGAATCCACATTCTCTAGGACAGTTCCCTCTAAGGTGTAAGAAGCCTCAATTTTATTTGTTCTCTTCCTAGTTATCTGCATAATATTGCATTTAACAAGCTGAAATCTCATGCACCATTTTCGTGCCCAACATCCTACTCTATCTATATCAATCTGAAGTTTCAGTGAGTCCTCTGTATCTCTAATTTCCCGGTAACAAACACAGACATCTGCAAACAGTCTTATTTCTGAGTCAATGTCAGTGGAAATATCATTGATGTATAGGGAGAATAACAGTAGACCAAAAACAGTCCCTTATGGGACTCCAGACAAAACTGGTGCCCACTCTGAAGGTTCACCATTAACAACAACACACTGTTTTCTGTAGCAAAGAAAAGAATCTATCCATTTGAAAGAATTTCCCCCAATTCCATATTCAAATAACTTAGATTTATGTAGTTCATGTGGTGGGGTGTCAAAAGCTTTCTCGAAGTCCGGAATAAATGTGTCTACCTGTCCCCCTATGTCCAAGATTCTTGCCCAGTCATTAATAACTGTGCGCAACTGAGTTTCACAACTATGCCTTTTCCTAAATGCATGTTGTCTGTCTGACAGAAGTTTATGTTCAAGTGGACCATGATGTTTGAGCAGACTATATGTTCAAGCAATTTACACAGAATTTTTTGAAGAGTGGGCAAATGTTCGCTAGAAGCCATTCTTTGGGGATTTCACCCATATCACAGGTGAGCAAAAACTGGACCTAACTCTATTGCTAGTTCCTTCAGGACTCTTGGATGAAGCGCATCAGGTCCTAAAGCTTTAGTGGAGTTTAAGCCTTTAAGTAGCTTGATCACTTCTGCCGATGACACAACAATATTATCCATGAATGGGGCCTATCTTCCAGTCAATGGAACCTCCGTGAACTCAGCTTTATCAAATGCATCATTCAATTGACCAACCAGTTCCTCTGCCCTTTCAGAGTCCGATTTGGCAACCCCATTCCCTCCTCTTTTATTAAGGGGTGGGATACCTTGCCTGTCTTTCTTCTGGCTATTGATATATATGTAGAAGTCTTAAGTTTTCAAATTTTGTTCTGAGTCTACCACTTTCAGTCTTTTTTGCCTTTACATGAATCTTATTTCTTCTGTGAATTTTTCTTCTTATCTCTAGTGTGATTCAGGGAATCAAAGATACAGATCTACTAGTTTTTGAGGGAATATGATTTTGAGCCGAAGAATGGATGAAAGAAGTTATCAAATAAAAATTCTCCTGGACAGACCAAGCATCAGAATGACCATTAAAGTATTTCTCCTTTGCAAATCAAAGCGCATCCTTTCTCATAGTTTCATAGTCACCTTTCTGATATAAGTACACCTTCCTCCGAGGTTTCTTTATTTGTGGAATGTGTATTTTTAAATATCCGGAAACAATATCATGATCACTTAGTTTGTTTGGTGAATGAATGTCTTCAAACTGTCCTTGAAAAGTTGTAAGAATCAGATCCAATGTGTTCTTATCACGAGTGGGGAAGTTAACCATTTGTTCCAGGCCATGATTGTTCATAATGTCATGATCAATCTCTATGAAAGAATGTTGCCCACCTGGCAGAAATTGAATCTGTGACCTCCTCACAAACAGTCAGAACTGCATCTCACTTAGCTACTGAAGCTGGCAAAGTTTGTAGTAATTATTGCTGTAGAAATAAAATAAAGTTTAAACTGAACACAGTTTAAATCAGTATTGATGAACTAAAACACCATCCAATAGGATATAGATCTGTACATATCAAACAAGCTAGTCTGGCCCAGACAAAAACTTGTACACTCCACAGTTTTCAGTTTTGTGCTGTAGCCCTTGCTTCCAAAGGATGACTTGTTAAATTGTGCCCCCGTCCATTGGGGCTTGGATAAATAGATTGGGCTGGACGATTCTTCCATGCAGAGATGAAATCAACCAAACTTAAGTACAAGTAAACCTCTTAGAATGTCTAAGCCTGCCCAGGTAAAGTTGTGCAAGTCAGACTGCTCTTTAAACCATAGCAGTTTCTTTGGTCAGTAGGGCTTGAGATGTAATTTCATCTCAGTGTCAGTTAAAAGTGCCACAAAATCAGAAGCAAGTTCTCCAAAATCCATAACCAAAATGACCTACATAGTGTTGATGGGGATGTAAAAACTTAACACAAACATTGTTAAGGGGATGGATACACCTTCAGGGGAGGCAACTCCTGCAAATGTATTTTTTGTCTCCCATGTCAATAGGGGTCAACTTTTAAAGGAAAGAATTTGCTCCTCAGGAGCAAATTCTTTCCTTTAAGGGTTGGCCTCTTTTTCCATGGGATAGAGCTTATAGAAAAGCAAACAGAAAGTTCCGAAAGTTGTCTCCCGTTGAAAAATGGCGGAAAAAATCTACCCAATGTTTCCATTCCACTTAAATTTGACTGTATTGAATATGACAAAGTTTGGCAGTGTGACCATGACCTTAGACAACATAGTTTGAATAGTTTACCTTGTAAAACTGATGAACTGCGACCTGCTGTCATCTTGAAGAGCTGGGTGATTCAACACTTTTGTAACCTCAATTGCTGTATCTGTAATACAAGTGTAAGGTCATGTTATTTTTTTTCTTGTGACAATTCATCAACCCTTGTCCAGAATATACTCTACCTTTGCTAAAAATTGGCCCATGAAGAAATAGATGGGCTGCACTATGCTTCCATGCATGGCTCAGACTGACCGCACACGAGTACTGGTAAACTGCTTAGAGAATCTAAGCCTGCCCAGATAAAGCAGTGCGAATCAGACCATCCATACTTATAAAGCCTATTAGTTTCATTGGGCAACAGGGCTTGAGATGTCATTTCATCTCAATGTCGGGTAAAAGTCCAACAAAATTGGAAGCAACGTCTCCAAAATGACCTATACAGTGTTGACAGGGACGTTAAACCACAAACCAAACAAACAAACAAAACAAAACCTGTGCAAACAGTGTAAATCTTTGCAAACAGTGTAAATCCAGGTACAATGGCTTCTGGTCAGTTCTGGAGAAGCCATCTGATCTGGTTCTTCACTGTCATTCAGTTGGCGAGTTTATAGGTATAAACTACATCAAGTTATTTGATTGGTTAATAGTCAAAAATGGGTGTGGAAAAACTATAGAACTTTTGATTAAAAGACAGCACTCTTACACACTAGGCTACTGAGCCATGTTAGCAATGTTAAGAATGAAATCAGATTTCTCAGACTGATAAGTGATGTCACCTATACACATCCATGAAAAAGATCTATTGACATCTAGAGAGAAACAGATCATGCTGAAGTTTTCAGTGAAACTTCCTTTCCGATAAAATTCATGAACCCCTGAATTTGGGATTTTTCAATCTGCACTGCAGACCAATGATAAATTCTAATTCACCCATAATCATAAACAACATTATTCTTGGTCCCTAAAGGATCATTCTTTTGAACCTTTTAGAGTGACTCACCTGTATACACTTAGCATAGTGTTTAACCCATTTGGTACCAGAAACCCCAAAACGGGTACCCTGGCAAACACTGCTGATCAGGATCTACACTGTTTGCAAAAAATTCAGCCATTTTCCAAATCAAATTTGAAGAAAACACAACCTGACACCCAAAAATTTTGAAATGGACTCCTGCTATAAATAAGGAGGAAAATTTCATTTGGTACAAAAAGGGTTAACATTTATATTCACAAGTTTCTGTTTGCTGTCCTGTATATGAGCTTGTCCTCTTAACAGAAAAAAGGACTATAATTTTTAGCAAAAGAAGGATTCTACTTCTACAGGAAAGAAGGATTCTATCCTTAAAGGATAGATAATCCACTCTGTAAAGAAAGAAGGCTTCTACTCTTTAACCCTTTTTGGACCAAATGGAATCTTCCTCCTTATATATAGCAAGATTTTGTTTCAAAATTTAGGGATGTCAGGTTGTTTTCATCAAAATTTATTTGAAAAGTGACTGAACTTTTAGCGAACAGTGGAGACCCTGATTTGACCCCGCATCCTGCGGCGTCTGATCTGGGCCCGGGCCTGCACTGTTTGCCAGGGTACCCGTTTTGGGGTTTCTGGTACTAAATGGGGCTTCTACTCTTTAAGAAAGAATTCCACTCTGAACGGAAAAAAGAATTCTTCTCAGAAAGAAAAGAAGGCTTCTACTTTTAACTCTTATCTTGCTGTTCACAACAACCCCTATCTTTGCAAACAGTGTAGATCCAGATCAGATGGCTTCTGAAGAAGCCATCTGATCAGGATCTACACTGTTTGACATTCAGTTTATGAATTTGTAGGAATACTTAATTACATCAAGTAATCTGATTGGTTCAAAGTCAGAGGTGGGTGTGGCTAAAATAAATATTCAGCAAGAGAAGGGTTAAAGGGAAGAATTTGCTCCTTTACTCTTGAAGGGAAGAAATAACTCCTTAAGAGCAAATTCTTTCCCTTAAAGAGAAGAGCCTTGTTGATTCCATTAAGTGTAGAACTTTGTTGATTCTTTCTTCTAACAGTTGAATTTTGTTGATTTTTTCCCTTAACCCTTATCCTACTGTTCACGACAACCCCTATCTTTGCAAACAGTGTAGATCCAGATTCTGAAGAAGCCATCTGATCAGGATCTACATTGTATGATATTCAATTTATGAATTTGTAGGAATAAATTACATCAAGTAATCTGATTGGTTCAAAGTCAGAAACGGGTGTGGCTAAACTGAATATTCAGCAGGATAAGGGTTAAGAGAAAAACCTTGTTACTTCTTTCCTTTAACAGTAGACTAACTCTGTTGCTTCTTTTTTATGAGTACAACCTTGTTGATGAGGCAGACATTTTTTGAAAGAGATGTCTCCCTTGAAAAGTTTATCCATGCTCCTTTATATGCAACACCCTATGTTATGAGCCAGCCCATGACGACATCTACAAGAAGTCTTGAGAGACCAGCGAAGACTCAGATCAGCCTGCACATTCGTGCAGTCTGATCAGAGTCTTCGCTGATCGCATGTACCTTATATAGGCTAATATCTATGCAAAGAGACATAAGCATAAGGTCTCGTCATAGTGGATGGGTGCACAGGTTTATTTGAGTCTGTGCTGGTCACACTGGTCTTATTGTAGGTTTTGTATGCGCCGGCTCTTATATTCTTGACAGATTTATTTTTTTGGTTTTGGTTTTACAGCCCTTTCAATATTATTTCACTCATCTCGCCGATCGTTAATCAGAGGTGGGCGAAAATCGGAGTACCAGAAGAAAAACCACCTGACCTTCCGTTGCAGAACTTGTCGTCTCACATGTGACCCTAGCCAGGCTTGAACCCACAGCGGTGAGAGACCTAATGATTAAGAGTCAGCGCTCTTATCCACTAGGACATGGAGGCCCTTTTTTTCTTGATAGATACTTGCCATCATTAACAATATCATCCCCAGTCTCCATAGGGTTACTCTCTGGTAC
This sequence comes from Lucinisca nassula, assembly GCA_963580285.1. Taxonomy (NCBI): domain Eukaryota; kingdom Metazoa; phylum Mollusca; class Bivalvia; order Lucinida; family Lucinidae; genus Lucinisca; species Lucinisca nassula. The sequence continues at coordinate 107,206,464 of OY757011.1, forward strand.
CTTCAATAACTCAAACTTCTCTGTGACAAACTCTGGATACATTCTCTTAGATATGCTCGTGGCATTGTCCACAATGATCTGAGACTCTGCCCTGTGATTGTTCCTCAGCTCCAACCCACATCCCACTCTAGACAATGACTGAAATATATCGTCCAGAAAGTTTCCTGGTTCTATTGATGGCAACTGACGTACATCGCCGAGCAGAACAATCCTTCGTAACTGGGCATGCTTTATTAATAACTGAATCAGGGATGAAAATGTTGACACAGCGACCAAGCTGCATTCATCAACGACAAGTGTATTAACGTCCTTATGTTTCCATTCTCTCTCCCCACCATGACTGAAGATGACTTGATGTAATGTATAAGATGGTCTGTCCGCTCTTTTTCCTAACAAGTTCGCAGCCTTTCCAGTTGGTGCTGTAAGAAGTAGGTTAACAGAACGAGGCTGTTTTTGTTGGTCTGGTTCCCTGTATTCCATTAAGTCACTATCATCCATTATGTCACTTTCCTCTGCGTCACTGCATCCCTTATCTTTTCCAGTTACTGTGGGCTGTATACTATAAAATACATATTTGACACAATATTCAGTTTCTTGATGGCTGTTTGGACAATAGTCAAAACTACTGCCCTGAGGTAATGTGGACAACTTGAAGCACTATTTCCCTTGGCCAAAGGCTAAGGGCAATAGGGCATCAGGTTGTCCACAGCATCATGCATACATATTATTCCAACTACCAAATGGATGCTTTCCTTTGTGATCTAAAATTGCCTTGCCAACATTTTTACGCAAGCAGTCTCTTGGCATTGCTTAAATATGGCTTCTTGCTTCTACTGTTTGCAAAAAAATAAACATGAAAAACAACAAGATCTTTCAATAATGAAAAGTATCTGATGGTTCGATAAACTTGGTTAAAACTCATCACATAGCCAAAAATACATTGTAACTTTTTATATACAGATTGGGTAATAAAACAAGAATTCTGCCAAAAGCTATGAAATGTAGGTCACGGTCGAACGTGGATGCATGCATTAAAGTTGCCATCACTAGATGCAAGCCTGTTCCAAGTATCATTAATAGAGCTCTTATAATTCTTGACAATTGCACTTGAACATTAGAGTGAACGCTAGGGTAAACAAAATAGTTCACAAAGTCAGTGAATCATGAAATGTACATCAAGGTCCTATATGGATGCTTGCATTGAAGTTGCCATCCCAAGTTGCAAAAATTAATGAAGCTCCTATAGTTTTTGAAAAATTGACTTGAAAATTAGGGTGGACGCTAGGGTGATCACAAATATTTACGGATGGATGGAAAACTGCACTCCTATATAGCATCAAGCTTAAAGCAGGTATGACAAAATATTATATGGTTACGAAGATAAGTTTTACAATTTCAATTATTCAAAGAATTTCTAGGCGGAAAATGCTGAATGATGATCAGAGACTCAGAAGTTTGTTACAATTTATAAAATCGCAAAGCCAAAAAGGATAACATACAAAGGGGATAACATATTGTTAAATACATTTTTATGCTGTGGATAAACAAGATCATAAAACATCTTTGTTGCAGACAGAAAAATTCAAATCCTTGGATCAACAGATTTGTTTGTTTGTTTGATTTGAGGTTTAACGTCCCCGTCAACACTGTAAAGGTTATTTTGGAGACGTTGCTTCCAATTTGTGGGACTTTTACCCGAGATTGAGATGAAACTAGAGCTGTCAGAGGATCTGACTATAGCCCCGCTTCAGCGCTGTCAGAGAAGAAAGTTATTTAAGCTGCAGAGAAAACAGTTATGAACAAGAAATAACTGTTGAAAATTTTACATTATCTGGAAAAACTCTAAGAGTTGTGAGCCCTTGTCCCTCATTTCAATGAGCATGATACATTACCAGAATGTCCATGTTTATACTAAATTTCATCTTCCATTTTTCAATGTTCAAAGGGTAATAACTCCTAAAGTAGGCAAATCAGAGTCAGGGTTCCTGCGCTCTGCACATTGTCTCATGGTGCTTTACACTTGTGTGAAGTGTCATGAAAATATCTCAAATGGTTTGTGAGTTATGGAGCCGACACAGTCAAAATTGCCTTTTTAAATGTTCAAAGGGCAATAACTCCTAAAGTAGGCAAACCAGAGTTATGGTTCCTGCACTCTGCACATCATCTCAAGGTGCTTTTCATTTATTTGAAGTTTCATGAAAATATCAGAAACGGTTATGGAGCGGACATAGTTAAAATTGCCATTTTTTAATATTCAAAAGCCTATAACTGAAAAAGTAGACAATCCAGAGTTTGGGTTCCTGCGCTCTGCACACGTAATATGGTGCTTTACATTTGTGTGAAGTTTCATAAAATTATCTCAAACGGTTTTTGAGTTATCGAGCAAAGACGGCTAAAATTGATATTTTTCAATATTCAAAGGGAAATAACTCAAAAATTAGGCAATCCAGAGTTATGGTTCCTGCACTCTGCACACCATCTCATGGTGTTTAATGTTTGTGTGAAGTTTCATGAAAATATGTGAATGGGTTTTAAAGTTATGGAGCGGACACGAAAATTGTTAACAGACACAGACAGACACACAGACAGACACACAGAAAATACGAAAACCAGAGTTATGGTTCTTGCGCTCTGCACATTGTCTCATAGTGCTTAACATTTGTGTGAAGTTTCATGAAATTATCTCAAACGGTTTTCGAGTTATGAAGCGGACACTGTTAAAATTGCCATTTTTCAATGTTCAAAGGGCAATAACTCCAAAAATAAGCAATGCAGAGTTATGGTTCCTGCGCTCTGCACATCGTCTCATAGTGCTTAACATTTGTGTGAAGTTTCCTAAAAATATCTCAAACGGTTTTCGAGTTATGAAGCGGACACAATTAAAATTGCCATTTTTCAATGTTCAAAGGGCAATAACTCCAAAAGTAGGCAATCCACAGTTATAATTCCTTCGCTCTGCACATTGTCTTATGGTGTTTAACATTTGTGTGAAGTTTCATGAAAATATGTTAAGCAGATACAAAGTTATGGAGCCAACACAAATTAACGGAATCACGGAATGACAGAAGGACATGGCAAATCCAATATAGCCCCACTTTTTCAAAGCGGGGCTATAATGACATCGCAATCCCTGCCGCCAAATGAAACCAATAGGGTTTATAAACATGGACAGGCCGACTCGCACCGCTTTGCCTGGGCAGGCTTAGATCCCCTAAGCATTTACCAGTACTCGTGTGCGGGTCGGTTTCAGCTCTGCGTGGAAGCATCATGCAGCCCATCTATTTCTTCAAGCCCCTGGATCAACAGATGTCAGAAACTGGTTAAAATCTGTCAACCCTTGGGTTTGGACTTCTATCTGTATCAGATATGGTCATTAGATTCTATATTATTTGCAATACAGTCAAACTTTTATAGCTCAAAAACCTTTGGAACCATGAAAATGTGTTTGTAACACAGATAGTTCAAGTCACTGTGCTAGGTTAGAAGGTTTACTTCTTTACAATACAGGTATGCTGTGTGTACTCATTAGAATCGCCTCATTGAGACGATTCTAATGAGTAAATGCAACACACATTTTTTATATAAAATATGAAAATTCTCCAAAAATTATCCCCAATTTAATAACATCTACAGTTATGGGAAATGTTTCTATGGAGTGAATAACAAATTCGACACAGCCATGGAAACAAGTTATCGGTATTCGAGCAATCTCCATCAAGCTTTATATTACCTAGCTGCTCTAGCTGCAGTGACAACTTGTGTGACAACATATGTTTTTCCACAACCGCCTTTCCCCGAGATAGCTACCACTGGCTGATTGGCGATTAACTGAGCTGCCCTCCACTGGTCACCATCGTCTTTGATTGAGGTAAACATTTCACTGAAAATTAATAAAATGCATGTAATTCAAACCTATCAGCTTTGTAGACTTTGCTCCAGATAAAAGGGAGTAATGAGGATTGCTATGGGATACTCTTCCATTACGAAAACACGCCTATACAAATACATTGTAACCTTTATCGCCGAAAAAATGAAAATTTTAAGATGAAAAATTGTGATATTTCTACTCAAAATATAGATTGTAGGTAATCGTTAGAACAGCCTCATCAAGGCGGTTCTAACGAGTACCCACAATCTACATTTTAGAGCACAAATAAGAACAAGAATTCCGCCGAAGCGTATGTTGCAGGGGACTCTTACATTAGGGTGAAAGTTAGGGTGGTCGCAAATGTTGACAGCTTGAGGAACGGACGAAAATTTCAACTCCTATGTCACCCCATGCTTAAAAATAAGGTTTACCCCTGTAAACCCCAGTTTTACTATATAAAAGTTGGGTTCAAGGAGATCAAAATTATATAGGCATGTTTTCGTGATAGTAATTGGTCAATACCTATGTTGTTAGTACTTTTTGGTACCCAAGGTAACTAAGATTTTTATGAATAAAAAAGTTTGTTTCTTTGAATTTAAGGTCCCATCCACAACTAAGGTCATATGAAGGTCATATGAAGATGGGTCCCAGGCTTAAAGACTCTTCCAAAAGGCTGGAGAAGACCGTAATCAAACCCATGACTCCTGGTTTACGAGGTGCATAGCTACCCACTACACCACTCAATTCACTACGAAGAAATGTCCTTTAATATCCTTGTTACTTGGGCTTACTCCCACTGACCTAAAGCTATGAGATAGATGCAATGTCGATCCAGATGAGATGGCTCATAATGGTTCATCTCATCAGAATATGTAGCACCAGATATGAGGGGTATCCACATATTATTTTCTTATTTCTGCATGAAAACATATGTTGTGGGTATTCAACGAGGCGCTTTTAATGAATACCCACAACATATGTTTTCATGCAGAAATAAGAAAAATATCGTGACAGTACCGGGTACTTATCGAATGAAAAAAGCACCTTATCTGGAGTTATGGAATATACACTGTTTACCATCTTTTTCTTTCGGGGCTTGAAGAAATAGATGGGCTGCATGATGCTTCCACGCAGAGCTGAAACGGTCCGCACACTAGTACTGGTAAACAGCTTAGAGGATCTTACACTGCCCAGGAACCGTGGTGCAAGTGGACCGTTCATGCTTATAAACCCTTTTGGTTTCATTGGGAGACAGGGCTTGAGATGTCATTTCATCTCAATGTCGGGTAAAAGTCCCACAAAATTGGAAGCAACATCTCCAAATGACCTATATTGTGTTGACTGGGATGTTAAACCTAAAATCAAACAAACAAAAACCATCTGTCTCTCAGTTTTGATACTACACTGTCACACAGATCACCTTTATTAAGAAAGCAAATCTGTCTTAACTCTTATCATGTTGTTCGCGACAACCCATATCTTTGGAAACAGTGTAGATCCAGATCAGATGGCTTCTGAAGAAGCCATCTGATCAGGATCTACACTGTTTGGCATTCAGTTTATGAATTTGTAGCAAAAAATTATATCAAGTAATTTGATTGGTTGAAAGACAGAAATGGGTGTGGCTTAAATGGATATTCAGCAAGAGAAGGGTTAAAGCAAGCATGCATTTGGAACCCCAACACCACAGACACATTAAAATTTACTTCTTTTAAATAAGCACCTTTATTAACCCATTGTATGCTAATGGACTCTTCCATTGGTATATGCTGGACAAGTCCATTTGTCAATTAAGGGGTGTCAGGCCTATTTTTTTTTTTTTATTCTATTTTGACAGAACATTATTTTAGCAAATAGTGCAGGTCCTGATCAGGGCCTGCACTGTTTGCCAATGTACCTTTAGGGGTTTCCCGCATACAGTGGGTTAAGAAAGTAAACTTTGATTATCCCTTAGGTGCTTGCTTAACAAAGATTGGACTGTATTTGGAGTGACATCAGATGTGGCACAATTCAAAAACAGAAGATTTTATTTGCTTGAATTGAGGTTTTATGTCCTCATCAACACTTTTTAGGTCATTTTGGAGATGCTGCTTCCAATTTTGTGGGACTTTTACCCAACATTGAGACAAGAGGGCCCATAGGGCCCTGAATTGCTCTCCTGAGCATCAGTGTCTCTAGTACATTCTTGGCCCAAGGGCTATATTTTGAACAAACTTGGTAGTGGTCCACTAGATGTAGCTTCATACCAAATATCAAAGACCTGGGCCTTCTGGTTTCAGAAAAGAGAACTTTTAATGGTTTTCCCTATATAAGCCTATGTAAAACCAGGGGGCACTGCCACGGAGACATTTTTGGTGCCAGGGCTATAATTTGAACAATCTCAGTAGAAGTCCACTAGATAAAGCTTCACACCGAATATCAAAGACCTGGGTCTTCTGGTTTCAGACAAGAAGATTTTTAAAGGTTTTTTCCTATATAAGCCTATGTAAAACTAGTGGGTCCCAGCGCGGGGACATTTTTGGCCCAAAGGTTATAACTTGAACAATCTTTGTAGAGGTCCATTACATGAAGCTTCATACCAAATATCAAAGACCTGGGCCTTCTGGTTTCAGACAAGAAGATTTTTAAAGGTTTTCCCTATATAAGCCTATGTAAAACCAGTGGGCCCTGGCACAGGGGCATTTTTTGCACCAGGGCTATAATTTGAACAATCTCAGTAGAGTTCCACTAGATGAAGCTTCATACCAAATATCAAAGACCTGGGCCTTCTGGTTTCAGACAAGAAGATTTTTAAAGGTTTTTTCCTGTATAAGCCTATGTAAAACTAGTGGTTCCTGGTGCAGGGACATTTTTGGCCCCAAAGGCTACTATTTGAACAATCTTGGGAGAGGTCTATTAGATGAAGCTTCTAAACAAATATGAAAGACCTGGGCCTTCTGGTTTCAGACAAGAAGATTTTTAAAGGTTATCCCTGTATACGCCTATGTGAAACCAAAGGGTCCCGGCGTGGGGGGCACTTTTGGCCCCAGGACTATATTTTGAACAATCTTGGTAGAGGTCCACTAGATGAAGCTTCATACCAAATATCAAAGACCTGGGCCTTCTGGTTTCATACAAGAAGATTTTTAAAGGTTTTCCCTATATAAGCCTATGTGAAACCAGAGGGCCCCGGCACGGGGGCATTTTAGGCCCAAGGACTATATTTTGAACAATCTTCGTAGAGGTCCACTAGATGAAGCTTCATACCAAATATCAAAGACCTGGGCCTTCTGGTTTCAGATAAGAAGATTTTTAAAGGATTTCCCTGTATACACCTATGTGAAAACAAAGGGTCCCGGCATGGGGGCACTTTTGGCCCCAGGACTATATTTTGAACCATCTTGGTAGAGGTCCACTAGATGAAGCTTCATACCAAATATCAAAGACCTGGGCCTTTTGGTTTCATACAAGAAGATTTTTAAAGGTTTTCCCTATATAAGCCTATGTGAAACCTGAGGGCCCCGGCACAGGGGCATTTTTGGCCCCAGGACTATATTTTGAACAATCTTGGTAGAGGTCCACTAGATGAAGCTTCATACCAAATATCAAAGACCTGGGCCTTCTGGTTTCAGATAAGAAGATTTTTAAAGGATTTCCCTATATAAGTCTATGTAAAACTGGTGGACCCCGGCGCGGGGGCATTTTTGGCCCAGGGCTATAATTTGAACAATCTTGATAGAGGTCCACTAGATGAAGCTTCATACCAAATATAAAAGACATGGACCATGCGGTTTCAGGAGAAGATTTTTTTAAGTTTTCAGTAAAAAAAATCTATTTTTAGCTCCTGTGACCTAGATGTGCAACGGTCCGGAATCATTTGAACAACTTTGAAAGGGGACCACCCAAGGATCATTCCTGTGAAGTTTGGTCAAAATCCTATTAGTGGTTTAGGAGGAGATGTCGTTTGAAGAAATTGTTTACGGACAGACGCACGGATGCATGGACGCACGATGGACAATTAGTGATCCCAAAAGCTCACCTTGTCACTTCGTGACAGGTGAGCCAATAAAATGACATCTCAAACCCTGCTGCCCAATGAAACCAAAAGGCTTATATGCATTGGACAGTCTGACTAACATCACTTTGCCTGGGCAGGCTTAGTGCTTCTGAGCAGTTTACCAGTACTCATGTGTGGTCAGTTTCAGCTCTGCTTTGAAGCACCATGCAGCGCAATCTATTTCTCCAAGACCCGATGGGTGGGGGCTTGGATAAAATGACATCTCAAGCCCTAGCACCCAAACAAACCAAAAGGGTTTATATGTGGGGATGGTCTGACTCACACCACTTTGCCTGGTTTGAGATGTCATTTTACCCCATGTTGTGGGTACTACAAATACCCACAATATATGTTTTAATGGGGATTAGGACAAAAAATATCCTCAAATTGTTTTCTCTTTCTCTTGGTGCCAATCTTTATTCATTTTAATCCAGGCATCTTCAGAAGTACTTTTGGTTTAACAAAAAAGACAAAAAATTGCTGAATATTATTTTGTGCCTTTTGCAGTTAACAATGCATTAAGTCATTGACTTTATAGCCAATGAAATAATCTGCTGTGTGGTCTGTGATGATAAGACTAAAAATGCATCCACAGGACATGGATGCCCCCGCCCGAAAATATGTTGATGTTGGTAGCAATCCTTAGAAACTTATTTACCTTGTTTAAGTTTTGGACCCTTTTTTGACATTTGACTTCTAAGTATGACCTTGGCCTTGGAGGTATGGACCTGGATTTTGTGCATGACGCATTGTCTCAAGATCATGCACATTTCTGCCAAGTAGTTTCAAAATCCATCCAGAAATAAGAAAGTAATTGACGGCGTTTAAGTTTCAGACCCTTTTTTGGACCTTGACCTCTAAGTATGACTTTGACCTTGGAGGTACTGACCTGGGTTTTGCAAGCGACACATTGTCTCATGATGGTGAGCTTCTGCCAAGTAGTTTCAAAATCCATACAGATAATAAAAAAATTATTGATTGTGTTTAAGTTTTGAACCTTTTTTTTTTTTCTAAGTACGACCTGGACCTTGGAGGTACAGATCTGGGTTTTGCGCATGACACATCGTCTCATGATGTCGAACATTTCTGCCAAGCAATTTCAAAATCCATTCAGAAATAAGAAAGTAATTTACCACATTTAATTTTCGGGCCCTTTTCTGACATTTGACCTCTGAGTACGGACCTGGATTTTGTGTGTGACACATCGTCCCACGCTTGTTAACATTTCTGCCAAATAACTTCAAAATCCATCTAGAAATAAGAAAGTTATTGACCGTGTTTTAAGTTTTGGACGCACGCATGGACGGATGAATGAATAAATGGACAGGGACAACACCATATGCCCCTTTCACCATTCTTCAAATGACGGGGGCATATTTTGACCTTTGACCTCTAAGTATGACCTTGACCTTGGAAGTATGGACCTGGATTTTGTGTGTGACAAATTGTCTCATGATGGTTAATATTTCTGCCAAATAATTTCAAAATCCATCTAGAAATAAGAAAGTCATTGACCATGTTTTAAGTTTCGGATGCACACACGGAAGGACGAATGGACTGACAGGGGCAACACTATATACTACAGGCGTATATATTATTTGAATGACAGGGGGCATAAAAAAAAATTTATGTCTTTTGGTCAAATTTTATCCTGTTTCAAATGCACAGTTAAATTTTGATTATTCAAAGAACCTTGGGACTATGGAATTGTGTTCTTATAACCCATTTTGTACCGGAAACCCAAAACGGTAGTTGGCAAACAGTGCAGGTCCAGATTGGATCAGGGCCTCCACTGTTTGCTTAAAGTTCAGTCATTGTCCAAATAAATTTTGATGAAATCACAACCCGACACCCCTAAATTTTAAAATGAACTCCTGCTATATAAAAGGAGGAAGAATCCATTTGGTACAAAAAAGTTAATGGGGACAATAAGAGTCCCTGAGCATTAATCATACCACCAGGTGAGGTGGCATAATGGGTATATTTTAGGGCTATCTTTTTATCTTCTATAAAATATAGTTATGTCATGTTCCAGCAGCCCAACGTCGCTAGGGTAACGTCAAATCAACGTAGGTGCAACGTCTTGATGTAGATGTGAAAATGCACAAACATCATGATGTTGTACCGACGTTGATGTGACGTGACAATTACGTCATGTGCCTGCTGGGGTGTACATATTCTAATGAGATACACAACACACTTTTTCAAATCCCGTCTATAACAAATTTTCATGGTCCCAAGGATGTTGAAGCCAATGTACAGTAAAATTCCTATATTAAGACCACCTTTTTGACTGTTCAAAAGTGGTCTTTAAGACCACTTTTGAACAGTCCCAAAGGTGGTCCCTCACCAGAAGTGACTCTTTGCAGAAAACACAAGGAAAGAATAACTCCACACTTCTAAGTAAGCTTTTTAAACCAAAATTAGTCATAATTTTGGGTGGTTTCAATAGTGGAATTTTACTGTATTATACTAACCTGTCCCAGTCAACATCCAGTTTCCATGGCTGTGCTTCTTGTAAGGTGAACAGTGAACTGATTCCCTTGGCAATCTTTTTCTCTGCTTCCCATAATTTCATCAGATATACCATCCTATAACCACCTTCCATTCTTGTCTTTGTTATCTATTCAGTAAAAGAAAAAGAAAACTAGAACTGTCAGAGGATCTGACTATAGCCCCGCTATACCGCTATCAGAAAAGAAAAATACAAGAAATAGCGCTATCAGAAAAGAACTAGAAAAAGTGTCCATAGGACACGGATGCCCCCACCAAATGCCATTCATAAATCAGGCTCTACCTGTTACAAAAACTTTAACCTGAGGTTACAGGATCACCCACATATGTACGTACACACACACTTACAGACGGACTTACACATGTACGCACGTACGGAAAACCGAACAAGAGGGCCATGATGGCCCTGGATCGCTCACCTGATCCATAGAGTAACAAGTGGGCCCAGGGGAGGGCAATTAATGACCCAAGGGCTATAATGTGCATAATGTTGAGGGAGATCTAAAAAGGTGAAGCTTCATACAAAATATCAACAAAGGCTATAATTTGAACAATCTTGGCAAAGGTCCACTACATGGAGCTACACACCAAATATCAAAGACCTGGGCCTTACCGTTTCAGAGAAGATTTTTAAAGATTTTCCCTATATAAGTCCATGTAAAACCAAAGGGCCCCCAAGGCGGGGGCATTTTTGGCCTCAGGGCTATAATTTGAACAATCTTGGTAGAGGTCAACAAGATGAAGCTTCATACCAAATATCAAAGACCTGGGCCTTGCAGTTTCAGAGAAGAAGATTTTTAAAGATTTTTCCTACATAAGCCTATGTAAAACCAAAGGGCCCCGGGGCGGGGGCATTTTTGGCCCCAGCACTATAATTTGAACAATCTTGGTAGGGGTCCAGTAGATGAAGCTTCATACCAAATAGCAAAGACCTGGGCCATGCAGTTTCAGAGAAGAAGATTTTTTAAGATTTTCCCTATATGAGCCTATGTAAAACCAAAGGGCCACGGGGCGGGGGCATTTTTGGCCCTAGCACTATAATTTGAATAATCTTGGTAGGGTTCCACTAGATGAAGCTTCATATCAAATATCAAAGACCTGGGCCTTGTGGTTTCAGAGAAGAAGATTTTTAAAGATTTTCCCTATATAAGCCCATGTAAAACCACAGGGCCCCGGGCCATGGGGCTATTTTGGCCCCAGCACTATAATTTGAACAATCTTGGTAGGGGTCCACTAGATAAAGCTTCATACCAAAAATCAAAGACCTGGGCCTTGTGGTTTCAGAGGAGAAGATTTTCCCTATATAAGCCCATGTAAAACCAAAGGGCCCCGGGGCGCGGGCATTTTTTTCCCCAGCACTATAATTTAAACAATCTTGGTAGGGGTCCACTAGATGAAGCTTTATACCAAATATCAAAGACCTGGGCCTTGCGGTTTCAGAGAAGAAGATTTTTTACGTTTTCGGTGAAAAAATCTATTTTTGGCTCCTGTGACCTATATGTGCAACGGGCCAGAACCATTTGAACAACTTTGAAAGGGGACCATCAAAGGATCATTCCTGTGAAGTTTGGTCAAAATCCGATCAGTGGTTTAGGAGGAGATGTCGTTTGAAGAAATTGTTTATGCACGGATGACAGACAAAAAGTGATCCTAATATAAAACAAAAGAGGACCATGATGGCCCTGGATCGCTCACCTGATCCATAGTGTAACAAGTGGGCCCCAGTGAGAGCCATTATTGGCCCCAGGGCTTTAATGTGCATAATGTTGAGGGAGGTCTTAAAGGTGAAGCTTCATACCAAACATCAACAAAGGCTATAATTTGAACAATCTTGGCAAAGGTCCACTAGATGAAGCTACACATCAAATATCAAAGACCTGGGCCTTGTGGTTTCAGAGAAGAAGATTTTTTTAAAGACATTCCCTACATAAGCCTATGCAAAACAAAATGGCCCCGGGGCTATATAAATCTATGTAAAACCAAAGGGCCCCGGAGTGGGGGCATTTGTGGCCCCAGGGCTATAATCTGAACAATCTTGGTAGAGGTCCATTAGATGAAGCTTCATACCAAATTTCAAAGTCCTGGGCCTTGTGGTTTCAGAGAAGAAGATTTTTAAAGATTATCCCTATATAAGCCTATGTGAAACCAAAGGGCCCCGGGGCGGGGCCACTTTTGGCCCCAGCACTATAATTTGAATCATCTTGGTAGGGGTCCTTTAGAAGAAGCTTCATACCAAATATAAAAGACCTAGGACTTGTGGTTTCAGAGAAGAAGATTTTTAAAGATTTTCCCTATACAAGTCTATGTAAAACCAAAAAGGCCCCGGAGCAGGGGCATTTTGGGCCCAAGGGCTATAATTTGACAATTTGAACAATCTTGGTAGGGGTCCACTAGATGAAGCTTCATACCAAATATCAAAGTCCTGGGCCTTGCGGTTTCAGAGAAGAAGATTTTTAAAGATTTTCCCTATATAAGCCTATGTAAAACCAAAGGGCCCCAGGGCGGGGACATTTTTGGCCTCAGCACTATAATTTAAATAATCTTGTTAGGGGTCCTTTGGATGAAGCTTCATACCAAATATAAAAGACCTAGGCCTTGTGGTTTCAGAGAAGAAGATTTTTAAAGATTTTCCCTATATAAGTCTACGTAAAACCAAAGGGCCCCGGGGCGGGGGCATTTTTGGCCCAAGGGCTATAATTTGAACAATCTTGGTAGAGGTCCATTAGATGAAGCTTCATACCAAATATCAAAGTCCTGGGATTTTCCCTATATAAGCCTATGTAAAACCAAAGGGCCCCGGGGCGGGGGCATTTTTGGCCCCAGCACTATAATTTGAACAATCTTGGTAGGGTCCACTAGATGAAGCTTCATACCAAATATCAAAGTCCTGGGCCTTGTGGTTTCAGAGAAGAAGATTTTTAAAGATTTTCCCTATATAAGCCTATGTAAAACCAAAGGGCCCCGGGGCGGGGGCATTTTTGGCCCCAGCACTATAATTTGAACAATCTTGGTAGGGGTCCACTAGATGAAGCTTCATACCAAATATCAAAGACCTGGGCCTTGTGGTTTCAGAGAAGAAGATTTTTAAAGATTTTCCCTATATAAACCAATGTAAAACCAAAGGGCCCCGTGGCGGGGGCATTTTTTGTCCCAGCACTATAATTTGAACAATCTTGGTAGGGGTCCACTAGATGAAGCTTCATACCAAATATCAAAGTACTGGGCCTTGTGGTTTCAGAGAAGAAGATTTTAAAAGATTTTCCCTATATAAGCCAATGTAAAACCATAGGGCCCCGGGGCGGGGGCATTTTTGGCCCCAGCACTATAATTTGAACAATCTTGGTAGGGGTCCACTAGATGAAGCTTCATACCAAATATCAAAGACCTGGGCCTTGTGGTTTCAGAGAAGAAGATTTTTAAAGATTTTCCCTATATAAGCCAATGTAAAACCAAAGGGCCCCGTGGCGGGGGCATTTTTTGTCCAAGCACTATAATTTGTACAATCTTGGTAGGGGTCCACTAGATGAAGCTTCATACCAAATATCAAAGTCCTGGGCCTTGTGGTTTCAGAGAAGAATATTTTTAAAGATTTTCCCTATATAAGCCTATGTAAAACCAAAGGGCCCCGGGGCGGGGGCATTTTTGGCCCAAGCACTATAATTTGAACAATCTTGGTAGGGGTCCACTAGATGAAGCTTCATACCAAATTTCAAAGACCTGGGCCTTGTGGTTTCAGAGCAGAAGATTTTTAAAGATTTTCCCTAATATAAGCCAATGTAAAACCAAAGGGCCCCGTGGCGGGGGCATTTTTTGTTCCAGCACTATAATTTGAACAATCTTGGTAGGGGTCCACTCGATGAAGCTTCATACCAAATATCAAAGTCCTGGGCCTTGTAGTTTCAGAGAAGAAGATTTTTAAAGATTTTCCCTATATAAGCCAATGTAAAACCATAGGGCCCCGGGGCGGGGGCATTTTTGGCCCCAGCACTATAATTTGAACAATCTTGGTAGGGGTCCACTAGATGAAGCTTCATACCAAATATCAAAGACCTGGGCCTTGTGGTTTCAGAGAAGAAGATTTTTAAAGATTTTCCCTATATAAGCCAATGTAAAACCAAAGGGCCCCGTGGCGGGGGCATTTTTTGTCCAAGCACTATAATTTGTACAATCTTGGTAGGGGTCCACTAGATGAAGCTTCATACCAAATATCAAAGTCCTGGGCCTTGTGGTTTCAGAGAAGAATATTTTTAAAGATTTTCCCTATATAAGCCTATGTAAAACCAAAGGGCCCCGGGGCGGGGGCATTTTTGGCCCCAGCACTATAATTTGAACAATCTTGGTAGGGGTCCACTAGATGAAGCTTCATACCAAATTTCAAAGACCTGGGCCTTGTGGTTTCAGAGCAGAAGATTTTTAAAGATTTTCCCTAATATAAGCCAATGTAAAACCAAAGGGCCCCGTGGCGGGGGCATTTTTTGTTCCAGCACTATAATTTGAACAATCTTGGTAGGGGTCCACTCGATGAAGCTTCATACCAAATATCAAAGTCCTGGGCCTTGTAGTTTCAGAGAAGAAGATTTTTAAAGATTTTCCCTATATAAGCCTATGTAAAACCAAAGGGCCCCGGGGCGGGGGCATTTTTGGCCCCAGCACTATAATTTGAACAATCTTGGTAGGGGTCCACTAGATGAAGCTTCATACCAAATATCAAAGACCTGGGCCTTGTGGTTTCAGAGAAGAAGATTTTTAAAGATTTTCCCTATATAAACCAATGTAAAACCAAAGGGCCCCGTGGCGGGGGCATTTTTTGTTCCAGCACTATAATTTGAACAATCTTGGTAGGGGTCCACTCGATGAAGCTTCATACCAAATATCAAAGTCCTGGGCCTTGTAGTTTCAGAGAAGAAGATTTTTAAAGATTTTCCCTATATAAGCCTATGTAAAACCAAAGGGCCCCGGGGCGGGGGCATTTTTGGCCCCAGCACTATAATTTGAACAATCTTGGTAGGGGTCCACTAGATGAAGCTTCATACCAAATATCAAAGACCTGGGCCTTGTGGTTTCAGAGAAGAAGATTTTTAAAGATTTTCCCTATATAAACCAATGTAAAACCAAAGGGCCCCGTGGCGGGGGCATTTTTTGTCCCAGCACTATAATTTGAACAATCTTGGTAGGGGTCCACTAGATGAAGCTTCATACCAAATATCAAAGTCCTGGGCCTTGTGGTTTCAGAGAAGAAGATTTTTAAAGATTTTCCCTATATAAGCCAATGTAAAACCATAGGGCCCCGGGGCGGGGGCATTTTTGGCCCCAGCACTATAATTTGAACAATCTTGGTAGGGGTCCACTAGATGAAGCTTCATACCAAATATCAAAGACCTGGGCCTTGTGGTTTCAGAGAAGAAGATTTTTAAAGATTTTCCCTATATAAGCCAATGTAAAACCAAAGGGCCCCGTGGCGGGGGCATTTTTTGTCCAAGCACTATAATTTGTACAATCTTGGTAGGGGTCCACTAGATGAAGCTTCATACCAAATATCAAAGTCCTGGGCCTTGTGGTTTCAGAGAAGAATATTTTTAAAGATTTTCCCTATATAAGCCTATGTAAAACCAAAGGGCCCCGGGGCGGGGGCATTTTTGGCCCCAGCACTATAATTTGAACAATCTTGGTAGGGGTCCACTAGATGAAGCTTCATACCAAATATCAAAGACCTGGGCCTTGTGGTTTCAGAGAAGAAGATTTTTAAAGATTTTCCCTATATAAGCCAATGTAAAACCAAAGGGCCCCGTGGCGGGGGCATTTTTTGTCCAAGCACTATAATTTGTACAATCTTGGTAGGGGTCCACTAGATGAAGCTTCATACCAAATATCAAAGTCCTGGGCCTTGTGGTTTCAGAGAAGAATATTTTTAAAGATTTTCCCTATATAAGCCTATGTAAAACCAAAGGGCCCCGGGGCGGGGGCATTTTTGGCCCCAGCACTATAATTTGAACAATCTACGTAGGGGTCCACTAGATGAAGCTTCATACCAAATTTCAAAGACCTGGGCCTTGTGGTTTCAGAGCAGAAGATTTTTAAAGATTTTCCCTAATATAAGCCAATGTAAAACCAAAGGGCCCCGTGGCGGGGGCATTTTTTGTTCCAGCACTATAATTTGAACAATCTTGGTAGGGGTCCACTCGATGAAGCTTCATACCAAATATCAAAGTCCTGGGCCTTGTAGTTTCAGAGAAGAAGATTTTTAAAGATTTTCCCTATATAAGCCTATGTAAAACCAAAGGGCCCCGGGGCGGGGGCATTTTTGGCCCCAGCACTATAATTTGAACAATCTTGGTAGGGGTCCACTAGATGAAGCTTCATACCAAATATCAAAGACCTGGGCCTTGTGGTTTCAGAGAAGAAGATTTTTAAAGATTTTCCCTATATAAACCAATGTAAAACCAAAGGGCCCCGTGGCGGGGGCATTTTTTGTTCCAGCACTATAATTTGAACAATCTTGGTAGGGGTCCACTCGATGAAGCTTCATACCAAATATCAAAGTCCTGGGCCTTGTAGTTTCAGAGAAGAAGATTTTTAAAGATTTTCCCTATATAAGCCTATGTAAAACCAAAGGGCCCCGGGGCGGGGGCATTTTTGGCCCCAGCACTATAATTTGAACAATCTTGGTAGGGGTCCACTAGATGAAGCTTCATACCAAATATCAAAGACCTGGGCCTTGTGGTTTCAGAGAAGAAGATTTTTAAAGATTTTCCCTATATAAACCAATGTAAAACCAAAGGGCCCCGTGGCGGGGGCATTTTTTGTCCCAGCACTATAATTTGAACAATCTTGGTAGGGGTCCACTAGATGAAGCTTCATACCAAATATCAAAGTCCTGGGCCTTGTGGTTTCAGAGAAGAAGATTTTTAAAGATTTTCCCTATATAAGCCAATGTAAAACCATAGGGCCCCGGGGCGGGGGCATTTTTGGCCCCAGCACTATAATTTGAACAATCTTGGTAGGGGTCCACTAGATGAAGCTTCATACCAAATATCAAAGACCTGGGCCTTGTGGTTTCAGAGAAGAAGATTTTTAAAGATTTTCCCTATATAAGCCTATGTAAAACCAAAGGGCCCCGGGGCGGGGGCATTTTTGGCCCCAGCACTATAATTTGAACAATCTTGGTAGGGGTCCACTAGATGAAGCTTCATACCAAATTTCAAAGACCTGGGCCTTGTGGTTTCAGAGCAGAAGATTTTTAAAGATTTTCCCTAATATAAGCCAATGTAAAACCAAAGGGCCCCGTGGCGGGGGCATTTTTTGTTCCAGCACTATAATTTGAACAATCTTGGTAGGGGTCCACTCGATGAAGCTTCATACCAAATATCAAAGTCCTGGGCCTTGTAGTTTCAGAGAAGAAGATTTTTAAAGATTTTCCCTATATAAGCCTATGTAAAACCAAAGGGCCCCAAGGCGGGGGCATTTTTGGCCCCAGCACTATAATTTGAACAATCTTGGTAGGGGTCCACTAGATGAAGCTTCATACCAAATATCAAAAGACCTGGGCCTTGTGGTTTCAGAGAAGAAGATTTTTTAAGTTTTTGGTGAAAAAAATCTATTTTTGGCTCCTGTGACCTAGATGTGCAATGGACCGGAACCATTTGAACAACTTTGAAAGGGGACCACCTAAGGATCATTCCTGTGAAGTTTGGTCAAAATCCGATCAGTGGTTTAGGAGGAGATGTCGTTTAAAGAAATTGTTTACGCACAGAGGCACGGACGCACGACGGACGACGGACAAAAAGTGATCCCAAAAGCTCACCTCGTCACTACGTGACGGTGAGCTAAAAACTATATGCCCCCGGCATCATATGATGCGGGGGCAAAAAAATACAGGAAAAAAAATGTTTTCAGCTTTCAGCCTCTAATTAAATTTTTCAATGTTCAAAGGGCAATAACTCCAAAAGGAGTCAATACAGAGTTATGGTTCATGTGCTCTGCACACAATCTTATTATGCTTTACATGTGTGTGAAGTTTCATGAAAATACCTCAAAAGGTTTTTAAGGTATGGAGCAGACAAGGTTAAAATGGCCATTTTTCAATGTTCAAAGGGCAATAACTCCAAAAGTAAGCAATCCAGAGTTATGGTTCATGCACTCTGCACATCATCACATAGTGCTTTACATTTGTGTGAAGTTTCATGAAAATACCTCAAACAGTTTTCGAGTTATCATGATAATGGCATTTTTTCAATGTTCAAAGGTCAATAACTCCAAAAGTAGGCAATCCAGAGTTATAGTTCATGCACTCTGCTAATCGTCTCATAGTGCTTTACATTTGAGTGAAAATACCTCCAACAGTTTTTTAGTTACGATGAATAACGAAAGTACGGAATTATGGAATTACAGAATCACAAGACAAGGCAAATCCAATATAGCCCCCACTTTTTCAAAGCGGGGCTATAATAATCCTCATTTGTACCTACCAGGGACTGCAATTCCTCCCTTCAGTTGTCTACTTTGGTAGATTATGCATAGTTAATATGTTTATAACCACTCTCTGACAACTCCATCAGAGAGTAGAATCTGTGGCTCAGTGGTTAGAGCACTGGACTTTCACACGAGCAGCACAGGTTTTAAATCCTACGACAGGCAGGGATTTCTTTCAAGCTATGCTTCTTTCCTTTGTTACAACTTTCAAGTCGTATATATTAGTAGGGCCTCTCCTGACAGCGAACTTTATTTCACTGAAAATGGCTTCGCGTGATTAAAAATAATGCCTTCCTTGATGAGGAAGAGTGTGATGGACCACAATTCCTCCCTTGGAGATTAAGCATACGAGGACTGTTCAAATATGAATGCAAGTAAAACGTTTTCTCATGCACTAATGTGAAAATCACCTGGAAATATATATCACAGCGTAGAAAAACATTTTACCTATACATTGATACCAAACCTATTAAAATCCAAACACTTTAGCCATGTATATCGTTCGATAAACACTGCCTACTCTTGTATACTAATACAAAACATGGTTGGAAGAAGGTCAGAGTACGCCGTTGAAATACGGTCCTATATTAAGAATCGTTGTGTTCTTGGTATACGGGGCAAAGACATTTTTGATGAAAAATATTCTGTTTATGGGCATAATGAAATGTCTTTTCTGACAGTTTTTCGTTGGTGTGAGAAATTCAGCTGTGGGCTAGGCTCAACAGAAGATGCACCACATGATCGTCGGCCGAAAAGAGCAACATCTGCCAATATGGTTGCTAGAGTGAAAGAAATAGTTGCTACCGATGCACGATACACGACTAGGCAAATAGCTAGTATGGTTGGCATCTCATTAGGAGCAGCTCATTCAATTCTGAAACGGGACTTGAAAATGAGAAAGATCTGTGCTAGATGGATTCCCATCTGTTGACAGATGAGCAGAAAAAGACACTTGTTCAGTGCGCCAACAAGTTGCTTAAAAAGTTTCCAAATTACAAATGCACGGTTTCGCTAATGTCGCCACAGGTGATGAGACATGGGTTCACTTTTTTGAGCCAAAACAAAAGATTCAGAACAAAATATGGGCAACAAAGTATTGCAAAAGACCATGCATTGCAAAGCGGACCATGAGCGTCAAGAAGGTAATGTATGCCATATTCATTTCAAATCAGGGCCCTGCTTTTCAGGTTGCTGTGCCTAAAGGCAAATCTGTAAATGCGAAGCTTTATAAGAATAAAGTTCTTCGAAAATTGAAGAAATATTTCAAAGAGCGAAGACCCGCAACTGGTTTGGCCAATGTCAGATTGCTACATGACAATGCGTCATCGCACAAGGCGTTCATTGTGCAAGACTATCTGAAGCAGGAAAAGGTTGTTGAACTCCCTCACCCCCTGTATTCCCCTGACCTTGCCCTGTGTGACCTTTTTTTGTTCCCGGGGCTGAAAAAATACCTTTCTGGTCGAAAACTTGTACAGCGCAAACACCTTGGTTCTGCACTAGAGCTGCCGCCTAACGGGTGCCAATTATACCCCCGCATGCGTTGTCAGACAAATTTTTACAAGTATTTGACCTTGAGGAAGGTCAACGTAAAGGTCAAGGTCAGGTTTGTGTATATAAATCTTAAGTACTAGTGGCAAGGTGTGTGGTGTGTGAATATTAAAGAAATCGGTCAAAGAATAAGGAAGTTATGAGCAATGTTAAAGTTTTTTGTAACGGACCGACGACGACAGACGACGACAAGCTGACTCCTATATACCCCCTTCAAACTTCGTTTGCGGGGGTATAAATATTCCAGTGCCTTCATAGTATACCTCAAAAAGACTACCAAAATGCATTCAATGATTGAATCAGAAGACTGAAAGTTTGTATATCTGTTAAAGGGGAATACTTTGAGGGGACAAAATAAATTTTTCATCGAAATCTATCACGGAATCATTTTTATGTGCTTAGTTGCATTCATATTTGAACAGTCCTCGTAGCTTATAGGTTATAACCTTCTATGACAAGTGCTTCAGCGTGGCGGTTCTAATGAATACCCACAACATAGGTTTTTATGGAGAATTTACAAAAGCTATCCTTCAGTTACACCACAACCTCGATATAATTTGGTTCATTATAAAACAGTTTTGGATATAACATGGTTTCTAGATGGATCCCAAAAATGTATAGATTATATAGAAAAATTACCATAAATGGTAATTTAACTATATAATCTATACATTTTCGTTTGGATATAAAACAGTTGTTTAATTAACACGGTTTCTGTTTTGGACCGCATTAATAGTGTTTTATCATACAACGTCAGATCTGAGAATGTAATAATGTCAAGTAATAATTTCGGTAATCCACTGGTGGATTAAATATGCAAATTAGTTAGATACGCTCCATAACGTTACATGTACAATGTCCTTAATGTCGCATTTACTAATGGCGAAATATTGACATTTTTGTTTAAAATTCGTAAATAAAATGTGTATAAATGTCATATGATAAACAGAATCTTGCATTCATGTTCATGTCTATTAAATTTATTAAACTCGTTGAGGAAAAGGGATAAAATGCTTGGCAAAGCCTCGCATTTATCCCTTTTCCTCCACTCATTTAATAAATTCAATAAAACATGAGCACTCATTTAAGATTCTTTATATAAAGAGGTTGGGATGTATCACAAAATGCTCACCTTATCTGTTGCTATGGATTCTAACCCTATTAGCTGTCTGCTTATGCATATTTGAAGAACATTACTGAGAAAGCTAGGGGCCTTCATGTAACAGTATGCTGAAAACCACTTCACTGTGGATGTTAATTACTTAGGCTTTAAGGGGAACGGAAACACCTGACTTTTCTGCCATTTTTCAAAGGGAGACAACTTTCAGGACTTCCTGTTCACTTTTCTATAAGCCCTGTCCCACTGAAAAAGGGGTCTCCTCTTTAAGATAAGAATTTGCTCCTCAGGAGCAAATTCTTTCCTTTTAGAGTTGACCCCTATTGACATGGGAGACAAAATAACTGTTGCAGGAGTTGCCTCCCCTGAATATGTTCCCATTCCCCTTAAATAGATCAGTGAGTGTACATCTTTTGTGTCAAGAAATATTAACCCTTCAAATGCACATCACAACAACTGTCATCTGCTTTCTTGTCTGCTGGTTTCTTGAAAAAGCATTGTTGGAAACAGTGTGGACGCAGGTTAGATTGCTCCTCCTGGAGCAGTCTGATTGGGGTCCACAGTTTGCCTTATGCACAAATATTGCAGGAAGATACAGCTGACAACATAAACAGATCTTTTTTGGTCATCTAAAGAATTAAAACCTCAAAAACCCTGTTTAATATTATATTAAATCAACATTCTTTTAACCCTTATCTTGCTGTTCAAGACAACCCCTATCTTTGAAAACAGTGTAGATCCAGATCAGATGGCTTCTGAAGAAGCCATCTGATCAGGATCTACACTGTTTGACATTCAGTTAATGAATTTGTAACAATAAATTACATCACGTAATATGATTGGTTGAGAGACAGAAATGGGTGTGGCTTAAATGAATATTCAGCAAGAGAAGGGTTAAACACAAATTCAAAAGGCTTACCTTATACTTTTCCAGAAACTGGTGAGCTTCCTCTATTAGCCCTAGTTCATTCCCAAAGTAGTCCATAATGGCATCAAACTTCACACCAGTGTGACCCTCTTCCTTAGTTTTGCGTTTCAGGTATTCATAGATCATTATGGCATCTCTCTCCAATTGGGGAACTTTGGCCAACAAACCACATCGTTCCAGAGCTTGGTAGGTAGTTTCTACACCAACCACATCAAAATCCTTGCAAACAATCTGGATAACAAGATGATATTGTAATTTAATATTTTAACCCATAAACTGTCAATCACCACTATTGTCGTCTGCTTTGTCATCTGCCGGTTACCTTAAAAATAGTTTTTTTTTTTGCAAACAGTGTGGACCCAGATAAGACTGCTCCTATAAGAGCAGTCTGATCTGGGCCCACACTGTTTGCCTGTATGCAAAAAATATTTTTAAAATGTTTGCAAAAAAAATCAGCAGATGACATAAGCAAACAACATTTTCAGATGTAGTTTTTCTCAGCGTCTTTAAGGGTTAATGAATAGCAAGAGAAAGCATACTTCAGGTCTAAGGTGAATGGTTATACATTAACCCACTGTATATTGCTTCCAATGTTTCATATTGGACAAGTCCATTTGTTACTAAGAGGCATCAGGTATATTTTGTTTTATTTTTATTCTACTTTTGATGGAAAATACAGTTAGCAAACAGTGTAAATCAGCTGAAACATGTTGCCTTGGTCCATTTTACCAGTTTCCAGGTTAGAAAATGTTGAGGGGAAACAACACTTGTAAAAGCGTTTTTGCTTTCCTTGTTGATATTGATAAGTGTCTGGAGGAAAAGAATCTGTCCCTGGAGAGCCCAGCATTTCCTTTAAGAGTAATTATCTCTTCGGATTGGTTCAGGTTATACCATCAGGCCAAAAAGTCCCTTGAAAATTTAACTTTGTGTTTATTTTCTGGTCAAAGCAGTCATTACTATAATCTAAGGATGGTATGAACTGAAGTTGATATTGAGTATATGCTGACAAAGATTTTAGTGGTCACTGTCACACACACTACAACTGCTTGTTGTTAGGCTCCAAAGCAGAAACCAAGTCTGTTAACCATTTCTGTACTAAATGGAATTTTCCTCCTTATATACAGCAGGAGTCCACTTCAAAATTTAAGGATGACAGGTTGTGTTTTCTTCAAAATTTATTTGGAAAATGGCTGAACTTTTTGCAAACAGTGTAGGTCCTGATCAGACGTGCATTCTGGGCATCTGTTCTGGGCCTGCACTGTTTGCCAACTACCTGTTTTGGGGTTTCCCGTACAAAATGAAACAAAAAAATGTAATTTATACAGAAAAATAAGCATTATTTATCATCATTTTTCCCAAAATCTATACATTATTGGGATCTGTCTTTAAACTATGTTATTTAAAAATGACTGTGATTTTTTGACATTCCTCAAAATATGAACAACATCGGGTCAAAAGCAAAGTAACCCCTTTGGGGTTCACTTAAACTTTGCTCCTGACTCAAATTTATTCATTCTATTTAAGTAAAATAAAGTACCTTAATTACTTATATTTACATTATTTGCCATCTATTATGTGACTAAAAATTCTGATTTGCAGGCTTAACATATTGTATGTGGGGAAACCCCTAAAGTGGTACCTGGGCAAACAGTGCAGGGCCAGATCAGACGCCGCAAAACGCGGCGTCTGATCAGGGCCTGCACTATTTGCTCACATAATTTTCCGTCAAAAATAGAATAAAAACGAAAAAATAGGTCTGACACCCCTTATATGGCAAATGCACTTGTCTAAACTGAAACAAGAAAAGAACTGCATGCAGTTCCTCTATGACCAGCAGAAGAGCTTCATTGATGTCATAAAGTCACCATTGTCCAATCATACATGAGAGAACAACTGTTTATTTCACTGTCAGGTAGATGTCAGGTGGCATCACGTGAGTCAATGCAGTCATTGAGGTATGAACAGCACAATAGATGACTATAAGGGGGTTTCTGTAAATGCACAGAGAATGTAAATCTATATACCGGTTTTTGTCTGTTTTGAACTGGAGTTTAACGGCCCAGTCAATGCTATTTAGGTCATTTTTGAGCCTGTCAGTTTACCTATCAACACCTTTCCTGGGCAGGCTTATACATAAGCGGCTAAGCATTACAGTGCACGTTCTTTCGTCAGAAACTGACAAAAATACATATACCATAACAATCCTAATTATTGGGACAGATAGGCCTATTAAAGCAGACAGTGCAGACTAAGCAAACAGTGCAGACCCTGATCAGACTGCTCCTGAAGGAGCAGTCTGATCAGGGTCTACACCGTTTGCCATTCCGTTTGCACCTTTTGGAATCCTTGCAGGATTTAGAAACAAATATGTTAAAATTTTAGGAGGATTACAGCAAGTACTCAAGGTGTCCGAATTTTTTTCTTTTTTTTTTTGGTAAAAACCATGTTACAATGAACAGTGCTATTAAGAGGTTGTGGTGTACTTCTGTTCTTTTGTTGGTGTGAACAAAAAAGTAATAAAGCTTTTTCTGGAGTTACTTATTTCTTCAAGTAATCTACTCACCTGTTTGAAGGCGAGATGGCCTGGAGTCTTATCCACAGCTTCTAACAGGTTTTTATGCCTATCATATGGTAAAGTAACGAGGCCTAAAAACTGATAGGGAAACAGCTGTGGTAGATAGCGGACAAGATCTGGATATGTCTGTGCTAGCTTGATACTCCGGAACTCCACTGCAATGTGAAATAACATGACAATCGCGCAAAATACTGCAGGATTAGTATCAACGCAAACAGTCTAGTACGTAAAATTCCATTTGCCTGCATGTAGGTGTAAGTTAATAGTTTACCCTAGCATTCGACCTAATGTTTAAATCAATTTTTCCAGAACTACAAGAGCTTCATTAATGATATGATGTTATTAATCAAGTAATTTCATACTGGCCCAGTTACAGGCTCGGGCCAATACAGCAGACCTCGGACCTGTAACTGGGCCAATACGGAATTACTTGATATAAAATGACAATTCTATTAATTCACAACATTAAAAATGTGATTATTGATTTTTGACCTCAGTGTTAATACGGATGACCTCTGAACAATACAGGATAGTCAACTAATAATATAATGTTATTAATCAAGTTATTTTGTATTGGCCAAGCTACAGGTCCGAGGTCGGCTGTATTGGCCCGAGGCCGAAGGCTGAGGCCAATACGGCTGACCGAGGACCTGGAACTTGGCCAATACGAAATTACTTGATTAATGACAATTTCATTAATTGACGCAATTAAAAACATGATTTGTGATTTTTGAATATTGGTTGACCTTGTGTAATATAGGATAATCAATTAATAATACATGGTAAAAAATTTGCATCAACCAACAATACCTAACCATGAAATGTAGGTCAAGGTCAAATATGGATGCTTGCATTGAAGTTGCCATCCCTAGATGGAAGTTTGTACCAAGTATCATTAATGAAGCTGTTATAGTTCTTGAGAAAGGGACTTACATTATGATGAACTGTAAGGTTGATACAGTAGTTCACAAAGTCAGTGCACGTAAGGTCAGATATGGATGCTTGCCATCCCCAGATACAAGATTGTACCAAGTATCATTAATAAAGCTCTAGTAGTTGTTGAGAAATGGACTTGGAACATAAGGATGAACACTTGATGACCGGACAAACAAACAGATGGCAAACCAGACTCCTATATCACACAATGCTAAAAGCAGGCCAACATAAAGGTATCTATTTTAAAGGAAATAATTTACTCGCTTTTTTGAAAGAGTCATCTCTTCCACAAGGTGTATCCATTTTACCCAACCAGACACCCTGTTATACCCTTTTTTCCAGAAAGCTAACAGGAAGCCCCAAAATTTGTCTCTCTTGCAAAAATCAAAGGTGGAATAAGTGCTAGAAGTATCTATTGCCTTTAAGATTGGAAAGCTGTGTTGTCTGTACAATAGGTTTCAAGTGCTTATAAATTGAGCCAGAGGCACCCGCCAGTCGGGGCTTGAAGAAATAGATGGGCTGCAAGATGCTTCCAGGCAGAGCTGATACCTACCACACACAAGTACTGGAAAACCGCTTAGAGGATCTAAGCCTGCCCAGGCAAAGCGGTGTGAGTCAGACCATCCATGCTTATAAATCCTATTGGTTTCATTGGGTGACAGGGCTTAAGATGTAATTTCATCTCAATGTCGGGTAAAAGTCCCACAAAATTGGAAGCAATGCCTCCAAAATGACCTATACAGTGTTGACGGGGGACATTAAACCTCAAATCAAACAAACAAAACAAAATTGAGCCAGCTCATGAGAAAAGAGAACTTATCACATATCAATCAGCAAAGCTCAGAAAAGCCTGTGCTTAAGGGGAATGGGAACACCTTCAGGGGAGGCAACTCCTGCAAGTGTTTTTGTCTCCCATGTCAATAGGGGTCAACTCTTAAAGTAAAGAATTTGCTCCTGAGGAGCAAATTCTTTTCATTTAAGAGTAGACCCCTTTTTCAGAGGGAGAGGGCTCATAGAAAAGCTACCAGAAAGTCCTGTGTGTTGTCTCCCTTTGAAAAATGGCGGAAAAATCTGCTAGGCATTCCCATTCCTACTCACATCAAAGCCCTAGCTGCTTTCAAAGCCCTCGCTGCTTTCAGACATGTAGAAGAGATATTCACTCAAAAAGCCATGTGTCTAGCCCTATTATTTGGCTTGACATGTGTATTGGAAGAACCTAAATCAGAGAAAGTTATTTGCCCTTTCTTATGCATTGTCTCACCATATGTGAGTGAGAGTTTTATGTCTTACCAACAGCTAAGGTCATATGGAGATGGGACCTTGGTTTAAAGACTCATCCAAAAGTCTGGAAAAGCCCGGGATCGATCCTGCGATCCCTGTTTTACAAGGTGAGTAGCATAACCACTACACCAAGGAGGCTTCTATCTCACCATACATGTATGTAACATGGCTCATATTCAAGACAAAATAAACTCACCAGATCCAAGAACTACTGCTTTGAAGTCTCTTGCTACCTCAAAACCCCCTTTTGTCTTTTTAATTAAGGTCTGATTGGGAAAGCCATGACTTCTCTGTGATTTAAAGAAAGGATCTTCTTCTTCGTAACTAGGTGTTGACTCCATCTCTTCCTCTTCCACGAAACTGTCATAAAAGTCATTGATCCTCTCCTCCAAGTTGGAAATATCAAGGTCATCATACTGGGCGTGTTCTCTGGAAAAGAAGCAATAGCAATACGGAAGCAATACAGATGAACTTTAAAGGCTCATTGATCCTCTCCTCCAAGTTGGAAATATCAAGGTCATCATACTGGGCATGTTCTCTGGAAAAGAAGCAATAGCAATACGGAAGCAATACAGATGAACTTTAAAGGCTCATTGATCCTCTCCTCCAAGTTGGAAATATCAAGGTCATCATACTGGGCATGTTCTCTGGAAAAGAAGCAATAGCAATACGGAAGCAATACAGATGAACTTTAAAGGCTCATTGATCCTCTCCTCCAAGTTGGAAATATCAAGGTCATCATATTGGGCATGTTCTCTGGAAAAGAAGCATTAGCAATACGGTAACGGAAGCAATACAGATGAACTTTAAAGGCTCATTGATCCTCTCCTCCAAGTTGGAAATATCAAGGTCATCATACTGGGCATGTTCTCTGGAAAAGAAGCAATAGCAATACGGAAGCAATACAGATGAACTTTAAAGGCTCATTGATCCTCTCCTCCAAGTTGGAAATATCAAGGTCATCATACTGGGCATGTTCTCTGGAAAAGAAGCATTAGCAATACGGTAACGGAAGCAATACAGATGAACTTTAAAGGCTCATTGATCCTCTCCTCCAAGTTGGAAATATCAAGGTCATCATACTGGGCATGTTCTCTGGAAAAGAAGCAATAGCAATACGGAAGCAATACAGATGAACTTTAAAGGCTCATTGATCCTCTCCTCCAAGTTGGAAATATCAAGGTCATCATACTGGGCATGTTCTCTGGAAAAGAAGCATTAGCAATACGGTAACGGAAGCAATACAGATGAACTTTAAAGGCTCATTGATCCTCTCCTCCAAGTTGGAAATATCAAGGTCATCATACTGGGCATGTTCTCTGGAAAAGAAGCAATAGCAATACGGAAGCAATACAGATGAACTTTAAAGGCTCATTGATCCTCTCCTCCAAGTTGGAAATATCAAGGTCATCATACTGGGCATTTTCTCTGGAAAAGAAGCAATAGCAATACGGAAGCAATACAGATGAACTTTAAAGGCTCATTGATCCTCTCCTCCAAGTTGGAAATATCAAGGTCATCATACTGGGCATTTTCTCTGGAAAAGAAGCAATAGCAATACGGAAGCAATACAGATGAACTTTAAAGGCTCATTGATCCTCTCCTCCAAGTTGGAAATATCAAGGTCATCATACTGGGCATTTTCTCTGGAAAAGAAGCAATAGCAATAAGGAAGCAATACAGATGAACTTTAAAGGCTCATTGATCCTCTCCTCCAAGTTGGAAATATCAAGGTCATCATACTGGGCATGTTCTCTGGAAAAGAAGCAATAGCAATACAGATGTAATACAGACAAGATTCAAAGGCTCAAACATTTTTTGGGCCAGGAAAATTTGTTTTTGCACACCAGACAAGGAAATCTGTGACTTTACCCTGGATAGAAATTTATGTTCTGACCTTGGTGTTCCGACCCAAAAGCGAATATTCTCACATGTTTGATAAATATACTAGTTGAATGCGCTGTCGTTAAAGTTGATGTCACAGCATGCTAAGTGACGTCACTAAACATTCCTGTAGTATCATCACAATATGGCGAACGTCGGTAACTGAAGTGACTGCAGCATTAAAAATATGCACTAAAAAGGAAGGTATGCAAGAAAAAGAATCCGATATGGGTGTGAAGGGTGGATGGAAAAATATGGAAAAATCCATCCCTCGTGATCACTGTCCGGCATCAGTCGGCAAGCCTTATGATGCCGGACAGTGACCCTCGGGATGGATTTTCCATCCATCCCTCACACCCATAAAAGATTCTTATGTTCTAGAGAGGGGTAGTTTGACCCATCTAGTACCAAATGGAATCTTCTTCTCTATGTAAAGCAGAAGTCCATGTCAAAATTTAGGGTTGTCAGGTTGTGTTTTCTTCAAATTTTATTTGGAAAATAAATTAAATTTTAGCAAACAGTGTAGGCCCTGATCAGATGCCGCATTCTGCGGCGTCTGATCTGGGCCTGCGCTGTTTGCCAGGGTACCGCTTTAGGGGTTTCCGGTGCTAAATGGGTTAAGCAACTGAGAGCTAATGGGGACACCATTACACTCATTGTAACTACAGTTTGTGCAGAATGAATCCTTAACTCAAGATGAGATGATTAATGGAGATATACAAGAATATTGCATTCATCACTCTAAGAAACCAGTGTTGAGGATATTTGTGAGAATTACTTTGCCAATGTGATTCTAAACAAGATGTGTTTGCGAAACACTGATGCCCCCGGACAGCGCCAATGTTAATGTTTGTAAAAATTTTGAAAAAAATAGGTCAAAGGTCAAGTTCAAGGTCACAAGATCAAAAATTATGGTACCACTGGAAAGGTCTTGTGATAAGGTATACACATGTCAAATATGAAAGCTCTATCTATTGCCATTCAAAAGTTATGCCCAATGTTAAGGTTTTTGTAGACAGACAAACAGACAAATGGACAAACAGACAGACAGACCAAAAACTATATGCCCCCGAATCTCTTAGATTCTGGGGGCATAAAAATATCCATGACATTTATTGACAACACTTGTTTTTGTAGTAATCATGGAAAAAAGACCATTTATTACAAATTATACTACTCATAATTAATTGACTATCCTGTATTGTTCTGAGGTCATCCGTATTAACACTGAGGTCAAAAACGTGTTTTTAATGGTGTCAATTAATAAAATTGTCATTAGTAAAGCAATTTCGTATTGTCCCATTTACAGGTCCTCGGTTAGCTGTATTGGCCTTCAGCCTCGGGCCAATACAGCAGACCTAGGACCTGTAACTGGGCCAATACGAAATTACTTGATTAATAACATCATATTATTGGGATTCATTATAGTGGCAAATTCTATACACTGGCAAAATGAAAGGAAACAAAATTAACACTGTCATTATAACCAGGGTTCCAAAGCAGAAACTGTTATTTAACCCATTGTATACTGGTGGACTCTTCCATCGCTGTATGTTGGACAAGTCCATTTGTCATGTAAGTGGTGGCAGGCCTATTTTTTTCATTTTTATTCTATTTTCAACAGAACATTCAGTAAGCAAACAGTGCAGGTCTTGATCAGACGCCGCATTCTGCTCCATCGGATCTTGGCCTGCACTGTTTGCCAAGGTGCCCCTTTGGGGTTTCCCACCTGCAATGGGTTAAACAACTATGTTATATCCCAACAATAAATGATGGATTAAATAGAAAAATGACCATTTATGATCATTTTTCTATATAATCTATACATTTTTGGAGCAGGCCTCTGTGGAAAACAGCATTATTACTTAATCATCAGGTCTCTCACTGCTGTAGTTTGCGCCTCGCTCGGGCATGTGAGACACCACATTCTGCATAGGAAGGTAAGGAGGTTTTTCCCCACCAACTGTGGTTTTCATACACCTCTGATTAATGATCAGCTCAAAATAAGTGAAATAAACTTGAAAGCGCTGCAAAACCAAAACCAAACAAAAATTTGGATTTCATCTTTTGAACTGTTATATCCAAAATTGTGTTAGGTGGCAGCCTCCATAGCTCAGTGGTTAGCGTGTTCAACTGCTGATCAAGAAGTTATGGGTTCAAATCCGGTCACTAGAGGCGAGGTGTATCTTTGGGCAAGACATGTAATGCCACTGCCCCACTCCACCCATGTGTAAATAGGTGGCAGTGGTGTAAAAGTCTCTCTCTCCTGCATGATAACATTCGGAATGAGTAGTCAAGAGCAACTGAAATAAGCTTGATGCTTTCATCACAAATGACCTAAAATAAATTGAGTCAGTGCACGACAAAACCTACAATACGACGTGTACCCAATGAAGACTCAGATCAGCCTGCAAATCTGCACAGTCTGATCAGAGTCTTTGTTGTACGCTCTAAGGATAGCTAAGGGCCCAATGCTCCATCATGCAGCAAGAGAAGTCTCTGGTTAGACTGCGTAGGCTGACCTGATTCTTTGCTGGGCGCACATGTAAGTTGTAGTAAGTTGTAGGAAATGCTGTGCCCCGGCTCAATTAGTATAAACTAAACTGTGTTATAAAGAACAGTGCTATGAAGAGGTTAAACTGTACCTCAAATAGGTATAAAACTTTTCTTTCCCTTTGAAATAAACAGGCTTTTTATCCATTGCTGCTGAATCATTCAAATCAGTTTTGTCTGAAGATTTGTCATTTTCAGAAGAGCTGTCTACTTTCTTGCCTTTTCCTGTTGTCAGATCTTGACCAATTTTTGTGAGTAACAGATGAACAACATTATCTCTGAAAAGTCTATCATCATCTCTCAAGCGGTATGTCAGGGCATGCATGTCACTCGGATAGTGTTTCTTATCTTTGGCCTTCTTTGTTCTAAGGGCAATAACTCTCCACCACTGGCCAGGAAGGTGTATATTTCCTCTGAAATTAACTGGTTTTCTTGTTTCTATATCAACCAAAGAACCTGTCCAAGGAAATTATAAAATTAAAGATTATCATATTGAATAGAGTATACTTGGGTGCCAGCCTCAGTAGCTTAGTCAGATGCAGGTCTGACTGATGCTCACGGGGTTGCGAGTTCAATCCTTGTAAGGTTGGCAACATGTTTTCTCGGGGATTGATCATGAAATCTTTTCTATGGTTACACTCTCCCTGCTACTGATTAAAGCAGGGTTCGACATTAACCCAAGACCGATGGACATTGTCTAGTGGAAACCTGGTCAGGTCTAGTAAGGTCAGTGGCTGGCTGGTCTGAATGGTCCAGTTGAAAATCTGCCACCAATGTTATTAAAATCCCTGTTTTAAACATTTATCATAAAATTAGTTTGTGTTTTCAGTTTGTTGCAGAAGATTTACCATCTGTGTAGATAAATAATAACAGAAATAATCTGATTACTGCAGAACTAAAGTACATTTATCACTTCAGTTTTTTATCATTTCTTCGGTCCAGCTGAACTTAGATCAGGTCCAGTGTATCCCAAGAGTTACAGGACCACCTTGTCCACTTATTGGAAAAGTTTATGTTGAACCCTATCAAGAAGGACAATTGTCAGTTTCTGGCTAAACAATGTGTACTGTACTAGCTAACCACTTATTTATATAGAGGATATTTGATTTTTTCAGGGTAAGATCAAATTTTATTCCACCAAATGAACACCAAAAGAAGTATTTTCACGAGTGAAATAAAAATTGATCTCACATTGAAAAAAAATCAAATTTTCTGTTTCTTTCATGCTTTTAACTGTAATATGAAATGCAATTTCAATGTGTCAGCCATCATCACTTTTTCCAGGTCAATTTTGCATCGATTCAGCGGTGATCAGCATGTTAACTGGGTATAATATTGGATATTAACTGTAAGTTTGCATCTGGAACACAAATAATCCAACTGTTCACTGCAAAATTGCATTCAAATGATGTCCCCGGTTGCTGAGCTCTTCTGGCACCGCATGCATTATTTATGTTGTGTAGGTGCAAAAAGTGATGTCATCAATGTCCTAATGATGTGAAAACGTGTGTGACACAATTTCTGTCACGCATTAATAATGTTTAGCTAATTGACTGTTTAACTAACAGAGAATATGTTATTTTTTTAGGAAAAATCAAATTCACAAACAGTGAAAAATAGAAATTGTATTTTCACTGTTTGAAACAGTGAAGATATTGATTTAGATTTCACTGATAAATCTCGTTTATTCATTGAAAAGCATGTAAGAAAAGCGTGTCCAGGACTCAAGTAAAAGCATAGTTGGGAAAAATACCCTTAATAGTGTTGAATGGCCAATTAAACCAAAACAAACAAACAATACTTGGGTCTACTTAAGTCAAGACCTGTACCTTTTTGCTACAAACCTGTTTTGTGTTGACGGGGATGTTAAACCTCAAATTGAACAAACAAACAAACAAAACAGTTTTGTGGTGCTGGGTATCCACTACCATGAAAGTGGAAATATCAGCATGAAGCCACTATTACTGTAAAACACTTAAATTTGGTAGCAGCAAATTTTGGCGGTTTTTTATTTCGGCGGATTTTCAATTTTCGAAATAAAATATCTTTTACTTTGAGCTACATTCCCTCTCCCTAACACTATGTTCGACTTCTAAAGAAGTAAATGCAATGTTTCTTTTGTCACCAAAAAAGCCCCTGACTGACTGACATGCCATACTGGTAATGAGTATTGAAAAAAAAAATCTGCTAGTTTGTTATTCTTTGAAATACATTGTGTGTAATTTGGTTGATAGTCAAGACTGGGTGTGACTAATTTTTTTAATTTTTTAGCAGGTTAATGGTTAAAGTAACTTTTTTCCAATTTCCTAGGCCCAGTTATTTAAAACAAACTTCTTAGTGGATCTGTAAGTTGCCTGAGCAAATACAATATCTAGTATACAGAATTTTTCCTGAAAAAAAAATGTATGTATCTTTTGCATTTGCATTTCTCACATTTTGCATTGGCAGCCATTTTTTTTTGACCAACAAGCAGAACTATTTTAGCAATTTTGGTAGAGGGCCACCAAAGGAACATCTCTGTGAAATTATTTGGAAATCTGGCAATTGGCTAAGGGGGAGAATGCTGTTTAAAGGTTTTTCTATTTTTACCTCTGGCAGCCATATTGTGCAGCGAAGTGAAACCTTTTAGGAATTTGGCTAAGGGTCACCCAAGGGATATTTCTGTGAAATTATTTTGGAATCAGACTATTAGCCTATGAGGAGATGTCATTAAATGGGTTTTCAATTTTTAGCTTTGGTGGCCATTTTGTTTAGCAGAGCAGAACCATTTTAAGCAATTTTGTTAGAGGGTCACCCAAGGAAAATTTCGGTGAAATTATTCTAAAATTTGCCTTGTGATTTAGCAGAAGATGTCAGTTGAAGAAATTGTTGATGGACTGATGAACGACGAACACATAGCGATCACAACAGCTCACCTTGGGCATCTGAGCTAAAAACACACTTTATCCAAAATTATGCCATTTTATTCACGAAATCTAAAAAACTGGGCATTGGCAAACAGTGAAATGCAGCATCTGGATGTTGGCAAACAGTGAAGGTCGCGATCAGATGCCACAAAAGGTGGCCTTCACTGTTTACAGAAAGTTCCGTGTTTTCAATTAAATTTCTAAAATAAGTCAACTTGACACCCCTTAATTTCAAACTGTGTGTGTGTGTGTGTGTGTGTGTGTGTGTGTGTGTGTGTGTGTGTGTGTGTGTGTGTGTGTGTGTGTGTGTGTGTGTGTGTGTGTGTGTGTGTGTGTGTGTGTGTGTGTGTGTGTGTGTGAATTCGGGTTTAATGTCGCTTTAAACAATTTTTTTTCAGTCATATCACGACGGTGTCTGGTTGCGACAGGGAGCTCAATGCTCACTTTTATAGTGCTGCCTCACTAAAGTATCATGTCCCAGACACATTACATGATACCACACCCAGTCACATTATCCTGACACTGGGTCTACCAGTCCTAGCTCTTCCCCGTAAATCTGAGTGCCAAGCGAGGAGCAGCTAGTACCATTCTTAACGACTTTGGTATGTCGCGGCCCCGGATCGAACCTGTGACCTGCCGTTCCCCGGAGCGGACACTCTACCAACTGAGCTATCGGGGCCGGTAATTTCAAACTGGACTCTTGCTCTAAATGAAGGTGGGGCAGTTCTATTCAGTACAAAGTGGGTTTAAAGGAAAAGGCTTTACCAACAAGTTGTCTTGGTTTCTTAGAAGTGACAAGACTTTTTCCTTTTCTAACATCTTGTGTCTCTCTATATGACAGGAACTGCACATCAACATCACCATCCTCATCAGAATTCTCATCTTCATCATCAGGTACCTATGGAGAAACAGTTGTTCTAAGCTAACAAAGTTGTTAGTTAACCCTTGACCTGCTGAATATTTAAATATGCCACACCCCTACTGATTATCAACCAATCAGATTACTTGATGCAAATTATTGCAACAAATTAATAAAATGAATGGCAAACAATGAAGATCATGATCTTCAAAAGCAGGATCTTCAGAAGCCATCTGACCTGGATCTGCATTGTTTGAAAGATCAGACATATCCGGGCTCAGCAGGACAAGAGTTAAAGTTAAATTAAAACTTCAATTTATTATTCACATTCAGTACAGCAAACCGACCCAGCACATCGGGGGCTTGAAGAAATAGATGCGCTGCATGATGCTTCCACGCAGAGCTGAAACTGACCGTAAACGAGTACTGGTAAACTGCTTACAGGATTTAAGCCTGCCCAAACAAAGCAGTGCAAGTCTAACCGTCCATGCTTATGTCATAGGGTGAAATAAAGAGTTTGATGCCAAATGTTTCTTTTGTTCCTCCCATGCCCACCTTTCCTATACCATAACCACTGTCCAATTATTCCTGTACTGTAGCTTATACCCCTTGCTAATCATAAAAATCAGGGACAGGCTTCAGCCGCGTTAGTGGTAGTTAGTACCGGGATAGATAGTGTGGTATTTCATCGCAGTAGTGGAAGTAGTACCGGGATAGATAGTGTGGTATTTAATCTATTGTTTACCTGTGTAACTCAGCTATGTACTACACATTGCTGGAATACACAGTGTTGTTGATAGATTTACTTCGTGTCATCTCATTAAAATATATTTTACAATATATTTCCAGGTTAGTTTCATTCATGTACTATCACTACTACACATTTTCCATCGGTTTCATCTTTCCATGAATACAGCAGTATGTTCCTTGTTTGTATAGTTTGTATAAGAGAATAATTTGAATTAATGTTTACAATGTGCAAGTCGAATTGACAAGTTCCATAACTCTGTTGAACTCCATTCGTGATATGATGTCTGTTATTGTTTCCATGTACTTGTGGTTTCTTTTCAGGTAACTCAGCTATGTACTACACATTGCTGGACTACACAGTCTTGTTGATAGATTTACTTCATGTCATCTCATTAAAATATATTTTTTACAATATATTTCCAGGCTTGTATTTCAATAGAGAACCCATGAGCAGGGATTGGGGCGTATTTCCCTAACCACAATCTGAACCCTAGTCCGCTTGGTGACACTTATAAACCCTATTGGTTTCATTGGGCGACAGGGCTTGAGATGTTATTTCATCTCAATGTTGGGTAAAAGTCCCTCAAAATTGGAAGCAACGTCTTCAAAATGACCTATAGTGTTGACGGGGACATTAAACCTCAAATCAAACAAACAAAAGTACAACAAAACTGAGTGCTGAGCATACAGTAAAACCTGTCTTAGTGGCCACCTCTATTAAGCAAGCAACCTGTCTTAAGCAAGCAGGCATTAAGTTCCCAAGAAAGGCAGATGTGTTAAATTTCACCTGTATTAAGCAAGAACCTGTCTTAAGCAAGCATATTTTGACTATCCCTTAGGCACTTGCTTAATACAGGTTGAACTGTATATGATGCCATTAATTTTCTGAGAAGATTTTTAAGTGTTTTTACCATGGCAGCAATCTTGGTCATGTCACCTTAACAATTTGAACAAACTTCTTTTCCTCCATCCCATCAAGGCTTCATTTGAAATCTGGCTTGCTTTTCAAAACAGGAGGTGTCACAGGACAGCATAGCTCCCCTGTTTGTGCCTGTTTTGCTGTAATACTTCAACCTAAGTATGACCTTATTCTTGACCCCTAAGCCCCAACCCAGGGCCTGAAAGAGGGGATTCATGTTATGGAATAAAATTTTACACTATTCGAATTATGGTCAGTAGATGTTGATTTGTTTGTGTTGAGTTTACTGGACCAGTCAACACTATTTAGGTCATTTTGAGCCTGAATGTGTTAAGATCTGAACATTTAAAAACTGTTATAAAATTTTAAAGTGAATGTGACCTGACCTAATTCTTGGCCCCTCAGGGCAAAAATCTGGAGACTGATGATATTGAATAACAGTTTAAACTATTTTATCATCATATTCAAACATTAAAGGGTTCTGGTCAGCAGTTGCTGAGATATGAACTTTTAAAATGTTTGTTGCAAATCTTTAAAATGAATGCGACCTAATATTTGAACCCTAAGCCCAACTTCTGGATCTGACTCTGGGCCCCCCACCCACACCATTGTTCATCTATATTACACTTAATTAATCCATTTAGTACCAGAAACCCCAAAACGGGTACCCTGGCAAACAGTGCAGGCCCAGATCAGAGGCCGCAGAATGTGGCGTCTGATCAGGGCCTCCACTGTTTGCTAAAAGTTCAGTCATTTTCCAAATAAATTTTGATGAAAACACAAACTGACACCCCTAAATTTTGAAATTAACTCCTGCTATATATAAGGATGAAGATTGCATTTGGTACAAAAAAGGTTAATACCAAATACTTATATGTTAGAACTGCTACTGATTTTATAAATATCCTTAACTTAAAACTTCTTCTTCGTGCCTGAAAGTGTATTGGGATATGTATCATACTGTGATACAAATATCATGTGGCCCCCGCTCATTGGGGCTTTAAGAAATAGATGGGCTGCATGATGCTTCCACGCAGAGCTGAAATCAACCTGCAAACGAGTACTGGTAAACCGCTTAAGAGGATCTAAGCCTGCCCAAGCAAAGCGGTGCGAGTCGGCCCGTCCATGCTTATAAAGTTTATAAACCCTATTGGTTTCAATGGGCGACAGGGCTTGAGATGTCATTTCACATCACTGTCTGGAAAAAGTCCCACAAAAATGGAAGCAATATCTCCAAAATGACCTTTACAGTGTTGATGGGGATGTTAAACCTCAAATCAAACAAAAACAAAAACACTATTAATGAGGTCCAAAGCAAAAACTGTGTTAGTTAAACAAATGTGTTATATCCAAACAAAAATGTGTAGATTATATAGAAAAATGACCATTTATGGTCATTTTTCTACATAATCTATACTTTTTGGGATCCATCTCGAAACTATGTTATAACCATAACTGTGTTATATTGAACTGTGTTATAATGAGGTTTCGGTGTATCATGATTGTAGCATCATATCGTGAAGTAACTGTACAGTTGCAGCCCTATATACTGTCCAAATAATAAACACAAATACACATGAAGAAACAATGTTGTTTTTTTAGATAGGCTTATTTTTTATTTTTTGTTGATTTGCTTATATCTATGTTTGTTTGTTTTGTTTGTTTGATTTGAGATTTAACGTCCCCGTTAACACTGGAAAGGTCATTTTGGAGACATTGCTTCCAATTTTTGGGACTTTTACCCGACATTGAGATTAAATGACATCTCAAGCCCCGTCGCCCAATGAAACCAATACGGTTTATAAGCATGGACGGTCCGACACACACTGCTTTGCCTGGGCAGGCTTAGATCCTCTAAGTGGTTTACAGGTACTCATGTGCTTATATCTTATGTCTACTATAAATGGTGAACACACACCTGTGATTCCACAAAACAGCCTGCTATAGGGTTAGCTATCTGTTCCATTTTACAGGAAGCACTCTTCTGGTCTTCTGACTGAAAGTAAAGAGAGTTATTATCTTTCATTGGTAAGTTTTCTTACATGCTTTTCAATGAATGATAGAGATTTCTCAGTGTAATCTTATTCGATATTTTCATTGTAGTGAAAATACGTTTTTTATTTTTCACTGTTTGTGAAATTGATTTATCCTAAAAAAATAAAATATAGATCTATTCTCTTTTTGTGAAAAGTCAATTAGGTAAGCGTTATTAACCCTTTTTGTACAAAATGGAATCTTCCTCCTTATATATAGCAGGAGTCCATTTCAAAATTTAGGGGTGTTAGATTGTGGTTTCTTCAAAATTTATTTGGAAAATGCCTGAACTTTTTGCAAACAATGTAGGCCCTGATCAGCTGCCGCCTTCTGCGGCATCTGATCTGGGCCTGCACTGTTTGCCAGGGCACCCGTTTTGGGGTTTCCGGTACAAAATGGGTTAATGTGTGACAGAAATTACGTCACGCACATTTTCACGTCATGCCAACGTTGATGATGTCAATTTTTGCACCTCTGCAACATACATGTAAATAATGCACGCCACGCCAGGCAGGCTTAGCAACTGCGAACATTATTTGAATGCAAATTTCAAGTGAATCATTTGATAAAGTTACATTCCAAGCTGTTTTCCAGGTGCAAACTTTTAGTTTACACCCAACATTTTACCCACTTAACACGCTGAACACCCCTAAATCGACTTGAAATCGCCCAAGAAAAAAAATTTGTTCTCTGTGGTGATGGCTGACTCTTTGAAATTGCGTTACAAATTACAATTTACAGCATGAAAGAAACAGAAAATTTGATTTCTTTCAGTGTAAGATCAAGTTTTATTTCACTCATGAACACCAAATGAAGTATTTTCA
This sequence comes from Lucinisca nassula, assembly GCA_963580285.1. Lineage (NCBI taxonomy): Eukaryota > Metazoa > Mollusca > Bivalvia > Lucinida > Lucinidae > Lucinisca > Lucinisca nassula. Next base: position 107,246,465 of record OY757011.1, read on the forward strand.
CTCCTGGTCATGAGTGAAAATACTTCTTTCGGTGTTCATTCGGTGAAATGAAAATCGATCTTACACTGAAAAAATCAAATATCCTCTATATATACCAATGGAAGTCAGAGAAAACAAGTATAAATATGAATCTATCTACAAAGATAGCATATTCTTCAAACATAATCTTTCCATGTCCCATCAGTTAGCGTATTTACCATATGTATTCTGACAGACAAGGATGAAGAGTGCACATGTATTCTCTTCTGAAACTGGCACAGTTAAGATGGACAGGCCATGTCAGCAGATGCCTGAGGAACATTTGCAAAAGAAAATACTCTATGGAGAACTAGAAATGGGCTAAAGTACATTCCTTATGCACCATGGCCTGCAGATTGCAGACCATCAGGCCCAGATGCCTTATGTATGTTGAGCTTGTCCAACAGTTTTGCGACCCCCTTGGGGTCAACTGTTACCGGTATGTCCCCCATAGAGGTGAACGGGTTTTTACCTTTTGATGGTAGCTCGCTATCAGAATCATGCCTAACACCGACTGAAACTAATTATTACATATATTTGCCTTATCGTGTGGAAAGGAGAGAATGACTGTTAAAAAATATATGATTAGTCTCTGTGAAAAAATTTTGCCGTCCCCGAACCCTCGACCTCCTGATCAGCAGTCAGTTTCAGACATACATCAACTGAGCTACAGAGACCCACTGGTGTGTATGTGAAATGCGAGTTTTGCGTACTGTCACTGATGTATGGCTAGTAATACTGTCTCAATTCTGTTGTGGTATAGCAGATTTTTAAACCAAATTGCTTCTGCTTTACTGCTAAAATTTGTTGGATAAGTCCCTTGGCAGTGTCATTTGGCAAAACTGGTCGGGTATAAAAGCCAAGGCCGGGCCGAGCCAAAATCACTGATCCGAAGATTTTATATTTCTTCTCTTCAGTCTTGCTATAAGTATAATTAAGTTACGAGACAAAATAAAAATCTTCGGATCAGGCTATTGTCAGATTGTGGCTCGGCAGCTTGATTGACTGATTTGGTTTTTAACCCTTATCCTGCTGAATATTCATTTTAACCACACCCATTTCTCACTTTTACCCAATCAAATTACCTTATGCAATTTATTCCTATAAATTCACAAAGTTCATGTCAAACAGTGTAGATCCAGATCAGATGGCTTCTGTTTGCAAAGATAGGGAATGTCATGAACAGCAAGATAAGAGTTAAGGTAATCCTGTGCTAGAAGGATATTGGGGCTACCCCGGCCTTGGCTTCTTTTTTCTTTCTTTCTTTATATAGTGGAGTGCTTTGGTGCAGTGATAGCGCATCGGATTTGCGATCAAGAGGTTGCAGGTTGGATCCTCACGCTGACCAAAGTGTTGTGTTCTTAAGCTGTTAAGCAAGGCACTTCATCCACATTGCTTAAAAAAAGGAAGTGTCTAGAGTGCAGGTACTGGCACCCTAGACTCAGAGGCTTGACTCTAGGTTAAATTGACGGACCCGGCACCCTAGCCATTCCTATGTGGCCAGGCTAGAGTGCCGGTAATACAAAACTTGATAGCTATAACCGCCAGAGAGCATCATACTAAGGACAAATTAAGAAAGAAAACATTTGCCTGACATAATATCTAAAATTATCAACCATATTGGAGCATGGTAGGTATACAGTAATACTAAGTATATCAACAATTGCAAAACCGCCTCAAGGGAGAATACTTCACATGATTTTGAAACTGTGTATATCAACAACTGCTAAAATTGGACACTAGCTACCCGCAAAGTTATGGTTATTATTAATTTTTTATTATTGTTATTATGCAAGTATTAGATACTAAATTGTGCGGGCTTTAAAATCATTGATGCATTTGGTAATTTTGACACCCCTCCACATGATCTACTTAAATCCAAATTATTTGGTTATGGAATTGGAGGAAAGACTCTAAAATGGATAGATTCCTTCCTTTGCTACAGAAAACAGTGGGTTGTTGTTAATGGTGAATCTTCAGTATGGGTGGCAGTTATGTCTGGAGTCCCGCAAGGGACTGTTCTTGGTCCTCTATTGTTCTCTCTGTACATCAATGATATCTCCTCTGACATTGACTGAGAAATAAGACTGTTCGCATGTTCGCAGACGACTGTGTTTGTTACCGGGAAATTAGAGATACAGATGACTCACTGAAACACTTCAGGCTGACATAGACAGATTAGGATGTTGGGCCCGAAAATGGGGCATAAGATTTCAGCCAGTTAAATGCAATATTATGCAGATAACTAGGAAGAGATCTAATAAAATTGAGGCTTCTTACACTTTAGAGGGAACGGTCCTCGAAAATGTGAATTCCATTAAGTACCTTGGTGTGACAATCACTCACGATTTGAGATGGAATACACACATTAGCAACATGTGTACAAAGGCGAATAGAACACTTGGTTTCCTGAGGCGAAATCTTCATCAGTGTTCTCAGGATGTGAAAGAGACAGCATACAGGGGACTTGTTCGCCCAATCTTGGAATATGGTAGTTGCATCTGGGACCCAAGCGGAGTAGTCCTCAATGAAGAAATTGAAAAAGTTCAGAATAGAGCTGCTAGATTTGTAACTGGAAATTACTGCTTTGAAACTGGGGGCATGACTGGAATTCTAGGAAAATTAAGATGGGAGTCTCTCAAGAAAAGGAGAAGAGACAGTAGGCTCATACCCTTATACAAAGGTCTAAAGGGTGCTGCCAGTGTATGAATGTCATTTGACGTGTCACCAGTAACAATTCTGATTCTGCCAGCATTCCAACAGATGACCTTGTTCCCCCAGCTAGGCACTGCAGAAAGCACCATTCAATGATGTTTCAGACCCTTACTGCAAGAACGGACATTTATAAAGAATCTTTCTTTCCCCGAACCATTTGAGATTGGAATGCCCTTCCCCATTCGATTATTTCGACAGCTGAAGGTGCTGAGGATTGTGTAGCTAAGTTTACCTCTTTGGTTAGAGCTAGGGACTAACTTCCCATATCACAGGTCCTGGTGTATGAATGTCATTTGATGTGTCACCAGTAATAAATCTGATTCTGATAATTACGTTGATTGATAATTGACATTCTAGGCAGGTGTGTATATTACATACACTCCAGCTTTGCAGGATGAAAGCCAATGGAGCGTATTCGGACACCGAGATGGCCAATTTATTGGGGAACCATTTGCTTAACGACATCATTTCTAATTGGTTTCATTGGGCGACAGGGCTTGTGATGTAATTTCATTTCAGTGTCTGGTAAAAGTCCCACAAAATTGGAAGCAACGTCTCCAAAATGACCTTTACAGTGTTGACGGGGACATTAAACATCAAATCAAACAAACAAATTTTACCTTGATTTACGAATTTACGTTTTCATCGAACTGAAGTATCGAGAAAAGAAGTTTCCATGCATTGCCGGTTATTTCCTTTGACATCATCGATAGGTTTATTATAAATAGTAATACCACCTACATTGGCTATATGTAACGATTATTGTGGGCCTTCTTGTGATGGATGAGGAAAAACAGCTGGTGTCTTGAATTGTTGTGCAATGAGTTTTCGTGAGTCCGAAAAAGCGGTTGGTCCAAACAGCGAAAGGAACCTTCCTTTCGCAAAAGGAAGGTTCCTTTCACGAAAGGAAGTTTTTTCTACGAAAGGAAGTTTTTTTACCACTATTAAACAATCATTAGATGTCAAAAACATGTTTTAATAACATTTCATTGTAAAAAGGAGTTACTTACACTATCTTTGACTTTTTTTTTATTTGATATATTGTATATCAGTTTCCTTTCGAGAAAGGAAGTTTCTTCTACGAAAGGAAGTTTTTTTTCTACGAAAGGAATTTTTTTACCACTATTTAACAATCATTAGATGTCAAAAACATGTTTTAAAAACATTTAATTGTAAAAAGGAGTTACTTAGACTATTTTTGACTTCTTTTTTTATTTGATATATTGTATATAAGGTTCCTTCTGCGAAAGGAAGTTTCTTCTACGAAATGAAGTTTTTTTTTTACCACTACTAAACAATCATTAGATCTCAAAAACATGTTTTAATAACATTTAATTGTAAAAAGGAGTTACTTACACTATTTTTGACTTTTTTTATTTGATATATTGTATATAAGGTTCCTTTCGCGAAAGGAAGTTTTTTTCTACGAAAGGAAGTTTTTTACTACTATTAAACAGTCATTAGATGTCAAAAACATGTTTCAATGACATTTAATTGTAAAAAAGAGTTACTTACACTATTTTTGTCTTTTTTTATATGATATATTGTATATAAGGTTCCTTTCGCGAAAGTGTGCGGGCCGGATTCAGCTCTGCGTGGAAGCATCATGCAGCCCAATTTTCTTCAAGCCCCTATGGGCGGGGGCCAGAATCAGAATCAGAATTGTTACTGGTGACACGTCAAATGACATTCATACACCAGGACCTGTGATGTGGGAAGTTAGTCCCTAGCTCTAACCAAAGAGGTAAATTTAGCTACACAATCATCAGCACCTTCAGCTGTCGAAATAATCGAATCGGGAAGGGCATTCCAATCTCTAATGGTTCTGGGGAAAAACGACTCTTTATAAATGTCAGTTCTTGCGCTAAGGGTCTGAAACGCCAACGAATGGTGATTTCTACAGTGTCTAGTTGGGGGAACAAGGTCATCTGTTGGAATGCTGGCAGCACCCTTTAGACCTTTGTATAAAAGGATTAGCCTACTGTCTTTTCTCCTTTTCTTGAGAGACTCCCATTTTAATTTTCCAAGTATTCCAGTCATGCTCCCAATTTCAAAGCAGTAATTGTCTGTTACAAATCTAGCAGCTCTATTCTGAACTTTTTCAATTTCATCATTAAGGACCACTCCACTGGGGTCCCAGATACAACTACCATATTCCAAGATTGGGCGAACAAGACCTTTATATGCTGCCTCTTTTACATCCTGAGGGCACTGATGAAGATTTCGCCTCAGGAAACCAAGCGTTCTATTTGCCTTAGTACACATGTTGCTAATATGAGTATTCCATCTCAAGTTGTGTGAGATTGTCACTCCAAGGTATTTAATGGAGTCCACATTCTCGAGGACCGTTCCCTCTAAGGTGTAAGAAGCCTCAACTTTATTCGATCTCTTCCTAGTTATCTGCATAATATTGCATTTAACTGGCTGAAATCTCATGCCCCATTTACGTGCCCAACATCCTAATCTATCTATGTCAGCCTGAAGTTTCAATGAGTCATCTGTATCTCTAATTTCCCGGTAACAAACACAGTCATCTGCGAACAGTCTTATTTCTGAGTCAATGTCAGTGGAAATATCATTGATGTACAGGGAGAACAAAAGTGGACCAAGAACGGTCCCTTGCGGGACTCCAGACAAAACTGGAGCCCACTCCGAAGATTCACCATTAACAACAACCCGCTGTTTTCTGTAGCAAAGAAAGGAATCTATCCATTTGAGGGTCTTTCCCCCAATTCCATAACCAAATAACTTAGATTTAAGTAGTTCATGAGGAGGGGTGTCAAAGGCCTTCTCGAAGTCAAGAATAAATGTGTCCACCTGTCCCCCTTTGTCCAAGATTTTTGCCCAGTCATTAATAACTGTGCTTAGCTGAGTTTCACAACTGTGCCTTTTCCTAAATGCATGTTGCCTGTCTGACAAAAGTTTATGCTCGTCCAAGTGGGCCATGATGTTTGAGCAGACTATATGTTCCAGCAATTTACACAGAACACAAGTCAGAGACACAGGGCGATAATTACGGGCAAGAGCCCTATCTCCTTTTTTGAAGAGTGGACAAATGTTTGCTAAGAGCCATTCTTTGGGGATTTCACCCGTATCAAGAGACTGTTGAAACAAGTGTGCGAAAACTGGACCCAACTCATTTGCTAGTTCCTTCAGGACTCTGGGATGAAGCTCATCGGGTCCTAAGGCCTTACTGGGGTTTAAGCCTTGAAGTAATTTGATCACTCCTGCAGCTGTCACAACAATATTATCCATGAATGGGGCCGATCTTCCGGTCAATGGAACCTCCGTGAACTCAGTTTTATTAAATGCATCATTGAATTGACCAACTAGTTCCTCTGCCCTTTCAGAGTCTGATTCAGCAACCCCGTCACCTCCTCTTTTATTAAGGGGCGGGATACCTTGCCTGTCTTTCTTCTGGCTATTAATATATCTGTAGAAGTCTCTGGGATTTGCCTTTACATCACCTACCAAGTTATTCACATATAAATCATGCTGATTTTTTATATCAGTCTTGATTTCACGTCTCAAGTTTTCAAATTTTGGGCCGTTATATATTTTAGAGTAAATAAAGGGTTTGTTTAGGGCCTTGAACATTTTAGAGTTTGACATATAAAGGTGTTCTCTCAGAATGATATTGCGGCCCTAAAAAAGGGCCTTTGTGCAGCTTCTAACCAGACAGGTAGCTGTCGAAACACCTCTCGATTATGCATTTCAGAAGATGCATTCCACCCTGTTTGAACCCAGGGCGAACTTGATCGTCGTCGTAAGGGCGGGAGTATCTGTTTTTTTTTCCCAAGTCGATGAAACTAGAACCCAATTTCTTTCTGAGACCCTTGTTTACTGCGTGTCGGATTTTGTTGTTGTTTTCCAGTTTCCCCGTGTCGCGGGTCGTCAGCTGGTGGGGTCCCAGGGAACGAATCCATGCTGGCACTACACCGTAGCTGTTCGGTGGTACCCCCATTCCCCGTTGCCGGTGAACAGGGAGACCATCGCTCGGCTCCAGCCCCGTCCGTCTCATGTTTGTCGTCTCACGTCTCAGGTGTCTCCGAGCCCACGGGCATCCCCTTACCCTGTAGCCAATCGCCGAGCTCCGTCCTGAGAGGTTTGTGAAACGGTGCCGTGACCTTTCCAGGTCTCGGTGGGGCTTATATTTTGTCTTCCCGTTTGCTCCAGGAGTGCATGTGTCCTGTCGCTAAAGGGCATCTTTATTGATTGGAGTTTCTGGGCTAGGCGTGCTTCATTTTTCAAGGGCTGTGGATGTGTTGCACAGTTCCAATGTGAGCCTTTGTTTTGGTGCAACATAGTTTAGTTGTAGTAATTTGGAACTCCATTCTAAAGGTTTGGCTACGTGATTGCCTGCGTTTAAGTTATAGCAGTGCTGTGCCTTGGGTTTTTGCGGTTTGCCGCAAAGGGGTGTGGGTTGTTTTGTGTAACAGGGTAGGCTCCGAGTTTGACCTTATCATAAAGGGGATCGTTTAGCAGTTAATTTTGTTTGAAAGTTTCATTGCAATTTGGAAGACGTTTCTAAAGATTGCTATACACGTTTCCATGCTACGTGTTATGCACCTTATACCCAATCAGGGGATTCGAGACAAAGTTTTTAGCCATTTTGTGGTGCTTATTTGCACCACAAAATTGTAGAGTCCATCCATTTCTTTCTTCTAGCTTGTAGCTTCAGCCGCATCTACACCCTCACGCCAGCACCATGTCTATGGATGTCGTCCACGCTTTTTGTATCAATTTTGATATTGGTATTTTGTTTTTTTTATTTTTTTGTTTGATTTTTGCATATTTTTGTAACGTATGTACATTTTTACATTATTTGGTCTGTGCCCCCAGCTTATTGAGTATATATGCGGGCGGATGTGCTCGCCCCGCCACGGACCTGTCATGTTTGTTTTTCTTGTGCTTTAAAGATGGTGTTGTCCGTTTTGGGGCAAGCCCACCCGCTCTCTATTGCTGGGTGGGACAGTTTTTGTACCTGCAAGGTTGTGCTTGTAGATTATATTTTGTGATTTTACGTTTATTCTGTACATACAACATATAGTATAGTGTGATGGCCTCCGCCGTCTCGGGCCCAAGTTTGTGTTTATTTTAGTTAGTGGGTGACCTCTATCGCAGAGGATGTGGAAGTAGGTCAATCCCCTTTCTGCATTTTTGTTAAAGTTAGGAAAATGTGGTGCCCCTAGCTAGGCCTCCTCCACGTAGGATGTCATATTCTGTGGGGCCGTAAGTGGGTCATTCTGAGTCACCATGTTTACATGTCATTATCGCAACCTACGTGAAGGAAGGCACCATAGGGGGAATTGTATTCCTACCTAGTCGTTTGAGGGCCCGAGATATCGTGTGCCGATCTCGTTAGCAATGTAGTTAGTACAAATTCATATAATCATGTAGGTCGCATACAAGCGTCCGCCTGCGCATGTGCGCAGCCGAGCACTCCTATGCGATCTTGTTTTTATGTGTCATATTTACAGTTAACAATGTTTGAAATCGCTTTTTGGGAAAAAACTCTTCTTCTTCTTCTTCTATCTCCAGGTTTTTGATCTCTCTTTTCCTATACTATCCTCTCTACGGGATTCCTACTCTACAAATATTCTACAACTATCGCTATATCTACCTAATTGAGCATTGCGTGGGTGGATGTGTGTTGTTTTAGTTTTGCGTGGGTGGTTGTGTGTTGATGCCCTCCTTCAGGGTCGCGCTTAGTCATGCCCTAGTTAGTTAGTGAATTTCCCTTATCTGTATAAATATTTGGCCGTCTTGACCGTCCGTTTTAATTACGGTCATGGCGCGATTTGCTGTCCTTGATGATACTTATGTTAAACGACAAGGGCAGTACCGAGGGCTGTTTGATGTACCAGGCGAGGTTCGGTTTTTCGGCCGTGGTGGTATGCGCGTGGCGAGCTATGATGTTGACTTGTGGGACAGCGGTTCATATTTTCCGAGGGCAAAATTGGGTCAGCGATGGTCGTCTCCACAGGCACTATTATAGGGACCGTATTCATTTGTCAAGGGAGGGACAGATGCAATACCATGTGTGCTTAGAAAGGGCCTTCCTGCGATTTTTCTGCTATTCGGGTGTTTATAGATTGTACTTTTGTGGGCCCCCAGATCATTCCGTTTGGGTAACCTTATAATGTACATCCTTTATTCGAAAGCGAAATTTACGAAAAAAAAGAGAAAAAACAAAGAGATGTGATAAGGCCTATTGTTTCTTATTTCTGTCCCACTCATCTATGTGCATTCCTGAAGGAGAGCCTTTTTGTTTGCTAGTGTGTTTGTGTGCCGTTCTCCTTTGGGTTGTGTGAAACCTTATATACAATATATCAAATAAAAAAAGTCAAAAATAGTCTAAGTAACTCCTTTTCACAATTAAATGTTATTAAAACATGTTTTTGACATCTAATGATTGTTTAATAGTGATAAAAAAAACTTCCTTTCGTGGAAAAAAGCTTCCTTTCGTAGAAGAAACTTCCTTTCGCGAAAGGAACCTGATATACAATATATCAAATAAAAAAAAGTCAAAAATAGTGTAAGTAACTCCTTTTGTACAATGAAATGTTATTAAAACTTGTTTTTGACATCTAATGATTGTTTAATAGTGGTAAAAAAAATTCCTTTCATAGAAAAAAAAAACTTCCTTTCGTAGAAAAAAAACTTCCTTTCGCGAAAGGAACCTGATATACAATATATCAAATAAAAAAAGTCAAAAAATAGTGTAAGTAACTCCTTTTTACAATGAAATGTTAATAAAACATGTTTTTGACATCTAATGATTGTTTAATAGTGGTAAAAAACTTCCTTTCGTAGAAAAAAACTTCCTTTCGCGAAAGGAACCTTCCTTTCGAGAAAGGAAGGTTCCTTTCGCGGTATAGACCAACCCCCGAAAAAGTATAAAACCCGGGAGTAACGCCCGGAAGTGGGGAGCGAAATTATCACATTCACCTAATAAACGGGATCGCTGACCGGTAGCAAATACAATCTATCTATCTTTCTATCTATTTAGGGTCTTGGCGGTCACCGAAAAGACCGAAATGAATGCCAGGGTACTTAAGGAATGTAGTGCTGAAATCTCTCCTGTGTTGGCCTTTATCTTCAATGAATCACTTGCCCAGGGCACTGTACCAGATGACTGGCGACAAGCAAATGTTACCCCGGTCTATAAAAAAAGGGGAAACATATGATGCAGCAAATTATAGACCAGTGTCGCTAACATGCATCTGTTGCAAAACCCTGGAGCATATATAAGTAAGCAACATCAACAAGCACTTAGCCTATGAGAGCATTCTTGCTGACTGTCAACATGGTTTCCGGAGTCAAAGGTCTTGTGAAACGCAACTTGTTCAATTTTACCATGACATTGTGAGAATCAGAATCAGAATTGTTACTGGTGACACGTCAAATGACATTCATACACCAGGACCTGTGATGTGGGAAGTTAGTCCCTAGTGTAGTGTATTACCAGTATAGACAATAGTAAACCCTTAACAGAGCCTCTACTGGAACAAAATACATACCTGTTGATATATAATTAGAATATTGCCTCTTTCATAGCATCAGTATTAAAGTAGCAGTAAAGCTGGTCACTTGTTCTTGTAGTAGTTCCATACACGGATAATTAAAGTATATAATCTTAAATGAGTTACTTTATGGTGTTAGCCTTACACTTGGACACTACATATTTTGGCGACGAGGTCAATGTATTGGAACTTACAGTTTTGTTTAAATACAGACAGAAACAAGAACTTTGTTATTTGATTAAATTCAGATCGATTAAATTCGGACAATACGTTTAAATAAGGGACATATTAACATGGCGGTAGCTATCCATGATGTACAACAACTTCAGCCATTTGACAGTACAAATACAAGTGGAATAGGGCCAAGGTGGAAGAGATGGATTAGAGCATTTGAACTTTACATAAATGGGAAAGGAGTAACGGATGTTGACCAAAAGAAAAGCTTATTACTTCACTGTGCTGGAATGGATGTACAAGACATATTCTATACACTCGCAGCGGGAGATGGAATCGATGCATATGTTAAAGCAAAGGACGCTTTGAATACATATTTCAGTCCATTGTCAAATGTTCCATTTGAACGTCACAAATTCAGAATGACGTCACAGAATGAAGGTGAGACAATCGAACAGTTTATCGTAAGACTGAAACAAAAAGCAGAAACATGCGAATTTGGGGATGCCGATGCCATAAACATACAGATACGAGATCAGATTGTGGAAAAATGTAGAAAACATGAACTAAGACGAAAGTTACTCGAAAAAGGGAGAGCCTTAACGCTGCAAGAAGTTCGTAATATTTCCAGAGCTTTTGAGGATTCGGAACAACAAGCTTCGACGATAGAGGGAGCAGTACAGGAAATAAATAAACTGTCGGTGAAACCAAAAACTGGTGGAGTGAAACCCAAGTACAGGACTGGTCCCAGGAAACCCATGAAATTGATTTGTTATAGCTGTGGAATGGAAGGACACGTGAAAAAGGACCCAAAATGTCCTGCAAAAGGAAAACAGTGCCATAAATGTAAATTATATAACCATTTCCAGAAAATGTGTAGATCACAAACATTTAAGGAAAAGAAAGGCGAGAGAAAGACCGATACAAAACGTATGGAAATTAGACAGTGGAGGAAGAACAGGGAGACTATAAATTTATAGTTACAAAAGAAAATGACAGCAATGAGTCAAAAATTATGGTGGAAATAGGAGGTGTAAATTTGAACATGCTGATAGATTCAGGAGCGAGTTGCAACATCATAGACAGAGAAACATGGGAGAAACTGAAAAATATGAAAATTGAGTGTAAATCAAGCAAAACAACAAAGAAAATATATGCATATGGAAGTACACAGCCGCTTAAGGTAGCTGGGACATTTTGGTCAAATATAAGTTATGGAGACCAAACGATACAAAACACAGAATTCATTGTTATAGAAGGTCATGGAAAACCATTGCTGGGTCGTGACACTGCTATTAAACTTGGAGTATTAAAAATGGGACCATCTGTCGTGAATACAGTGGAATATCCTACAGTGACAAAAGATCAAATCATTAATAAATACCCAAAATGTTTCGAGGGGTTTGGAAAGTTAAAGTATTTTCAGTTGGACATTCCAATCGATCCAAATATTGAGCCAGTCATTCAAAATATCAGACGGGTTCCTTTCAACCTGAGGGAGAAACTTAGTAATAAACTGGATGAACTTGAGAAGTTGGATATAATTGAACGAGTGAATGAACCGAGTCGATTTGTTTCGCCAGTAGTCGTCATTCCGAAATCAGGAGACGATATACGTTTGTGTGTCGATATGCGCCAAGCGAATCAAGCGGTTAAACGGGTACGTCATTTCATCCCGACGATTGACGAATTGTTGCAGGATATGAATGAGTCAAGGGTAATGAGTAAAATCGACATTAAATGGGCATATCACCAGATCGAACTGAAACCTGAGGCAAGGGAGATAACTACATTCATAACGCATAAGGGACTCTACCGGTATAAACGCTTAAATTTTGGGATAAGCTGTGCGGTGGTAATGTTTCAGAAAGTGGTTCAACAAATTCTTCAGGGATGTGAAGGTGTTCAGAATATCTTAGATGATATCATTATCCATGCTCCGAGCCAGGAAGAGCATGATAAAAGGCTTGATAAAGTGTTGAATGTGTTGCAATCAAAAGTCATTACGTTAAATCGTGAAAAATGTGAGTTCAATATGTCAAAATTGGAATTTATGGGTATGGTGTTATCAGAGAACGGAGTCGGTCCGTCCGAGGCTAAAGTATCTGCAGTACTGAATGCGCGTGAACCTAGGAGCGTATCTGAGATACGTAGCTGGTTGGGGTTAGTTCAGTATAATGCAAGGTTCATACCTGATCTTGCGACCATTTCAGAACCATTGCGGAAACTAACGCATAAGAACGTTGTTTTCAATTGGGGTCAGGCTGAGCAAAATTCATTTGATCAGCTGAAAAAGTGTTTAGCAAATGCGGAGACACTTGATTATTACGATAAGAATGCTGAAACTCAGGTTATTGCAGACGCTAGTCCGGTAGGACCGGGTGCAGTGCTTACCCCAAAACAAGGGGAAGACTACAGGGTCATTTGTTATGCTAGCCGTAGCTTAACCGATACAGAAAGACGCTATTCGCAGACCGATAAAGAAGCGCTAAGTCTTGTTTGGGCTTGTGAAAGGTTTCATGCATCGATTTATGGTTCAGAATATGAGCTTCTGACTGACCATAAACCCCTGGAAACTATATTCTCTACAAAGTCAAGGTCAAAACCCTGTGCACGGATTGAGCGTTGGGTTTTACGCTTACAGTCATATAAATTCAAAGTCCGGTATATTAGTGGCCGAAAGAATATAGCCGATACTTGAGTAGGTTATTAAGTAAGACAGAAACCTTTCCAAAACATGACTTGTCGAAAACTGTCGGATCAGACGAGTATGTTAAATTTGTAGCACGTGAATCAACGCCGATAGCTATGACTACGCGTGAAATCGAGAGAGTATCAGATCATGATCCAGAACTAATCGCTGTGCGGGAATGCTTATTAAATGGCAAATGGGATAAGTTACCATATAAGGAATACTTGCCTGTCCGTAGCGAATTGTCCGGTATAGGTAAACAAGTTCTGAGGGGTACTAGAATTGTAATTCCCAAAGCATTAAGGGAACAATGCTTGCAATTAGGTCATGACGGGCACCCTGGAATCGTCAGCATGAAAAGACGACTTCGAACTGTGGTATATTGGCCAGGAATGGACAAAGATATTGAAAATGTTTGCAAAACATGTTTTGGTTGTCAATTAGTTAGTCAGCCATCAAAACCTGAACCCATGACCCGGACAGAACTTCCTTCTGGACCGTGGGAACACTTATCGGGGGATCTATTAGGACCGTTACCTGACGGAAATTAAGTTTTTGTTTTGGTTGATCTGTACAGCAGATTTTTCGAAATTTCAATCATGAAAAACATAGCTGCAGAAAATATTACAAAAGCAATGTGGAAAATGTTTGTTACGCATGGTTTGCCAAATTTAATTCAGACAGACAATGCTAGTATTTTCCAAAGTCAACATTTTTCTAATTTCATGAAAGAACATGGGATATATCACAGAAGGGTAAGTCCAAATTGGAGTCCGGCTCAGGGGCAAGTTGAACGCGAGAATAGATCGATTCTGAAGCGTATCAAAATTGCACAAACTGAGAAACGCGATTGGAAATCGGAACTAGATCATTACTTGTTGATGTATCGAAGTTCTCCACACTCAGTAACAGGGATTAGCCCTGTCGAGGCGTTGTATCGTCGCAAATTGCGTACAAAGTTACCAACTTTGACTGATCATACAGAATATGACCAAGAAAAGCGAGACCGAGATGCTGAGCAAAAAGAAAAAGGCAAGGTATACAGTGATAATCGTAGAAATGCACGTGAAAGTGAAATTAAATCTGGAGATAATGTTCTGATGAAGCAAGACATGCAGAACAAATTTCAAAGTCAGTTCAAACCTAAATTTTATAAGGTATTGAATAAAACGGGAAACAGTGTACTTGTATGAGGGGGTGAAATATAGGCGGAATGTAACGCATGTTAAAAAGTTTCATGAACGAACCTCAGATAGGCCCGCACCGCGAGCTAATTCATATTTGCCGCGTGCAGAACGGGAATTTTCTGTAGATGAATCGCGTGAGCCTGTTACGGAACCGCGTTCGCCTTTGAAAACACCTGCCCTGAATGATCAAAATAGTGTTAATGTGCCAGAAACTGGAATACATGAGCCTGGTACCAGTTCTTCTACATGTACAATTCCTGTAAAGAGATACAATCTACGAACACGGGAAGAAAGGAAGGCGCCAGAAAAATACAAGGATTTCGTAATGAAATAAACAATGTTGAGTGTGCCAGAAACTGAAAAGCCATTATTGAATCAAGGATTTTATATGTAATCATTATATTAGTTAATATTGTGCATGCAATATATTTTCATTTATAATTCTTAAATTCATTTAATAAGGATTTACTACTTGTAATTTCATGAAAAAGACGGTTAAAATGCAACTTAACATTCTGTTTTGTGGTGTATTCATTCACCTTAATTCTGAGAAAGCTACTCAAGGCCAGTCTATTACAATAACTAGGTGAATGTACCAATTATCGGAATTCCAATAACTGTGTGAAATGAACTGGTGTAGATAATTCATTCATAAACTAAACATGCTGAAGTATCTTAATTGACTTTATCAGAGGCTCTGAGATACATTAAGACATTATTTTATTCTTATCAAGTGAAAACCAGACCCATATGATTATAAAGCCATTATGTGTCTGAAATCTTAGAAAGGCGTATTCCAAACCAGGTTACCCTGATAATGTTATGTCAGTATGATTATGTTTACAGTTAAAACATGAAGTTTATTATTCTGCCTAATTGGGACTGCCATTGGCAAGTAAATCAAATGAAAAGCACACTGTACTTGGTTGACTCAAGTGTTTCTTACATGATTACTGTATTATCAGATGCTTTGGCTTCAATTATTTTAACAAGTTTGAAAAAAATAAGAAGGAAAGGGATGTAGTGTATTACCAGTATGACAATAGTAAACCCTTAACAGAGCCTCTACTGAAACAAAATACATACCTGTTGATATATAATTAGAATATTGCCTCTTTCATAGCATCAGTATTAAAGTAGCAGTAAAGCTGGCCACTTGTTCTTGTAGTAGTTCCATACACGGATAATTAAAGTATATAATCTTAAATGAGTTACTTTATGGTGTTAGCCTTACACTTGGACACTACACCTAGCTCTAACCAAAGAGGTAAATTTAGCTACACAATCATCAGCACCTTCAGCTGTCGAAATAATCGAATCGGGCAGGGCATTCCAATCTCTAATGGTTCTGGGGAAGAACGACTCTTTATAAATGTCAGTTCTTGCGCTAAGGGTCTGAAACGCCAACGAATAGTGATTTCTACAGTGTCTAGCTGGGGGAACAAGGTCATCTGTTGGAATGCTGGCAGCACCCTTTAGACCTTTGTATAAAAGGATTAGCCTACTGTCTTTTCTCCTTTTCTTGAGAGACTCCCATTTTAATTTTCCAAGTATTCCAGTCATGCTCCCAGTTTCAAAGCAGTAATTGCCTGTTACAAATCTAGCAGCTCTATTCTGAACTTTCTCAATTCCATCGTTAAGGACCACTCCACTGGGGTCCCAGATACAACTACCATATTCCAAGATTGGGCGAACAAGACCTTTATATGCTGCCTCTTTTATATCCTGAGGGCACTGATGAAGATTTCGCCTCAGGAAACCAAGCGTTCTATTTGCCTTAGTACACATGTTGCTAATATGAGTATTCCATCTCAAGTTGTGTGAGATTGTCACTCCAAGGTATTTAATGGAGTCCACATTCTCGAGGACCGTTCCCTCTAAGGTGTAAGAAGCCTCAACTTTATTAGATCTCTTCCTAGTTATCTGCATAATATTGCATTTAACTGGCTGAAATCTCATGCCCCATTTACGTGCCCAACATCCTAATCTATCTATGTCAGCCTGAAGTTTCAATGAGTCATCTGTACCTCTAATTTCCCGGTAACAAACACAGTCATCTGCGAACAGTCTTATTTCTCAGTCAATGTCAGTGGAAATATCATTGGTGTACAGGGAGAACAAAAGTCGACCAAGAACGATCCCTTGCGGGACTCCAGACAAAACTGGAGCCCACTCCGAAGATTCACCATTAACAACAATCCGCTGTTTTCTGTAGCAAAGAAAGGAATCTATCCATTTGAGGGTCTTTCCCCCAATTCCATAACCAAATAACTTAGATTTAAGTATATCATGAGGAGGGGTGTCAAAAGCCTTCTCGAAGTCAAGAATAAATGTGTCCACCTGTCCCCCTTTGTCCAAGATTTTTGCCCAGTCATTAATAACTGTGCTTAACTGAGTTTCACAACTGTGCCTTTTCTTAAATGCATGTTGTTTGTCTGACAAAAGTTTATGTTCGTCCAAGTGGGCCATGATGTTTGAGCAGACTATATGTTCCAGCAATTTACACAGAACACAAGTCAGAGACACAGGGCGATAATTACGGGCAAGAGCCCTATCTCCTTTTTTGAAGAGTGGACAGATGTTTGCTAAGAGCCATTCTTTGGGATTTCACCCGTATCAAGAGACCGTTGAAACAAGTGTGCAAAAACTGGACCCAAATCATTTGCTAGTTCCTTCAGGACTCTAGGATGAAGCTCATCAGGTCCTAAGGCCTTACTGTGGTTTAAGCCTTGAAGTAATTTGATCACTCCTGCAGCGTTCACAACAATATTATTCATGAATGGGGCCGACCTTCCAGTCAATGGAACCTCCGTGAACTCAGTTTTATTAAACGCACCATTGAATTGACCAACTAGTTCCTCTGCCCTTTCAGAGTCTGATTCAGCCACCCCGTCCCCTCCTCTTTTATTAAGGGGCGGGATACCTTGCCTGTCTTTCTTCTGGCTATTAATATATCTGTAGA
This sequence comes from Lucinisca nassula, assembly GCA_963580285.1. Taxonomy (NCBI): domain Eukaryota; kingdom Metazoa; phylum Mollusca; class Bivalvia; order Lucinida; family Lucinidae; genus Lucinisca; species Lucinisca nassula. The sequence continues at coordinate 107,263,739 of OY757011.1, forward strand.
AGTCTCTGGGATTTGCTTTTACATCACCTACCAAGTTATTCACATACAAATCATGCTGATTTTTTTTATATCAGTCTTGATTTCACGTCTCAAGTTTTCAAATTTTGTCCAGAGTTTACCACTTCCCGTCTTTTTGGCCTTTGCATGAATCTTATTCCTTCGGCGAATTTTCCTTCTTATCTCTGGAGTGATCCAGGGAATAGAAGATACAGACCAACTAGTTTTTGAGGGGATAAGATTTTCGGCCGAAGTATGAATGAAAGCAGTTATCAAGTCAAAATTCTCCTGTACAGACCGAGCATCTGAATGACCATTGAAGTGATTCTCCTTTGCACATCTGAGTGCATCCTTCCTCACAGTTTCATAGTCACCTTTCTGGTATGAGTACACCTTTCTCCGAGGTTTCTTTATTGGTGGGATGTGAATTTTTAAAAATCCGGAGACAACATCGTGGTCACTTAGTTTATCCGGGGAATGAATGTCTTCGAATTGTCCTGGCAAAGTCGTAAGGATCAGATCCAATGTGTTCTTATCACGAGTGGGGAAGATAACAATTTGTTCAAGGCCATAATCGTTCAAAATGTCAATTAATATTTGTCCTTCCGACTGACTCAGCATTGTGCCTTGTTTGCTGAGCCTGTCAGGCCAAGCAATGTCTCTGAAGTTGAGGCCACCTAGAACATGTACAGCCGGGAATTTTTTACCCTTTTGCTGCGATTTAATGCAATCCAGTTGGTCTTTAAACAACTGGAAGTTTTCGATTGTACCATTTGGTGGTCGATACCAACTTGCTACGAAGTGGGAAGTTTTATTTGCAAAAACCTTAACCCAGACCGATTCGGTGCCATTTTCAAGTTCCATGAAAGGCATGTGAGGGATGTCTCTATGAATGAGCAACATCACCCCACCGCCATGAGAGTTCCTATCTTTTCTGTACACACAGTACTGACAAGTTTCAGGGAAAAGCTCAGATGTAGTAATTGAACTGTCAATTTTTCTTTCCTGAATAGCAACAATATGAGGTTGAGATGTATCGAGGAAAGCTAAAAGTTCAAGAGTTTTCCCTCTAATTCCATTTATGTTTATACTGCAAAGTTTCAAACCTTTCACAAAATTTGACTTAGTTTCATCAGCAGTCGAAGATTTGCCTCTCTTATCCTCTGAGAGAGGTTCAAACCTGTTTGGCTTACTCAGTTCTACATATTCATCAAAGAAGGAGTCTGAAAAGTTACAGACCTCACATTTTGGACATATCCAGTGGCAGCTTGAATTTACCAAAGTGCCATATTCTGCATCTGAAATGAAGGAACAGTCAGTGTGTATCCACATTTCACATTGATCACACTGAACGGCTTTGTGGCCATTAAGGACAGCACCACTGCAGTCTGCAATCTGGATAGGGCCATAAACCGTGGCCACAAACATACTGACTTGATCATCATGGACTTCGCTAAGGCCTTTGACAAGGTACCTCACAGAAGGCTATTATATAAACTGGAGTACTATGGGATAAGATGATCCACGCATAGGTGGATTAGCTCATGGCTCTCTTGGCGCTCACAACAAGTTGTACTTGATGGCCAAGCGTCTGATCCAGTCCCTGTTTTATCTGGAGTCCCCCAAGGTTTGGTCCCTGGTCCGGTCCTCTTTTTGGTTTTCATCAATGATCTCCCCGATAATATCAGGTCATTGGTACGTTTGTTTGCTGATGATTGTGTCCTGTATAGGAACATATATTCTCCTTCTGACTGTCTTATTTTACAAGATAACCTGGATCAACTTGCACATTGGGAGGCCGATTGGCAGATGAAGTTCAATGTGGCCAAATGTCACTCAATGAGGGTGTCACGACACCCTCCGGACAAGCAAATTAAGTTTGACTACACACTTCACCAGCAAATTTTGGAGCATGTTCAATCCGCCAAATATCTTGGTATCACTTTCACTGATGATCTTGATTGGGGTCAACATATCTTTGAGATCACATCTAAAGCAACTAGGACTTTAGGATTCCTTAGACGTAACTTGGCCTTTGCACCTAGGCAGACAAAGGATGTTGCATATAAAACATTGGTTCGCCCTCAACTTGAATATGCATCACCCATTTGGCATCCATATGTTAAAACATATTTAATCCAGAACATAATAATTATAGAACATATTTAACTTCACTACAGCTGATGTGTGGGAATGTGTGGCGGCGGTAAAACGTCTCCCTGCCCTACATCATAGTGTAGATTATATTTTCTTGTCCTTTGGAATCATTGATTCCATTGTGGAATTTTGAAAATATCTGAGGGTCACTGATGAGGCCTAATTGGCCGAAACTAGCTAGTCTGGCCCAGAAAACATGTACACTCCATATTTTTCACTTCTGTGGTGTATTCCTTGCTTCCAAAGGATAACCCTTTTATAGAACATATTAAAACTTCACTACAGCTGGTGTGTGGGAATGTGTGGCGGCGGTAAAACGTCTCCCTGCCCTACATCATAGTGTAGATTATATTTTCTTGTCCTTTGGGATCATTGATTCCATTGTGGAATTTTGAAAATATCTGAGGATCACTGATGAGGCCTAATTGGCCGAAACTAGCTAGTCTGGTCCAGAAAACATGTACACTCCATATTTTTCACTTCTGTGGTGTATTCCTTGCTTCCAAAGGATAACCCTTTTATAGAACATATTTAACTTCACTACAGCTGATGTGTGGGAATGTGTGGCGGCGGTAAAACGTCTCCCTGCCCTACATCATAGTGTAGATTATATTTTCTTGTCCTTTGGGATCATTCATTCCATTGTGGAATTTTGAAAATATCTGAGGGTCACTGATGAGGCCTAATTGGCCGAAACTAGCTAGTCTGGCCCAGAAAACATGTACACTCCATATTTTTCACTTCTGTGGTGTATTCCTTGCTTCCAAAGGATAACCCTTTTATAGAACATATTAAAACTTCACTACAGCTGATGTGTGGGAATGTGTGGCGGCGGTAAAACGTCTCCCTGCCCTACATCATAGTGTAGATTATATTTTCTTGTCCTTTGGGATCATTGATTCCATCGTGGAATTTTGAAAATATCTGAGGATCACTGAAGAGGCCTAATTGGCCGAAACTAGCTAGTCTGGCCCAGAAAACATGTACACTCCATATTTTTCACTTCTGTGGTGTATTCCTTGCTTCCAAAGGATAACCCTTTTATAGAACATATTTAACTTCACTACAGCTGATGTGTGGGAATGTGTGGCGGCGGTAAAACGACTCCCTGCCCTACATCATAGTGTAGATTATATTTTCTTGTCCTTTGGGATCATTGATTCCATTGTGGAATTTTGAAAATATCTGAGGGTCACTGATGAGACCTAATTGGCCGAAACTAGCTAGTCTGGCCCAGAAAACATGTGCACTCCATATTTTTCACTTCTGTGGTGTATTCCTTGCTTCCAAAGGATAACCCTTTTATAGAACATATTTAACAGGTGGAGAAGGTGCAGAGGACAGCTGCTCGATGGACCTGCAGGCGATGGCGAAATAGAAGTAGCGTCGGTGACATGCTGGAAAATGAGCTAGAGTGGCCGTCCCTGGAGGCCCGTCGTGAGCAGTCCTCTTTAACCTTCTTCTAAAAGATACACTCTGATTCAGTGGCTATTAATAAAGATAGGTACTGGACCCCTGTAACAGTGTCAACCCAAACAAGGGCATCAAAAGTAAACGACCCACAATATCGTAAATACCAGTCCTATAGTGATGCCCTGAAGAACTCCTTCTTTCCTAGAACTATTCCCCCAATGGAATAGTCTTCCCTCCTCTGCAGTGAATGCCAAGTCCGCAGAAGAGTTCAAAGCCCACACTGTGTAAGATTGAGACTCAAAGGTATGCGTTTTAGGATACCTCTGTTATGCAGATTGTAAATAGTTTGTTTTTTTTTTCTTTTTAGCTAAATTCTAAATTTAGCCACCCAACCAACTGAGGTAATGGCCAAATTTGACCGACTCAGAAGATAGATAGAAATCTCTCGAAATCACCGAAATCACCACAGAAATGACCGAAATCACCCAAGGGAATGACAGAAATCACCATTGTATGGTTTGGTGGGGTTGATATAGGGTGTGGTAGGTGTGATGTGCGGTTGGGAGGGTTAATGTAGGGTGGGTAGGAGGGGTAGTAGTTAAGATAGGGTGGGTAGTAGCATACTGAAATCCCAATGGAAATCACCGAAATCGCAATTGTTTTTAGTGCGCGGTATCAAAATAAAGTTTTACTATTGTGAATAAAAGGAGTTCTTGGCAGTCAGCTGAAACAAAGAAAGAAAGTCGATTAAAGTTATTATCAAAAGTTTGTGCCAATCTCAAAATTAGTTGTAAATTGCTTTTAAAGTTATAATAAATCACAATAATAATACTTTGATTAGTTTGTTTCTTTTTAGATATATCGCTAGCATATATGTATACAAACTTCTTTTGTATGATTAATGGCGGCTTGAAACTTTAATGTTCGAAAGACCGGTTAATTAGGTTGAAAAGGGTATGGATCGGCCAATTAAATAAAAATCAAAAGCCACAAATAGAAAAGATTGTTTAATTGATTAAAGATGGGGTCTCAAATCTGCCCACGCACGGATTTTCTTCAAAGTTTGAATTTAATTTACTTGAGGCCCTGCATCTATAAAAATGCCTTCATTTCCTAGATTAAAGAAAATTGGGTCTCAGGAGAGCTCCTTGATTTACTCCTTGTTCAGATTTATACCCTTTACACAAATTGTCAGTCTTAAAAATACAATTCAATTTGATCTTCAATAATGTCCATCGTAATATTGAAGGGCTTTATCAAGGAGTATTTTAATATCATGAGCTCATTTGTTTTCGTTTCTGTATTCATATGATCAAATATTTTACTTTAAAAATTTCTAAAATTTTAGTTAAAAAAATAAAAAGACTGAATTTATTTTCAAAATTAGGCATGTTTCCATTCTTGTCAACCTATAATTTTTTCTAAATATTATGCCACACATGTCTTCTCACGATGTGTGAAATATGAAATTTTGAAACCGGTAACATACATATAATACCCATTATATGTGCTTATGTCGGTTTTGAGCAAAATTGCTATTTTTCCAAAAAGATAAAAAAAAAAATCATGAAAAATATAAACCACTACATGAACTAAGTCATTCATATTATATAGCTACTGCAGAGCAACCAATATCCTCTAAAATATTGAGTTTAAAATCATTAGCAAAATTTTGGCCTTTGTCATTAAAATGTCAGTCAGAATTTCTGACAGGGTGACGCATTACTTGTCCTAATCTATGGCTGCTTTGCTTCTACGGAAATACGATCATTTCGAGCCTCCTGCAAATAAGAACGATATAATTCTGGACAAGTGCCTATCTTCTGCGATAAATGTATACGCCAAACACCTTTCTAAATAGTACATAAATACACCCAACAAGGGTTACCTAATTTTTTCTGTATTCACACATATTTTGATTTCTCTATACATTCATCTTATCTTTATATAAGCAATTGTAAAATACATTGTGACTGTCTGTGAAGACTTAGATCAGTAGTCAATCTAGTATTGAAGCTTTCCTATTCTTCTGTTTTGTGTTTTAGGTCACCTTCTCAGTTTTCTTTCAGATTTTATCGAGTGTTTCTTTTTTCATCCTTGTTTGCTACACGTGTGAGATGAAATATTTCCGGCTTGTGATAAACGCGATGACTTTGATTTTGAGATTGTAAATATTCCTTTTTTGGATGGTGATTTTCCTCGTGCGCCATCCTATGGCGTTTATATTTCGCAATTAATTCGATTTGCTAGAGTGTGTAGTCATGTAAATGACTTCAACACTCGTAATAAATTATTAACGGCTAAACTCCTTAATCAGGGTTATCGGTACCATAAACTACGCAAAGCCTTTTCAAAATTTTATAGACGCCATTCTGATTTAATTTCAAAATTCAATATTGGACTTCTGCAACAAGGTCTATCGGAACCCGAATTTTATGGTGACTTAGTATATAAATTCAGAAAAATATATAACCGCAATGACTTCAGCACCCAATTTCGTAAAATCATTCTTCGATATAAAAAGATTGGGTACAACATGGATATTATACGACAGACTGCATGCATGGTAGTTAACCCAATCACGGTTGGCAACTTTGCTTCCCTCTTTAATTGCACGCCGGTGGGTCAGGCCTCAGATTCTATGACGGCTCCAACGTAAAGGCTTATTGAGAACTTGTTTCAGATCTTGATATTGATACTAAGACTCCTGATTCATGTGATTGTAAAAACTCAAAGTATTGCTATCCTGCTGCTGGTCATGTAATTACTGGCAATTTGAAAATTATTCCTGATTCTAGGATAAGGAATATAATTTCTAAAGGACCGAAATATCGGTTTCCTTCTAAAATTGATTTCAGTAAATGTAGAGATGAAATCGCTGCTTCCTTGAATGAATTCGGTAATCGATGGTGTAAGCGAGAGTATGTTGAGTGTAAAGCCCTAAAGGACTGGAAACTTAGCATTTTAAGACTAGTGAATAAACGCATTTCTTTCTATTCTCAAAATGCTAACTTATTACCTCCTAAGCCCAAGACGTCTTTACGTCATCTTAAACTAGGTATTCAAGAATTTCATAAGAAGTTTGTTTTGGCCCCTGCAGACAAGGCCGCTAACAACGTCGTCGTTGTGTGACGGCTCCACTATGTTAACACGCTTAAGCAGGAGCTTGGTGGTACTAAGGCCTATGAACTTCAGCCTTTGGCTGAAGAGAGAGCTATAGTAGATAAACATGTTTGTCTTTCAGCCACCAAGTTTGCTGTGTGTGTTAACGAAGGCCAAGACAAGCTTCCTACGCTATACTGGTTACCAAAACTTCATAAAAAACCTTACAAAGCACGGTTTATTGCAAATTCTAGTTCTTGCACTACCACCGAACTTTCTAAATTATTAACTTCCTGTCTTACTGCTATTAAAACGCATGTAATTAAATATTGTGATAAAGTCTTTGAAAGATCAGGAAGAAATCTGTTTTGGTCTATAAAAAATTCGAACGAGGTTTTAAATAAATTGAAATCTAGACAGTTTCGTGCTTCTAGTCTGTCTACCTACGATTTTTCCACTCTTTACACTACACTTCCTCATAATCTTATAAAAGAAAAGCTTAATGATTTAATTGAATGGGCTTTTCACAGAGAAGATTCTCTCTATCTTGCATGTAATGTCAGAAATGCATTTTTCACTTCTAAAGAGCATAAGAATTATACACTTTGGTCATGTCAGAAAGTGTGTGATGCCCTCACCTTTCTACTTGACAATATTTATATTAGATTCGGTACTAAGTTATTTAGACAAATTGTGGGTATTCCGATGGGTACTAATTGCGCACCTCTTGTGGCTGATCTGTTCTTGTATTGTTATGAAAGAGACTTCATTTTGTCGCTTTCCATTGATAACCAATCTGAAATTATTGAAGCTTTTAGCTCTACTTCTAGATATTTAGATGATTTATTAAATATTGATAATACCTATTTTGATGGTTTGATCAGTCAGATTTACCCCCTAGAACTTCAGTTAAATAAAGCAAATTCTTCTGATACCGAGGCCCCGTTTTTGGATTTACATCTATCTATTGTAGATGGATTTGTTTCGTGCAAAATTTATGATAAACGCGATGACTTTGATTTTGAGATTGTAAATTTTCCTTTTTTGGATGGTGATGTTCCTCGTGCGCCATCCTATGGCGTTTATATTTCGCAATTAATTCGATTTACTAGAGTGTGTAGTCATGTAACTGACTTCAACACTCGTAATAAATTATTAACGGCTAAACTCCTTAATCAGGGTTATCGGTACCATAAACTACGCAAAGCCTTTTCAAAATTTTATAGACGCCATTCTGATTTAATTTCAAAATTCAATATTGGACTTAAATCTCTTCTGCAACAAGGTCTATCGGAACCCGAATTTTATGGTGATTTAGTATATAAATTCAGAAAAATATATAACCGCAATGACTTCAGCACCCAATTTCGTAAAATCATTCTTCGATATAAAAAGATTGGGTACAACATGGATATTATACGACAGACTGCATGCATGGTAGTTAACCCAATCACGGTTGGCAACTTTGCTTCCCTCTTTAATTGCACGCCGGTGGGTCAGGCCTCAGATTCTATGACGGCTCCAACGTAAAGGCTTATTGAAAATTAAAGAGATAATGTTGGTTGGTGCCTGATGCTCTGTCTCTGGTCGGGCTCATCGGAGTCTAACTGTTGGTTTTCTTTTGCTCCAGCATTTCAGTGGTTTCTTGCTGTCGAGTCCTCACCGTTGTCTCACCTCTGTGGTTCTTTGATTTCTGTGTTCACGGAGATGTTGCACTGATGAGTTAGGAGGCCTTCATGCGGACTGAACAAATTATTTGTCTAAATCGCGACGGAAGTAAGGGCGAGGATTGTGGCCACGTAAAATCGATTTAAGCCCCCCAGTGGAAATCTTCCACTGACCGTTCCAAGGCGGCTCTTCTGTGGCGATTTATTTATGTTGTTGTTTGATACTTACTGTGTGTATCACTTGTGTCTTTTAATTTTGGATGGCCATATTGCCATTTTGTGGGAAAGTAACTGTCCATATGGCCTTCCTTTGTTTAGGTTTCCATTATGGTCTGGTCGCTTAATGTTTGTATTTCTTTCCCTTTGGTGTCTTTTATGGATGGAGTAAGTTAATTGTATCAATTCCTGATCTTTGTTTTACTTCTACTTAGAGAGATAATGTTGGTTGGTGCCTGATGCTCTGTCTCTGGTCGGGCTCATCGGAGTCTAACTGTTGGTTTTCTTTTGCTCCAGCATTTCAGTGGTTTCTTGCTGTCGAGTCCTCACCGTTGTCTCACCTCTGTGGTTCTTTGATTTTTGTGTTCACGGGGATGTTGCACTGATGAGTTAGGAGGCCTTCATGCGGACTGAACAAATTATTTGTCTAAATCGCGACGGAAGTAAGGGCGAGGATTGTGGCCACGTAAAATCGATTTAAGCCCCCCAGTGGAAATCTTCCACTGACCGTTCCAAGGCGGCTCTTCTGTGGCGATTTATTTATGTTGTTGTTTGTTACTTACTGTGTGTATCACTTGTGTCTTTTAATTTTGGATGGCCATATGGCCATTTTGTGGGAAAGTAACTGTCCTTATGGCCTTCCTTTGTTTAGGTTTCCATTATGGTCTGGTCGCTTAATGTTTGTATTTCTTTCCCTTTGGTGTCTTTTATGGGTGGAGTAAGTTAATTGTATCAATTCCTGATCTTTGTTTTACTTCTACTTTGTCTAGCAATAACCTCTTGTTGAAGCTATGCATAAAATAGCCAATAAAACAATATTTCTATGAATGCATTTCATTATTTTGTTCAAAACTCTTGCTTTAGTTTTTCTTAGTTCAGTGGTTAATTTATCACTGTTCTGGATAGGTGGAATATTAAAGTTAAAGCTGTAAATTCTATCAGCCTATAGTTTTTTTTTTTTTTTTTTTTTTTTTTTTTTGTAGCACATATTTTCTGCTTTTGACTTCAATTCATTTTTGTTTTTAGTAAACATGCTAAAGGCTTTCTTTTCCGTAAAGCTGTAAAATATTTTGGAAAGAAAACTGTTTGTTTGCTGTAAGCTACCATGGACGTCTTAAACAATGGCGCATGTTTAAAGATCAACTAAGCTCCAACTTCTTTATAACGGTTATTGGTGACCTTGTCAGGGTTGTGACTGCCTGTTTAAACGGAATAAGGGCCCGATTTACAAGCAAAAGCCAGAATGCATTGCAAGAGATCGCCGGCTTGCAGGTCGTATGCAAGCCAGGCTGACTCGAGAAAATGCCCTGGCTGAGCCAAATCTGTGCAGGAGAAGCAAATCAGAATGGCAAAAGCTAGATGCTTCCAACATAGTTTTCCCCAGTTTGAATCTTGAGACAGTTGCATGTGGTACTTATCAGCTGGACCAGGCTCCGGGTTATATCGAGGAGCATACTACAGAAGAGGGAGACTATGAGATCTGGGTTTACCAGCATTCGGAGAATCTGACATCACGAAAACACGCCTATATAATGTTGACCCCCTTGAACCCCACTTTTATATAGTAAAGTAGAAGTAAAACAAAGATCAGGAATCGATACAATTAACTTACTCCACCCATCAAAGGCACCAAAGGGAAAGAAACACAAACATTAAGCGACCAGACCATAATGGAAACCTAAACAAAGGAAGGCCATAAGGACAGTCACTTTCCCACAAAATGGCCATATGGCCATCCAAAATAAAAAGACACAAGTGATACACATAGTAAGTAACAAACAACAACATAAATAAACCGCCACAGAAACTGGGGTTTACAGGGGTAAACCTTATTTGTCCTATTTCTGCTCTAAAATATAGATTGTGGTTACTCGTTAGAACCGCCTCTTCGAGGAGGTTGTAACGTGTACCCACAATCTATATTTTGAGCAGAAATACGAAAAATATCACAATTTTTCATCTAAAAATTTCGATTTTCGGAGGAAAATTTTACAATGTATTTGTATAGGCGTGATTTCCTAATGAAGAGGGCAGATACAGTCCAGACATAAGTCTCAAACAAAATATAATGTCTGGATACAGCATGATGCAACTGACAAAAAAGATCCTGTAAAGGATTACTACTGTGTATGTGCAGCTGGAAAAAGAACAATCGGCAAGTGTGCACACACAACCAGTATCCTTTATTACTTGGGACACATGGCGCATCAGACTACAATAGATCCACTGCCCAAAGCAAAGAAGTTTAAGTCATCCATATTTAAATAGATACTTTAGATCATCTTTTGTGGTTTAAACATGTAGAAAACTGCACCTTACAAACACAAGGATAGAAATCCATTAAAATGAATTAATAAAAGATTGTATCAGTTGTAAGTCTAACACGATAAAAGAATGAATTTGTCTTTGAAAGTACTTCCATAGGTGTACCACAGGGTGAAAATGAAAAAAAGTCTGTTGGGTTTCTAAAGGTTGTAATTATCCAGAAAGTTAATGCCATGCAAATTAAATACTATATAGCTGTTTATGAACCCAAGATATGCCAAAATACATAAACAGCATTAGTTAGAACGTAATCAAGTTTTTTGCATATTTTGAAAATTTTCCCAAATATGGCTTGTCTGATTTAATGTCCAAAACCAAGTTGTTACCAGTTTCAAACTTTTATGAAATTTTGCGACAATAATGTACACATATGTGGCCTATTTTTATATAAAATGATAGGTTGACAAGAACTGCAACTGAGAAAAAATAAAGTTCAAATGTGCCAAAAAAATAAATATTGAGTAGAAATGTGGGGGTAACTTGAAAGAAATTTAAAGATGCAAGTCCTCATAAGAAGCAAATAAATAAATGTCTATGAACATAATTTGTAACTATTATTGACTGTTTCTATCAGAAAATGTCACATCCAGAATATCCATTTTAGATAGATTTAAAATGGCTTTTTCTGGGGTACCCATACATTGATGTCTATTTTTATTGGAAACCCCTTATTTAAGCAAGGGAAACAGATAAAGGAGGAAATGCATCTTTAGTACAAAGGACCTATCCTATGCTACAACTGTGCATAATATTGTTAGATTCTGTGCGTGGCCAGAGTCCTAAATTTAATATAGGCTGATACTTCACCTTTGTCTTAATATTTACGCACTTCCAGACAAACAATCTTAATTGCACTGACTTTGAAAAGTCCTAAAAAGTGTTGACTGGCTCGCTAAATTCCAAAACAAACACACAAACAAACAATATATTTTTATAGAATTACTAAGAAGATAATGTAATTATAAAGGTGTGATGCGGATGACCCGTTTACCATGTCTAATTCAGGTTCGTTCATTAGGCAAATGTGAGGTTTGCAAGGGTTTATTTTTTCTTATATCTGCTCCAAATGTACATTGCGGATACCTATTCAAATACAGTCGACACTTGTTATCTCGAACTTCACGGGACCAGATAAAAAAATTCGAGTTATCCGTAGTACGAGATAACCAAAGTGTGACGTCACATGCATGCCGGAGGCCATTATTTGCCGTGATATGCTTGGTTATTCTAGAGTAATAGCACCTTACATGCACAGCCTATTTGAAAGTACTGGGGCTTGTCGAAGTATAGCGATTATAAAAGCTTTCTCTCGTGTTTTGTTGTCTTTTAAATTCTTGCAAATTCGGGTATATACGGTAGTCCCTTGTCGAGAAAGCTGGTCACGAGCCATCTTTTTAGGATCTACACTGTTTGTATGTGCATCGGGACAAGGGACAGTACTCAATTTTGACACTAATGACGATTACGTAAACCAACTGTAGTAGGCCAGACTGGGGCAGAGACTAGGGAGCGTCCAGTCACTATCCCACTCTGGTCTTACCTCGCGTTGTGTTTTACATTAGTAAACATTGACAGACAGACTGCATTGAAACAACCAAGTTTCGTATCACTGGACTTGAGGCCTGATGGACATAAGGGGTGGAAAATACCACTGAGTGTATTTAAAAGCTCTACAGTTTTATTTACAAAATACAATGTTTCTTACAAATACTACATTTTTACAAACTTTTGTACAATGACACTACAAGATGTTTAAATGCGCCTATTTACAAGACTACATAAAACATTCATTTGCATTGTTTAACCTACAGGGATTGGGACACTGTCGGTTCCAGTGGGAAGGGACTGTTTTTCAGCAGAGTAGACCTTCATCATTTCTGATGAAGGCGTACCCTGCTGGGGTACTGGTTTTCACCGCACCGTCAGACACTGGTTTAAAATGACACATTGTATTTCATTAATTTAAAACAAAACTGGTAAGTTATTTCAGATAACTAAATACTAAATTTAACATTTCTTTACAATTAATTTATCAATCAACTTTGTTTTCATTGATTAGAAATGTACAATTAACAAAGTTTGACACACGAAACCATTTCATGCGAGTCGTTTTGACTACTTTTGCATATTACTACTTTCAAGGGAAATAACTCTTACATACCAGTAATTTACAAGTTAAAGCTTTCTTAATACAATACACGTTTCTATCACACAACCAATTAAAGAGCCTGGTCATACCTTATTGTACATTAATACAAATCAGAGCCGCCTTTTATCACGGAAATCTTGGAAACCATTGAAACGAGAAGGTGTTAAGATCAAAGGTTGAGCACCGCGTCTTTATTACACGCACGTGATTTTTGTAACAGCGGTAAAGGTATTGTTTGTGCTAATTTTTATTACGAAAGCAACTGGGCATTGGAAAATTAAAACCATTGTGAGTATTGATGGACTGTTTTGTAAATTCTTTAACTGAAAGACAAGCGGCATCGTTTTTTCGTTGTTTTTTTATTATTATTATTATTATTATTATTATTATTATTATTATTTTTCTTCTTTGCATCATGAATTTCGGTTCGAGGAACGCGGTAGTAAAGTCAATAAAAATATATTCAGGGACTGAAAATGATGGGCGAGATAGCCGAAGTGTCGACTTAAAATAGTTCGACACCTGCGAAGTTGAAATACAATAAATATATAGGGAACATACACGGGACTTAGACATTGGTTCGACATAAGTGATATGGTTGAGATAGGCGAGGCCGAGATAACGAGAGTCAACTGTATAATGGTAATTTTATCACCAAAATATGAATATTTTCTAAAAAAAATTAATCATATATTTTTCATATTTCTGCTTAAAACATAGATAGTGCGTACTCATTAAAAATGCCTCAGCTAGGCATTTATAACAAGTATCCACAATCTATGTTTTACTACAAACCTAGAGTTCTGCTCTAAATAATGTCAATGGAGCGTGTTCGGACACCGAAATTTTATCACCGCTGCCGGGGATCGAACCCGGGGCCTCTAGCATCAGAGGCAAGTGCACTAACCACTGAGCTATCACGCTCCACTCTGGGGCATGGTTGGCAGGATTTATGTAGGTGGCCACTTAACATTGCTACATATACTAAATATCTAAGCTCATGGCCTTATGGTTTCCGAGAAGAAGAGTTTTGAAGTTGTTTTTTTTCCAGTGTCAGTCTATGGTTAATAAGGCCCGGGACGTGACCAATTTGGAACCGGGAGCATGGTTGGCAGGATTTATGTAGGTGACCATTTAACATTGCTAGTCAGAGAACATACCATACTAAATATCTAAGCTCTGGGGCTTACCACATAACTAAAAATATGGAGTGCACACGTTTTCTGAGCCAGACTAGCTAGTTTCGGCCAGTGACCCTCAGATATTTTCAAAATTCCACAATGGAATCAATGATTCCAAAGGACAAGAAAATATAATCTACACTATGATGTAGGGCAGGGAGATGTTTTACCGCCGCCACACACTCCCACACACCAGCTGTAGTGAAGGTAAATATGTTCTATAAAAGGGTTATCCTTTGGAAGCAAGGAATTCACCACAGAACTAAAATATGGAGTCTGTTCCATTATAATAAGTCTATGGGGCCTAAACTTATGAGCCCCGGGGCGTGGCCAATTTGGACACGAGGGGACTGATTGGCAGGATTTACGTAGGTGAACACTTAACATTGCTACATACTAAATATTTTAGCTCTTGGCCTTATTGTTTCAGAAAAGAAGATTTTTTAAGTTTGTTCCATTATAAGTCTATTGGTCCTAAGCTAATGAGACCAGGGCGTGGTAAATTTGGACCCTAGGGGCATGGTTGGCAGGATTTACGTAGGTGACCACTAAGCGTTGCGCTACATAATAGATATCTAAGCTCTGGACCTTATGGTTTCAGAGTAGAAGATTTTTCAAGTTTGTTCCATTATAAGTCTATGGGAGCTAATGCTAATGAGCCCCGGGGTGTGGCCGATTTGGACCCTAGGGACATGGTTGGCAGGATTTATGTAGGTGATCACTTGACGTTGCTGCATACTAAAAATCTAAACTCTGGGCCTTCTGGTTTCCGAGAAGAAGATTTTTTCCCATTATACGTCTATGGGAGCTAATGACCATCGGGACGTGGCCAGTTTGTATTCCAGGGGTATGATTGACAGGATTTATGTAGATGACCACTTAAAGTTGCTTCACACTTAATATCTAAGCTCTGGGCCTTGTGGTTTCAAAGAAGAAGATTTTTGAAGTTTTTCCAAAATAAGTCAATGGGAGCTATGGCCAATAAGGACCCGATGGGCAGGATTGGCAGGATTTATGTAGGTGTCCGCTTTACGTTGCTACATGCTAAAAATCTAAGCTCTGGGCCTTGTGGTTTCAGAGAAAAAGATTTTTGAAGTTTTTTTCCCACTAAGTCAGTGAGAGCTAATGAGCCCCGGGGCGTGGCCAATTTGGACCCCGGATTTATGTAAGTGACCACTTGACGTTGCTAAATACTAAATATCTAAACTCTGAGCCTTCTGGTTTCAGAGAGGAAGAATTTTGAAGGTTTTCCCATAAAACGTCTATGGGAGCTGTATGTTGCCATGGCAACCAGAATTCCATTCCGATCAGCCCGAAAAACTTATGCAGCCACCACCACAGCCCCCTACTTGACAATGCTTCACATGAAATTTGATCAAGATTGCCCAAGGGGTATCAGAGGTACACTTATTTGAATTTATGGACGAAAGACGGACGACGACGGACGGCGGAGCATCAGCATACTATAAGCTCACCAATGAGCCTTCGGCTCAGGTGAGCTAAAAAGTCCGCGTCATTCAGAAACAGTATCGGAATTGTTACTGGTGATACGCCAAATGACATTCATACACCAGGACCAATGATATGGGTAGTTAGTCCCTAGCACTCACCAGAGACACAATCCTCAGCACATTCAGCTGTGGAAATGATTAAATGGTCCGTGGGAAGAAAGAAACTTTGTAAATGTCAGTTCTTGCAGTAGGTGTCTGAAACGCCTGCAATGAATGATTTCTACAGCGCCTAGCTGAATGAACAAGGTCTGTTGGAATACTAGCAGCACCCTTTAGACCTTTGTATAATAGAATGAGCCTACTCTCTCTTCCCCTTTTCTTGAGAGACTCCCATTTTGATTTTCCTATTACTCAAGCCATACTCCGAATTTCAAATCAATAATTTGCTTGTTACAAATCTAGCAGCTCTATTCTGAACTTTTTTCAATTTCTTCATCAAGGACCACTCCATTGAGGTACCAGATACAATACCATATTCAAAGCTTGGGCGCACAAATCCTTTATATGCCGCCTCTTCATTCAAAGTCCTGAGGACACAGATAATTTCGTCTCTGGAAACCAAGCTTTCTATTTGCCGTAGTACACATGTCGCTTATGTATGCGTTCCATCTCAAGTCGTGTGCGTGTGTGTCAAAAGCCTTCTCAAAGTCCAGAATAAATGTGTCCACCAAATATTTTACCCAATCATTAATGACCATGCTCAACTGAGTTTCACAACTATGCCTTTTCCTAAATGCATATTCTCTGACTGTTCATCCAAGTGGGCCATGATGTTTGAGCAGACTGTATATTCAAGCAATTTACATGTAATGCAAGTCAGGAACACAGGGCGATACTTACGAGCAAGAGCCCTGTCTCATTTTGAAAGATTGGACAAATGTTCGCTAGAAGCCATTCTTTGGGGATTTCACCCGTATCAAGAGACTGCTGGAACAGTTGTGCAAAAACTGGACCTAGCTCATTTGCCAGTTCCTTCAGGACTCTAGGATGAAGCTCATCATGTCCTAAAGCTTTAGGTGGATACAAGCCTTTAAGTAACTGGATCACTCCCTCTGATGACACAGCAATACTAAACATGAAAGGACCGATCTTCCTTCATTGAATGCATCATTAAATTGTCCAACTAGTTCCTCTGCCCTTTAACCCAGCAGGCACACGTCGCTTGGGCAACGTCAAATCAACGTCGGTGCAACGTCAAGACATTGCATCGACGTTGATGTGACGTTGCATGAACATCATGACGACCTACTGACGTTGATATGACGTCACAAGTACGTCATATGCCTGCTGGGTAAGAGTCTGATTCAGCAACTCCATTCCCTCCTCACTTCTTTCTTCTTATCTCTAGAATGATCCAGAGAATCAAAAATACAGACCTACTAGTTGTATTAGGGGATATGGTTTTCGGTCGAAGTCTGAATGAAAGAAGTTATCAAATCAAAGCTCTCATTGACAGACCAAGCATTTGAATTACCATTAAAGTATTCCTCCTCTGTAAATCTTAGCGCATTCTTCCTTATAGTTTCATAGTAAACTTTTGGATATGAGTACACCTTCCGCCGAGGTTTCTTTACAGGTGGAATGAAGACTTTTAAAAATACGGAAACAACAGTATGATCATGTAGTTTGTCTGGAGATTTACTATCTCCAGATTGTCCTGGTAAAGTTGTGAGAATCAAATCCAAAATGTTCTTATCACGAGTGGGAATTTTTGTTTGATTTGAGGTTTAACGTCCCCGTCAACACTGTAAAGGTCATTTTGGAGACGTTGCTTCCAATTTTGTTGGACTTTTACCCGACATTGAGATGAAATGACATCTCAAGCCCTGTCGCCCAATGAAACTAATAGGGTTTATTAGCATGGACGGTCCGCCTCGCACCACGTTTCCTGGACAGGCTTAGATCCTCTAAGCGGTTTACCAGTACTAGTGTGCGGGCCGGATTCAGCTCTGCGTGGAAGCATCATGCAGCCCATATATTTCTTCAAGCCCCTATGGGCGGGGGCCGATCACGAGTGGGAAAGATAACAATTTGTTTTAAGCCATGATCATTCATAATGTCAATTAATATTTCGTCTGCTTAGTGCAATAACGTTGTAAGTGCAAAATGGCAACTTTTCAGGAGAGACAAAAAACTGTTTCATTAAAGAATGGCATAGAAAACCATACTATAAGCTGGTTTCTTAACTTCATGGCGATTTCTTTCATTTGTGTGTGATATTTATTGTTGAATACATGACGTTTGAAAAGAAATATTTAGCTTTTAAGGGTTGATACACCATTTCTGCACCGAGTGTTTTTGGTGCAAAAATGGTGCAAGTGCATTCAGCGCTAAAACGGTGTAAACGTACAAACCTCATTTCTTTCCCTTTTAAATGATAAAGCAGTAAATTAAAGGCAGTGAGTAGGTAATAGGTCACATTTTATACATTCTACATGGTACTTACATGCTTATTCTGAAATATCAAGCAGCAGGATTCAATATTTTTGAGGTATTAAAAAACTTTGTGCAAAAATGGGGTAAGTGCACTTACACTGTTTTTGCGCCAACATTTTTTCTAAAAGTCAGAGCAAAAACGGTGTAACTGACAAAAAATTTCCAAAATGCTGAAATAAATCATGATTTAGGCAGAATCCAGCTGCAGTACTTATTTACCAAGTGTGTCAAGTCCTAAGGCACCCATTTATGCAAAAAAAAACTATTTTGGCCAAAATGTCAGTTACACCGTTATTGCACTCAGCAGACGATTTGTCCTTCGGACTGGCTCAGCTAAATTTCATAGCAACCTAGCTGAGGTAATGGCCGGATTCACCCGACCCAGTATATGTAGATAGACATTTGTTTGAATTGAAGTTTAATGTCCCCGTCAAAATGATTTAGGTCATTTTGAAGACACTTTTAATTTTGTGGGACTTTACCCGACATTGAGATATGACATCTCAAAGCCCTGCCACCCAATGAAACCAATAGGGCTCATATGCGTGGACGGTCCGACCCGCACCACTTTGCCCGAGCAGGATTAGTCCTTCTATGCGGTTTGTGGCCACGTAAAATCGATTTAAGCCCTCCCCTCCCCCCCCCCCCCCCCCCCCCCCCCAGTGGAATTCGTTTCCGCTGACCGTTCCAAGGCGGTCGTGGTCTGTCGTGGTTTATTTTTGTTATGGTTTGTCTTTGTGTGTTTGTGTCGCTTATATTATTTTATTTTGGATAGCCTATTGGCCATTTTGTGGGAAAGTTACTGTCCTTTTGGCTTTCCGCTATTGATGTTTCCATTAGGGTATGTTGTTTCATGTTTGTATTTCTTTCCCTTTGGTGTCTCTGATGGGAGCTGTGGGTTGATTGTATCGATTCCTGATCATTGCCCACACTTCAATTTTTTAACAGTATCCATGTGTGGTAGGTTTCAGCTCTGCGTTGAAGCACCATGCAGCCCAATCTATTTCTCCAAGCCCCGATGGGCAGGGGCCCAAGATAGATAGACATAAAACTAGCCAGGAATTTTATATCATTACCATATATACTAGCAGGAATACTAAACTAGAGGACAATGGTGGTCCAATATCGCTCACCTGAGCTATCAGACTTGAAGTTACGCACAACTACAACCTCCACTACAGGTCACCTCAAGCTGTCGACAATGGTACCCAAGTTTGACCAAATTTCATTGATTCGTTCACGAGAGTGGGTGCAGACAAGCCAAATGGACATTTTTAGTGGGGTGTGCCCTTTGAAATAAGGCCAAAGTCACCAAAATGTAATCAGATATTTGGTCGGTTGCAATGATATAGTGTACCAAATTTCATCGATACGTTTATGAGGTAAGGTGCAAACAAGCCAAAATTAAACATGTGTCCTTGAAAATAAGGTCAAGGACAAATTGTGGCACCATTTTCAGGCCACTACGTGATGGTGACCATATGGCATTTTGAATGCATTAACACTCACAGTAAAAGGTTTTAGACCCCGTTTTTGCCTGTATTGGACGCAGTGATCTGTATGTGGCCCGAAGGCGTACATTAGTGAGCACGACTAATGGCCAGAAACGTTGTTTTCAAACTGAGTTGCATAGAGCTCTGCGTTTTATTCAAGTTCCCATAGCACCCCACCCCAGTATCTAAAAGAGGCCTCAGTTTTGGCTCGTTGTATTGTCCCAATCATTACGATGTGTTGCAGGATAGCAGGAGCTAAAACGGCATATTCAAGGCTACATACTTAATCTTCTTTTCCCTATTTCATTTTTCAAAGAAATACGCTATTTCCTTGAACACTGAAGGCTTATAGCAAGCAATATACTCTTCAGAGTTTCCATGAAATTTTGAAAGTACCGAGTCACATAGACATCTGTCTATTTTGCAAGTACCTACCCTACCCTACCCTACCCTAGATCATATTTGGCCATTTCCTCAGTTGGGTGGCTGGCTAAATTTAGAATTTAGCTTTAAAAGAAGAAAATAAGTCCTTAAAACTATATTCAATCTGATTAGCATAGGTATACTTAAAGCATACTTCCGAGTCCGAATCTACATTGTACGGGTTTTTAACTCCTCTGCGGTCTTGGCAGCTACTGCAGACGAGTGCAGACTATTCCACTGAGGAAAAGTTCTGGGAAAAAAGAATGCTGTGGGGTATCTACGATTGTGTTATTTACTTTTGATGCCCTTGTTTGCGTTGAAACTGTCACAGGGGTCAACTATTTATCTTTATCTAGAGACACTATACCAGAGTGTATCTTATAAAAGAAGGTTAAAGAGGATTGCTCGCGACGGGCCTCAAGGGACGGCCACTCCAACTCGTTAAGCATGTCACCGACGCTACTCTTATTTCGCAATTGCCGAAATGTCCGAGCTGCTGTCCTCTGAACCTTCTCAAGCTGTTGAATCTGATTGTGAACATGGGGATGCCAAATGGGTGATGCATATTCAAGTTGAGGGCGGACCAATGCTTATATGCTAGGTGCAGCCAAATTACATCTTAGGAATCCTAAAGTTCTAGTCGCTTTTGATGTAATCTCTGAACTATGATGACCCCATTAAAGATCATCAGTGATGGTCATACCGAGATATTTGGCAGATTGAACCAGCTCCAAAGTTTGCTGGAGCAGTGAATAATCAAACTTAATCTGATTGGCAGAAAGATGCAGTGACATCCTCATCGAATGCCATTTTGGCACATTGAATTTCATCTACGGACAGCTGACCTGATATTATCGGGGTGATCATTTATGAATACTAAGAAAAGGACCGGTCCAAGTACCGAACCTTGTGGGACACCAGGTAAAACAGGGACTGGATCGGACGCTTGGCCATCAAGTACAACTTGTTGTGTGCACCTCGAGAGTCATGAGCTAATCCACCTTCTTATTCCATAGTATTCCAGTTTGTACAACAGCCTTCTGTGAGATAGCTTGTTAAAGGCCTTGGCAAAGTCCATGATTAAGTCAGTCTGTTTGTGGCCACGGTTAATAACCGTATCCAGATTGCTTACAAGGTCATGGTAAAATTTTACTAATTGGGTTTCCCGCTTACATACATCTGTTGCAAAACTCTAGAGTATATACTAGTTAGCCATATTAACAAGCACCTGGCCTTTGAAAGCATTCTTGCTGACTGCCAACATGGTTTCCGCAGTCATAAGTCTTGTGAATAAAAATCTAAAAATGAGTTGTCCTTTGAGATCAGCGTGAATATTCTGAGAAATCAGAAATAAATTATTGGTTTAGACTCATATTCTAGACAGGATTTTAATTATTTGGATCCCATTTTGATTTATATCAGTCTGAATCGACAGCCTTTTCGAAATTCGCAAAATTGCAGAATGTTTCCTCTGGCTTTCTTTGCCGGATCATTACAGGGTCACTGATGAGGCTTTATTAGCCGAAACTACGTAGTATGACCCATCTTCTTTCTTATGAATGTTTTCATTGCTCTTAAAGGAACTCATTTTTGATTTTTATTTGCCTTCACTGCAGCTGGTGTTGTGCCGTGTGGCGGCCGTAAAACGTCTCCCCGTACCATAGTGCAGTTTATATTTTACTTTTGGTCCTTTGAGACCAGCGTGAATATTCTGAGAAATCAGAAATAAATTATTGGTTTAGACTCATATTCTAGACAGGATTTTAATTATTTGGACCCCATTTTGATTTATATCAGTCTTTGAATCGACAGCCTATTCGAAATTCGCAAAATTGCAGAATGTTTCCTCTGGCTTTCTTTGCCGGATCATTACAGGGTCACTGATGAGGATTTATTAGCCGAAACTACGTAGTATGACCCATCTTCTTTCTTATGAATGTTTTCATTGCTCTTAAAGGAACTCATTTTTTATTTTTATTCACAAGACTTTTGACTGCGGAAACCATGTTGACAGTCAACAAGAATGCTTTCAAAGGCCAGGTGCTTGTAAATATGACTAACTAGTATATACTCTAGGGTTTTGCAACAGATGTATGTAAGCGGCACTGGTCTATAATTTGCAGCATTATATTTTTCTCCTTTTTTATAGACTGGAGTAACATTTGCTTGATACAGCGCCCTGAGCAAATGTTTCATTAAAGATACAGGCCAGCAGATGAGAAATTTCAGCACTACATTCTTTAAGCACTCTGGCATTCGGCATCAGGTTGTCCGACCTATATGCCTTTTTGTATTTTGAGCTTATCTAACAGTTTAGCGGCCCCCTTGGGTCACCTGTTATGTTCCCCATATGGGGAAACGGACTATTACCTTTTGGTGGAAGCTCACAATCAGATTCACTAGTAAATGCAGACTGAAACTGTTTGGGAAAACGCTCATATTTTGAATAACATGATAAATTCCAGCTTAAGTCCAAACGACAGAGTTATAAGAACCTGACATTTTGGTGATACTACACTATGCGTCAAGGCTCTAAACGATACAAAGGTGGCTTAACTGACCCGTGAGAGTCTGCGTTCATTGTGGTTCGAGTTATGGCCTTTGAACGTTCAATTTTTCGCAATTATGGGTGCCTATGTTCTATAAAAGGGTTATCCTGTGGAAGCAAGGAATACACCTTAGAATCCATTGATCCCAAAGGACAAGAACGCATAAACTGCACTATGATGAAGGGCAAGAAGTTTTTTTTACGGCCGCCACACATTCTCTTAACACATACTGTAGTGACGTCAAATATGTTCTATAAAAGGTTATCCTCTGGAAGCAGGGAATACACCACCGTACTGAAAACTAACTACGAGACTGACAGAATCATCTTCCATTGTACAACAGGCTGTTAGTCCCGCATGAGCACGTTTTAGCAACATTTCCAGACCTCTATAGTACCATTCCAAGCCGGTTCTTCTGTTGTGGTTTATTATTGTTATAGTTCGTCTTTGCATGTATGTATTGCTAGTACCTTTTTATGTCCCCGGTAGCAATAGCTTATGTCCCCGGTAGCAACAGCTGGGACATATCGTTTTTGTCCTGTCTGTTTGTTTGTTTGTTGGTTGGTTTGTACGTGGACAACTTTAACTTTGGTCATAACTTTTGAACCGTTGGAGGTAGAGTATTCATATTTGGCATGAAGGTTCCTTGTGACAAGAGCTTCACATTTATGCAAAAAAAAATTGACCTGTGACCTTGACCTTTTATCCTACTTAAAAGAAAAAAATAACATTGGTCATAACTTTTATACCGCTTGAGATACAGCCTTCATATTTGGCATGTATGTTCCTTGTGACCAAAGCTTTGCATTCATGCAAAAAAATTTGACCTGTGACCTTGACCTTCACCTTTGACCTACTTAAAATAAAAAAATATCATTTTGGTCATAACTTTTGAACCATTTGAGATACAGCCTTCATATTTTTCATGTAGGTTCCTTGTGACAAGAGCTTTACATTCACACATAACATTTTGACCTATGACCTTGACCTATGACCTACATAAAAGAAAATGTTAACAGTCATAACTTTTGAACCGTTTGAGATACAGCCTTCATATTTGACATGTAGGTTCCTTGTAACAAGAGCTTTACATTCATGCAAAAAATTTTTACCCGTGACTTTGACCTTTGACCTACTTAAAAGGAAAACAATTACATTTTGGTCATAACTTTCCAACCGTTTGGGTTAGGGCCTTCATATTTGGCATGTAGGTTCCTTGTGATGAGCTTTACATTCATGCAATCTTTTTACCATGACCTTGACCTACTTAAAAGAACAAATAAAATTGTTCATAACTTTTGAATCATTTAAGATAGAGCCTTCATATTTGGCATGTAGGTTCCTTGTGACAAGAGCTTTACATTCACGCACAATATTTTGACCTGTGACCTTGACCTATGACCTACTTTAAAGAAAAAAATATTATTGTTCATAACTTTCGAACCCTTTAAGATAGAGCCTTCATATTTGGTGTGTAAGTTCCTTGTGCCAAGGACTCCCCACTCAAACCAAAAATCTTGACCTGTGACCTTGACTTTGAACTGCGACCAACTTTGAAAGAAAATGACCATGCCCAGGAACATGTTCGTGTTTCACAAACACATCTTGTTATTTTGGACCATTCGGCCATTTTGTGGGAAAGTAGTTGTTCTTTTGGCTTTCTGCTTGTCAAGTTTCATTTCAGAGTCTTGGATGGGAGGTGTGAGTTAATTGTAACGATTCCTGATCATTGCCTTCACTTCTATTTGTCTATGTGAAAGTGACAAAATCACAGTTTGACTGCATTAACACACCAAGTTGAGAAATATGACCTCTTTCTTGGCTTCCAGTGAACGCAGCCATCTGCAATTTACCTTGAAAGCGTACTTCAGGGGTGAGAACAGTCCAAAAATCTCAATCCTGAAAATCTGCTTTTTGAATCCTGAAGTGACCCTAATGGTATCTTGAAATCAAAAATAAATGGGTTTACCCTTCCAATATCAATGGAGATTAGTTCCTTCATGCTTAGTTGTAGCGCTAACCATTTAATTAAGACATGTTAAAACTTCAAATGGACAATAATAAATGACAATTTATACACCTCATGTCAAAGCTCTCAATCCTGAAATCAGGATTAATCCTGAACTTTCTCACCCCTGGTACTTTAGTGAGCACGACTAATGGCAAAAAAAAAAATATATATTTTTTCGCCCTACAGGTAGCTTTTCAGTGTCCACAGATCCCAGTGTTCAAAAGAATTCGGTATTTTCTAGTGTCCCAATCCCCACGATTTGATATTATGGGTGATGGCAGAGGACATAAAGGCCTATTCAATCTCTCTGCTTTATTTCATTTTTCAGAGAAATATGGACAAAGTTTATTTTCTTTGAACTCTAAGGGGTTATAACAAACAAGATGCTCTCTGTGTCGGCACGAAATTAATCAAGCACTGACTCACCTAGACATGATAGCAGCATGCAACTTTTCAGATTAATCTAAGTCCAAATGATTTGAATTATAAGAGCCAGAATTTTTGGTGGTACTTCAATATGTCGTCGAATTTTGGCACTATTTTCATGCCTCTATGTGATGCTGACCAAATTACAAAGCTCACAGTATAAGGTTTGAGGTTTCCTTTCTTGGTCTCGAGTGAATACAGTAATCTGTATTTTGCCCAAAGGCGTACTTTAGAGAGCACGACTAACGGCAAACTATGTTGTTTTCGCCCTGTGATGTGCACAGCTGCTTTCAATTCCCAGAGATCCAAGTGTTTAAAAAGAGCCCTTAATTTTTGTACTATCTAGTGCCCCAATCCTCACGACTTTTTTTTTCAGGACAGCAGGGAACATAACGGCCTATTCAAGGCTACAAATTTATCTCTTTTTTTTTTTTTTATTTCATTTTTCGGAGAAACAGGGAAAAATTATTTTCCTCGAACGGTAAATGCTTATAACAAGCATGATACTCTTTAGAGCGCGATGAATTTATGTAAGCACCAAGACACGTTGACATGCTAGCTACTTGGTAATTTCCAGCTTTAATCAAAGTCCAAACAAGCGAGTTGTGATAGATGTTTTGGTGGTACATGTACTGCAATATGCCTGAAGGCTCTTAACAATATATACAAATGAAAGGTGACTTTATTGAACCGGTGTCAATGTTGCATCCTTGAAAAGTTGTATGGGACAATTGATGGTGGTCTTCATTAACCAAATCACATTTGAAAACTTTGCTTCCCTCTTTAATCGCAAGTCGGTGTGTTGGGCCTCAGATTCTATGATGGCTCTGGTCTAAAGACTTACTTAAACTTTTTTAAGTGATGTCGGTAAGTGCCTGATGATCTGTCACAGAGTCCCGTTTTTTTTTTTTTTTTTTTGTATTTTTTTTTTTTGCTTTGTTTTGTTTTTTCAAAGGGGCATAACGTTTTATTTGGTGAACCTCAAAACTAGATCACTATGTCAGAAACAGCCCCTCATAAAGCTTTCAAAGAGGTATCATATGGTACAAGTTTTAGTCAGAATGTAAGTCTTGTGAAGGTAAGTATGTGTGTGAAGTTTCAAGAGTGAAAGGCAAATACTTTATGACCAAGGTTAGGTGTTCTGGTTAAGGCAAAATGTAGACCTTGTGATGGTAAGTATGTGGGTGAAGTTTCATGAGAGTAGGGCAAATACTTTGTTATGACTGAGGTTGTGTTCTTGGTTAAGGTGTGAGAAACACATGGACAAAGCAATATAGCTAAGGCACTTTGTCAGAATATAGGTCTTGTGATTGTAAGTACATATGTGAAGTTTCATGAGACTAGGGCATTTACTTTTGAAGTTATGACTGTGGTTGAGTTTTTTGGTTAAGGCGTGAGAAACACACACACAAAAGCATTATAGCTATGGTCCTTTGTCAGAGTGTATATCTTGTTATGGTAAGTATATATGTTTAGTTGCACAAGAGTGGGGCAAATACTTTTGAAGTTATGACCATGTTAGTTTTTTGGTTAAGGCTTGACAAACACAGACAAAAGCAATATAGTTATGGCCCGTGTAGGGCCCTAACAATATGCACTGCTCCACATCATTGTCTAACTATATATCAAGTTTCAGCTTCATCGAATGTTGATTGTAGGAAACAAAATAATTACAGAAATATTCAAAGGGGCATAACTCTGTAAATATTTGGTGAACCGTAACCTCGAAACAATATGCGCTACATCATCTCATAGTCTTACTAGCTATCAAGTTTCAGATTGATCCGATGAAAGTTTACAGACAAATGGATGGACAGATAGACAGATGCCGACCCTGTAACATAATATGACCATTTTTATACCCCCGCAAACGAAGTTTGAAGGGGGTATATAGGAGTCAGCTTGTCGTCGTCTGTCGTCGTCGGTCCGTTACAAAAAACTTTAACATTGCTCATAACTTCCTTATTCTTTGACCGATTTCTTTAATATTCACACACCACACACCTTGCCACTAGTACTTAAGATTGATATACACAAACCTGACCTTGACCTTTACGTTGACCTTCCTCAAGGTCAAATACTTGTAAAAATTTGTCTGACAGCGCATGCGGGGGTATAATTGGTGCCCGTTAGGCGGCAGCTCTAGTTTTTTTCAAAACAGGCATATAAAAATAGGTTATGTTTATAATGCTTTGAAATGGACACAGAACTCTACATTTTGATGAGTAATAAGGAGAATCACTGTGGGACACATTGAGGATCTTACATGAGTGGTCATGTATTGGTTTCTGGTCAACTCGTACCTAAGTCAACTCGTACCTTAGTCAACTCGTACCCGAATTTGGTCAACTCGTACCTTAGTCAACTCGTACCTAAGTCAACTCGTACCTTAGTAAAAATAAAATTTGTTTTGGGGTAAGTTTGGCTTAAGTACACATATATACAGGTCAACTGTATGGTCTATGCAGACTCCTGATCCTTTTCCCGACGATGAAGATGATACATAGTGTGTGCATGACGCCATTACGCACGTGCGCCAAAATGGCGCCTTTCATGTGTATGACCCCCATATCCCTTAAGCCAGACATAATTTATGGGTGCTCGTTAGAACTATCCCTGTGGGGCAGCTCTAACGAGTGCCAACAATCTATGCTCCAGAGGGATGTGATTGATACATAACACCATGCTCAACATAAGACGAACTTCATATGTAAATATGTAAATGAAAATAACGAGAAAAATATAATTGTAGAACTTACATTTCATGCTCAGTTGCAAATAAAATGTAGTTATACAATTATAATTTGTTCTCATATATGCTCAAAACATAAATGTTGGCTAACATAAATGTTGCATATTCCTTATTCCTGTTACTTTATGATAACACACCCGTGCAATATAGTGCCTTTCACATCTCCAAAATGGCAAATATTCTTACGAACATCCGTGTTTTTTTTTCTTATTTATACTTCAAACATAGGCTTTGATCTTTAGTTGGAACGACTCTAACGAGTACCCTCAACCTATGTATTGGAGCATAAATAAAGAAAGATAATGTATACCCCCGTAAACCTGAGTTTCTCTATATAAAGTGAGGTTTAGGGGTGTGCCCATTGCACGGACAAAACCGGTTACATGTCGGCGAGTATAAACACAGCGGGATGTACAGGTAGCACAATAAAAATAAATTCAGTTATTTATATAATTTTATTGCTTAAATTATAAACATTCGTTATACCGTTTAACTAACAAACTCTTAAATAAAAACAATCATCACGAATGCAAGCCTATATGAATTTGTCCCTCTTAAAACCCACTTTTATATATAAATAGTAAAACTGGGATTTAGTTTTAAGTTTTGTCAGAACAAAAACAGCCGCTCGCCGGCAAAATTAAAGCAATTAAAATTAGTCTTTAATGAAGGACGATTAGATTAAACTAATACCGATAATCGTTTTTTTACACCAACATTAATCGGTACATGATTAACTAAAGTGTTAATTAAATTAACCCAAATGGAATCTTCCATCTTATATATTTCGAAATTTAGGGGTGTCAGGTTGTGTTTTCAAAATTTATTCGGGAAGTGGCTATACTTTTTCAAACAGCGTCCGCCTTGTTCTGCGGCATCTGATCTGGGCATTCAGTGTTTGACTACCCAAATGGAATTTGCCATCTTATATATTTCGAAATTTAGGGGTGTCAGGTTGTGTTTTCTTCAAAATTTATTCGGGAAGTGGCTAAACTTTTTCAAACAGCGTAGGCCCTGATCATACGACGCCGTGTTCTGCAGCGTCTGATCTGGGCCTGCAGTGTTTGACAAGGCATCCCTTTGTTGGTATCTGATACTGAATGGGTTAAAAGTGAATAATAATAAAATAATAATAATAATAATGATAATAATTATAATAACAATAATAAAAATAATAATAGCTAGAGCAGGTTGATGGCGCGCCATCGCATATCCCCGCGTTCTGCGGCGTCGGATCTGGGCCTGCAGTGTTTGACAAGGTACCCCTTTGTGGGTTTCAGGGACGGAATGGGTTTAAAGTGAATAATACTAATAAAATAATAATAATAATAATGAGAATAAAAAAATAATAACTAGAGCAGGTTGATGGAGCGCGATCGCAAATCCCCGCGCTGTGAAAACCATGTTACAATAAAAGGACCCAAAGTACTTTTTTCTGGCCTCCGGTGAACTCAAGACATGTCTCGGGGCAAGTTATAACCCATTTCAACTATTGTTCGGCAAAAAAAATAGAGTTCCCCACCTACCCCTGGGGTACGAGTTGACCAAAATAGGTACGAGTTGACTAGGGGGTACGAGTTGACCAAAGAACGGGTACGAGTTGACCAAAAACAGGTACGAGTTGACTCAGGTACGAGTTGACTTAGGTACGAGTTGACCAGTTACCCATGTATTACTGAATTTATTAAACAAGTTGAGGAAAAGGGATAAAATGTGAGGCTTTGACGAGATTTTATCCCTTTTCTTCAACGAGTTTAATATGCAAGATTCTATTTATCATATGACATTTAAAACGCATTTTATTCACGATTGTTTAACAAAAATGTCAATATTCCACAATTACTAAACACAACGTTGTTAAGGAAGTCATACATGTAACATTACGGGGCGTAACTAACTAATTTGCACATTTAATCCACTAGTGGATTATCGAATTTAATACATGGCATTATTACATTCTCATATGATAAATTCATTAACAATACGGATCATATATAAAACCCAGACACACAGAACTGGATATCATGAATTTAATAATTCCAATGCTTTGCAATGAAATTCAATGAACAGAAAAAAAAATTGGCAAACATATGAATGACAGAATAAGTTATCTGTAGCCTGATGACTAATTAACTCTTAACACTTATCCTGTTGAATAATTAATTTAGCCACACCCATTCCTGACTTTGAACCAATCAGATTACTTGATGTAATTTATTAAACAAATACATGTACACGAACTGAATGTCAAAAAGTGTAGATCCTGATCAGATGGCTTCTTCAGAAGCCATCTGATCTGGATCTACACTGTTTGCAAAGGTAGGGGTTGTTGTGAAGAGCAAGATAATTGTTAACTCACTTAGCTAAATTTTGGAGGAGACAGCATCAATTTTTTTGTTATTCATCTCAAGCTTGACAATTCCCATAAATCAGCTGTGTAGCAGTAACAACTGATTCAGCTGAAATATCAAGCCTCATTTTCTCTGAGAAATAAGAAAAATATTTAATCAACAGTGCCTCTGTTATAGTCATTCCTGATTTCTTTTTTGGTTTTACAGCCCTTTCGAGATTATTTCGCTCATATTGAGTGGAACGTTAATCAGAGGTTGGCAAACATTTGGAGAACCCAGAGAAAAAAACATCTGACCTTCCATTGCAGAACTTGGCATCTCGCATGTGACCCAAGCCAGGCATTAAGAGTCAGGGCTTTCATCCCCTAGGCCATGGAGGTCTGTGAAGTCATGCCTGATATTTTAAGAATTATCCGCTCAGTATGATCAGAGTCTTCATTATGCGTTCTGAGGATAGCTAAGGGCCCAGTGCTCTTTCATGCAGCAAGAGAAGTCTCTGGTCAGACAAAATTGATGCAAAGGCTGATCTGATTCTTAGCTGGATGCACATGTAAATTGTAGGAAATGCTGTGCCCCGGCTCATATTTGAGTCAGCTCATGAGATAATGGTACTTGTTGCATAGGGAACAGCAATGCAGACATATACAGTCAACCCTCTTTACACAGACATTCAATATAACGACAAACCTTATTACTTTTGTTTGTTTGATTTGAGGTTTAACGTCCCCGTCAACACTGTATAGGTCATTTTGGAGACATTGCTTCCAATTTGGTGGGACTTTTACCCGACATTGAGATGAAATGACATCTCAAGCCCTGTCGCCCAATGAAACCAATTGGGTTTATAAGCATGGATGGGCCAACTCGCACTGCTTTGCCTGGGCAAGCTTAAATCCTCTAAGCGGTTTACCAGTACTCGTGTACAGTCGGTTTCAGCTCTGCGTGGAAGCATCATGCAGCCCATATAATTCTTCAAGCCCCGATGGGCGGGGGCCGACCTTGTTATTACAACAATTTAAATGGAACAAATCCTTAGCTCATTATGAGATGATTAATAGTGATATTCAAGAAAATTCTAATTATTTAGTATTCCAAGAAACAACTAAAGTGGACATTTGTTAAAGGTGCATTATTGAGCTATCTGGAAAAAATGCTTCCACAAATAAAATACATATAGCCGGTATTTGTCTTTAAAACAATACAAATGAATGCATTTTATTCAACAAGAGGCCCATGGGCCACTACGCTCACCAGAGGTCATGAGGTTTATACCATATACTGGCAAGGTGCCCATCTTGGTCATGTGACAACAATACCACGAATAATGTTTAATTGCCTCACCCCCATAGAGGCTTTTCATGTAATTTGGTTTCAATCAGCACAGCTCTTTTACTGGAGAAGAAGATAAAAATACTGAATCTGAGCCATCCAAGACAAAGGTCAGTAATGACCTTAAGTCAGTAATGACCTTGACCTTTGGAATTAATAAACTTCCATTCAACTAGCTGCAAATATCATTTTTGATGTCAAAGCCTACCAGGCAATCAGAAATATCCACTACTTTGCCATTTTTCCATTCAAATGTCTAAGTGACCAAATTTGACCTTAACATAAAACAAGTCAAGGTCAACCAAAGGTCATCATTTGAACAAACTTGGCAGGGCCAGAGTCCCTGATGCTGCATACCAAGTTTCAAGATCATCGACCATTCGGTTCTTGAGAAGATTTTTAAAGGTTTTTACCATGTATGGGCATGGCCGCCATATTGGTCATGTGACCCAGTCCTCACGAACAAACTTTCGTTCCCCCATTCCTTAGAGGCTCCACGTGTAATTTGGTTTCAATTGGCCAAGTACTTTAAGTGAAGAAAAAGATAAAAATACTGAATCTGAGCCGTCCTGGACAAAGGTCGGTAAATCGAGGCTTTAGCGCGAAACTATTCTATCTGCAGTTTTCAAAATTTTACAGGAGAAGGAAAAAACTGAAAATCTTCACTGCTTTGACTCCTATGATAATTCTGAAAGGGTTTTTGAGTTTAAAATGTGTATTGTAAACATTGTGGGTAGCTTTTATTGAAAATAATTGAAAAATAAAAACAAGAGCACCGCAAGCGGGTGCCAACGCTCGTCTGCAGTTTCTTTTAGAAAACAAAAGTTCTAAGTCAAATCAAATTGCAAGATGGAGTTATAAAACTTGTAGGGATTGTAGCTCTTGTGATGGTGAGTATGTGTATGAAGTTTCATGAAGGTAGGCCAAATACTTTTGGAAATATGGTCAAGGTTAAGTTTTTTGGTTAATTTTTCGAAAAATAGGTCAAAGTTCAAAGGTCAAGGTCACAGGTCAAAAAGCGTGGTATGACTGAAAAGGTCTTGTCCCAAGGAACATTCATGTGAAGTTGGAAGGCTCTGTTGTGAATAGTATTGAAATAAGAGACAAAAACAATTTAAAACTAGAGCTATCACTAAAGGTGATGAATACCCCCACAAAAACTGCCTTGATAGTACATCAGCGCATTTTGCAAACTGCCTTGATAGTACATCAGCGCATTTTGCAATTTTTTCACTTGAAAGGGGCCATAACTATGTCGAAAATTGACGAATTGTAGTGGAAGTCGAACTTGACCTGTATTTTATGATGTTACATCAGTGTACCAAAAATTATAAAAATCGGTGAAGCGCTTTTTGAGTTATCGTCTGGAAACCAAGTCAACAGACCGACCGACCGACCGACCGACCGACAGACAGACAGACCGACAAGCTCACTCCTATATACCCCCCCAAATTTCATTTGTGGGGGTATAAAAAACGGAGAGAAAAGGGGAGATAATTCAATCAAATTGCAAGATGGAGTTATAAAACTTGTAGGGAATGTAGCTCTTGTGACGGTGAGTATGTGTATGAAGTTTCATGAAGGTAGGTCAAATACTTTTGGAAATATGGTCAAGGTTAAGGTTTTCGGTTAAATTTTCGAAAAATAGGTCAAAGTTCAAAGGTCAAGGTCACAGATCAAAAAGTGTGGTATCACTGAAAAGGTCTTGTCCCAAGGAACATTCATGTGAAGTTTGAAGGCTCTGTTGTGAATAGTATTACAAGAGGGCCCAGAGGGCCCTGGTTCGCTCACCTGATCCAAAGCATAACAAGTGGGCCCCGAAGCGGGGGGATTTTTGGCCCCAGGGCTATAATTTGAACAATCTTGGTAGAGGTCCACTAGCTGAAGCTTCATAACAAATATCAAAGACCTAAGCCTTGTGTTTCAGAGAAGATGAATTTTAAAGATTTTCCCTATATAAGTCTATGTAAAACCAAAGGGCCACATGGCGGGGGCATTTTTGGTCTCAGGGCTATAATTTGAACAATCTTTATAGAGGTCCACTAGCTGAAGCGTCATAACAAATATCGAAGACATAAGCCTTGTGGTTTCAGAGAAGAAGATTTTTCAAGATTTTCCCTATATAAGTCTATGTAAAACCAAAGGGCCCCAGAATGGGGGCATTTTTGGCCCCAGGGCTATAATTTGATTCATCTTGGTAGAGGTCCACAAGATGAAGCTTCATACCAAATATCAAAGACCTGGACCTAGCGGTTTCAGAGAAGAAGATTTTTCAAGATTTTCCCTATATAAGCCTATGTAAAACCAAAGGGCCCCCGTGCGGGGGCATTTTTAGCTTTAGCACTATAATTTGAACAATCTTGGTAGGGGTCCACTAGATAAAGCTTCATACCTAATATCAAAGACCTGGGCCTTGCGGTTTCAGAGAAAAAATTTTTTAAATATTTTCCCTATATAAGCCCATGAAAAACCAAAGGGCCCCCGTGCGGGGGCATTTTTGGCCCCAGCACTATAATTTGAACAATCTTGGTAGGGGTCCACTAGATGAAGCTTCATACCAAATATCAAAGACCTGGACCGAGCGGTTTCAGAGAAGAAGATTTTTCAAGATTTTCCCTATATAAGCCCATGAAAAACAAAAGGGCCCCCGTGCGGGGGCATTTTTGGCCCCAGGACTATAATTTGAACAATCTTGGTAGGGGTCCACTAGATAAAGCTTCATACCAAATATCAAAGACCTGGGCCTTGCGGTTTCAGAGAAGAAGATTTTTCAAGATTTTCCCTATATAAGCCGATGTAAAACCAAAGGGCCCCCGTGCGGTGGCATTTTTAGCTCCAGCACTATAATTTGAACAATCTTGGTAGGGGTCCACTAGATGAAGCTTCATACCAAATATCAAAGATCTGGGCCTTGCGGTTTCAGAGAAGAAGATTTTTAAAGGTTTTCCCTATATAAGCTCATGTAAAACCAAAGGGCCCCCGTGCGGGGGCATTTTTGGCCCCAGCACTATAATTTGAACAATCTTGTTAGGGGTCCACTAGATGAAGCTTCATACCAAATATCAAAGACCTGGGCCTTGCGGTTTCAGAGAAGAAGATTTTTTAAGTTTTCGGTGAAAAAAATCTATTTTTGGCTACTGTGACCTATATGTGCAATGGACCGGAACCATTTGAACAACTTTGAAAGGGGACCACCTAAGGATCATTCCTGTGAAGTTTGGTCAAAATCCGATCAGTGGTTTAGGAGGAGATGTCGTTTGAAGAAAAGTTTACGGACGCACGGACGCACGGACGCACGCACGCACGGACGCACGAACGCACGACGGACGACGGACAAAAAGTGATCCCAAAAGCTCACCTTGTCACTACGTGACAGGTGAGCTAAAAATGCGAACAATTATGATGACAGGTAAATGAGTTTGAGAGGGATTCCCTAACTAGGTTTCGAACACTAGTTAGATCTATTTTTAGTTCGTGACAAAAATAGAATCCCCATATATGACGTTATGCGACGTTCATTTTTGGCCTTGTTTGCTTAGGCCATGCCTGAATCAGAAAAAAATATGAAGCTGAATACCATGCCATAAGTTACGACACTCAGAGACGATACTGTCGCCATGTATTTGTAAAGTGACAGATTTATTTTTAGAACAGAAATTCCGAACACATGTTCAGAGCGAAGGGTAAACACGAATGAAAACGACCATTTTCACAAAGTTCTGAAGCTGTATTTGGCTCCAAAAGTGTACACATGACAAAGGAGAAAGCATTGAAGATAAAAACCAGGAAAAAAATTTTGAGACCCGGTAGCTCAATAATGCACCTTTAAAATCGCCTCACCTCTTGGTGAGGTGATTCTAACAAATGGCCATAACATTTGTTTCTTGGAATAATTAACCCTTATCTTGCTGTTCACGACAACCCCTATCTTTGCAAACAGTGTAGATCCAGATCAGATGGCTTCTGAAGAAGCTACACTGTTTGGCATTCAATTTATGAATTTTTAGCAATAAATTATATTGAGTAATTTGATTGGTTGATAGACAGAAATGGGTGTGGCTTAAATGAATATTCAGCAAGATAAGGGTTAAGGAATATTTGTCCTTTATTACCTATTACTACTCCTTATTGGGATTCTTTAGTGGCAAATTCCCTATAGCGGCAAATTGTCAGGAAACAAATACTGTCGTTATAGTGAGGGTCCTCTGTATAAAAGCATTTATAGACCTTGTCATGAAACTATAATATATATGCATGCTCATCTGAAAAACATACATCAGATAATGTTTAGAGCATAAGAGCTCATTCCACATGGACTGGCTCATTTCCTTTCCCAGACAATAGACTCATCAAATGTACAAACACCAAAATCTCATTATAATACTGTTCAATATTACACAGATTTGGAAATAACACGGTTTCAAAATGGATAACAAAAATGGATAGATTATTTAGAAAATTGACCATAAATGGTCATTTTTCTATATAATCTATACATTTTTGACTGGTTTGTTTGTTTTTATAGGGGTTTAATGGCCAAGTCAACACTATTTTAGGACATTTTTTAGCTAGTCAGTTTACCTATCCAACTTTACCTGGGCAGGTTTATACATAAGCTGTTAACCAGTACAGTGCACATTCTTTCTCTGGAAACTGACAACTGCCCTTCTTGAATCAGCGGAAGGGGGGAGAGAATGACAGTAGAAAAGATTTCATGATCAATCTCCACGAAAGAATGTTGCCTACCCCAGCAGGTATAGAACCCAGTTCCTCCTGATCACCAGTCAGATGCTCATCCGACTGAGCTACCAAGCCGGCTATTTTTGACTGGATATAACACAGATGTTTTAATAAGCTTATCACATTTTTCAGCAAAAATGTTAGCATATTTGCCATATTAAATGATCAGCTAACAAAGTTTTAACAATGTCTTAACCAACAACATCAATAGTTTTGAACAACTGGTCCCTGATCAGGATCTCCTCTGGTTTTCATTCAGTTTGTGAATTGGATGAATACATTTTATTAAGTTATTTGATTGGCTGATAGAATAGGTGTGGCAAAACTAATTTATTCAGCAGGACAAGGGTTAAACGCTGTATAAAATATGAACTGCATCAACCGAAAGGGGGTCTTTGAGCATGCAGGCTCATGGAAGATATAAATCAGTCTGGGTACCAGCTCAGTGTGGGTACCCTTGCCCTGCTAAATACAGTGGAACTTCAATGCCTCGAACACCGATGGCTCGTTCACCACTATTGTTTCTAACTAGATCTTGAGTCCTCAGAAAATGCAGATACAGTAAAATTCCTGTAATAAGACCACCTTTGGGGCTGTTCAAAAGTGGTCTTTAAGACCACTTTTGAACAGTCCCAAAGGTGGTCTCTTAATTGGAGACACAGGGTGTACAAAACAAAGAAAGAATAACTGAAACCTTCTCAATAAGCTTTTAAAGCAGAATTAGTCTTAATTTTAGGTGGTCTTAATAGCGGAATTTTACTGTATTAATATATATAGGATATTTTTCTTATTTAATCTTTAAAGTGTGTGTTGTGTGTACTCATTAGAATGGCCTCGATGAGGCGATTTTAATGAGTATACACAACATCTTTATTTGGAATGAAATAGAAAAGATATCTCTATATCGCCTCCGGAACTGGTGGTATGATCAAACTCACTAGCTCGAACTACTTCTGTCTTGAACAAATTTTCATGGTCCCAAAGGTTGTTTGACTGTAAATTAATTTTGCAATACCCATTTCTGACTACCAACCAATCAAAGACAATATCAATATACACCTTGTCATATAATGTATGTCTAGGCCCAGTTGGTCAAAACTAACAGCGTCATAAGTTAACATATCGTTAAAACTTTGATCATTTATTATGGCAAATATGCTCATACTTTTGCTGAAAAAATGTGAGGCTCACATTTTTTCAGCAAAAATACCAAAATTTTAGATATTGAACTTGCTAGAACACTTAAAAATATGACCACTAACGAGCGTGTTAAGCTAACGATGCTTTGAACAACTGGGCCCTGGTGTTACTATCAGAATGAGGCCTGTACATTGATACTGGTAGCAGGCACCAGAAAGTTTCAACCAATAGTCACAGACAGAATTAGGCCTGTCCACTGTCATGCACAAGTTTGTTACAACTAACAGTTCTAAACAGGATGAGACTGTGTCACTTGAACACCACAGTATGTAGCATGGCTCCGAGGCACTGTACAATGTTACTGGCCATCAACACATCTACATGCTCTTCCAGATGTCGCTTAGGATCCTGAAACCAAAATAAGACATTAATCTGAGTTTAAGGGGAATGGGAACACCTGGCAGATTTGTCCGCCATTTATCAAAGCGAGACAACTTTTGGGAGTTCCTGTTTGCTTTTCTATAAGGCCTGTCCCACTGAAAAAGGGGTCTACTCTTAAAGGAAAGAATTTTCTCTCAGGAGCAAATTCATTATGTTAAGAGTTGACCCCTAGTGACATGGGAGACAAAAATTCTTTTGCAGGAGTTGCCTCCCCTGAAGGTGTTCCCATTCACCACTCACCCAAAAGTCAAGAGACACCCAGTTTATCTTTATCTTTACATACATCAATAAAAAGTTGTGAAATCCAAATACATATATTTTCAAAGTGAGAGGCTCATTGAAGTAAAGGCTTTATCTTTCCTTACCTATATCACATGTGTGCTCAAAGTCTCACATAGTAGATAAAGCTCCATATTCCTTTAACTAGACATCCAAAAGAACATTTTCACGCAAAATGTTCAAAGAAACATTTTAACCCATATAATTCATTGAAGTTAAAGCTTTTTTATCTATAAAGACAAACATTTGCTCAATGTGCCTCAATGCATACAAAGCTTATCTTTACATCCAAAGTAACATTTTCAAAGTGATTCAATGCAGACAGAAGTTTATCTATCTTTATCTATATATAAATACAACCCATTTTGTAACAGACACCCCAAAATGGGTATTTGGGAAACAGTGCAGGCCCAGATCTGATCAGACGCTGCAGAATGTGGCATCTGCTCAGGGCCTAAACTGTTTGCAAAAAGTCCAAAAAGTTTACAAATAAAGTTTGAAGAAAATCACAACCTGACACTCCTAAATTTTGAAATGGACTCCTGCTATGTATAAGGAGGAAGATTCAATTTGGTACAAAAAGCGTTAAAAACGTGTTTGTGTTCAAAGTAGCTCATTGTAAATAAAGCCACTTTATCTTTACATTTTAAGATGCAGTTTTGCTCGAAACTGTTTCTTCAAATGTTAAGATAAAGAAAGATAAAGAAGATGCATCCGACGATGACAACAGTCACCAGCTAACCATTACTAACCTGTTTTCCTACATTCTTGATAGCTAATTGTTCTGCTGTCATAGTTTCTTCTTCCTCTAAAGCCTGTCAAAGAGTGAAAGAACATGAGGATCATTCATTCTATTCATTAACCCAGAAACCCATTTTGTACCAGAAAATCCTAAAGGGATACCTTGACAAACAGTGCAGGCCCAGATCAGATGCTGCAGAATGCGGCGTCTGATCTGGGGCTCCACTGTTTGCTAAAAGTTCAGTCATTTTTTCAAATAAATTTTGAAGAAAACACCAAAATTTTAAAATGGACTCCTGTTATATATAAGGTTGAAGATTCCATTTGGTACAAAAAAGGGTTAATATTTCCAAGCTTCTGGGGAAGTTGTTTTACCCTTATCCAACTTAACATAACAACCCCTTTGCAAACAGTGTAGATCCAGATCAGATGGTTTCTAATTCTAAACAGGACCCTCTTTGTTTTTCATTCAGTTTGTGAATTGAATGACTACATTATATCAAGTTTTTTGATTGGTTGAGTCAGAATGGGTGAACATTGGACTGGCAAATGGAAAACAATCATGAATAATCACTAGTCTTGCATATGATATGTCTATGTTCATATTAATCCATAGAAAGTTACTGATGGTGTTTAAGTTTTGGACCCTTTTTTTCACATTTGACCTCTAAGTATGACCTTGACCTTGGAGGTAAGGACCTTGGTTTTGTGTGAGGCAGATTGTGTCATGATGGCCAACATTTCTGCCAAGTAATTTCAAAATCCATCCAGAAATAAGAAAGTTATTGACTGTGTTTAAGTTTTGAACCTTTTTTTTCGACCTTTGTCCTCTAAGTTTGACCTTGACCTTGGAGGTACGGACCTGGGTTTTGCATGTGACACATCGTCTCATCATGGTTAACATTTCTACAAAGTAATTTTAAAATCCATCCAGAAATAAGAAAGTTATTGACTGCTGTAAGTTTGGAACCCTTTTTTAACACTAACCTCTAAGTATGACCTTGACCTTGGAGGTACGGACCTGGGTTTTGCATGTGACAAAATGGTCTAGAAAAGACATACCTTATGATAACCTTTGGCTAGTTCTAACATTTCTTTCACAGTGGTCTCATTTGTAGTACAATGTTTACTGTAGTCCTCTAGCGTGAGACCATCAACCCAACTCTTCTTGTGGAGATTCAATAACATTTTCTGTTCTAACTCGTTCTTCCTATAGTTGATAGCTATTGAGTAGTAATGTCTGTTGAGGCCATGGATAAGTGCCTATAAATAGGAAACAGGGAAGGTGTAATGATAACTATCAGAGGATCTGACTATACCCCTAGATGATTTAAGTGGGCAGCTTTTTCTGCCATTTTTCAAAGGGAGACAACTTTCGGGACTTCCTGTTCGCTTTTCTATAAGCCCCGTCCCACTGAAAAAGGGGTCTACTCTTAAAGGAAAGAATTTGCTCCTCAGGAGCAGATTCTTTCCTTTAAGAGTTGACCCCTATTGACATGGTAGACAAAAATACTTTTGCAGGAGTTGCCTCCCCTGAGGGTGTTCCCATTCCCAAACAATATTTTATTTCTGTCAAACAATAATTACAGAATGCAAATACTGTACATACAATATAATTTGGGATGTCATGGGAATCTAGATGCCTGTATGTTACATCTCCTGGTTGATAGCCATAGAGAAGCAGTAGTGGTTGAGACCATGTATAAGTAGGCAACCGCCCATCTGGGCTTGAAGAAATATATGGGCTGCATGATGCTTCCATGCAGAGCTGAAACCTACCCCCGAACGAGTACTGGTAAACCGCTAAGAGGATCTAAGCCTGCCCAGGCAAAGCAGTGCGAGTCGGCCTGTCCATGCTTATAAACCCTTTTGGTTTCTTTGGGTGGCAGGGCTTGAGATGTCATTTCATCTCAATGTCGGGTAAAAGTCCCACAAAATTGGAAGCAACGTCTCCAAAATGACCTTTACAGTGTTGACGGGGACATTAAACCTCAAATCAAACAAAACAAACAAAACCATGTATAAGTGCCTATAAACAGAACAGAGCACTAAGAACCGTAAGCCTCACCCACCTTCAGTGCATTTTGTAGAAAAAGAGACGTGTATCATTGGCTATAAAGACGGAAGGAATATCAAATGCAAAACTGTCATACATAATTTTGGACCATTACATTATATCTATGTAACATTATTTATTAAAATAGATCCCTAACAAATATAAAGATTATTGTAAAAATCTTTAAAATATGGACACTTTAAGGGCTTGCTATAATTCTCCTAAAAGTTTAACAAATTTGTTTCATGATCCAGTGGAGTCCAAAAGTTGCAGATAGAATGGCAAACAGTGTAGACCCTGATCAGACTGCTCCTTCAGGAGCAGTCTGATCTAGGTCAGCACTGTTTGCTTAGGACTATCTGTCCAAATACTTCGGATCATAACGGTATACAGAAAAATTACCAAAAATGGTCCTTACATAGTCTATACTTCTTCTATGATTAGACCTTTGCTGAAGTGTTGCCTCTCCTAAAGGTGCACTGATTCCCATTAAATGGCAATGTACATGCAAGCAGCAAAGCTTTTAAGACTGTCAGCTCTTGTTCTGTTGAATGAATTAGTTTTGCCACATCTTTTTTGACCATCAATCAAATCACTTGATGAAATTTATTCCTATAAATTCACCAATCAAATGCCAAATGAAGATCCAGATCAGACTGGATTTACACTAGATTACATTAATGTTGTTCTTGTTTCTTTGTAATGGAGTTTAACAGCCCAGTCAACACTATGTCATTTTTCAGCTGGTCAGTTTACCTGACCACACTTTTCCAGGCTTATATGTAAGCGGTTAAGCAGTACAGTGCACATTCTTCCGCCAGAAACTGCCAACTGTCCTTCTTGAATCAGCGGAAGGGAGAGAATGACCACAGAAAAAATTTCATAATCAATCTCCACAAAGAATGCTGCCGACCCCGGCAGGTATCAAACCCGCGTCCTCCTGATCACCAGTCAGACGTGCATCCGACTGAGGTACCGAGGCCGGCATTCATGCTCATGTATTATTGAATTTATTAAACTCACATTTTATCCCTTTTCCTGAACTCATTTAATAAATTCAATAATACATGGACACTCATGTAACATCCTCTATGTAGTTCTGCTCAAGTATATACATGTATATATTTCAGTGCATCGGCATTGTTGCAATCCTCATGACTGTTTGAAGAATTTCAAAAAGGTCAATCCCATTTTTTTTCTGAAATGGGTTTGCTATTTCCAAAGTCAGTCCCTACAGCTGTAAAATCTCAATAGCTGTACTGTAACAGTTGGCTGAAGTACCTGTATTGATGGCTTGTTCAGATGTCCTAAGTTTGAGGTTGTCTGTCTTGGCTCCTGTCCCAGTACCATCATATTGGGGTTGATCAATCGGAAAGCATCTATTACAACCTAGAAATATATAAATTAAAACTTTCAAAGAAAGATAAGATTAAATGGGCCACACCATGGTAAGCCCTGTTTGTGGCATCAGCAAACCACAAAAGTGCTGATCAGACTGCAGAAAGGTGCTGCTTGGATAGTACAATAGCTCAAATGTTTTATCAGGATGACGCCGCCATGTAGAAAACTGAAACTTATCATATCTCTACAGTTGACGGTTTGAACTCCTTTGCGACCACAAAAATCTATTCGAGACAGGGGTAGTTCGAGCCACTGAGGGCTACTTCCAGGAGACATAACGGATAATTCTGGGACTTATTTTCAATGTTCTATATTAAATATAAATATATGTATGTTTTGTGTACTGAAGGGATTCTAATGCGTTCACACAGCAAGTGCACTAACCACTGAGCTACCTCTCTCCAGCATACTTGCTATATCGAATTCCAACAATTTGTTAACCAATGCCTTTGTTAGTTTAACAGCTCATCCAAGACCTGAGTCCAGTTGTCCAAAACAAACGGTGTTGTTAGTTAACATAATATTAAATCTTCAGCCATTCAATATCAAAAATATACTAATATTTTTTAGAAAAAAAAAGCAGCTTTTGCAAATGCAAAAGCTGCTCACATTTGTACAGCAAAAATATCAGTGTTAGGATACTGTACTTACTAGAACAGTTTACGAACTAGGGCCAGTTGCTCAAAACTAGCAACATCATTAGTTAACAAATCGTTAAAACTTTAATCAATTAATATGGCAAATATACTTATATTTATG
Organism: Lucinisca nassula; assembly: GCA_963580285.1. Lineage (NCBI taxonomy): Eukaryota > Metazoa > Mollusca > Bivalvia > Lucinida > Lucinidae > Lucinisca > Lucinisca nassula. The sequence goes on from OY757011.1 coordinate 107,306,784, forward strand.
AAGAAAAAAATGTGAGCAGCTTTTGCATTTGCAAAAGCTGCTGACAATTTTTCAGCAAAAATTGCAAAAGTTTAGATATTGAACTTGCTAGAATACATGTAGTTAACAATTTGACCACTAATGAGCTCGTTAATTTAACAAGGCTTTGAACAATTGGCCCCTGATCACTACTGAGTTTGTTAACCTAACGATGCTATGAATAACTGGGCCAAGCTCTGTACCTTTCCTTTAACGCTCTGTATGGGATCTACAACCACTGCGACAGCTCTCTCCGACAGTGCTTCAAATGACTGTTGTGTGTTGATATCTACTCCTGACAGCCAACAACCAAACCCAGGGTGGGAGTGGTACCAACCGACTACCATCTCTGGCCTACAAATATATGATGAACAGTAAAATTCCTTATTAAGACCACCTCAAAGTGGTCTCTAAGACTAATTTGTAATAGTCATAAAGGTGGTCTTTTACTAGAACACAGTGGGTGAAGACAACACAAAGAAAGAATAACTGAAACCTTCTAAATATGCTTTTAAAAGCATCATTGTCTTTATTTTAATTGGTTTTAATAGCGGAACTTTCAAGTTTATAACCAGGGCATGACCCAGAGATTGAAGAAGGCTCATGCAATCGGTGAAAACTCTGATTAGTCTGTTGCACATGCTCATTTAAGTCTTAGCTGGTTGCATAAAACAAAAACATACCTCTCCAGATAAGTAGCTTTTTTCATCTGAAAAGTACTGATATTTTGTCTTATTTCTGCATTAAAATATATGTTGTGGCTACTCATCAGAAGCGCCTTGGTGAGGTACTCACTTCTATTGAGTACCTGAAGCATGTTTTTGGCGAGGCACTTCTGATGAGTACCTACAACATGTTTTCATGTAGAAATAAAGAAAATAATATTTGGATACCTGATCTTATCTGGGGCTATGGCAAATTAACTCATATATACATTGTTGTTGTTGTGTTGGAGCTTAATGACATGTGAACCCATTATTGTTTATTTTGTGTTGTCTGCCTGAGAAAAAGATAGTATAGTAAAAATTCTTTCCTTTAAGAGTTGACCCCTATTGACATGGGAGACAAAAATACTTTTGCAGGAGTTGCCACCCATGAAGGTGTAACCATTCTCCTTAAATCCCTGGAGAATTCATTCACTAGCTCAAGATATCCATATATACACACAATATATGTTTATTTTACCGAAGATCATAAAGATATGCTGAAGTGATTCCTTTTGCGGCATCTGAGCTGGGCCGGCACTGTTTGACAAGGTACCCCTTTAGGAGTTTCCCACATGCAATGGGTTAAAGTGTGATATAATTTTAGCACCCTAAGCCCTACAACACGGCCTGGTGATGGCTGTTATGGAATACAAGTTTTCCCTATTATGTTATACTATTCATCGTAGGAAAGGGCTCTGCCCAGTGGTTGGAGAGAAGTAAGTAAGCACTTCATTTTCCAAGGGAGACTCAGTTGGACTAGCCCAACTTTCATGAGGCCCTCAAAAATGAACATTCAAAATATGGCCAGTGGTTGAAGAGAAGTAAGTAAGCACTTTATTAACATAGGGTGACTCAGTTGGACTAGCCAATCTGTGGCCCTCAAAAATGAACATTCCAAATATTTAGAGGTAAGAACATTGAGTGTGAACTAATTCTTGACCCCTGCCCAACCTGCCGTTTAGGTTTGACACTACGGAATAACAGTTAACCCTATTATATAACTTAATTCCAAGTATGAAATTGTTCTGGCCAGTGGTTAATGAGAAATGAACTGTTAAAAACCCTGATGTATGGGTGTGATGCTGACAAATGGGTGACAACACTGGCTCTACTGAACTTCTGTTCAGGAGAACCACCCCTATAACTTAAAACAGACTACTGTGATATCTGCAAGAAAGTAATCTTACCTTCCTGTCTGTTTAAGCATGTCTAACATCTTTGCCTGGAACACAGGGTCTACTGCCTCCACACTGACACCCTGTTAAAAGATAGAAGATTAAGAAGCTTTATTTAACCCTTGTCCTGCTGAGCCTGGATATGCCTTATTTTCAAAACAATGAAGATCCAGATCAGATGGCTTCTAACAAAGCCATCTGATCAGGATCTACATTGTTTGCCATTCAGATTGTGAATTTGTTTCAATAATTGTCATCAAGTAATCAGATTGGTTGATAATCGGTAGTGGTGTGGCAAATTAAAATATTCAGCAGGACAAGGGTTAATGTTGTGTATCTGAAACAAATAACATAAGCTCTGTCGAGCTTTTATTGCGACATACAAAGTATCCAATTTAACAAATACTTACCTACCCTCATTTATTTACCTAGGACTACCCCTGATAAAGTGAGCCTCAGCGAAGGGAGTGCCTAGTACCATTTTTCATGCCTTTGGTATGGCGCGGCCGGGGATCTAACCCGTGACCTCCCATTCCCGGAGCCGACACTCTTCAACTGAGCTATCGAGGCTGCTTACACAGAAAATATTTACCCCTTAAACCCCTAAGTTTCTGAAGTGGCCTCTTCCATCTTTGTACATGTATATAGAATATTACATAGAATCTCAATCGACCCAGTTACTAAGCACAGTAGCTTTCCATTGTTGATGTCCATGTGACTATCACTGACTAGTAGGAAATCCAGAAAACAGTTATTTGAAGAAAACAGCCATGCTATTCCTAGCAAGGCGAGATCAGATTGTTGTTAAGAGGGTCTCAATAGAATCTGGACTGGAATCATGAGTTGGGTTTGGCAGACAGTGTAGATCCAGAACTGACAATTGCCCTTCTTGTTTGTTTGTGTGTATTGGAGTTTAACGGCCCAGTCGACACTATTTTAGGTCATTTTTGAGTCGGTCAGTTTACCTATCCACACTTTTCCTGGGCATAAGCGGTTAACCAGTACAGTGAACATTCGTTCGCCAGAAACTGACAACTGCCCTTCTTGAATCAGCGGAAGGAAGAGAATGACCGAATAAAATATTTCATGATCAATGTGGCCGACCCCGGCAGATATCGAACCCGCTTCCTCCTGATCACCAGTCAGAGGCACATCCAACTGAGCTACCAAGGCCAGCACTCCTCTTCTTGAATCAGTGGCAGAGAGAGAATGACCATATAAAAGTTTTGATGATCAATCTCCAGGAAACATTGTTGTTGATTGGACCAAGTAATACTTACAGTTCCTGACTGTGGCATAGCAAACACATCAATCACTCTGACAGTGTAATCATCCACAAACTCTCCTAACATCAGCCCCATAACTTCCATAGGGACACCAGCACGACCATGTTTCAACATCTGACAAGAAAATCAGGACATCACAAAATAAACAAACTTTTAGTGGCCAAATTTAATTTGATCTTCATGTGGTTTAACAACACCTCCTTGTAAGTCCTTTTGTGTTTCTTTCATGGATCTAAAAATGACAATTTCTGATAAAAATAGTTTATATTTTTGTTACTTCTGTTACAAACACAGATTAATGGTGCCCATTAGAATCACCTAATCAGTCTGTGTTTTTTGACAATAAAAAAATGGGAAACCCAACTTTCTATAAATAAAGTAAAGGTGTTCATTTCACATATTTGGTAAAACCTATTGTATTTACCATATGTTTTCGGACAGACAGGCCTGAGCAAACAGTGTAGACCAAGATGAGATGCTGCAGAATGCAGCGTCTCATAAGGGTCTACACTGTTTGCCACTCATCCCGCTATTCTTAGACTTCGGGTAGTAAATTGTACTTGTTCAAATTTTAGAACAAGTATGGTAAGGAGTTGAGGTGTCTGAATATTTAGGGTAAATGCGGTAACACCTACAATGTTTGGTAAACCACAACATCCTTATAAAAGCAATCAGGGTTCAGTTGTTCAAAACTAACAATGTCGTTAGTGTAAGTATTGTTAAAACACTGCCCATCAAAGATGGTAAATACAGTAAAATTCCTCTGTTAAGACCACCTTTGGGACTGTTCAAAAGTGGTCTTGAAGACCACTTTTGAAGTTTTGAACAGTCCCAAAGGTGGTCCCTGACCAGAGGACACTATGGCCAGAAAACACAAAGAAATATTAAGTGCATCCTTCAAAATAAGTTTTTAAAAGCAGAATTAGTTCTAACTTTAGGTGGTCTTAATAGCGGAAATTTACTGAATGCTAATATTTTTGCTGAAAAATGTGTAGCTTTTGCACTTGCAAAAGCTACTCACAAAGTGCAAAAGCTACTCACATTTTTCCAGCACAAATAAACAGAGTATTTTGTACTTGCTAGAATAATTACTATTTTTGATCACAAACAAACTAGTTAAGTTACGGTAATGAAGTGCTTGGATCAAGTGGGCCTAGAAAAAAAGTCCATGTAAGCAAAACAAAATCTATGAAAGATCATTATTTTGCTGTACAAGTGTGTCCAAACAATCTTTCAGATTTGATGATTGATCGTGTTGCAAGAATGATCGTATGAACTGGCGATGTTGAATGTGAACCAAGTCCAAGCACGGTGCTAACACCTAAAATCAAACTATAAAGGATGATTTGGAGATGAAAAACTTAAGCTATTAAACAATTTTGTAACAAATGGAATCTTCAACCTCATGTATAGCACAAGTCCATTTCCAAATTTGGTGATGTCAGGTTGTGTTTTTTTTTGTTCAAATCTATTTGGAAAATGGCTGAACCTTTTGCAAAAAGTGTAGGTCCTGACCAGACGTTGCATTCTGTGGTGTATGATCTGGGCCTGCACTGTTTGCCAGAATTTTGGGGTTTACAGTACACAATGGGCTAAACTGAAGTCTAAAGGCCTCATTGTGTAGTTTATATTTTCTTGTCCTTTGGGATCATCGATTCCATTGTTGAATTTTAAAAATATATGAGTGTCACTGATGAGGCCTAATTGGCCGAAACTAGCTAGTCTGGCCCAGAAAACATGTACACTCCATATTTTCCAGTTCTGTTTCCAAAGGATAACCCTTTCTTGAACATATTTGTGGCATTATAATAGGGAAAGTAACTATGTCAGAAGTCAAACAATTTCCATCATGGTAGGCATTTCAATATTTATTACCTTGTAGATGAACTTACATGTATTTAAATCTAACAGCAATATCAGGCAGAGCTGCATGTGCAATGAAGAAATTTGAACTTGTTCAACAGTACGAGGACTGTTCAAATATGAATGCAAGTAGAAGTTTTCTCATGCACTAATGCGAAAATCACCTGGAAATAAATATCACAGCGTAGAAAAACATTTTACCTATACATTGATACCAAACCTGTTAAAATCCATGCACTTTAGCCATGCATATTGTTCGATAAACACTGTCTACTCTTGTATACTAATACAAAACATGGTTGGAAGAAGGTCAGAGTACGCCGTTGAAATACGGTCCTATATTAAGAATCTTTGTATTCTTGGTATACGATGCAAAGACATTTTTGATAAAATACGTTCGGTTTATGGGCATAATGAAATGTCTTTTCCGACAGTTTTTCGTTGCTGTAAGAAATTCAGCTGTGGGCTAGGCTCAACCGAAGATGCACCACATGATCGTCGGCCGAAAAGAGCAACATCTGCCAAGATGGTTGCTACAGTGAAAGAAATAGTTGCTACCGATGCACGATACACCACTAGGCAAATAGCTAGTATGGTTGGCATCTCATTAGGAGCAGCTCATACAATTCTGAAACGGGATTTGAAAATGAGAAAGATCTGTGCTAGATGGATTCCCCATCTGTTGACAGATGAGCAGAAAAAGACACTCGTCCAGTGCGCCAAGAAGTTGCTTAAAGTTTCCAAATTACAATGCACGGTCTTTCGCTAATGTCATCACAGGTGACGAGACACGGGTTCACTTTTTTTTTAGCCAAAACGAAAGATTCAGAACAAAATATGGGCAACAAAGTATTGCAAAAGACCATGCATTGCAAAGCGGACCATGAGCGTTAAGAAGGTAATGTATGCCATATTCTTTTCAAATCAGGGCCCTGCTATTCAGGTTGCTGTGCCTAAAGGCAAATCTGTAAATGCAAAGTTTTACAAGAACTAGAGCTGTCAGTGAAACTGGCTAGGGCCCCGGCAGCGCTATCAGAGGAGTAGGAAAATGTTGAAAATTTGTGGACGGACAGACAGACGGACGGACAGTGATTACTATAGGGCACCCACACTTTCAGTGTGGGGCCCTAATAAAATTCTTCGAAAATTGAAGAAATATTTCAAAGAACAAAGACCCGCAACTGGTTTGGCCAATGTCGGATTGCTACATGACAATGCATCATCGCACAAGGCGTTCATTGTGCAAGACTATCTGAAGCAGGAAAAGGTTGTTGAGCTCCCTCACCCTCGTATTCCCCTGACCTTGCCCTGTGTGACTTTTTTTGTTCCCGCGGCTGAAAAAATACATTTCTTGTGGAAAATCTGTACAGCAGAAACACCTCGGTTCTGCAATATTCCAGTGCCTTCATAGTATACCTCGAAAATGCATTCAATGATTGGATCAGAAGACTGAGAGTTTGTATATCTGTTAAAGGGGAGTACTTTGAGGGGACAAAATAAATTTTTCATCGAAATCTATCACAGAATCAATTTTATGTGCTTAGTTGCATTCATATTTGAACAGTCCTCATATCAGGAAATGTAAACTTGTTCATCAGTATTAGACTGGCCTCAAGAGGATCTTTGGAGAAGATGATAACTCTTTCAACAGTACCAAACTTACCTTCAGAAGAGCTAGTGAGGAGATGTAAACTTGTTCAGCAGTATCAACAGCAGGGGCATCTGACGGTGGGGCTCCCTGAAATATTATTATTGACTAAGTCAACAATACATGCTCACCAATTAGACCTTATTTCTTTCTGTTAAACAAAGACCACTTTGACATCAGTCTCCCAAACAAGGACATACATGCTGTATACATGATCTGGAGAGCCTTTCTTCGGAAGCTAATTATTACAGAATCCATGCACATTATCAATTTCAACAAATGACCTATGCATTGAATTCCAGTCAAGATTTGTTTGTTTGATTTTATGTTTAATGTCCCTGTCAACACTATATAGGTCGTTTTGGAGATGTTGTTTCCAATTTTGTGGGACTTTTACCCGACAATGAGATGAAATGACATCTCAAGCCCTGTCGCCCAATGAAACCAATAGGGTTTATAAGCATGGACAGTCCGAATCGCACTGCTTTGCCCAGGCAGGCTTAGATTCTCTAAGCGGTTTACCAGTTCTCGCGTCCGGCCGGATTCAGCTCTGCATGGAAGCATCATGCAGCCCATTTATATATTCAAGCCCGGATGGGCGGGGGCCGATTCCAGTCAAGAGAGTACACAACTACCACTTTGATAGTTAAACAACCATTTTATATCCAAACAAAAATGTAAAGATTAAGACAGAAAACACCCATGCATGGTCATTTTTCTGTGTAATTGAACATTTTTGGGATCTGTGTTTATTGTTTGTTTGTTTGATTTGAGCCTTAACGTCCCCGTCAACACTGTAAAGGTCATTTTGGAGACGTTGCTTCCAATTTTGTGGGACTTTTACCCGACATTGAGATGAAATGACATCTCAAGCCTGTCACCAAATGAAACCAATAGGGTTTATAAGCATGGACGGTCTGCCTTGCACCACGGTTCCTGGACAGGCTTAGATCCTCTAAGCGGTTTACCAGTACTAGTGTGCGGGCCGGATTCAGCTCTGCGTGGAAGCATCGTGCAGCCCATATATTTCTTCAAGCCCCTATGGGCGGGGGTGGGCTCTGTGTTTAAACTGTGTGAAAATGAAAAGTGCTATAAAGAGGTAGTAGTGTAACACTTTGACCATTTCAACCCGAGCTATCAGGTCTGACAAACTGATCTTTTTAGACCAGTCTCTGAGAAAGCTCAGATCAGACTGTGATTCTGCGCAGTCTAGTCCGAGTCTTTGCGGTACATGCGAGGCATATATGCCATCTAATCTTGTCAGTAAGAATCATCTTATGCCTCCTGTCATTCCAATTATATGTACTGTAATGATCGTATGTATTAGGACAGGTAGGCCTAAGTAATCATTGCAGATCCACATTAGCCTTCTCCTTCAGGAGCAGTCTGATCAGGGTCTGCACTGTTTGCCATTCCGTTTGCATCTTTTGGAGTCCTAGCACGACCATGAAACAAATTTGTATAAATTTTAGTAGGATCACAGCAAGTGCTCAAGGTGTCCAAATTTTTAGCATTTTTACAGCACAGTCAAACTCCAATGGCTCAATCACCTCTAGAACCATGAAAATTTGTTGGAGACATGAATACATGTAGTTATGAGCCATTGAGGGTTGTTCAGAGCAACAGGTCCAGGGCTTCCATTAACTCTCAAATTCAGGAAGTCCCAGACTTCCTACCCTTGAAATCTGGAAGTCCCATTGGAAATTTCAGGAAGTCCCAGGTTTGAAGCAATGTGTTTGCGGATCGTATTATTGTTTTGATGAAGAAAAATATATTATTTATTCTATGAATCTCTTGTTTGCTTTTTTTATTCACCTGTATTTATACTTTTAGATGGCTAGTAGAGTGTGGATAAGTAAACTGACCAGCTCCAAAATGACTTAAATAGTGTTGACTGGGTCGTAAAACTCCAAAACAAACAAGTAAAGTTCTGTTTTCAGCCAGTATGAGCAAGTTAAAACTACACATAACTGTAACATAGATGCGGTCAGTACACTCCAGAAGAGTGCCGGCCCCCGCCCACCAGGGCTTGAAGAAATAGATGGACTGCAGGATGCTTCCATGCAGAGCTGAAACTGACCCCACAAGAGACCTGGTAAACCGCTTAGAGGATATAAGCCTGCCCAGGCAAAGCGTTGCCAGTCCGACCGTCCATGCTTATAAACCCTATGGGTTTCATTGGGTGAGAGGGCTTGAGTTGTCATTTCATCTCAATGTTGGGTAACTTTTTGTTCATTTTATTTGAGGGTTAGCGTCCCTGTCAACACTGTACCGTCAACACTGTAAAGTTCATTTTGGAGACGTTGCTTCCAATTTTGTGGGACTTTTACCTGATCTTGTAATGAAATGACATCTCAAGCCCTGCCGCCCAATGAAACCAATAGGGTTTATGAGCAAGGAAGGGCCGACTCGTACCGCTTTTCCTGGGCAGGCAGGTCGGTTTCAGCTCTGCTTGGAAGCATCATGCAGCCCATCTATTTCTTCAAGCCCCGATGGGCCGGGGCCATGTCGGTTAACAGTCTCACAAAATTGGAAGCAACGTTTCCAAAATGACCTTTACAGTGTTAACAAGGACGTTAAACCTCAAATCAAACAAAGCAGATGAGTGCATACAAAAAAGAAAAATATTTTTGCTTGGCTTGTATAAACTTTATAACTTTCCAAGTACACCCCCCACCCCCCAAAAAAATAAAAAGTAAAGAAAAAAATCGCATTACCCATCCCCATTTATGCATAGTGACCCATTTCCCATTTTTGGGTCATTGGCAAACAGTGTAGATCCAGATCAGGGGCAGCACAACACATCGTCTGATCGCTAAATTTGCAGAACTTGACACAAATAAAACAAACCTGACACCCATTGTCATGTATGGATTAAAAAGAAATAAAGAAAAACACACTAAATCTTGCTCCTTCTTTTGTAAAAGAATTTTTGCTTTTAGCAGCCTGACATATGCGTCGAATCTTCATTATACTCTAACCACTAAAACTGCTTCAGACAAACAGGCTGAAACACTCGCAACTTTGGTCAATTGGAACAGAGCGGCAGTATTTTTTTTACTTTTTGGGCTGCTGTTCATCGCTAACACAGATCAAACTGCAGCTCGCACCCTGACAAACCGGCCTGGTCACATTCGTAAGCTTTACGTATTTTTGAGACGCGAAATCACGGCAACGTTTTATATTTCACCTTATAAACGCTCCACTATTGAACACCTGCTATTTACTCAAGAAAAAAAAATCGTGTCTATCTTTGAATCTTTTGTCACATTTTGCCTCGCTAATGATAATTGTCTTTAAAGTTTAACCGTCTCACTGCCAAACACGAAAATTACGAGCCTCTTTAATTTTAACAGTAACAAGTTTCCAAGATTAAAAATACATTTGTGGTCAATACGATAATTAGTTTATTCTCAACTGCTAATCCGTTTAATTATATGCAAGTACCGAGTACACACACCGATGACGATCAAAGGCCATATGCCGCCGCACGTGATTCTGGCTGTCAATATCATACCGCGCAAGCGGAAAATGGGACGTCCTTAGTACTCAATAAACGCCGAAAGCGGTTTCAGATAAGAAGGCGGAGCAAACTTTTCACAAACCGCTAAAAAAGTGGGCGGGTTTATATGCGCAGGTTGGGACGTCTCTGTTATGATTTTTGGCCGTACAGGGAAAAAAATCGGAAGTCCGCGGGACGCCTTTGATGTTTATTTTGGGTGTCCGGAAGCGATTTCAGGACGTAAGGCCTGCAGGTCAGAATGATTTATGTATACACTAAAATTCCTAAATTAAGACCACATTTGGGACTGTTCAAAATTGGTCTTTAAGAACACTTTTGACCATTCCCAAATGTGGTCTCTCACTAGAGAACATTGTATACAGAAAAAACAAAGAAAGAATAACTGCAGCCTACTAAATAAGCTTTTAAAAGCAGAATTACTATTCATTTTAGGTGGTATTGACACGGGAATTTAAAAGTACTTCACCGATGTTCTGTAATATTAACCCTTGTCCTGCTGAATATTCATATATGCCACACCCACTAAATATTATCAACCAATCAGATTACTTGATGCAAATTATTGGAACAAATTCACAATCTGAATGGCAAACAATGTAGATCCTGATCAGATGGCTTCATCAGAAGCCACCTGATCTGGATCTTCATTGTTTGGAAAATAAGGCATATCCGGGCTCAGCAGGACAAGGGTTAACATTTTTTAGTCTACTCATTAGAACTGGCTCATTAACATTTTGTGCATGCTGATCTACGCCTTTGCTGGCACCTCTCCACATGAAACTTCAGCACACTCCAGTCCATCTGTGGGAATAACATCAGTAACTGAAAGTGTACACTTGCAGTAGGGACAAGACAGTTTATCATGAGGACAACTTGTGAATTTTATTTACCCGTTCAAGGCCATACAAACAGCCACCAAGTCTCACAGTCTGTCCATCCTCTATAATCAATCTACACTTACCTGTACCAGGCCATGCATACCACCCCCGTGTCTCAGAAGTCTGTCCATCTCTATAAGCAATCAACAATCATCTGTCCCAGGCCATGCATACCACCAACGTGTCTCAGAAGTCTGTCCATCTTCTATAATCAGTCTACACCAGTCTATAACCTGCCCCATAACATGCACGTAACCGCCAAGTATCAGAAGTCTGTCCATCTCTATAATCAATCAACAATCATCTGTCCCAGGCCATGCATACCACTACCGTGTCTCAGAAGTCTGTCCATCTTCTATAATCAGCCTACATCAGTCTATAACATGCCCCATAACATGCACACAATCACCAAGTATCAGAAGTCTGTCCAACTCTATAATCAATCAACAATCATCTGTCCCAGGCCATGCATACCACCACCGTGTCTCAGAAGTCTGTCCATCTTCTATAATCAGCCTACATCAGTCTATAACCTGCCCCATGTCATGCACATAACCACCAAGTCTCAGAGGTCTGTCCATCTTCTATAATCAGTCTATAACCTGCCCCATAACATGCACATAACCACCAAGTCTCAGAAGTCTGTCCATCTCTATAATCAATCAACAATCACCTGTCCCAGGCCATGCATACCACTACCTTGTCTCAGAAGTCTGTCCATCTTCTATAATCAGTCTAAATCAGTCTATAACCTACCCCATGTCATGCACATAACCACCAAGTCTCAGAAGTGTGTCCATCTTTATAATCAATCAACAATCATCTGTCCTATGCCATGCATACCACTACCGTGTCTCAGAGGTCTGTCCATCTTCTACAATCAGCCTACATCAGTCTATAAGCTGCCCCATGTCATGCACATAACCACCAAGTCTCAGAAGTCTGTTCATCTCTATAATCAATCAACAATCATCTGTCCCAGGCTATGCATACCACTACCATGTCTCAGAGGTCTGTCCATCTTCTATAATCAGTCTATAACCTGCCCCATGTCAAGCACATAACCACCAAGTCTCAGAAGTCTGTCCATCTGTATAATCAATCAGCACTTACCTGTCCCAGGCCATGCATACCACCACCAAGTCTCAGAAGTCTGTCCATCTTCTATAATCAATTAACTCCAGCAAACTGCAAAACACAGAAATTGAGGATCATACATATACATGTATTTGTTTCAGTGATGACATCATCTGGTCTGCTCAGCAACAGGACTTTCAAGAGTCATAGAAACAAGCTCCAGATATTGTAGATTAACCAATCAAAAACCTTTTGGTACCAAATGGAATCATCCTTCTTATATATAGCAGGAAGTCCATTTCAAAATTTAGGGGTGTCAGGTTGTGTTTTTCTTCAAAAACTACAGCAAAATTCCTACATTAAGACAACTTTTGAAAGTCTCAAAAGTGGTCTCTCAGTAGTAGGCACTGGTATGGAAAACACAAAGAAAGAATAACTGAAACAGTCTAAATAAGCTTTCAAAAGCGGATATAGTCTCAATTTTAGGTGGTCTTAATAGCGGAATTTTACTGTATTTGGAAATTGGCTGAAAATTTCGTAAACAGCGTAGGCCCTGATCAAACGTTGTGATCTGCAGCGTCTGATCTGGGTCTGCACCATTTGCCAACTACCTGTTTTGTTGTTTCCGATACTAAATGGGTTAAAGGGTGGTGATAAGTTGCCCCATGTGTGAGATGATCTGCACATTTGTCCTGAAAATGGCAAAAGCATGTTTTTTTTCCAAGACATAGCTCAAATTCATGTTAGGCGTAAAATAAATAGCTGAAACCATCCGCACACTAGTACTGGTAAACCGCTTAGAGGATCTAAGCCTGTCCAGGAACCGTGGTGCGAGGCGGACTGTCCATGATTATAAACCCTATTGGTTTCATTGGGCAACAAGGCTTGTGATGTCATTTCATCTCAATGTCGGGTAAAAGTCCCACAAAATTGGAAGCAACGTCTCCAAAATGACCTATACTGTGTTGACGGGGACATTTAACCTCAAATCAAACAAACAAATGGTGCTACCACCATCCCAACAGATGACATCGTTCCCCAGCAAGGCACTGTAGAAATCATCATTAATTGGCCGTGCAGAACTTTACTGTAAGAAACAACATTTATAAAGATTCGTTCTTCCCTCAAACCATTAGAGATTGAAATGCCATTCCCAATTCAATCATTTTGACAGCTGAAGGTGCTGAGGGTTGTGTAGCTGAGTTTACTTCTTTGGTGAGAGCTTGGCACTAACTTCCCATACCTCAAGTCCTGATGTATGAATGTCATTTAACGTGTCACCAGTAACAATTCTGAGTGCTTTAGCTTTGTGTTACTGTCATGACTCTTTCGCCCCCGCCCATCGGGGCTTGGAGAAATAGATTGGGCTGCATGGTGCTTCCACACAGAGCTGAAACGGACCCCACATGAGTACTGGTAAACTGCTTAGACGGTAGACCCCCACAGAGCCGACATCCCCCGAACTTCTCAACCTGCCCAATCCGTGTTCCAATATGGTGACGCGAAATGGGTGATGCATATTCAAGCCACGGGCAAACCAATGTTTTATACGCAACATCCCCTGTCGACCCAGGCGCAAAAGCCAAACCACGTCCCAAAAAATCTCAAAGTCCCAACTGCCCTTTATGCAATCCCCGAAACACGATGACACCAACAAAGACCGCCAGGGACAGCGACACCAAGACACTCGGTGGACCGGACCCGTCCCAAAGTCTGGTGGTGTAGTGAATAATCAATCTCAACCAGACCACAAGGAAGACATCATGACATCCCCACCAAACAACACCTGGCCACACCGAACCCCATCCACCAACCGGCCTCCCACAGCCCCAGATCAGAAAAACAGCATTCTATACAGCCATGTTTGTTCTTTCAAATTCAGACGTACATGACACTCATTATTTTTATTAGTGTTTACGAATAATATGTAGGGAAGGCATCCTATTTAAGTCTGACATCCTGTAATTGTTAAAATGATTTTATTTTGAAGAATTACAGATTTTTGCCACCAGTAAACATCGAAAAACTCTGACCGAGCGATAATAACTACAATTGTGTAGTCGCGAAAATATATGACATTGGTCATTCGACAATAATATCGTCTTTGCCATAACCCTGGTTTAATTATAATTAAATGTGATGTTTTACTGATTTATGATAATCTGTTGATGATTCATGGTTACACCAATCAGTAAATTAATTAATTGTAATCCGTAATAACACAGGGATTAACGTGGCGAGATTAAAAAGGTACATCTGCCGCTAAACCGGCCACTTTCCAGTATCGTATGTCTCTCCCATTGATTGGCTGGTGCAAAAAAAGGCTGTCAGTATAGGACAAGCCTACTGATGTCTTGCATGTGTGCTTTCAACACAAAATCGGCGCTGCATTTGATCTTTTACTGGTATTGCGTAAGCAGCCTTAATTAGCTACTGAATTTACCGCTTCTGTAATTTTGGACGCATGTCGCAATAAAAACATGCGTACATAAGAATCGCCGATAGTGAATTTTATGCGTACAACGGCAAAAATTTGGCGTCAAATACGCAGAATACTGCGTTTCAGAGAGCTCTGGGTTCAATCCCCGACAGAGGCGATAAAATTTCGGTGTCCGAACACGCTCCATTAGCATCATTTGCAGAGATGACTGTCATAAAGTGCACCGCCCTTCGGATCGGGACGATAACTGGGGGACCCCTGTGCAGGTTAAAGATCCCTACGGTAATTACATTCCAGTCCGGTAACATTGCGCAGCCGCTTATTTTGTGCACCCTGCATTCACAATTTCACTAACTGCATCCCTAATTATCAGTTTCACTTTTATCAGTGTGCCACATTAAGTTTAACTTAGCCATGAAAAAGATGGGCTTGCACGTACAGATGAGATAGTTTCGCTGAATTTTTCAATTTTCTCAAAATAGGAAAAATCCGAAATTTTAAAAGTCAAGACTGAGTTTAGAACTAGCCAAAGGCGCTATTGTCTTGTATCTAAACTTACTGCTTCTGACAACATTGCAGAAGAACTAATCAACAACTTATCTCAGTCAACCCTCGTGTTCAAACTGCTCAAAATACTTATCGTGCCCAATGCTGGACGACAAAATTGGTAGTTCAATTTTCAGGGTATCCTTTTTCATAGTATTCTTTGCCAGTATGTTAATAATTTTAGTGGCACAATTTTCATTGCAGCTAGTCGATAGGGAAATTTTGCAATGTTGTTGATTGTGAAATTTGAGCGGTGGCTTGAACAAAGTGACATGGAGCTATCAAAACTTTATGTGCACAATGTTACCGGACTGCACCTTACATGATTTCTGTGTAGCAGGGCTTCCATTAACTCCCAAATTCAGGAAGTCCCAGACTTCCTACCCTTGAAATCTGGAAGTCCCACTGGAAAATTCAGGAAGTCCCAGTTTTGAAGCAAGGTGTTTGCGGATCGTAAAATTGTTTTGATGAAGACATATATATTATTTAATCTATGAATCTCTCGTTTGCTTTTTTAACTAGAATCGCGCAGTCGATGGCACGCCATCGCATATCCCCACGCTTTTTTAAAAGATACACCACTATATAAGTTCTCAACTGCAACTCCCACCCAATCTTAAGATCAAAATTCCGAAAGTGTCATGCACTCCTCAGACCAAAGACCTATCAGTTCCCAAAGTTTCATGTTTCTATCTGAAACGGCGTAGGAGGAGTTATTTGGTAATCGTTAAAAAGGGGGTTATAGAGGTGAAAATCCAAGTTTTTGACCTCTGGTGACCTCAAACCTGACCCTAGGGGTCAAATTTTGAATGTTATGTATTCTACTCATTATGCCGTTCGATTTGATATGTCACACGACCAGGTTCTGAAAACTTTGATTTTTTACCCCTGGGGCACCCCACCCCCTGGCCTGGCCCCTAGGGGTAGGATCAAAATTCCAAAAGTGTCATGCACTCCTCAGACCAAAGACCTATCAGTTCCCAAAGTTTCATTTTTCTATCTGAAATGGCGTAGGAGGAGTTATCCGGTAATCATTAAAAAGGGGGTTATGGGGGTGAAAATCCAAGTTTTTGACCTCTAGTGACCTCAAACCTGACCCTAAGGGGTCAAATTTTGATTGTTATGTATTCTACTCATTATGCCGTTCGATTTGATATGTCACACGACCAGGTTCTGAAACATTTGATTTTTTACCCCCGGGGCACCCGCCCCCTGGCCTGGCCCCTAGGGGTAGGATCAAAATTCCGAAAGTGTCATGCACTCCTCAGACCAAAGATCTATCAGTTCCCAAAGTTTCATGTTTCTATCTGAAACGGTATAGGAGGATTTATCCGGTAATCGTTAAAAAGTGCGTTATGGGTAGGGCTGGGTACCGCCTTTGGAAATTGTACCGCGGTATACACCCATGTACCGCGGTTCGTACCGTGGTATACCACAGGTTTCAAACACCAGATGGTTGTACTTCGTAAAATAAAACAGACAAATAAACAGAGAATCATTACGCGTTTTCTAGGTGTTTACGGTCGCGAAGAATGTGACATTGGCAATAATATTGTCTTTGCAGTTTATCTGGATGCGAACTTTACTGATTGCTATTAATATGTCCATGGCCTATCACTATTCTTATGCCTATAAACTAGTTAATCCTATTAACAAATAGGACACGATGTTTTTTTTTTTCCAAATTGCCATGTGATAATGAGCGTAAAGTAAGCCCAGATTGCAAGTCATTCTTTTTATTTGTCACTTAATATCGATACCTGCTGGTTCAGGACAAGACCTCGCCCGATGTTCAACCCGCCGATATAGCGGTTCTTTTGATATTGCGTGAATGGCTTTCGATGGCTAAGTATTGAGCATATTTTATTATTATTGACAACATTAACAGGATTAAATACGCCGGGTCCTTCAGAAGTCGCTACATGCTATTTCCCTGCATTATCCATTTGAACTGTCTCTGGGCAATTCGTGATAAAAATATTCACAGTTCGACACAGCGCAATAAAATGGTATATATATCGTCAGCATAATGATTTTATAAAAGGGAACAGTAAAATTAATTCATCTTTTAAAACATTTTTATCCAGAAACAAACGAAATGTATAAGTAAAAAAAAGTGTTGATACTATGTACCCGACTTATTTTTACTCCAAACATTTAAGTCAGTACAAAGCTAAAGCAAGAACTACATGTCATTATTATATTATTGCAAACAGAACCGTTTCATCCTCTCCATTGCTGCACGACTGACAACATTGCAAGATAGCATGTTGTGTGTTACAACACGCTATCTTGCAATGTCATTTTTGTAAGTCGTGTTCCGACAAGCAGTACATATATATGTTACAAAGTTTTCACGCAAGATTACTTTGAGACCCAATTAGCAGGATTAAACTGTTATGCTTTTATCTGTCAATCCGAAGTGGCCGGCATGCGGAGCATGCTCTATTAGTTATTACCGCTATTCATCTCAAGCATCCGATAATTTTCGCGCCCTATCGGTCACGTCGGCGTCTTTGAACTTAACAGTGCTCAGCATGACTTGCGGCTCATTAAAAAAGATACTTTGCGTCCCTGCGAGGAATTTTTTCGCGGCCGACGCTACTGAAATCGTTTCGCAAACATATTTTTGTAAAGGGAACCGTTTCTTCCTCTCCATATCTGCACTGACTGATCAACGTGTCATCTTTGTCAGTCGTGTTCTAACAAGCAGTGCATATACATGTTACAAAGTTTTCACGCAAGATTACTTTGAGCCCCAATTAGCAGGATTAAACTGTTAGGCTTTGGTTGTAAATTTATTACCTATTTATCTATGTTAATACGAAGTGGCCTGCATGCGGAGCATGCTCTATTAGTTATTACCGCTATTCATCTCAAATATCCGATAATATTAGCACCCTATCGGTCGCGTCGGCGTCTTTGAACTTAACAGAGCTCAGCATGACTAACGGCGCATTAAAAAAGATACTTTGCGTCCCTACGAGTTATTCTTTCACGGCCGACGCTAGTGAAACAGTTTCGAAAACATATTTTTGTTCTTACGCAAACATTGAATTAAATTATATAAAATTTCCGATAAAATCCGGAACTTGCCGAAAGTACCAGTACGGCCAAAAAGTACCGCGGTACGTACCGCCGGAAGAAAATACCGCGGTTTACCGGTGCACCGGTTTTACCGCGCACCCCTAGTTATGGGGCTGAAAGTTTTTGACCTCTGGTGACCTCAAACCTGACCCTAGGGGTCAAATTTTGATTGTTATGTATTCTACTCATTATGCTGTTCGATTTGATATGTCACACGACCAGGTTCTGAAAACTTTGAATTTTTACCCCCAGGGCACCCCACCCCCTGGCCTGGCCCCTAGGGGTAGGATCAAAATTCCGAAAGTGTCATGCACTCCTCAGACCAAAGACCTATCAGTTCCCAAAGTTTTAAGTTTCTAGCTGTAAAAGTGTGGGAGGAGTTGTCCGGTAAGACGTACGGACGGACGACAAAGACAATTACAATATCCCCACGTTTTCTTCGAAAAGCGTGGGGATAATCACCTGTATATTCTTTTAGATGGCTAGTAAAATGTATAGGTAAACTGACTGGCTGACAAATGACTTGAATAGTGTTGACTGGGCCGTTAAACTCAAAACAATCAAGCAAAGCTCTGTGAGCAGAGGAGTGCATACAAAAAAAGAAAAATATTTTTGCTTGGCCTGTATAAATTTTATAACTTTCCAAGTACAACTTCCTCCCCCCCCCCCAAAAAAATAAATAAAAATTAAAGAAAACAATCGCATTCCCCATCCCCATATATGCCTAGTGGCCCATTTATGTAGACCCAGATCAGACACCACAGAACATAGCATCTGATCTGTCTACACTGTTTGTACAACTTAACACAAATAAAACAAACCTGACACCCACTGTCATATATGGATTAAAAAGTAAAAAAAAGAAAAGTTCTTTTGTAAAAGATTTTTGCCAAACTTTGCATTTTTACATACGCTTCGAGTCTTCATTGTACTCTAAACACTCAGAACTGCTAGAAACACGTGCAACTTTGGACAACTGAAGCAGACTTAGACGAGACAGCGGTTGTTGTTTTTTTTTTTTTGCTAACAGACAGATCAGACTGTAGCTCGGACCCTGACTAACCGGCCTGGTCACATTCGCCGATTTTCGAGGCGCCAAAATCAAACAGCGATCGCGGCGACATTTTTTGATTTTATAAATTATGTTCATCATTTCACCTAGTGAACACCTGCTATTTACTCAAGAATTAATTGCGTATCTAACTTTGAAACTATTGTCACACTTTGCATCGCTAATGATAATCTCACTACCAGTACCAAACACCAAAATTACAACCCGCTTTAATTTAAACAGTAAACGGTAACAAGTTTACAGGATTAAAAAACACTTATCGTCAATGAGATAATTAGTTTATCTTCAACTACTAATCCGTTTAATTATATGCAAACACCGAGCAATCACTTCGACACATTTTTCACACACCGATGAGGATCAAAGGTGTGCCGACGCACGTGATTCTGACTGTCAATATAATACCTCGCAGGCAGAAAATGGGATGTCCTTAGTACCCAATAAACACAGAAAGCGGTTTCAGCTAAGAAGGCGGAGCAAACTCTTTACAAACCACTGAAAGTGTGCGGTTTTATACGCCTCGGTAAAGATTTTTGGCCGTACAGAAAAAATTTCGCGAGTCCGCGGGACGCCTTTGAAGTTTAATTTGGGCGTCCGGAAGCGATTTCAGGATGTAATATATGCTGTACGTAGATGGTGTAGGCTTTCATCTTGCAAACCTGGAGTGTATGCAATGTACACCTGCGGTAATGGTCAAATGTGACCAACGCAGCATCAGTAGAAAGAAAGACCGGAGAAACACCCGTCTGTGGCCAACCATCCCGGCACATAGCCCTGAGCAAGTGGTTCTTTCTTTCTACTGATATGCTGTCTTCTCCCCGATTCGTGTATGTTATTTACTAAGTTGACGCATGCGCTTTAGATATACAGAGTTTCAAAATTATTTTGCAAAAATATTTTCAACAAAAATGTGAAAAACAAAGATATAAACAATAAATAAACAAACTGAAAAACGCTGGGTCAAATTCATACCTGAAAGTGCATTGGGGTCACCGATCTGGGTCGTCTAGAAGCTTCTCGCTGGATTCGTGTATGTGATTGGCTGTAGATTTTTGGGGTTATCAAGGGGTAGCTGAATTAGTTTCTTCACTGTTGTGTATTGTTAGGACTGAGACTGTTAATCATGAGAAGGAACTGACACCAGATAGTTTCATTGACTTTGATATTTTAAATTTAGATGAGTAAGTACTGGATTCATAGTACACCATTTCTTCTAACTGTTTAACACAAGCTCACAGAATTAAGGTCAACACTATAAACTGTAAAAATAAAGCTGGAAAATGTCAGAACAGAACATATTTACAAAGTTTTGATTTTCAATTAAGGTTTATTATTGACAATGACAGCACAGGAAGCTGTCATTCCTCCTCAATACGGTTGTTTTGGAGCAGAAACTAAGATGAACCCAGTGTCCACATTTGTCACATTTACCCCAATTAACTATTTTTAGATATGGTCGATCATTTAGATTTGGTGGTGAAAGCCTTTTACACACACAGCAGAACTCAGATTCATCACATTCATCTTCAGTGTCCATTTCAGAATCACTTTGCAAACTTTCCTCAACTTTTCCGTTGTTTAGACGACTTGTTGAAGGGACAGGGTCTTGAATATTTCTTTTGCATTTGGAAGAAGTGGTCCTCATCTTTTTGGGGGTTTCATTTGAATTTAGTTTGGATGATTTGAATAATTTCTTTGATATGGCTTTTTTGGCAGATTTACCGGTAGATTGGTTCATAGTTACCTTTTCAACCTCGTGATTAGCTAACTCAGTCCTGAATAATGCTTCAGTAATGGCTTGTCCGCCTGGCTTTGGTTTTGGATTTGATGCTTCTTTTGAGGACTCAGATTTTGTCACAGAACATTTACATGTTGCAACTGATTGTTTTTCCATCTTCTCTTGTAGGTATGCCATTATTGACTCTTTATTTGACTTTATAGCCTGTACTTTTTTCAGTGGTTCATCATCTCTGAAACATTCACTAGGGAACAATTTTTCTTTACTGACTGCTTCTTTGGAATATGGGTAAATCCCAGTTTTCTTAAATCCAGGGATGATATTTCCCGGCGTCATTGCTTTCAGATAAGCTTTGCAGGCCATCTCACACATCTCATACCTTGTAATAGTTTGTCCAATGTTGGCCTTCATATAAGCAGCACATTCACTATAGTAATATCTCTTGAACGGTCCAAACACTGATATATCAAGGGGTTGTAACAAGTGAGAAGTGTGGGCTGGAAGAACAAACAGAATCAGACCATTTGAACTTGCCCATTCAATTAATTGTGTTGACACATGGGAAGAATGACCATCATATAAAAGCAGAATGGGTTGTTTGTCATCAGTACCCCTGCGGACATGTGGCAAGAAATGTTCCTTGAGATATTCCCTGAAGATAAGGCTATTTGACCAACCTGAGTCAGACATAACACCTTTTGCTCCAGGGGTTGCACCCTTCATTAAGTCTGGATTGAAGCGTTTTCCCTTAAATACAAAATAAGGTGGTATAGAGTTTCCAACAGCATTGACGCTAGCAATCACAGTTGTAGTTGTTGACCTTGGTGATGTAATGGCTTGGGGTTTGCTGTTAATAGGAGCAATCACATTTGGCGGTCTGTGCTCTGGTTGGATACCAGTCTCATCCAGGTTATATATGAATTGGGGCTTGTCTTGTAGTTCATACTTTTCAAGTATTGTCTTGAGATTACCATAGTAGCTGTCAATAATTTCCGGAGTCAATGATTTTGCCCTGTTGCTTTCAAGAGCTCTTGGTTTCAAAGAAGAAATTCTATCTCTCCACCTGTTTAGAAACCTGTATAACCAGTTGTTACTGAGAGCTTTACTTGAAGGTCTCTTTCCTAATGCATTTGCTAATTCACCAGCAAGATGTTGTAATTGAACATTGGTGTGGCCATATCCAAGTTCTGACATTGCTTCGATATGCTCTATCAGGGTCAGTTCCTCCTCTTGAGTGAAGACAGCCTCACTTCCTAATTGCAGATTGTGTGGATTTATTTTCCCCTTGACTCGATCTCTCAAGGTCTGGACAGGCACTCTGTACTGCAGCGCCGCCTTGTGCACAGATACACCTTTATTCTTCACAGCTTCATATGCCAGGATCATTGTATCTGCTGAATACTTTCTGTATTTCTTATCATTCTTGATGGGAGTGCCCTGAAAAGGTGATCACCAGTGTGACCATGCCATTCTAAATAACATTTTATTTAGGTGAGGGATGACTAAATTAGAAAAGAATACCCACATACTACCCTCCACAATGTATTTCATCATTCCATGCCAATCAAGGCTAATTAATTTGGTCAGGGCTCAATCATTTCAAAAACAGCTTTTCATTGTAACTCTTTACCTTTTTGGTAAAGTATTAACTATTATTGCTTAGGTAAGTATCAGATTACATTTTGTTCTTTCACCTTTTAAAAATAATTGGATGTTAATTGGTCAGTGTGTGCACTTATTGGTCTTTAGTGGCCTCTGTATAAATATTCTATTCTATTCTATGCTATTGCGTCTCAGTCACACAGATCAAGTTGGGTCACGTGACAACTGTCACTATCCAATATGGCCGCAGTTGCAGACGCTGATGATTTTTTAAAGGATAAATAGACAAAATTGGAAGATAATTACATGAAAAGTGAGTTATTTTCTGGGAGACAACAATAAATTACAGGTCCTTACTAAACATAGAACATAATTTACCTGTTTTTTTCTCATTGCTGATGCAAAAACGCTTCTTCGGGTTTTCAAGGTAAACTTTCCTAGTGGAATTTCGACACGCGGGTGACATGCACGCGAGATTTATGGAATCAAAATACATGCACGAATCCAATGCGAATACACGAATCGAGGAGAAGCAGGGATACTGCTTCGGTCATATTTGGCCATTACCGCAGGTGTAAAAGATAAAGATTCATTAAAGATAAAGGCGTTGAGTTTTTTCCTTGCATTTTCTTACTGTCCTGGTGTATGAATGTCATTTGACGTGTCACCAGTAACAAATCTGATACTAAAATTCCAATTTTTACCTAAAAGAATGACTTCGCTCTCTTGGCCGGAAATGCGGTCTATAGACGCAACCACCACAAAAGAACCCAAACAACCCTCAAAATATCCCAAACCACCGGGTTGGTCTATATAGCGAAATGAAGTTTCATTCCGCGAAAGGAAGGGTTTTGTATCGTTACTTATGCGAAATCTATCCCTTTATGATCCTAAACCCACATTCCTGGTGTATGAATGTCATTTGACGTGTCACCAGTAACAATTCTAATTCTGAAGTATTATTAGGATGGTTGTTTGAGCACGGTGTTAGTAAGAGAAGTAAAAAGTGTGAAAGTGCAGAGAATCAGAATTGTTACTGGTGGCAATATAATACCGCAATATAATATTATCCAATTTAGATAAGACAAATACTCTCAACAGACAATTTCAGTCCTCCTTCACACCCCTATCACCATTGAGTTTAAGTCAGCTTTCTGACAATGCTCTTAAGAATGGCTTGGCAAATGGCACCATTAATAAAGAATCTGTTCCGGAAGAATATTTACCCAAATTCCCGGAAATGCCTACAATAAACATATCAGCAGCAGGAATTCTTAAACTCTTATCAAACTTAAACACGACCAAAGCCGCCGGTCCAGATGCTCTTAAACCAGTAGTCCTTAAATCTCTTAGAGACCAAATAGCGCCCATCCTTCAGGTCATTTTCCAGAAATCACTTTCCAGTGGTCAAGTGGATATTGGGTGCGCATGCGCGCGAGTGACTTCTTAAAGTTTTCCGGGAAACAATTTTTGGATATTTTTGGAATTTAAGGAATACCCTGGATGAGTCCTTTAACTTTTTATCCTAAACTTTGTTAAAATATTTAGTTACTTGTTTATTTTGCAGGTTTAGTTAGGTTCTTACGACTTTTCATATTTATCACAGCCCGGATAATTTGGCGTGGCATTTTTTTACTTTTGCACCGAAACATAACTAGTTCCGGTTTCGCGGCGGATTGACATTAGGTAAACAGTTAAGTTTAAATGTGATTTTGATGATATTGCCCAACAGAGGAGACTTTCCCAGACACCACTTGATATTTATTGCCCTTCAGTAACCATAGAGTCACCAGAAAACCAACAATAATGAGCCATTTAGCATTTGACCTCCTTTTTGGAGTATGTTGCATGTTGCTGGCAACAAGACTTGCATCTCTTCTCAGTTGCAGTGGACAGGATCTACAGGAAATTCCAGTTAACTTCTTCCCAGTTTATGCGGACACATGTGGTACAACAGCAATCGACCGTAACTTTGCATTTCATTTGCCCCATGTTTGTACAATATCAATCTTAAAAAAATCTCTAAGAATGAAGGGGTTTCCTGGTTCAAATAAACTTTTCTACTTGTATATATTTACAGTTGTTATAGGTAATGCTTGGGATGTTGAATCAAATCCTGGTCCAAACTCCCGAAATGACAGTTCACACTTCCCTTGTGGACTCTGTCAAAAAAGTGTTGGTTGGGAAGACCGGGGAATTTGTTGCGACACCTGCAATGTCTTGTATCACACAGGATGTCAAGGCATGTCATCAACTATGTATAGTTTTTACAACAGATCATTGAATAAAAATGTTGCATGGGAGTGTACGAAATGTGGAATGCCAAACTTTTCCACATCTCTGTTTGACACCTCATCTTCTATAGACACCTACAACCACTTTGAACCTTTATCTACCCTATCCGAGCCTGATAGTCCGATACCAGACAACATCGGCCCACCCACGGCAGCTTCATCGCCCATTGTGCAGCAGTCAAAAGAAGCTAAACGAAAGACCAAAAAGGCGGTCATTAACCATCCCCTCAGAATATTGATCATGAATTGTCAGTCAATAAAGAATAAAAGGGCTGAACTTCATACAATTATCGACTCGGCGAAACCAGATATCATTTTGGGCAATGAGTCTTGGTTAACCCCAGAAATTAAAAACTCGGAAATTTTCCCTGAATCCTTTGAGGCCATCCGGAAAGACAGAGTTGGGGATGCACATGGAGGTGTCTTCGTGGCTTTCAAGCGAGACCTATTCTGTACAGAAACTCCGGAGTTGGACACCAACTGTGAACTAGTTTGGTGTAAATTGAACATCATTGGATGTAGGACTTTGTACCTTGGATCTTTTTATCGCCCACCAGATCAGATTGACCCAGAATATCTTGAGGCTTTTAATTCATCTTTGTCTAGGATAATGTGAAATGCAAATGCCCATATTTTGGTTGGCGGAGACTTTAATTGTGGTGACATTGAATGGAGCAGCATGCAGGTGCCCCATGGGGTGCCTAAAAGGCAGACACAGCAACAACTTTTGGACATAATTAAATAACACTGCCTGGCCCAAGTTTTTAACATACCCACCCAACAAGAAAAGACCCTTGATTTGTTGTTTACAAATTCTCCATCCCCAGTAAGCCGAGTTAAGGGGATGCCCCCGATTAGCAAAGCTGATCATGACATAGTCCTTGTTGAGTATGACATAAAAGCTACACGAATCAGACAAGTCCCGCGTAAAGTTTTTCTCTACAAACGTGCGGATATGGATGGTCTTCGAGACCATATGGCGCGATTTAAGGATTCGTTCCTTTCCTCTGACCTCTCGCACATGTCAGTTAATGACTTGTGGGTCAGTTTTAAGTCCGAATTAACCACGGCAATGGCAAGGTTTATACCAACGAAAATGACCAAAACAAAATATAGGGTACCATGGATCGATAACACGATCAAGCATCTCATCAGAAGACGGAATAGAATGTATTTTCGTGCTCGCAAGTCTAGCAGCCCTGACGTTAAGAACCATTACAAACGATTCAGAGCACATGTGCAAAAGGTTATAAGAGATGCATATTGGAAGCATGTTTCCAGCATCTTTACCTTTGAAGATGACAATATAGATCCCGATAGTCACCAAAAGAATGGTAAAGTTAAAAAGTTTTGGTCATTCTTAAAGTCCCTGAAAAAGGATGCGTTTGGGATCACTTCGCTAAGGGAAAATGGAATTCTAAAAACAGATGCGCGCGATAAGGCTAATATTTGCAATAAACAGTTTCAATCAGCATTTACGCGTGAAACTGATGGTGAGCTACCATCTAAAGGTGCAAGTCCGTTCCCCTCTATGGGGGACATAACAGTTGACCCCAATGGGGTCGCTAAACTGTTAGGTAAGCTCAAGATACATAAGGCATCTGGGCCCGATGACCTGAATGCCAGGGTACTTAAGGAATGTAGTGCTGAAATATCTCCTGTGTTGGCCTTTATCTTCAATCAATCACTTGCCCAGGGCACTGTACCAGATGACTGGCGACAAGCAAATGTAACCCCGGTCTATAAAAAAAGGGGAAAATATGATGCAGCAAATTATAGATCAGTGTCGCTAACATGCATCTGTTGCAAAACCCTGGAGCATATATTAGTAAGCAACATCAACAAGCACTTAGCCTTTGAGAACATTCTTGCTGACTGTCAACATGGTTTCCGGAGTCAAAGGTCTTGCGAAACGCAGCTTGTTCAATTTTACCATGACATTGTGAGCAATCTGGATGGGGCCTTAAACCGTGGCCACAAACAGACTGACTTGATCATCATGGACTTTGCTAAGGCCTTTGACAAGGTACCTCACAGAAGGCTATTACATAAACTGGAGTACTATGGGATAAGAGGATCCACGCATAGGTGGATTAGCTCATGGCTCTCTGGGCGCTCACAACAAGTTGTACTTGATGGCCAAGCGTCTGATCCAGTCCCTGTTTTATCTGGAGTCCCCCAAGGTTCGGTCCTTGGACCGGTCCTTTTCTTGGTTTTCATTAATGATCTCCCCGATAATATCAGGTCATCGGTCCGTTTGTTTGCTGATGATTGTGTCCTGTATAGGAACATATATTCTCCTTCTGACTGTCTTACTTTACAAGATGACCTGGATCAACTTGCACAGTGGGAGGCCAATTGGCAAATGAAGTTCAATGTGGCCAAATGTCACTCAATGAGAGTGTCACGACACCCTACGGACAAGCAAATTAAGTTTGACAATACTCTTCACCAGCAAGTTTTGGAGCATGTTCAATCCGCCAAATATCTTGGTATCACCATCACTGACGATCTTGATTGGGGTCAACATATCTCAGACATTACATCTAAAGCAACTAGGACTTTGGGATTCCTTAGACGGAACTTGGCTTTTGCACCTAGGCAGACAAAGGATGTTGCATATAAAACATTGGTTCGCTCTCAACTTGAATATGCATCACCCATTTGGCATCCCTATGTTAAAACTCAGACTCAGCAGGTGGAGAAGGTGCAGAGGACAGCTGCTCGATGGACCTGTAGGCGATGGCGAAATAGAAGTAGCGTCGGTGACATGCTTAATGAGCTAGAGTGGCCGTCCCTGGAGGCCCGTCGTGAGCAGTCCTCTTTAACCTTCTACAAGATACACTCTGATTCAGTGTCTATTGATAAAGATAGGTACTTGACCCCTGTAACAGTGTCGACCCAAACAAGGGCATCAAAAGTAAACGACTCACAATATCGTAGATACCAGTCCTATAGTGATGCCCTGAAGAACTCGTTCTTTCCTAGAACTATTCCCCAATGGAATAGTCTTCCCTCCTCTGCGGTGAATGCTTAGTCCGCAGAAGAGTTCAAAGCCCGCACAAAGCGACTCAGAGGTATGCGTTTTAGGATACCTCTGTTATGCAGATTGTAAATAGTTTTAAGGACGCATCCAGTGCCTCTCTTTTTTTTTCAGCTAAATTCTAAATTTAGCCACCCAATCAACTGAGGTAATGGCCAGATATGACCGACTCAGTATAAGAAGATAGATAAATCCCCTCGGATTGGAAGACAGCCATTGTTTCTCCCCTGTTCTAAAAGGGTGACAAAAGTGACCCTGCAAATTACAGGCCTATCTCCTTAACTTGCATTTGCTGCAAGCTATTGGCGCATATTGTTGCATCCAACCTTACTAAGCATGTCGACAAACATAACATCTTGTATGATCTTCAACATGGATTTAGGGAAAGGAGGTCCTGCGAAACACAGCTCATCCAACTTGTTGATGAGCTTGCACGAAATCTATCAGCAGGTCACCAGACTAACCTGATACTCCTGGATTTTAGTAAAGCATTCGATAAGGTTAGCCATATTAAATTACTCCACAAACTGCACCAACATGGCATAACCTCAAACACCCTAAACTGGATCAAAGCTTTCCTTTTTGGCCGTACTCAACGTGTAGCCCTAGAGGGGGAAACCTCATCCCAAATTCCGGTCACATCTGGGGTTCCCCAAGGATCAGTACTGGGACCGATCCTGTTTCTTTTATACATCAATGACCTACCAGAGCAGATCAACTCACAGGTCAGACTTTTTGCAGATGACACGGCAATATATTTGGCTGTCCGCAGTGATGCTGACTGTACCTTATTGCAAAGGGACCTCCAAAAGCTTGAAACTTGGGAAAAGAACTGGGAAATGGAATTTAACCCGGGTAAATGCCAGGTCCTACACATTTCCCGTTCTAAAGAACCCATTAGACACAATTACATTCTCCACGGTGAAGCCCTCCAGGAGGCTGATCATGCCAAGTACCTGGGCCTTGAGTTTAGCCGTGATTTAACTTGGAACACCCACATTCATAACGTGACCACCAAAGCAAATCGGACCCTGGGCTTCATACGTAGGAATATACGCACCAAACATCAAGGCATACGTGAAACAGCTTATAATACCCTTGTTAGGCCCCAGCTTGAGTATGCCTCCCCTGTGTGGAGCCCATATACCCAGTCAAATATAAACAAGGTTGAGCAAGTCCAAAGAAGAGCAGCTAAATGGGTCAAACATGACTACTCTTCATATAGTAGTGTGACCCAGATAATTAATACCCTGGAATGGAGATCATTGGAACAGAGGCGGGCAGATGCTCGCCTCTGTCGAGATTCCGCTCCCTACATACATCCGACATCCAATCAGAACTACTAAAAACATGCATACTATGCACTTTATTCAAATCCCTACTACTGCCAGTTACTATAAATACAGTTTCTTCCCCTTGGCTGTGGTACAATGGAATCACCTTCCTCCTCATGCTGTTGTGTGCTCCGATCTGGATTCTTTCAGATCGACCATATGCACCCTCCATCACCCAGTGCCATGAACCGTGAAACATTGCTTTTATCTGCTTTTAATCTCTACTTTACTAACACTGTTTTTACTTTCAATTCTTCTAAAATCTAATACTTTTTCTTCTATCACACTTTTCTTTTTCTGGCGCGCGCAACTGCACATAATCCTCGCGAGAGAGTGCTGCATGATATATAGATAGATAGGCACGTCAACTGACATTCATACACCAGGAGTTAAAAGAATAAAATAAAGGTGAGCAAAGATTAAAGTGTTTGGGTGACAGTAAGAAGAGTTTATAAGTTTGTAAGAAGAGAAATACCTGAGACTGGAAATCAGCCATGATTTAACATGAAACTCTCACATCAAAAACGTGAGCACAAAGGCAAATAGGACCCTGGTCTTCTTGCGTAGAAATATTCGCACCAAACCTAAAGGCATACGAGACACCACATATAACACTTTGTTCAGACTCCAAGTCGAGTATGCCTCCCCATGTGTGGAGCCCATTCACCCAAAATTGAAAAGCTGAAAAAGAAGAGCAGTTAGATGGGTCAAAAATGACTACTCTTCATACAATAGTGTGACCCAGATACCAGACGCCCTCGGCTGGAGATCCTTGGAACAGAGACGTGCTGACGCACGCATCTGAATACGTTCTACAAGACAGCTTATGACCTTGTTGAGATGATACTAATAGTTCGTCTGTCATTACTGACAATAACCAATCTTAGTCATATTTGAGAAGTGTTACTATTTGTGTGTTCTAAGATGGCTGATGAGACCGATTCTAGCTCTGAACTGTCTGTTGCAAATAGAGGAACAGAGGCTAGAGGAAGACAACTTTGTTGGTGGTGCCTTAGCTCTGGCTTTGCGCTGTGCGCGTTTCTGCTCAGCTTCACTGATTCTTTTTGCCTCATATTCATTGGCACCCATTTTGATGAGACCTCGAGCTCGCCACTTTGCTCTCTCCTGTGCAATTTGTTCCCACGAGTCTGTTGGAATATTGAAGTCCCCGAGGGAGACTTTGATGATATCCTTGTAGCGCTTCTTTTGACCGCCTTGGCAGCGTTTGCCAATTTCTAGATCTCCATAGAGAATTTTCTTTGGCAAACGTTCCTCAGGCATTCTGGAAACATAGTCTGTCCATCTTAACTGTGCTAATTTCCGAAGAGTATGTACACTATGCATCCCTGCCCTGTTCAGAACTTCCGTGTCGCGAATCCTGTCTTGCCACTTAATCTTTAAGAGTTTTCTAAGACAGCTTGTATGGAAAAGATTTAGTATTTTGGAAAACTGTCCATGTTTCACATGCATACAATATTGTTGGCAGCACCACAGTTCTGTGGACTTTCAGTTTTGTGTAAAGTCTGATTCCACTTCGATCCCAGACACTACACGTAGTCGGCCAAATGCGACACCAGCTTTGGTAATCCTGGCATTGACTTCGCCATCTATGTGCGCGGCTCTTAACAGTGCGCTTGCAAGGTAGGTGAACTTGTCTACCACTTGCCATTGCGATGGTGGGCTCTTTGTAAGGCCTGCCAGGTGCTGGCTGATAGACCACTTCAGTCTTTCTTGTGCTGGTTGTGAGATCATAGCTATCACAGGAGTCGGATACTTGATCTATACCTTTTTGCATCTTCTCTTCTGTAGGAGCACATTTTGCCATGTCATCAGCAAATATGAACTTATCTAGTCCCTCTGTCCGCACCTTGGATTTGGCCTGCACCCTTCTGAGATTGAAAAGCTTCCTATCAAAGCGATACCTAATAGGAATGCAATTGTCGCCATCCTGGAAAGCATCTGTGAGCATGGCAGAAAACATCATGCTCAACAGTGTTGGGGCTAACACACAGCCTGCTTGACTCCGTTTGTCACAAAAAATGGATCTGAAAACTCACCATCCTTTTGGACCCGTGCACGCATACCATCGTTGAACTGTCTCATCATTGCTATGAACTTGGTTGGACATCCAAACTTGCCCATGATCTTCCAAAGGCCCTCACGACTGACTGTGTCAAATGCCTTGGTGAGGTCAACAAAGGTTATGTATAGATCCATGTTCTGTTCCTGGCATTTCTCTTGCAACTGCCTTGCTGTGAAGATCATCTCAATTGATCCTCTGTCCATTCTAAACCCACACTGGCTTTCTGGTAGAAGCTCTGAATGTTCAAGGTGTTCATTTAGTCGGTTAAGTAGGGCTCTTGCAAAGACTTTCCCAGCAATTGACAATGTAGAGATGCCACGGTGATGTTCACAGATCTGAGGGTTCCCTTTCCGTTTGAATAGGTAGATAATTGACGCATCCTTGAATTCTTGAGGGATGGTTTCTTTTCTTCACATAATGTAAAATAACTGTGTCCACTTCTTTGCAACTGGAATACCTCCTGCTTTGTAAATCTCAACAGGTCCTGGAGCCTTGCCAGATGCCAGAAGTTTTATTGCTTTCATTGTTTCAGTAACGGTTGGGAACATGGCACGCAACAGATTACATTCAACCTGTGGTAGTCTGTTGATAGCATCATGTTACGAGCCAGGCGTAGCAGAAAGAAAAAGCAAACAAGCCTTATGGAAAAAATTAACAAAATTTATTTGCAAAAAAAAAAAAATATTTTAACCTGTAGAAGTAAGAAAATTAAATGTACTTAGCTCTGTTATGAAATATCCATGAATGAATCTATTTTCCTTGATCCCACAGAATTCCCAGTCCGAAATAAAATATAATATCCTTTGATAATCCAACACAGAATTTAGAACTAACTTTTCTTATAAAGTAGAAGTAAAACAAAGATCAGGAATCGATACAATTAACTTACTCCACCCATCAAAGACACCAAAGGGAAAGAAATACAAACATTAAGCGACCAGACCATAATGGAAACCTAAACAAAGGAAGGCCATAAGGACAGTTACTTTCCCACAAAATGGCCATATGGCCATCCAAAATTAAAAGACACAAGTGATACACACAGTAAGTAACAAACAACAACATAAATAAATCGCCACAGAAGAACCGCCTTGGAACGGTCAGTGGAAAGATTTCCACTGGGGGGCTTAAATCGATTTTACGTGGCCACAATCCTCGCCCTTACTTCCGTCGCGATTCAGACGATTAATTTGTTCAGTCCGCATGAAGGCCTCCTAACTCATCAGTGCAACATCTCCGTGAACACAAAAAAAATCAAAGAACCACAGAGGTGAGACAACGGTGAGGACTAAATATCTGACTCAAAGAGAAAAATCAAGCTCTTTTATAGACCCCAAGATTTCTCTAGACCATTCCAGGGGGGCTGTGGAATAAGATTAGGTAATTTTCTAAAAATAATGCCACCCCGAACTTTCTGGACGATTCTAAAGTACTATTCCTTGTAAACATGTTGTTAACCAAATAAAATTTATCTGTGACTCATTTCTTTCCAGAAAGTTCTTTAAGAAGAATTAGGTCACCCAGTGGGGTGAAATTGGGAATCAGAAAAATAAATTCTTATGCATAATAATCACCCTTGATAGAGGATGGCCGATTAAGAACACTATCAAAGTGCTAAGCCCATCTTTTCAAGATAGCCTCTTTGTCAGTCAGAAGACTAGTTCCATCAGACTAAGGAAAGGAGTGGTTCCTGAGCTCTGTCTTTAGTGCATAAAATAACTTCTTCATATCATTTCTGTCTGCAAAGGACTGGATTTCATCAGCCTTGTTGCTTAGCCAGGAGTCTTGCATGTCTTTGAGTCTTGTTTGGACTGTCTTGCATATATATGAATAAACCGCCTTGTTAGATACTGAGCTGGTATCACTGATGCATGTCGTGTGTTTTTGGTGCTTCTCTCCAAGGAGTCCCTGGTTTTCTTCATCAGTCTCGTCAAACCAGTCTTGATCTTTGCAAGATACTGGACCCAGGGAATCCATTACCGAAGAGTGAACAGTGTCTCTGAAGACTTTCCTGTTCTCTTCAGGAACATCTGAGCTGAATTCCATTGCATCTAGTCTGCTGCAGATGTCAAGAGTGAAGGCTTGCCTCTTGCTGTCTTGTTTCAGCATAGAGACATCCAGTCTCTTTGGCACTTCCTTACCTTGTGGTTGCCATGCAGGCTGGACACGCAGGTTGAGTTTGCTAACAACAAGCCTGTGATTTGTCAAGCAGTCCGCACCACACGCAGTTTTGTAACTCTGACAACCTGTCTGTCCTTCCTTCTATAATCAATGAGATGCCAGTGTTTGGAGCGAGAAT
The DNA here is from genome assembly GCA_963580285.1 of Lucinisca nassula. Lineage (NCBI taxonomy): Eukaryota > Metazoa > Mollusca > Bivalvia > Lucinida > Lucinidae > Lucinisca > Lucinisca nassula. The sequence continues at coordinate 107,340,497 of OY757011.1, forward strand.
GCATCCATGATGTCTTGTTGCGAGTTGGCAGATGGAAGCCTGTGTTGGTTATCAGCAGTTCATGCTCTGCACACTTCCTCAAAAGGAGGCCATTGCTATTGCTATTACTTTATAGGTTTCGTCGCAGGAGAAAAAGAATTCTTTTTGCTTTTCCAGTATTGATATCGATGTGTGTTTTCCATGTTAAATCAGAAGCGTCAAGGTAAGGATGATGCTGCACTCCTTCCAGAAGATCACCTAGTCTGTAGTGGATTTCTTTGTCTTGTAATTTTTAGCAGATGACCCTTTTTAGCATTAATTAAACCGCATTTGTCAGGTTTTGACCACTAAATCTAAGTATCAAGACCTTTCTGGAGCGGTATTTCGTCCGAGGTGTCGTTGATGGTTCGGTATGACAGAGCATCATCTGCGAAGAGCTTGATCTTGGTAGGAGGAGATATGCTGGCTCCAATGCCGTTGATGTACATCAGGACCCCCACCCCACTCCACCCCCCCCCCCCGCCCCCTTGGTGGCGTTCGTTTCGCTGGGCGATCCAGGGCGGTTCTTCTGTAGCGGTTTGTTTTTGTTGTGGTTTGTCTTTGAGTGTTTGTATCGCTTATATTATTTTGATTAGGATAGCCAGTGTGCCATTTTGTGGGAGAGTGACTTCCTTTTGGCTTTCCACTGTTGATGTTTCCGTTGGTGTCTGTTGTTTCATGTTTGTGTTTCTTTCCCTTTGGTGTCTCTGATGGGAGCTGTGGGTTAATTGTATCGATTCCTGATCACTGCCTTCACTTCTTTTTTTCTATCCATCTATTGGACTTCTCAGTTATACCATAGTTCTTCAGTTTATGCAGTAGCCGTCTGTGGGGTACAGTGTCGAAGGGTTCAAGGCCTTTCTGAAGTCCAGGATCAGCAGGCCCCTAGTTAATCGCTGGTCAAGTCTTCGGGATAAATCCTCCACCGTGTTCAGTTGGGTTTCACAGGAATTATTGTTGGACTTTTCCTTGTACATATATGTCATACATGTAGCTGTCCAGGTGATCCATTATCTGATAAACGATGATGTGTTCCATAGGTTTGCCAAGTATACATGTTGGAGATACTGGTCGATAACTTGCCGGATCTGTTTTGTCCCCTTTCTTAAACACACGAACGACACATAAGATCGAAGCACTGAGTGTACTTGTGGATCGATTGTTTCCGAGTGTAGGCTGGGAAAATAGTCCTGTTAACTCTTAAAACCCAGTGGTTTTTTTTTCAGCAAACAGTGTAGACCCTGATCCGAAGCCGCGTCAGCCTCGATAGCGCAGTGGTTAACGCGTTCGACTTATGATCGAGAGGTTGTGCGTTCGAACCGGCCACCGGTATCGAGGTGTGTCCTTGGGCAAGACACGTAATGACACTGCTCCACTCGCCCCAGGTGTAAATGGGTAGCAGTGGTATAAAAGCCACTGCCTCTCTCGCGCGCGCGTGAAAACATCCGGAATGAGTGTTCGAGAGCGATTAAATAAGCTTGAAGCTTTCTTCGCAATCGAACTAAAATAAATTAGTATAAACTAAGCCGCGTCCCGCGGCGTCTGATCTGGACCAACACTGTTTGCAAAGCCCGACCAATGATTCCGGTCCAGATTCTATAGACAACCTCTGACCTCACAGCAGCTATTTTCTAAAAATAACCGTTACCCGGGATTCCGACAAGTCAGTGATGGTCATATGAACTTTAGCACTAAAGAGGAGCTTTTATGCTTGGTAATTTTGGGTCGATTGACAAACCATATGCCCAAAAAGGGGCCTAAGCACTCTGATTTTTATAGTCCCTGTACATCCAACAAAAAGGATAATGTCAATGAAATATAGAGATTCCTAAGTGAAATCGAAAACGATATTGTCACTGTTTCAAACAGAGACAGATATAAATTTTATTTCACACTTTTTGGGACTACTTTTTTCTCGAAATCTAATCATGTGGTCAGTTTTTCCATTGTCAGATGATTGAAAATTAATGAACTGTATTAGAATTGACGCTCAGCCGGTCCACACATAACGAGGACGTTAATGACGCATTTTCGACGCTGACGTCGCGTATTATGTCGCGCGATGTTAAATCTGTCCGCATTCTCTTTGGGAAACTTATCTCTCAATTATTTCAGTAACCATTCAAAGAAATGCCTTCCCAGCCTATTTCTCAGGTGCAAACTTTTAGTTTAGACCCAATAGTAGACCCAGTTAGTACGTTGGACACCACTTAATTGACGCGAAACGACCAGGAACAAAGTTAGTTTTCTCTGAGGGTTAGTGACGCAATTAGTGAAGCTAAATATTGCCGTTTTGAAGCATGTAAGAAACAGAAAATTTGATCTTTTTTGGTTTTGGGGTCCATTCGGTGAAATAAAATTCGATCTAACACTGAAACAAGAGGACCATGGTGGTCCTATATCGCTCACCTGAGCAAAGAGCTATCTATGTGGGTCGCAGGGTGTGGCAATGTTTTGTCTATAATTTGAACAATCTCGGTAGACCCTGCCTAGGGGGAATTTTTGTCCCCAGGGCCATAATTTGAAGAGTCTTGGTAAAGGTCCACTAGATGAAGCTTCATACCAAATATCAAAGACCTGGGCCTTCTGGATTCATACCACAAGATTTTTAAAGGATTTACCCACATAAGCCAATGTAAAATCAGTGGGCCCCGGCGTGAGGGCATTTGTGGCCCCAGGGCTATAATTTGAACAATCTTGGTAGAGGTCCACTAGATGCAGCTTCAAACCAAGTATCAAAGACCTGGGCTTTCTGGTTTCAGACAAGAAGATTTTTAAAGGTTTTCTCTATATAAGCCTATGTAAAACCAATGAACCTTGGTGTGGGGCACTGCTGGCCCCAGGGCTATAATTTTAACAATCTTCGTAGAGGTCCACTAGATGAAGCTTCATACCAAATAACGAAAACCTGGACCTTTTGGTTTCAGACAAGAAGATTCTTAAAGGTTTTCCATATATAAGCATATGTAAAACCAGTGGGCCCCGGCGCGGAGACATTTTTGGCCCAGGGCTAAAATTTGAACAATCTTCGTAGAGGTCCACTAGATGAAGCTTCATACTTAATATCAAAGACTACATCCTTCTGGTTTCAGACAAGAACATTTTTTAAGGTTTTCCCTATATAAGCCTATGTGAAACCAGTGGGTCCCGGTTCGGGGCCATTTTTTGCCCCATGGCTATAATTTTAACAATTTTGGTAGAGGTCCAATAGATGAGGCTACATACTAAATATCAAAGGCCTGGGCCTTCTTGTTTCAGACAAGGTGATTTTTAAGGTTTTCGCTATATAAGCCATGCTCGGGGCCATTTTTGGCTCCAGGGCTATAATTTGAACAATCTTGGTAGAGGTCCACTAGATTAAGCTTCATACCAAACATCGAAAACCTGGGCCTTCTGATTTCAAACAAGAAGATGTGTAAAGGGTTTCCCTATATAAGCCCATGTTAAACCAGTGGGCCCCAGGGCTATAATTTGAACAACCTTTCTAGAGGTCAACTAGATGAAGCTTCAAACCAAATATCAAAGACCTTGTTCTTCTGGTTTCAGACAAGAAGATTTTTAAAGGTTTTCCTTATAAAACCCTATGTACAACCAGTTGGCCCTGGCGCGGGGCCATTTCTGGCCGCTGGGCTATAATTTGAACAATCTTGGTAGAGGTCCATAAGATGAAGCTTCAAACCAAATATCAAAGACCCGAGCCTTCTGGTTTCAGAAAGGAAGATTTTTAAAGGTTTTCCCAATATAAGCCTATATAAAAGCCGTTGGGGCCCTGGCGCGGGTGCATTTTGGCCCAAGGGCTATAATTTGAACAATCTTGGCAGAGGTCCACTAGATGAAGCTTCGTTCCAAATATCAAAGACCTGGAACTTCTGGTTTCAGACAAGAAGATTTATAAAGGTTTTCCCTATATAAGCCTATGGAAAACCCAGTTGGCCCCTGCCCGGGGCCATTTTTGGCCCTGGGGATATAATTTTAACAATGTTGGTAGAGGTCCACTAGATGAAGCTTCATACAAAATATCAAGGACCTGGACCTTCTGGTTTCAGACAAGAAGATTTTTAAAGGTGTTCCGTATCTAAGCCTATGTAAAACCAGTGGGCCCCGCCCCAGGGCTATAATTTGAACAATCTTGGTAGAGGTCCACTAGACGAAGCTTCATACCAAATATCAAAGACCTGGGCCTTCTGGTTTCAGAAAAGAAGATTTTTAAAGGTTTTCCCTATATAAGCCTATGTAAAACCAGTGGGCCCAGGCCCGGGGCCATTTTTGGCCCTGCGGCTATAATTTGAACAATATTGGTAGAGGTCCATTAGATGAAGCTTCATACCAAATATAAAGGACATGGGCAATTTGGTTTCAGACAAGAAGTTTGTTAAAGGTTTTCCTTATATAAGCCTATGTAAAACCTGTGGGTCCCGCCCCGGTGCCATTTTTGGCCCCAGGGCTATAATTTGAATAATCTTGTTAGAGATCCACTGGATGAAGCTTCATACCAAATATCAAAGATCTGCGCCTTCTAGTTTCAGACAAGAAGATTTTTAAAGGTTTTCCCTATGCAAGCCTATGTAAAACCAGTGGGCTATAATTTGAACAATCTTGGTAGAGGTCCACTAGATGAAGATTCATACCAAATATCAAAGACTTGGCCTTCTGGTTTCAGACAAGAAGATTTTTAAAGGGTTTTTTCTTATTACCCTCTTTTCGTTGCCATGGCAACCAGAGTTCTGCTTGGAATGGAATTCTTAGCAGGCATATGACGTTCAAGCAACGTCGCATCAACGTCGATGCAAGGCGTTGAATCGACGGTGATACGACTTTGCACATATGTTTTGTGCCCACTCGGTTCCACACACCCGCCGCAAGGTCGTCTCTACCAACTGTCATGGCGACTCTTCCCTTACAAACAAGCTTGACTGGGCTTTCGTTGGTCGCCTCCTTTTCTCCTGAACCATCTGGCTCATATGATAATATTCATTTTCATTTCCAGGACATCCTTATGACAAAAAATAGAGCTTTTTCGGATGCATTACGAACAAATCCGTAAAATGTCGACATTGGCCGCATCGTTGAGGCTGCACCAACAATCTATGCTTGGAGAAGAAATAAGAAACTGTTCAACAATTGTCATCGGGCAAATCATTTTAGCGGACAGCGATAAGAGACCTTTTTTTAAATTGTGATTTCCTTTTTTTTTTTTTTGTTGTTGTTGTTGTTTTAAGGGTCCTTTCAAGATTATTTAACTTATTTATAATAATAATAATAATAATAATATAATAATAATAATAATAATAATAATAATGTCTTTGTTTTTCGAAGATAACATATTTAGTATAAAACTAATCTCACATATGGTCCTCGCTAGAACAAAGCAAAATATTATATACAATATATACAATAAAATAACTAGAAATGCGTCCATAGGACACGGATGCCCCCGCCCGAAAATATGTCTATGTTCGTATTCATCCATAGAAAGTTATTGACAGTGTTTAAGTTTTGGACCCTTTTTATGCCATTTGACCTCCAAGTATGATCTTGGAGGTACGGATCTGGGTTTGCACGTGACACATTGTCTCATGATGGTTAACATTTCTTCAAAATAATTTCAAAATCCATCCAAAAATAAGTAAGTTATTGGCTGCGTTTAAGTTTCGGACCCTTTTTTTGACCTTTGACCTCCAAGTATGACCTTGACCTTGGAGGTACGGACCTGGATTTTGCATGTGACACATCGACTCATGATGGTTAACATTTCTACAAAGTAATTTCAAAATCCATCCAGAAATAAGAAAGTTATTGACTGCGTTTAAGTTTCGGACCCTTTTTTTACCCTTGACCTCCAAGTATGACCTTGACCTTGGAGGTACGGACCTGGGTTTTGCACGTGGCACATCGACTCATGATGTTTAACATTTCTCCAAAGTAATTTCAAAATCCATCCAGAAATAAGAATGTTATTGACTGCGTTTAAGTTTCGGACCCTTTTTTGACTTTTGACCTCTAAGTATGACCTTGACCTTGGAGGTACGGACCTGGGTTTTGCACTTGACACGTCGTCTCATGATGGTTAACATTTCTGCCTAGTAATTTTAAAATCCATCAAAAAATAAGGAAGTTATTGACTGCGTTTAAGTTTCGGACGCAAGGACGGACGCACGGACAGGGGCAACGCTATATGCCCTTTCCACCATTCTTCGAATAGCGGGGGCATAATAAAATGAGATATAATACAACCACTATAGTTTGTCCAGGAAGGCCAAAACATTTGAAACGACTATGTGAACATAAAATGTTTAAAATTATATGTGCCATACTTAGAATAACTAGCTGGTATATCATCTAAAAATAAGTTATGATTGCCAGGTTAAGCATAGAACTTTCCAAGACTATATTTGACTATAACCACATGTAAAATAGTGTTCATGGGTTGTTATTTGTTTTTAAAAATATCTTGAACTTACGTGCATAAAACCAGTTCGAATAAAACATTTTTTTTATTTGGAAACTTGCTTTTCAAAGCTCTATAAGTGCATGATGATATAAAAACGAAGTCTTCTTGTCTTAAAAAAACATAAACTGACTACAGTGATACGTTGGGTTTGCAAGCATAAATCAGCAAGTTATAGCAATAGAGATCAAGGCTGAAACGCCAAATGTGATAGCTTTGCAATTCTAAAAGAATTTGGTTCATTTGATTCTGATTCAGTTTATTCCATTAAGGCGCATGATGGTTTATTAGTTATTATTAGTTATTATTTGTGAGACGTGATGAGATTTACACTACGCACAAGTCCCACTTTACCAGGCTGCAAATAAAACCAGGCTGACTGGAATTGTGTGGCGGAAACCAATGTCCAAACAACACGAACCCGCCACCCTATTTTTCGTAAAATTTGCAGGATAAAGTGGGATAATGAGATAAATTTAATAGTTATCATCTGATAAGAAGTTTTAGAATACTGAAAATACTGTAAACTTCACCACAGCGTTAATCAATTTGGTCTACCAAACGATGAGGGATGATTAACGACAGTATGGACAGGGTTGGACACTAATTTTCATTGACGTTAAAGATATGGCTCTAATGTATGACTGCTTATTTGTTCAGCCTGTAAGACTTGAGAGAATATTTAAAAGACGGAATGCTAGTTGAATGTCATAAATGCAGAGGTAATAAATTCCTCATCTTTGCACCATAGCTTGCAAAGGACTTATCATAGTAGGAAGTTCGGGAAAAGGGAACTTTCAGCAAGTAATTATCCTTTGAACGAAGGTTTCTTCCGTGCGTTTCAGATGAATGTACACATAAATCAGTTATATATTGTGGAGTTTTGTTATGTAGCGCTTTATAGACCATAACTCACGAGTGGTATTCTAACCTCTGCGGAAATGGTAGCCTTCCTAATTTATGAAACATATCATGCGACGGGGTTATAATGTCTTCCGTGCGTTTCAGATGAATGTACACATAAATCAGTTAAATATTGTGGAGTTTGGTTATGTAGCGCTTAATAGACCATAACTCACGAGTGATATTCTAACCTCTGCGGAAATGGTAGCCACCCTAATTTATGAAACATATCATGCGACGGGGTCATAATGTCTGGCCGCACGTTTCTGGAGTCTTAATAACTGGGTCCTATTTTTTACAGTGCATCTGCCCCATACCATACACCCATAGTAAAAAAGGGAGCATATATGAATTGTAGTATGGATTGAGACTAGAAGAGTCAACATATTTTGAGAGTAATTTAATAAGAGTTATTCGTCTAGTAATGTTTAAGCAGACTGCGTCGACTTGTTTGTCCCAGCAGAGTGTTGTGTCTATAATTATACCTAGCAATTTCTGATTTTCAACTGTTTGAATGAGTTCATCATCAATGCTGACAGAGACTGGACCCGTGTGAGATGCGTTTTGACGTGATACTATCGTCATTAAAGATGTCTTGGTCATGTTTATATAATCTTATTTTGAAGACACCAAGTTTGAAAGCCTTGGGAGCCATCTTGTAGTTGTTTTCCTATTATGTGTTTGTCTTTATTTGATGTATGTAATGTCGAATCATCTGCGTATACTTCTGCATATGCTTCATTTATTAACAACGGCATGTCATTTATAAAAATAAGCAATAAAACAGGGCCGAGAATAGAACCCTGTGGTATTCCAGATTTAACTTCTTGCATCGATGACATAATTTTGTTACGAACAATGCATTGTTTTCTGTCTGTAAGATATGATTTTATCAAAGACATTGACCGATTATCGAATTTATGAGACTGCAACTTTTTAAGGAGTATACTCTGGTCGACGACATCAAAAGCTTTTCGAAGGTCGAAAAATACAGCTCCAATTATTTCCCCTCCATCAATCCTTTTCAGTCACTTATCAATCAAATTAATTATAGCAGTATTACATGAATGTTTTTGCGGACACCTGACTGCGATTTATGAAGAATGCTATACTTATTTAGGTCACCAAATAAGTGTTTAGTAATATGTCTCTCGATTATTTTAGATAAGACTGGAAGTACAGAGATTGGTCGGTAATTTGACAGGTCTGACGATTGACCTCCCTTATATATTGGATTGATTTTAGCTAGTTTTAAGTTATCTGGAAATTGACCATTTTGAAGGCTTATATTTATTATTTATAAGAGTGTTGGGCCAACTATTTCAGCTGAAGTTTTTTTTTTTTTAATTTTTGGCGATACGCCTTCAAGACCATCTGCTTTTGTCACATCCAGGGATTTGATAGTAGAGACCAACTCTGGTAATTTAATTAATGGAATACTGAAGCTCACATTGCTTGGTATCTTTGTTGCAATATATTTATCTAACTTGGTTTGATCATATATAGAAGTATTTTGAATGTGATCGGATTTAAGTTTCTCGCTAATCTTTGCAAAGTACTGGTTCATCCTTTCAATGATATCAAATATGTCGTTTGAATGAAATCTTCTATAATAATTTCATCAGGTACATGTATTTTGTTATTATTGCTGGACTGATCATTTATGTTTCTTACACGTTTCCATAAATATGAATTATCTTTACATTCAGCTATTGATCGGGAAAAGAATTCTTTTTTGGCTGTTCGAATTAAATGTGAAGTTTTATTGCGCCATAAATTATATTCAGTCCACTTCTTCCATTTATGGTATGAATCGCGAAGTTTATTAGAATTTTTGATATCATCATTTAGCCACTCAGGTTGTTTTTCTTTTTTAACCCTTTTAGTTTTAATTGGAGCATGTTTGTCCAAAACGCTCACGTAAATTCTTGTCCAATTATCAAAATTAAGATTCATGTCAGTTTGAGAAATACTTAAATCCGTAAAACGGGTGAAAAGGTCTAGGAGGAATTGATCCTCTTTGAATTGTTTGTAGCACCTATATCGTATATCGATATGCTGATGGCTCTTTGGTAGTAATTTAGAAGTTGCACGGGTAAAACAAATAGGGTAATGGTCACTGTCAAGATGGATATGTTCGGGACATGTACATCCCTAATATTTTCAGAGTTTGATACGTATAAACGATCTATTACTGTCTCTGAATGAGCTGTTATCCGCGTCGGTGTATTGATTAACTGTTGCAAGTCATTAATTTCGATTATGTGTTTCCATTTAGTATTGCATAATGAGCCATCTTTAATATCAATATTGAGATCTACAATTATGTAAATTTCATTATGGGAATTAAGAGCATTTTCTATTTGGAAGGAGAAACTATCCAACCAGTCCTTATTGGTGGAAGGGGGTCGGTAGACTGAACAAATTAAGAACGATTTGCAATTTTTAACTTTGACTTCTATCCAGAATGATTCAGTGTCATGGGCTTCAAGATCAGTTCTTCGTTTATAATCCACCTGGTCGCGAATATATATATAAGAATACCACCACCATTTACTGTTGTGATGTCTTCACAGTCTGCTCTATCTTTCCTTTCGTGGGTAAATCCGTCAATTTTTAAGAGATTATCATCGACAGTGGGGTTTAAAAATAATTCACAAACAGAGGTGTCGATGTTATTGGTGTTGCTATTCAAAATAATTTTCATTTCGTCTAGTTTGGGTTTAAGATGCCTGATATTAAGATTTACTATATCGATACCCCTATGCTGAAAGGTAATATTAGAATGAGAGTCAGTGTTCATATGAGGTGCTATTGTATCCGAGCGATTTTTATTTAGGTGATTTTGGTTCGAGTCAACAAACTTGGGCTTGACAACGTCCGTATTTTTATCTGTCCTGTATTTCGGAGGAGAGTCCGAAGTATTGTTGGTTAAAGGTATGTTGTCTGATATGTAGATACTACAAGTACTAGTATTTGTATTCTCAGGTGGGTCTGTACATGAGCGTTGATATGTACTACATTCATAACAAAGAGAAACAAGACAATGAAATGTGTTCTCCGAGCTGGAATGGTAACTTGACTTCCCAGACTCGACGTCCTAATCGCAATGGATAGGACAGCGAACGGTACCCAGAAGACGTCTCGGGACATCCGGTCTAATGTTTCTATATGGTCTAGATCATGAGGGACTACTTTTGTTTGCAAGAATGGGCAAAACTTTGCAAGAGTCGTTAATATTTTGGACGAGCTTTCTTGTTCCAGAGAACTTTAGGTTCACTTTATCCGGGAAGAAATAAATCGAAAGGAAGTTCTCCTGAAGCCATTATAAAAGAATCATGGTTGTCTATGTATTCAGTTTCAGCTGAGTTAAAGAGATCTTTTAGAATGTCATTAAATGGCCTTATGTTATTTCCGCCTCTTGGAAGCAGTCCTGAAACAAATATCTTGCATCTTTGTTGTTCTAAAACCCCTAAAAGTGACATGTACTTTTCCCTAAAAGATGTTTTGCTCATATTAGAGTCTATGTCATGACCTCCCAAATGAAGAACACTATTTTGATATCGTGGGAGATCCATTTGAGACTACCAATATTTGCGCCCTTAAAACTTTTTACACGAACATCTTTGTTCAGAAATCCTGTCTTAATGTTCTGAAGAACATTTGAACCCGTAATAAGTGTGATGTCACGCTTTTGAGTTTTGGTGCGTTTATCTTTTGACTGAGTGCTACTGTCACTGGGCAGATTTTGTTCCTCGGTATTAGTTCGGGAAGCAGAGTTTAATGTTGATTCTACCTGATTTGAAGCTGGGTCTGATTCAGAGCCAGGTTCTGAATCGACCCTGTCCGTACTTGTGTTTTCATGCAGAGTCTTAGATGTTTTATTTTCTTTTTTATTTGTGCTTGTTTCTGACTGTGATTTAATTTGGTCACTTATGTTATTTGTTTTAGATAATATAGTATTGGACTTTTTATCTATTTCAGATTTAAATTTGTTGACAGATTGTTAAATTTTTTATCTACTTTATCTGAGAGGTTTGCTATATTTTTGACTATCTTTGAGGTTGCTTCTAAAAGTGTTTCCATTTGTGATTTTAGCGTTTTAACCGTTTTATGTAATGATCTACAGTCTGCACAAACCCATGCGTCGACAGCATCAAGATCTGTTATGCCAACACAACGCATGTGGGACCACTCCATATATAAATTGCATTGTATTGATGCAGAAAGAAAGTCACACTGTATTTCATCATAATTCGTGTTGCATGTATATTTCTGATAGTTTCTTTTGTACAATGAGCTTTGGCTGTCATTTTTTATTGTTCATTTTGTTCTCTGTCTCTCGTCTGGGCAACAGTTTTTTTGTTCAGTAATACTGTCGTCCTGCGATGTGCATGTGTCAAAAGTGTCACCTAGCTGTGATGCTGTAAATGTTGAACTCAATGTATCGTCTGGATCTCGAAGCGTGATGTCAAGTGCGTTAATGCATGTAGATGATAGTTCTGTATCAGTTTTGTTTCTTACGTTTGTGGTATCAGTTATTTTTGACATTGTCTTGTTTGATTCAAAGCTATCATGAGATTTACTGCGCCTTGTGACTCTCGTGCTTCGTTAAAGGTGGGCGAAAACCAGGGTACCCGGAGAAAACCACCTGACCTTCCGATGTAGACGGCTTGGCCTCTTACATTTGGCACAGGTCCTTCTTGAATCAGCGGAAGAGAGAGAATGAACATACGTGTGTTATTTTAATAGTCTTTTGATCAGTTAATATATACTTCTGAAATGTACTAGTCAATAGGGTTGAAAATGAAGGATTTTGATTAAATGTTTTTTTGTTTTTTGTTGTTGTTTTTTTGTTGTTGTTGTTTTTTGTGTTTTTTTTTTTTTGTTTTTTGTTTTTTGGTTTTGGTTTTAGGGCCCTTTCAAGATTATTTCACTTATTTCGTTAGAGGTGGGCGAAAACCGGAGTACCCGGAGAAAAAACACCTGCCCTTCCGTTGAAGAACTTGGTCTCTCACAATCGCGAACCATACCGGTGAGAGTTGTAATGATTAAGAGTCAGCGCTGTTGCCCAGCCCGAAATTGCGATTTCATTGAATATGAAAACACACACACACACACACACACACACACACACACACACACACACACAAAGCTACATAACGATAGCTTATTCGCACACTAGTACTGGTAAACCGCTTAGAGGAGCTAAGCCTGTCCAGGAACCGCGGTGCGAGGCGGACCGTCCATGCTAATAAACCCTATTGGTTTCATTGGGCGACAGGGCTTAAGCTGTCATTTCATCTCAATGTCGGGTAAAAGTCCCACGAAATTGGAAGCAACGTCTCCAAAATGACTTTTACAGTGTTGACGGGGACGTTAAACCTCAAATCAAACAAAATCTTTAATATTTCCCAAGGTTATTTTCAGATGAAATCTTTTTTCAGTAGCCATAAAATGCTCCAAATATATTTTGTGAATGTTTATAAGTATTCCACAACTTATGTCTATGAGAAGCAATAGGGAAATGTATGCCCCTGAAAACTCCACTTTCCTCTGCAGAAAATGGGCTTTACATGGGTATTTATTACACGGATTTGTTAACGTGACAAAGCAGAAATATGAAAACCAAAGCTTTTCAGATTTGTTATGTATTATATCGCTGCCAGAGTTTGGTTTGGTTTGATTTGAAGCTTAACGGCCAAGTATGTGAGTATCACTGATGATGCCTTAAGGCTGGACCAATGTCGGGCTGCCATCGATACAATGTAGCAACGTCGTATCGATGTCAGTCAGACGTGAGCTGACTGTTTGTTAATATGTGTTGTTGTTTTACCACACAAGGACTAAACCTGCGCAGGCAATATGATATATGTGAGTCAGACCGTCCAATACATATACGCTTTTGGTTTTATTGGTCGGCAGGACTTAAGATGACATTTCATCTCAATGTCCGGTAAATGTCCCACAAAATTGGAAGCATCGTCTCCAAAGAGACCTAAATAGTGTTGACGGGGACGTTAAACCTCAATTCAAACAAAACAACACTTACTGGGATATTACGGCAACTGAAAAAAATAACAACTTGAAATCGCTGTTTATTATTATTATTAATTATTTGAACAGGTCCAATGGTGGTCCCTGACCAGAGGACTCTGTGTATAGAAAATACAAAGAAAGAATAACTGCACCCTTCTAAATACATGTTAGTTCTGAAAGCAGAATTTTTCTTTATTTTAGGTGGTCTTTAACACTACTAGTTCTCAAACAACAAACCGTACAGACACGATACAAGAAACAAACATGTAGCTTTATTTTACCTTGACCTTGTTTGCACATCATCAGATGCAACAAATTCAACCTTCTAAACCCAGGTTTCATTGAGCAGGTGTAAAAGCTCGCCTGGACAGTCTCTGTGGATGTACTGGATAACTTATTCCGCGTCCGCCCAGCAGACACGTGGCGTGATTGTGACGTCACACCAACGTTGGTTCAACGTCATGACGTTTATTGAACTTGGTGCACACCGACGTTGATATGACATTGCCCCAGCGACGTGTGCTTGCTGGGCGGTGTCTAAAATGTTGACATTTTATATACAGTAGAACTTCGATGGCTCGAACACCGATGGCTCGTTTACCATGGATGTGTCGAACCCATTCTTGAGCCCCTAGCGAAATCCTCTACTTTAGAAATAATGGGGGATAATTAAGGAGATTTTAGTCTTTTATCTTGCAAATGTATGCTGTGTGTACTCATTAGAATCGCCTCGACTAGGCGATTCTAATGAGTACACACAGCATACATTTTATTATAGAACACCGAAAAGATGTCCTAAAAATATCTCATCATGCCTCCTGACAGTAACCTCAGTGGCTCGAACTACCCATGTCTCGAACAGATTTTCGAGGTCCCAAAGGTGTTCGAGCCATTGAAGTTCGACTGTATGTGCAGTTTAACAAAAACACTTACACATGTACAAAATGGGCCCCGTCCATCGGGGCTTGGAGAAACAGATTTTCCATGCAGAGCGGAAACCGACCTCACATGAGCACTGGTAAACCGCTTAGAGGGTCAAAGCATGCCTAGGCAAAGTGAAGCGAGTCGGGCCGTCTATGCTTATTAACCCTATTGGTTTCATTGGGCGGCAGATTGAGGTGTCTTTTCATCTCAATGGCGGGTAGATGTACTACAAATTGGAAGCAACGTCTCCAAAATTACCTAAACCTAAAATCATACAAACAAACATGTACAAAATCATTGCTGTAGCAAAGGACTATCAAATATGATTAGATCCAAGAAAATGCTCAAGAATTTTTTTGTTTCTTATTTTTCCTTTAGAACGCGCGTTCCATACACGCACGTGTTTCAGCTCAGCTAAAAAGAAAAAAAAAACTTGTGTGATTGACATGAATCCAGCGTGTTCACCATTTTTACTTTAAAATCAAGTTGATATGAATTTGCCACGACTCTATCGTTGTCTGTGTTACTGGTTGAGAAATCTCTTTGAGATAGAGGTTATTATAAGTTGTCGGAGATCTACAGTTGATACAATAAAACATATTCGAAAAAAAAAACTGTCACGCTCCATCTCATATACCGGTGCAAGGGCAAGTTGCGTATGACAAGTCAATGTGACAATTAATTCAACATCATGCACCAGTGTTTATATAAGTTGTGCGAGATATATCACTGTGACAATTTAACATCATTTACCTGTTTTGTTGCAATTAGCGTGAGATATATCAGTGCGGTAATTCAACATCCCATCAATTCACCATATTTGCATTATTTGCTGGATCCCAGCTTGCACATTGTCAATATTGGAAAAACAGGTAACCAGATCCTCCTGACCTTTCAAGGTCAGGGGAGGGGGTCTGGTTACCTGTTTTCCCAACACTGATAATCCTCAGACTAGGAACCAGCAAACAATGCAAATAAGGTCAATTGCGTCTAACATATCAACATCATCTACCGGTGCAATTGTAATTTGCGTCACTGTGACAATTCAAAGTTATCTGCTAACAAGGGTGACAAGTCACCATTATCTATCGAACAATTTAACAACATCAATATCTTATCATCTACTGGTGTTATTGTAAGTGGCGTGAAGAATATCACTATGACAATTTAACATCATCTAACGGTTTATTTGTAATTTGCGTCACTGTGACAATTCAACGTCATCTGCTGGTGTTACTAAAAGAAGCTTATCAGGGTGGCAAGTCACAATTATCTATCCAACAATTTCTTATCATCTACTGGTGTTATTGTGAGTGGCGTGAAGTATATCACTATGACATTTTAACATAATATAACGGTGTTATTGTAATTTTCGTGAGCTATATCACTAACGATGTGATTGTAGGTTGCGTGTCTCAGAGGTAAATTACAGCGTTAATTCAGTGAGTGAGTTTGAGTTTTACATCCCACCAACAGCTAAGGTCATACGGAGACGGGACCTCGGTTTAAAGACTCATCCGAAAGTCTGGAGAAGCCCGGGATCGATCCTGCGACCGCTGGTTTACAAGGCGAGTAGCGTAACCACTACACCACGGAGGCTTCTACACTGTTCAACTTCATCTACCGGTTGTTCTGTAAGTTGCGAGAGGCATATCATTATTCAACATCGTTTACTGGTGTATGCCCTTTCTAAATTGATGGTCGACATTATGGGGAACGAATGCACCATCGGGGGAGGTAACTCTTCCAAAACCATTTGACTCCTTTAATGATGGGGGTCTACTGTTAAAGAAAGATATGCTCATGAGTAGAATCTGCTTTAATTCACGAGTAGACTCTTTTCAAAGACAACCACACTACGGGTAATGCCAACAGGAAGCCCCAAATGTCGTCTCCTTTATCAACCCATTTAGTACCAGAAACCCCAAAACGGGTAGTTGGCAAACAGTGCAAGCCCAGATCAGACGCCGCAGTACGCGGCGTCTGATCAGGGCCTACACTGTTTGCAAAAAGTTCAACCATTTTCCAAATAAATTTTGAAGAAAACACAACCTGACACCCCTAAATTTTGAAATGGACTACTGCTATATATAAGGTGGAAGATTCCATTTGGTACAAAAAGGGTAAAATGATGGAAAATATGTCATGTGTATCCATTTTCCTTAAACAATAGTTAATAGATTACAATAATGCTCTCAATTTAATAGCGTAGATATGCTTCATCTGGCTCTTTCTGATGATCGTAACTATTATTGTCCGGTAAAGAGTCCTCAGAATCACTATCTAAGTCAGTGACTTTAACTTCTGATACACTATGCTGGTCCTCTTCTGTTCTGGGAATATTACTCTCTTGATCATTCAGGCTTTCACCATTCTTATTTGTTCCACTATCACTCAGTCTTTCATAGGAATCAGGGACAATGTTTGGTACTGCCTCAATAGTGTCTGGTTCATGCTTAGGTTTGTAATCTGCCAATTCGTCAGATGGTTCGACGTGGCTGTCATTAAAGGAAGTATTGTCATCTTGTGTCTTTTCTGTTTTCGAATGTATACAATTACCAGGAGTGTCATCAAATACAGTATCATACTTATCACTCTTATTGCTTTTGTTATCATCGCCTTCAGAAGCTGAATTAGATTTATTTATGCTTTCAAATAAAGAATGCTTTTTTATGCTACCATCAGAAATATCTAGATCTAATGGAGGAACTTTGACTTCAATTTCTGTATCTTTGCCTCCTTTAAGGTCATCATTGTGCTTTTTCAACATCTCGGATTTTCTTTGTAGCTTCTCTTTTCTTGATAGTTTAATCAGTCTGACAACCTCCTTAAACACGTCTTTAATTCCCTTTCCTTTTTGGTAATTCGTACCAAAGACTGACCAATGCCGATCCTTTATTTCTCCTAAATTCAGAAGTCCGGCCACTTCATCCGGTCCATGAGCACCTGTAAGAGAATCAATGTAAAACTGTTATACAGTAAAAATCCCCAATTGAGACAAGCTCAAATTATGACTAAGCCTGCTTTTAAGACAAATTTAAAAAGGTTTGTGTTTCTTTCCCTTTGGTGTCTTTGATGGGTGGAGTAAGTTAATTGTATCAATTCCTGATCTTTGTTTTACTTCTACTTTTCATTTATGTTTTCTTCATGATTTCTAAACCAAGTATCCACTACAAAGAGACCACCATTTTTGGACTTTTCAAACTTGTTCTTTAAGGCCACTTTTTATTAGTCCAAAAGGAGGTCTTGACAGGGAAACCTTACTGTAATAATTATTGTGCATTATCAATAACATTTACTGATTAGAAGTTGGGTACAGAAAGATATTGTTAATTCTAAGGACAGTCCTGAATTGTATGGGGCGAAATAAACTAGTTCAATTGGGTCAAAAGGTTTCATACCGGTCCCAATCGCAATGGCAGTGCGTCTAACTGCTAAGCAAAGGGTCGACACTTCGAATAACAGCCCTTGCTTCACTTTACCAGAGATTGTTAATAAAATAATAATGGCCATTCGCCCTCTCCCACAGATTCAAGGAAGGGGGTGAGTGTCGAAATTATCTGTACTTAGTAAAGAGGTATTGTCCGCACAAGAACAAGTATGTGCTTGTGAAGCAGATCTTAACCTATTCCTACCGTGAGCCCGATAAAAGGGACATAGGCAAATAGTGCAGACCCGGATCAAACGCCGTTTGTTCCGGGTCTGCACTATTTACTGTTTGGCTAAAGGATTTTCCTTCAAAAATAGTATAAAAACGAAAAATAGACCTGATAAATGGACTTGTCCAGCATATAATAATGGAAGGGTTCTCCAGTATACAATGTGTGAAAATAATTCTTGCTGTGGTGTGCATACATCCAATGAAAACCGAGGGAAATGTTGTTGACCTCACCTTCTGCATCCTGTTTGTTGGCAGCAACCACAACTGGAACTCTAGAGAGGTATCTGGTTTCTAACATCTGTGATAACTCATACTGGGCCTCGTCAAGTCGAACCTTGTCAGAACTGTCCACGACAAACACTATTGCTACAAAAAGGAAAGCAAAAATAAGCACCAAGTTTTAGAAAGAATGGGTGTATAACACCAAAGCCAGGGGCTACCTTTCAGCCTTCTTTATATAGTGTTTGTTTGATTTGAGGTGCAACGTCCTCGTCAACACTATTTAGGTCATTTTGGAGTCGTTGCTTCCAATTTTGTGGGACTAGCTGAAATGATATCGCAATCCCTGCCGCCCAATGAAACCAATATGATTTATATGCTTGGACGGGCCAACTTGCACAACTTTGCCTAGGCAAGCTTAGACCTTCTAAACGGTTTACCAGTACCAGCGTGCGGTTGGTTTCAGCTCTGCATGGAAGCATCATGCAGCTCAATCTATTTCTTCCAAGCCCCGTCGGGCGGGGACGGATCAGCCTTGTTTATAGCCTTGTTTATATAACCACTTAAACTAAATTCTACATCAGCGATTGAGACTAATTTTATGCAAAACGGCAACTAACATAATAACAATAATAATAGTAATTATTATTATCGTTTACATCGTGGTTTTAAGAAAGAAACTCTGACAAAACGAAAGTACCAGCGCCAAAGGGTACCCATAACCACTGAAACTAAATTCTATAGCAGCGCTTGAGACAAATTAATTTTATGCCAAACTGCAACTAACTCACATAATAATAATAATAATAATAGTAATAATAATTCGTTTCAATCGCGGTTTTAAGAGTAAATACAATTAATTACCAGCGCCAGAGGCTTAATATAACAACCACTCGCGGTTCTAAGAAGACGAAAGCAAAAATACTGTACAATTAATTATCACCATTGTCCAGCTGATAAAATAATGTTGCAACACCCATTTCTGACGATCAACCAGTCAAAAATACTTGATATAACTGAATGGCAGTGTAGATCTTGATCTACTATTTGCAAAGGTAGGGGTTGTCATGTCATCACGAAAACACACCTATATATTTACATTTCCAGTGTAAAGTCTAATGTAAACCTATAGAAAACAATTGCGTTCATACTTCCATGAACGCATCGAATCACATGATTTCAGTGACGTTAAGTGACGTCATTCTAAACCATTGTTCTCTATGGGCGTTGATGACGTCAACGCTGCTCCGCTCTTTGTAGAAAAACAGCGTGTAAATGTTTTTCAGCTTAAAAGCTTGCCCTACAAGCATTTTTTCACCCAGTGATGAGAGGCAAATAATGTAAATATAAAAAATAAACTTAATTTTTCTGCTTTTCATGAAAGTATGAACGACAGTGGGTCGCTAGCAAAGTTTACATGAACCCTTCGGGGTTCATTTACTTTGCACGCGACCCACTGCGTTCATACTCCCATGAACTGCAGAAAAATAAATTTCATTTCTTAAATACACACACATATAATTTTGACACCCTTTAACCCCACTTTTATATATTATATAGTAAAACTGGGGTTTACTGGGGTTAACCTTATTTTTCTTATTTCTGCTCCAAAATATAGATTGTGGGTACTTGTTAGAACCGCTTCGATAAGGCGGTTCTAACGAGTACCCTATAGATCGAGGCGGTTCTAACGAGTACCCACAATCTATATTTTGAGCAGAAATAGGAAAAATATCACAGTTTTTCATCTTAAAATGATCATTTTTTCGGCGGTAAAATTTACAATGTATTTGTATAGGCGTGTTTTCGTAATGATGTGGCACTCAACATTGAATCAAAGCTGAAATGTTGTTTTAACGTTGATTCAACATTCTGATTCTGAGTCACCGATGTGTGCCGACACGTTCACTTATTCTCTAAAAATGACCAAGCCATTCCACCTACCATCAGTCTTACGGTAGTAGTTGCTCCATAAATGTCTGTGCAGTTTGTCTCCTCTCATATCCCAGACGGCAATAGTGGCGCCTCGTTTTGGTGTCATCTCCTCGATGTTGATGCCGATTGGTGGAACATTTGCAAACATCGTGCTGTTCAGCTTCGCCTTGTACAGTAAGGATGTCTTACCTGTCGGAAAAAAATGAAACTACAGTGGAACTTCGAAAACTCGAATACCGATGGCTTGTTAACTACGGCTCGGTTTCGAACTTGTCCTTGTGTCCCTTATAACTACAGACATTGACATTCATCTTTTCTTATTTCATCTTGAAAATATATGTT
Organism: Lucinisca nassula; assembly: GCA_963580285.1. Taxonomy (NCBI): domain Eukaryota; kingdom Metazoa; phylum Mollusca; class Bivalvia; order Lucinida; family Lucinidae; genus Lucinisca; species Lucinisca nassula. The sequence goes on from OY757011.1 coordinate 107,360,986, forward strand.
GTGTGTACTCATTAGAATCTCCTCGATGAGTACACATGAAATACCTTTATTATGAATAAAATCTAAAAGATAGCCCTGTTTTTCAGTTATCCCTATATTAATTTCATTGTAACACCTTTACCTGATAAAGATATCCTATCTCAGGACAAATGAGCTTTATCAGGTCAACGTGACATTGCACTTCTATGAACTGGACAACTGTAAAAATTGACAAAACTGTAAGAGTGCACAAGAGGATTAACTGATAAATAGAATTCCAGAATTCGTGCCATTTGATATCAAGTGGTTCGGCTTCGAGAACGCATGCAGAATCGCTCGGCAAGCCTCGTTCGCAAAGCCTTACCTGATAAACTTTATATCAAAAGGCACGAACCTGGTATTCTTTATTTATGCCTCCTGACGTCGCTCTATGATTAAATTTCAGTGGTTCGAACTTTCCCTGAACAAATTTTCAGGCCATATTTTGAAGTACGACTGTTTTTTTTTTTTTTTTGTTTTTTTTTTTTACTGTAAACAAACAGAATTCAGAGGTCAAACCGGATGAAGGGTATAGTATGCGCTTTCGATGCGGCTGGAACTTGTCGCGTCGGCGTATATTCAACCTTTGTTGATCATAGTTTGTATAATCTCCAATTCTGGCTTGGCATGTATGTCACCTTAAAATGTAATTTAGTTTGTTGTCTGCCTCTATCTTATGTTTTGTTTGTATGTGCTGTTTGTTTGTCTGAATTGAGGTTTAACGTCCCCGTCAACACTTTTTATGGTGTTTCCAATTTTATGGGACTTTCACCCGGCATTGAGATGAAATGGCATCTCAAGCGCTGTCGCCCAATAAAAACCAATAGGGTTCATATGCATGGACTCGGACAGGCTTAGTCCTTCTAAGCGGTTTACCAGTATTCATGTGCGTGTTGGTTTCAGCTCTGCGTAGAAACACCACGCAGCGCAGTATATTTCTCCAAACGCTGTTGGGCGGTGTAGTGTGTGTGTGTGTGTGGGGGGGGGGTCTTGTGTTGTATGTGTGCTCTGAGCTCTGTTCTGTTCTATAATGACTGGTAACGCCACATATTTATATAACAGGTGAAAAAAAAAATCTATCACCTTTACTCGGCCAGGGATCGAACCCGGGCCGCCGGAGTGACAGACCACTCTACCGCGTTGCTATAAAAGCCGGCTTGCACCGCAAGGCAGTACAAGTGTGCTATATACCTATACCCTATGACATTCTCCCCGTCCACATTTAAATTCGTCCTCGAATTTCTGGACGTGAAATGATACTCAACAAGTGGGTTTTTACGGTGGGCGCCAAATGAAACAGGTGAAAAAATCCTAGCACCTTTACTAGGCCAGGGATCGATTTATTTGACACATAACTTTATATGGGCCGTGCCAAGCAAAAAGGTTCTTCGAGCAAGTGTGCCCTGCGAAGACTCAGATCAGCGTACTATCTGCACAGTCTGACACGCTATTTTTTAGGAACGGGAGGTCACGGGTTCGATCCCGGGCCGCGACATACCAAAGTCGTTAAAAATGGTACTAGTTGCTCCTCGCTTGGCACTCAGATTTACGGGGTAGAGCTAGGACTGGTCGACCCAGTGTCAGGATAATGTGACTGGGTGTGGTATCATGTAATGTGTCTGGGATATGATACTTCAGTGAGGCAGCACTATAAAAGTGAGCATTGAGCTCCCTGTCGCAACCAGACACCGTCGTGATATGACTGAAAAATTGTTGAAAGCGACGTTAAACCCGAATTCACACACACACACACACACACACACTGACACGCTATTTTGATGACATACATGTATGTCCCAATGCTTCTTCATACAGTCAGGGAATGTTACATTCATACAAATTTTGTAACGGACTCATCACGCCAACAAATCCGTGAAATAAACACCCCCTTACACCCCGCTTTATATAGAGGAAACTGGGGTTTAAAGGGGTATACATTATTATCCTTATTTCTGCTCTTAGACATAGGTTGTGGATACTCGTTAGAACCGCCTCAATGAGGCTGGTCTAACTAGTATCCACCACCTATGTTTTGATTATAAATAAGAATAATATCGCAAATTTTCTTCAGAAAATTGACCGTTTTGGAGATGCGAAAAATGCGCTTATGACGCACGGGTGTGTTATCGTAATGTTTGACTGGTTCCCTCACCCTATAGCTCTCTGGCTTTCGCATATAGGACACAGGCATCCAGTTAATCGTAATGTCATTTCAGACTTCGCAAAAGGACCACCTGAATTTTGTTTTTGTTAGACAAAAGTGGGGGTATAGCCATAAGGTTCCTTATTCTGTTCAAAAACATACATTGTGGGTACTCGTTAGAACCGCCTCATTAAGGCGGTTCTAACGAGAACCCACAATCAATCTTTTGAAACAGAATTGAGAAAATATTCACAATTTTACCTAATATGTGTTATTTCCGACACTACGGTTGGCAGCATTATCTCACCTAATGGTGAACAATGTGGTCCGAGCCTGAAGTGTGAACGTGACCCTTGTCTTCGGCATGTATTAGCACCTACCTGCGCCATCCAGACCAAGTAGCAAAACTCTTGGGGCGGTGTTACCAAACTCCGAGAAAAGGCCCTTAGTCCTGCCCTGCAGACTTGTTACTCTGTCTTGTAAATGTAAGCTGGAAACTTTGTCTTGCAAATTGCCCATAATTTTTTTTTATTCTACGTTCCTCAAAGTGTGAAAGTCACTGAAAAAGAGAGGGACTTCAGTAGTATATCGAATCAACAAGGCGCCCATCCAATATCTGCTCTATAGGCTTAACTTTGAAAAAAAAGCATGGTGAATTCGAACCCCGTGCCTGGCTACGCAAGTGGAATCAAGTCTTTGAAAAATATTTGTGGCATCCTAACAGTTAGGATCACACAAATATTTAGGTCAGACCTAACTCGGACCTAATATGCATGTTTATTGGGTCCGTGCCCTCAATAATAGGTGTCTGCTCTTAAAAAGGCAGTTCTAATGAATACACACAACATAGGTTTTTTATATATATATATTTTTATAGGGAATTGACAAAAATTATCCTTCATTCATCACAAAGTATCCACCTTATCTGTTTCAATGATAAACAGTGTTTACAGGAAAAGTGTGGCGACTTGTTTTACGTTGGGTGTATACTTTTAATCACAGTCAGACTCTATAATCGGAAGTAAATGTGCAGGACTTGTTTTTCAGTTGAGTATACCTATTATGGATAAAAAGCAATATTTTCTCACGTTTGGACATGCAATAAGCTGGCTTAATGGAGAATAAAAGCTTCTTCTTGCCTATGGCAAAAACAGGTTCTCACCTTGACATTATTGGATTACTTGTTTGCCTAACCTTTTATGTTTTCAGTCCTTTCTATTGTCCAAGGTTTTAGGATCTGAAGAAATCCGCTAATAGCACATATTTCCTATATTCACCTTGTTTGCATCATCTGCTAGTTCCTAGTTTGAAGGTTATCAGTGTTGGAAAAACAGGTAACCAGACGCCCCTGACCCTAAAAGGACAGGGGGTCTGGTTACCTGTTTTTCCAATATTGACAATGTGCAAGCTGGGAGCCAGCAAATAATGCAAATATGGTGAATAATGTAACAACTGAGTCCACTCTCCTTTATGTAGCGGAACTGGGGTTTACAGGGGAAAATATTATATTTGTATATCTGCTAGGCAGAGTTTGTGGTTACTCGTTGGCGAGGGGGTTCTAACGGTATCCGGACAATATCCCCACCGGACAAAATAACCCTCTGCTCATTTTTTGCATAGGTGGACGAAATCCACTTCATGTTTTTTTACAAGGTGGACATCTTTTTACAGGATGGGCAAAATCCCCCTCGTGATTTTACAATGTGGACAAAATCCCCGCCATAAGATGGACAAAATCCCCTTCGGACAAACCCCCCTTGCTGATTACTGCCATAGGAATGGTACTCGAATGGTAGATGAGACTGTGTATGAATTTCTTCATAAACCAGTAATTGCTGTCCAGTCTTCAAGGAACAGAGTGTATGACTGATGGACACAGTCTCATCTACCATTCGAGTACCATTCCTATGGCAATAATCCGGAGATTTCGCCTATACAAATACATTGAAACTTTGCCGCCAAATACAGAAAATTTGATTTAAAAATTGTTTTCGTTTTTCTTATTTCTGCAGCAGAAATAATAAAAAATAAGGTTTACCCCTGTAAACCCCAGTTTTACTATATAAAAGTGGGGTTCGAGGGGGTCAAAATTATATAGGCGTGTTTTCGTGATGACGAGCATCTATAACCTATGTTTGGAAATAAATAAGAATAATTTAATTTTATCCGAAAATAAATAATTTTGTAGATAGGAAAGATTTGATGTGTTGTAATGCATGTTAGGAAAGAAGAATTTACTCATTAGGTAACTTCTCTTAAAAATCATTTCATTACGTACACCGGACAAAATCCCCCCCCCCCCCCCCCACCTCACCCCGGACATAATCCCCATTTTTGTAAAGGCGAATCCCCCCTCGCTGTATGTCAGGTCGGACACCAACCCCCCCCCGCCCCCCCCCCCCCCCCCCCCCGACATAGGACATAACTCCTCCCAGACAAAATCACCCTTGCTCTAAATTAGTCTGAGCTCAGCGCGTACACAGTGTCTGTGTAACGACGTGTCAACGTCGACGCTGTATCGACGTTGATGAGACGTTGTCCATACGTAGATGCCCACTGGTGCGCTACGTGTCCGCTGGCGGCACGCTACGGCCCATGCAATTTGGGCAATGTAGAAACAGCTGTGTCAGCTCGAGTTTTGGCGTTCAAACGGCCATGTCATCACTATTAAGGTCAAGTCGAGCCGACCACTTAACAGAGGTACACCTGTATGTTTGTTTGTTTCATTACGAAAACACGCCTATACAAATACATTGTACAGTTCTATCTATCTATCTTCGCCCCCGCCCATAGGGGCTTGAAGAAATATATGGGCTGCATGATGCTTCCACGCAGAGCTGAATCCGGCCCGCACACTAGTACTGGTAAACCACTTAGAGGATCTAAGGCCTGCCCAGGGAACCCCAGTGCGAGGCGGACCGTCCATGCTAATAAACCCTATTGGTTTCATTGGGCGGCAGGGCTTGAGATGTCATTTCATCTCAATGTCGGGTAAAAGTCCCACGAAATTGGAAGCAACGTCTCCAAAATGACCTTGACAGTTTTGACGGGGACGTTAAACCTCAATTCAATTCAAACAAACAAATCTATCTATCTATCTTCATATACTAAGTCGGTCATACTTGATCATTACCTCAGTTGCCGAAAAAAAAAGAAGAAAATTTTAAGAAATGGCGATTATTTATTTATTTATTTTATTTATTTATTTATTTTTATTTTTTTTTTTTTTTTTGTATTTCTGCTTAAAATATAGATTGTGGTATACTCGTTAGAACCGCCTCATTAGAGCAGAAATAAGAAAAAATAAGGTTTACCCCAGTAAATCCCAGTTTTACTATATAAAAGTGGGGTTCAAGAGGGTCAAAATTAAATAGGCATTTTCGAGATGGTATTGAGGTTTTACGTCCCCGTCAACACTATTTAGGTCATGTTGGAGACGTTGCTTTCAATTTTGTGGGAATTTTACCCAATACTGAGAGGAAATTACATTTCAAGCCCTGCCGTCCAAACAAACCAATTTAAAATGGTTAATATTTGTGGACGGTCCGATTCGCACCACTTTGCCTGGTCAGGCTTAGACCCTCTAAGCGGTTAACCCAGTACTCCTGGTCAGTCAGTTTAAGCTCTGCTTGGAAGCACCATGCCGCCCAATCTATTTCTCTTACCCCGATGGGCTGGGGACCATATAGGTACACTTTCGCCATTAACTGGGCCCTTCACTGTTTTTACTCGAAATATAATCGATCGTATGCCTCGATGATCTGCAGTAATAATCTGCATGATCCTCGAATAATCTGCAGTAATAAGCCATAATTAATTTCATAATTTAGAAAAAAAATATCTTAAAGTATACTCACATTAATTAGAAGTCAATTGAGTTTGACGTTTCCACCGGATGTTTTGGAAATCACATAATGTGAAAACAAAACAAAAATCATGCAAACTATCTCCTAAAAACTTTGTAACGCAGTGGATTCCTGTTGTAATTTATTAAATCCTACTTAAACCGTTCAACCTGAAGGACCGGTCCACAATTCATTTATCCAAATAAGTAATAATGCTGCAATTGTTTGTTCAGTCAGTATTTGAAAAGTAAACGCTGGTATTTCGGTCATCTAAATTAAAACTGCTCGAGGATTTTAATAGATCGGATCACTTAATTGAATATTCCCCACAGTGACACCTTTGACACGGGTCACGTGATGAGAAAACTAAGGTGTAGTTCAGCCTGCTCATCCGCGCAGTCTGATCAGCCCCTTTGTGTTCCCTGTTGGGAAAGTAAAATACCTGCAGTTTCAAAACACACCTATATAATTTTGACCTCCTTGAACCCTACTTTTATACAATAAAACTGGGGTTCACAAGGGTAAACCTTATTTTTTCTTATTTCTGCTCTAAAATATAGATGGTGGGAACTCGTTAGAACCGCCTACGTGTGCCTACAACCTATATTTTGAGCAGAAATAAGAAAAATATCACAATTTTTCATCTGAAACTTTTCGGGGTTTTTTTTCGACTTGTCTGTATAACCATTACGACAAATGCATTGTAAACTTTACCCCCCCCCCCCCCCCACACACACACACAAAAACACACGAAAATTCTACGTTGAAAAATTGTGATATTTTTCTTATTTCTGCTCAAAATATAGAGTGTGGGTACTCGTTAGAACTGCCTAATAGAGGCGGTTCTAATGAGTAGTTAACCCCTAGTTTCACTATATAAAAGTGGGATTCAAGGGAGTTAAAACTATAAACGCGTGTTTTCGTCATGTTAGCGTTAACCTTGTCGCAAACCTCGAAGACAATTCCCGAGGGTTATAAAACTTTTTTTCATGCTCAACTCACTTCAGCACGAAATTTTAAATGCTCACAATTATTAAAATACAAACAAATGAGGTAATTCGTCTGCTCAGATCAGCAGAGAATGTTGTTTGTCCGGCTTATGAATTTTAAAATGCCAACAATTGTTGGCATTTTAAAATTGATGAGCAGGACATTTCATGCTGAAGTGAGTTGATATGGAAACAAGGCAACGCAAGCATAGGATCCCCTCGCAACTGCATACCATTCATCAACATGAAGGTTTGAAGCTTCTTCGATGATAACTGTATATTCTATCCTGTTTATAAGTTTTTATAAGGTCAAGTCCATAGTGACCTTGACCTCTGACCCCTGCCCCTGACTTTGAAAGTCAATAGGGTTCATTGTCAGTCTATGGGAAACATTTGTGGAAGGTTTGAGGTTTCTACGATGATAACTGTTGTCTTCTATCCTGTTCACAAGGTTTTTAAGGTCAAGTTCATTGTGACCTTGACCTTTGACCCTTGACCTTGAAAATTAATACGGTTCAGCGTCTGTCCATGGGGAACATTTGTGGAAGGTTTGAAGCTTCTAAGATGATAACTGTGTCTTCTATCCTGTTCACAAGGTTTTTAAGGTTATGTTCATTGTGACCACGACCTTTGACCCTTAATCTTGAAAATCAATAGGGTTCATCCTCTTTCCATGGGGAACCTATGTGGAAGGTTTGAAGCTTCTACGAGGATAACTGTGTCTTCTATCCTGTTCACAAGGTTTTTAAGTTCAAGTTCATTGTGACCTTGACCTTTGACCCTTAATCTTGAAAATCAATAGGGTTCATCGTCTTTCCATGGAGAACATTTGTGGAAGGTATGAAGATTCTAGATGATTTGTTTGTCTTCTATCCTGTTCACAAGGTTTTAAATGTAATGGCCAGTGTGACCTTGACCTTTGACCATTGACCTTGAAAACCAATAGGGGTCATTGTCTTTCCATGGGAAACATTTGTGGAAGGTTTGAAGCTTCTACGATGAAAACTTTGTCTTCTTTCTTGTTCACAAGTTCCGGACGGACACACACACAAACACACACACGGACGCACGGTGCCGATGCTATATCCCCGCCACAACGTTGTTGCGAGGGGATTAAAAAAACTTTATTACCGGACCCTGATTTTCCTGTGACAGGGCTCATCTGACAAGTATGTCTAACAAGAGCTCTCCTAGCCTGTTTGAACATTGGTAGCGATCCGCTGCATGGCAGAAACGCCTCTCAATTGAGTCATTATAATTGAGTCATTATCTTACACTACTTTGTCCTGAATAAAATAGTCTGCAATATTCACCACAGTTGCATTATTTGCTGGCTCCCAGCTTGCACATTGTCAATATTGGAAAAAACAGGTAACCAGACCCCCTGACCTTTCAAGGTCAGGGGGTCTGGTTACCTGTTTTTCCAACACCGATAACCTTCAGACTAGGAACCAGCAGATAATGCAAATAAGGTGAATACAGCAGGAGTCCATTTCAAATATAGGGGTGTTAGATCAATGGTTTGCGACCCAAAGTTACTAAGCACAGTAGCTTTTCGTTGTTGATGTCCACGTGACTATCACAGATTTGTATTAAATCCACTATCAGTTATTTAAAGTCATGCTAAGAGTGACGTGTAAAGAAAGCTTATCGTAAAACACTGACTCGGCTCACGGGCTGGGGTATTAGCAAGCAGGGCAATGTGGCCTCTGATCATGGTCTATGTAGCGTCTGATCATAGGCTGCAATGTTTGCTTAAGGTGTAAGAATACAAGGGCTAAACAAAACAGTTTATGTTCCTGTCCAGAAACATATTTTCCTAGCCTAAACTCAGAAACAATCGACCCACCAGCAGTGCTCTCAGTGCTTTGATTTTAGAACTATTTAGAAAATGGCTGAAATTTGCAAATAGAACAGGTCCAGTTTTGGGGTTGCTCTATAGGCTATAAAGTGGGTTACATGGTCGTATACATGTATGTTCTTTTAAGAAGTGATGGCTACTGTATCTAAGATCCCCGCCTCGGAATCCAAGAGTTTTGTCAAATTTCAAGGGGGTCGATATTTTGTATGCCCCGCCATTCAAAAACTGGCGAGGTATTTACTCGTATGTTATACTCTCCGAAGTTTTGAGTGTCCGTCCGTACGTCCGTCCGTCCGTCAGCGCCTCATAGTTTTCGTGACCGGTAGATAATGTAAGAGGTGTTCGAGATATTTTCACAAACTTCACAGATCTGTAATCGACGTGCAGAACGATGAACCGTAACAATTACTCTGATTTTTCTACTTTCGGAGTTGTTGGCCCTTTGAACATTGAACATAGCCATTTCTAATCTAGTTTTGTGTCCGCTCCATAACTTCGATACCATTTGAGATATTTCCATGAAACTTCACAGATATGTAGAACACCATGGGACGACGTGCAGAACATTTGAACCATAACTCTGATTCTCCTACTTTTGGAGTTATTGCCCTTTGTACTTAGATTTTGAAGACCTTGACTTTATTTCAAAGGGCCCCATACAAATGAAAATGAGAATTGTAAGTCTGGTTTACTTTCTTTTGGAGCCATGACTCTTTGAACATTGAAAATAGTCATCTCAGTCGTGTATTCTTGTCAACATCATTAAGGGATGATTAGATTTTGAAGACCTTGACTTTATTTTAAAGGGCACAGGCCCCCAAAAACCGAAAATGAGAATTGTAATTCTGGTTTACTTTCTTTTGGAGCCATGGCTCTTTGAACATTGAAAATAGTCATCTCAGTCATGTATTCCTGTCAACTGACTATTAAGGGAAAGAGTAATACATCCTTACTTTGAATTCCTTTTTGACTGTGATATGGCACTTGCTTGATGTAATTGTAGTGGCGGGGCATCATGCAGTGCTTGCAGCTTTTATTTTTGTTTACTCTCAAGGGTATGCCCACCAACCCACCTGGCTTGGGGGAAAAATAACAGGTGCAGTTCACGTAGCAATTTCTTAAATCACGACACTTGTCGTCTGCTTTGTTGTCTGCGGTTACTTTAAAAGTCATAGTTGCAAGCAGTCTGGACCAGATCAGACTGCTCTGCTAGCAGTCTGATCAGGGTCCACATTGTTTGCATGTATGCAAAGTATGTTTGAGCTGCAGCATACGACACAAACAGACGACATACGGGTTAAGCGTCTGGCGCCCGAGTTAGAATTTTGCTTTTTACAGTCATTGATGGTAAACAAATTTATTGTTGTGTCAGCTTCGAGATAGTTTATAATGCACACAAACTTGTTTTCCCCAGAGGTGGGAGGGGTGACAGAGATAGTTTATAATGCACCCAACCCTGTTTTTCCCCAGAGGTGGGCGCGGTGGTAGGCATATCTCTGGGATCAGACATCAAGAAAATTCACGATCCTGCTGAACTTGAATTTGACAAAAGTCTTAGGTTCTGGAATGGGATACTTCTTACTGGCTGTAAAGAAAAACGTATATGAAAATTCCACATAACTTATATGGGAAACCCAAAAATCAGGACACTAACATACTGTGATGGTCCAGATAAAACACTGCAATCAGAGCCTGCGCTGTCTGCAGAAAAAAAAAATAAAAAAAAAATCACTAAAGGTGATGAATGCGTCATATGCTTCACTAGATGAGTAATTTGTTTGACACATGCAACAGACAGGTTATTCTAACTAAACTGGAAACTGCAACTTTCTCCAAGAAACAGATGACCAAATATCTAAGTTGTTCAAGGGGACATAATTCTGCAATAAGAGATTGGATCAGAATCCTGTTTGCTTTATGCATATTTTCCAATGCATGCATGTCTGAACTGTGTTGCAAATTTCAGTGTCTTGCATCAAATATTGTAGGAGTTGCGGAAACATGAACAGTACTATTTAACCGCCTATGTTACACATACAGCCAAACTGTTTAAGTTGTTCAAGGGGACATAATTCTGCAATAAGGGTCTGGATCAGAATCATGTTTCCTTTATGTACATGTTCAGTGCATGTCTGAACTGTGTTGCATCAAATGCTGTAGGGGAGTTGTGGAGACACGAACTACTATTTTACCTCCTATGCTACACAAATGGCCAAAATGTTTAAGATGTTCAAGGGGACATAATTCTGCAAAAAGGGTCTGGATCAGAATCCAGGGACTGGATCAGAATCTAGCTTCCTTCAATGCATGTCTGAACTGTGTTGCAAGTTCCAATGCCTTGCGTCAAATACTGTAGGAGGAGTTGCAGAGACAAGAATAGTACTACACAGTGTGACATACGGACAGACAGACATATATGCCCCTCCCCGCTTTGTGGTGGGAGCATAAAAATGTCAACCAATTTTCTAAATATTTTTTAAAAATGATTTGGCCGGACACCCCTATATTTTGAAATTGAAACCAATTAGGCATCTGGACAAAATGAGTTCAATTGAAATGAGTTCAATTTGAACTTTATCTGATTCCCAGGGCATGCCTGCCATTCAACCACACCCTCATCCCCGATCCCTGGGGAACACATTTGATAGGTGTATAAGTTAAAGGGTCTAGTAGGATGTAAACCATAAACTTTATTTCGAACAGATAATATTTATCTGTTGTCATTCAAACCATAGTTATCAAGTACAGTAACATTGTCTGAGAAGATTTTCAATGGTTTTTACCATAAGCAGCAGGGGGGGGGGGGGGGGGGGGGTGAATGGACTTTTTGTTTCAGCCATAAAAGGTCCATTTAGCCTTTTAAGCCTCCCACTCTATTTTGGCAAAAAGAAACGCTCTTTTTGGCAAATTAAGCCTCCCAGCAGATTTATCAAAAAAAATTAATTTGGCAAATTAAGCCTTCCAACCCCAACACATTTTTTGCGACACATGCCGCCACATCGCAGCACCAGTAGCGCATGTTAACAACCCAGGGGGGGGGGGGTGAATGGACTTTTTGTTTCGGCCATGAAAGCCCCATTCAACCCATTAAGCTTCCCGCCTCATTTTGACTCAAATATATTATCTTTTTGGTAAATTAAGCCTCCCAACCCAAACATCAATATTTTCCATTTGGCTAATTAAGCCTCCCAACTCTAAAAAAATTCCACCCCAACTGGCTGCGACATACCAAGGGCACTCGGCGAGTGCCTCGTATAGGCAAAACCCCAGCGCCCCAGGGGGCGGCCCACTACCCTCGCCGGCCTTGGGGATCGGGTCCGGGATAAGGAAGTAACCTATTTTGACCAGTAGTTGCAAAAGACATACAGGTAAATTAGGCGCAAACTGAAGGCGTCGAAGCCGTGCACTAAACGATGGCCCATCTCTGCCCCAGCGGCGCCCGCTCCCCCAGGCGGCCCACCGAGCCCTTCTAACCCCTGACGGTGTTCACGTGCACCTTCGAAGCCCTGGTCAGCAACATCGGCCGACCCCACAATGAACTCGCGGAAATCCTCGGCTCTCGGATTGCCGCGGGTCTGGGAGGGGCCGTCAAGGCCTTAAACAGCAACTATGGCCACTTCTGCGCCCCCGGCTTCGAGCAGTTCTTGAAGGCCCCAGCCCAGGCCGGCCGGCGGCCGGCTGGCAGCGGCTGCCAACGGAAACCCTAGGGCGACGCGACCTGCTTCAACTCCGCTCTCGAGACGACGATCGTCCCCAGCCTCGAGGATGCGCCCCCGCCCTGGTGAGAACCCTCCTCGAAGAGATTCCGGGAAAGTATTACGCAGTCAAATCTTTCCCAACGACAGTGCACGTACAAGTCCCAGGGGTCGTTTGCTCCGACTTCTAAGACGGCGTTTTTGTTGCGGCCCTGTGGGCTCGCTTCTTAACGGAGGCTGGGGTGGGGATAGATCCTGCCAGCCCGGTCGCCGTGGTCGGGTCGCGGCCGATCATGGTGAACTTCAAGTTCCCTCTGAACTGCCAGAGCGAGCGAGTCGTCCTCAACCTGGCGCGCATCGTCGAACACCTGGGGCGCCAAAGAAGAAGGGAGGGGACCGTACCCGATCCGTGAAATCAAGGGTCCCCCCCAGGACGGTCAAAACCGTTCGTTCAAGTTCGTGTGCCCCACCGGGGAGGCCAAAACGAAAAAGGTTCGGGTCAACATCTTTTACCGTGGGAAGGTCAATATTCTGGGGGCTCGAGATTTCGAAGACCCCAGGTTATCGGCAAATATCTTTCGGTCCTGGTCAACTCCCGGTGAACTGAGCTGGTGGGTCTAAAGCCCTTTCCGGATGCCCAGCGCGCAGGGTTCGATGCGATCCTGTGGCTGGCGGAGGAGTTTGGGGCCGAGTTCGGCTTCGGCCTCCGGGATAAGGAAGTAACCTATTTAGACAAGTAGTTGCAAAAGACAAACCGGTTTTAACGTTCATTCTTAATCATGCCTAAGGGACGCAACAATTGTAAGTGGTTGACTTTGGGCTCGGTTGAGTCATGTGGTAAGAGTTGTATGAAAGAGTACTGTAAAACCCACCACATGCGTCTCCGCAAGGGTTCATGCACGCGGCTATGCGAGGTTTGTGGGGCTGGGGTTACAAACAAACACCGACTTTGTTGGTAGCATGGGTATGCAAGTGTGTTGAGCCGTGCAACCATAGCGGTGAAGAAGGAATTTAAGCGTCTGTCTGATATCGATATTTCCTATTAGAGAATAATTTGATAACTGGTATACGGAAGAACTGATCAATCAATCCTTGCATAGCCCGACCCAGTCCCAGGCAACCATAGCGGTGCAGAAGGAATTTAAGCGTCTAGCCGCCATCGACATTTCCACTTAGAGAATAGTGATTATCTCAATACCCAATTAAGAGAATAATTATTTTAATTAGAGAATAATTTGATAACTAGTATACCTAACCGCAACTATGGATGAACTGATCGATGCGATTCTTGCAGAAATACCCGACCCAGTCCCACAGGGTCAACAATTTACCGACCTGGATGGTCAGGTCCCTCACTCGGTGGGGCTTCCAGCCGACCAGAGGGTCGAGATTCTTAACGACGCCAAAGAAGAGTTCGAAGTTGATAGTGCTGCTGCGGTCTTCTCTACATGGAGGGTGGAAGAAGAAAACCCCTTTGACGTCGGTGATATCGAGTGGGTCGACGGTATGCATGCCAGAGCGGGTCGGATGGCTGTGGATGCCAGTATGACAGACGAGAGAGCGGCAAGGCTGCTTGGTAGCCTTCCGGAGGGTGGGTTTTGTCTGAAACTCAAATTTCTCCGTGAGCTACAGGATGGCGACTGGGTCGTTGAAGATAAATTCGACCCAGTCCGTGCGGAGAGAAGGAAGGGACAGGCTGTCGATGAAGATAAATTCGACCCAGTCCGTGCGGAGAGAAGGAAGGGACAGGCTGTCGTCGACATCTCACGGGAAACAAAACCTGGCGTGTTGACTGGAATCGATAAAGTATTCTACCAGAACGCCTATCCCGTCACTGCAGTCGCCTACGGCCTCTACCCAATCTGAGACACAGATCCGGCCAACCTCGCCCCACTAAGAGATGGCGACCTCAACTGTGTGGCCCAGAGAGTTGTTGAGCACTTTGAAGGCGCCCTGAGGGGTCAGGGTTTGACATCAACGCGTCGCCAAAAATACAAGAATAGGAGATGAGAGTCCACAAAGGTGGAGCGACTGTTCACGACGTAGCCGAACTGGAAAAGATACTCAAAAGAGCAATCATCCTGAGGGACATTGCTGGTGAGGACATTTTCAACAGTGGCAAATATGGTAGAGGTGGGAATGGCGGTCATAGATCCGTAGAACTCATCTGCCACAACGGCCACGCTTGGTCCAAAGACCTCCACTTCCCCCAGAGTTGAGAGGTCCACATCTACGAGGGCGACGTCTGGCAGGCTATTCGGGAAGCAACCCGTGGGGAGCCGATTGCGGTCTGGCTCCTGGGTGGCCAAGACAGACAGCTCTCAGCTGACCAGTTCGTGCTCCAGGATGGCCGCACCTACAGGACACGGGACGCCCAAGAGCGACTCCAAGAAATCTGCGCCAAACTTGGCAACCCTGAACTCGCTGAAAGAGCCTTCAGCGAAAATCACGCGGCCAGTATTGTGGCAAAGGAAAGGAACGGTTGGAAGCCAACCCCAGCCAACCTCCTTCCAGACGTCGAGAAGGCCTGTGTGGAGCACGGTCACGGCGGCCTCCGGAACTCTATGAATTATGACACGTGGGAAGTCGTCAGCATCGACATGAAGGCCTGCTATCCGGCATCCTTCCAGGGCATGGGTGAAGCCAAACCCTATTTCGAGCGGTTCGGACACCCAACCCACCGGATGGTCCGTGTAGCCATCAATGGCGCTCTCCCCAAAGACATAGGCACAGGCTTCGCCGAGATTCAAGAATGGGAGTTTAATGCAACCTGCCATCCTGTCATCCCTGTCTGGTTCGGGAAGCATATCGCCTCCGAAAGTGGTAGGTGGGCCCCAACACAGCTCCTTGCCTTCCTCACAGAGTCTGGCTTGCTGAAGAGCCTCAAGGTTCGGGAAGCCATTATCACCTTTAAGAAGCAAACCGATGTGTGGCTCCCAGAAGACCGTGACCAAGGCTGCAGTGTTATAGGCAAGTTCATCCAGGGCACCAAAGGTGCCAATGGAGCTACCAACGGAGTTGGTGGTAAAAGGCTGATACGAAGGCTTGTGACTGACCAGGGAGAACTCGACTTCCTCGTGCGAGACCCCCGCTAAAGCGGTACCCTGGTCGGAGCTCCCGAAAAGTGTCCTCTAGGCTATATTCTCGCGTATTATGATGGCTCCCAACCACAGTACGCTCGCCTGAGGGCGAGCATGCTGGCCTACGCCCACACCAATCTAATCGCCATGCTTTCAAGGTTTGAACCCGATGAGGTTGTCCGAGTGGCTACCGATTCTATCTATGTCCGGAAAGCGGCACTCTATAAACTAGAGGGAGTTGAGGCTTTCAAACCTCATGAAATCCATCCAAAAGGAAAATGTCGCATCTGTTACACCCGCCACGAGGAGGAGAAACCGATGCCACCACGAGACGTGATTGCCCCAGCTCAGTGGCGTGACAAGGGTGAACAACACTACATGCCATTATGGCACGCGGTCTACGCGCCCGACCCTGAATATATAGCAAACATCAAAGACCTGCCCGATTCGTCCGCGCCACTTTATGACGATCCCCTGACCCGACACCAGCTGAGTCACCTAAACGGTGGTGGAGGTAGCGGCAAGACCACCCGAGCGATCGAGCTCTTCCGCGGCAAGAACGCCCTCGTCTTCACCCCGACCCATCGCCTGGCCAAAGAGATGCGGGCCAGGGGCGTCCAGGCCCAGACCTATCACAGCTTCTTCCGCTGGAGTGGCCAGACAGACTGGATATCCGAAAGGATGGGACAGAAGTTCATTCCCCGCGTGATAATCTGGGACGAGATCTGCACAGTGCCCCGCCCCACTCTGGATACCTTCCTCGACTGGCTCGATGGTCGGGGCGTCCAGGTTATCTGTTGTGGCGACCAGGGGCAGCCGCCCCCAATCGCCGGAGAAATGCCGCACAACTGGTTGCAACGGAGAGCCGATTACTATGAAGAGGTCCTGACCGACCACAGGGCAAAAGAACCGGCTCTGAAAGCTCTTAAAAAGGAGATCCGTCTCCAACCAGACCAAGTACAATGTCGGGCTATGAGACAAGCGCTACCGGCCTGCCTTGGATGGGACAGATTCGTGGAAGCTTGGAAGCCGGGGGACTTGATCCTGACCTCGAGGCAGAAGGTTCGTGACCGGGCCCAGATGCGGCTGTTCGAGAGCCATGAGAAGCATTTCCCCGACCTCCTCGTTCCTCTGCTATATCGTCCCAAGGATACTCGGCAGCAAAACGTAATGGTCACCATCCCTGGGCCCTTGGTGCTGGATGGGGAGCGAGACCAGCAGGAACTCGTTCTGAACGACGTTGTCGAGGTTTCCTTGCAAACCGCCCGTGAGGTCCTCGACGGCATATTGGGCCAGGACTGGGCTCTTGGCTATGTCATCACAGTCCACTCAAGCCAAGCTTTATCTGCCTGCTGGAGAGCTCCCACAGCGGAGCTACTTAGACGCTGCGTATTCGATGTGAATTCAGGGACCCCCCGTGAACTTCGCAGTGCATGTATGCCGCCTCCTTCGTATCTTGTGGCCAGTGTTGAGAGGGCTAGAAACCGGAATTGTCCCCTCGTCGCATTGATAGGGATCTCTTTGTCGCCTGGGGTCCAGTAGAGTGTTTTGCCGTCGGCATCAATCCCAAACTGGCTATAGTCGATCCTGCCGTCGGGGCGCAACCCATAGGCACGGTTCACTTCTTTGTAGAAAGTGTCAGCCAGGCGCTTTTTCTGAGCCTCAAGTTCTGCCTGTTTCAACTCGCCCTGCAGATTCTGCAAATTGTCCCCGGGTGTGTTTAGATCTTGCTGTACGGGCAGTGGTGGCTCCATAGGGGGGTCGGGGAGGTCGAAATCATAATCATCGTCTATTCCAGGCCCGTCTAGGTCGAACATTGGGTTTTCGAAATCATAGTCAGCCATATTTATGTAACAAGTATGTGCATTTGAAGGTTGTCTCGCATCTTTAAAACAGACGACTTTGTCGAGTGTCAACGAAGATGACACCATGTCATCAAGTATGTACTGACGAAAGCTTGACCCCTACCGGTGCCTCCGCGAACCCCCTACAATCGGTGTCGATAACTAACAACCCCAGTACGATCGGCCCGAACCAGCAGCTTCTCGTTCAATTCCCCAACCTCGGCCAACATGATGTCATCGTCCCCGGGCCCGCGAGGTGGCCTTCACGATCACACTACACAGCGAAGATGATGCCAATCGGACCTTGGTGCAGAATCTAGGCCGCGCCCTCGTGAAAAAGACCGTCATTAAAATTTCGGGAAATGAGGTCCTAAGCATCGACGACAGTGATGTGTACCACTGCTACCGCGATCTCTGGAGGACGGCTTCAGAGAGGAAAAATGGCCAGTACCAAGGCATTGATACGTCGGAAACCCAAAATACGACGAGGATCCGAATCAATGCTGGGAACAAAGATGAGTCCGTTTCAGCGGACAAAGCCGTCGCCGATGCTTTCGGCAATCGTTTCTACATCCCACTGGACTTCGAGCTACTCGAGTGCCACATGCCATTCTACCAGAGTGCGCTGGGCGACCGACTCGAGTATGAGCTCACGTTCAACGACTACAACCGTGTGATCCAGGCCACAGGCAGAGGTGCCTCTTTCGATATTGGAAACATCTGTCTTGAGTATGACATGTCACCCTGCCAGAGCTGGCCCAAATGATCAACAACCAGTACAAAAGCCGCATTTCGATCCTGTACGACAGGGTACTGCGGCACCGCAAAATCGGTAAAGACCAGACCCTCTAGAATATCAATCTCAACGTGCCCGCCCGCAGCATGAAGGGCATCCTGATGCTCTTTGAGGATGAAGCCGCGCAACAGCCCTTCGCTCGCGACACAGAGGCCTTCTATAACCCCAAAATCGCAAAGGTCGAGGACACCATCGAGGGGATCCCCAACCAACTTTTCAGCCAAGGGATGCGCTCTTACCAGATGTTTGATGAAGCGAGGAAGCTCTTCGCAGCCGGTAGCAGGCGACACCCTGAAGTGGCAACGGTCGAAAAAGACTTTGCCCTAGCCGACGTCAGCCTTGCGGAATACCTCACCAGCAAGTACGCGCTGTGGCTTGACCTCAGGACAAGCGACGACGACCGGCTCCACGGCTCCGGCAGGCGGATAGAGAATGCCAGCGAAGGTGTGACCATCCATATAACGAAAAGAGCCGAGGCTGCTGGCGCATTGAACATCTCTACGTCATCATGGATGCACAGCTTAACATCGAAAATGGCCGGTTCGTCTCAGCGGTCTATTAATGTTCCTGAGGAACGATTAATAAATCTACTACCGCGCACGGCCCATTCGGCGACAATTTGCGGGCAAACGGGATGCGGAAAAACCGTTTTTATCCTCCATCTGCCCGAAGGCCCCTACCGGGAGTTCTTTCGGCACATCGTGGTCCTCTGCCCCACCATAAAGTATAATAAAACATACCAGCGCCCCTGGATCTGGACCGACCCGGAGGTCTACGTTCTAGACCCCGGCGAGCGTCTTCACGATTACCTGCGAGCGTTTTACCAGGTGTTTATGGGCGAGCCTACCTTATATATCATCGATGACTGCTCGGCCACGAAGGCTTTGACGAAAAAGAAAGACATGCTGTCAGAGCTAGCGTTCTCGGGCCGCCACGCCGACCAGAGCGTCTGGGTTCTCACCCAAAAGTACAACTCCGTCCTGAAGGACTTGTACTAGCAGACGCGCTGGGTCTGTTTGTTTCACTGCAAGGCTCGTGATTCATTGGAAGACTGCTTGCGCGAGAATGACGTGATCTCCACACGAGAACAGCGGGCGTCGGCGAGGCAGCAGTTAGCCGAGACAAAGCATGCTAAGCTTTACTTAAAGACAGACCAACCAGCTGCTTATATGGTGTTAAGTAATGTACGAAGTGACTAAAGGACTGCTAATCACAGTGCTTGGCGCGCATCTGGTACTGCTGTTCTTTATTGCTTACATTACTCGGATGTGTGTTAACACACACACACGCTTCTGCCAGCGCTTTCGACACCATATTAGACTGGTCCGCCAATTCGCAATAGCTATATGTATATATATGGACTGTGACGAACTGATCGATGAGCTGATAGGAACGACAGAGCAAAGGCAAAACGCTGAAGCCCCAACCGCGGAAGGAACGGCAGCGACGTCAGACGGCCATGAGGAGCCGCTCCTCGAGGACCGGGTGCAAAAATACCGTGAAAGGCTCGCCGCATTGGTAGTGGGAGGCCAAGCCAAACATTATGGACTAGTGGTCCATGGGAAGGTCCTCACCGCAGAACAGATCGACGCTCTGGACAATAGCGAAATGGAAAAGCTTTACGCCCGCTATGAAGCAAGGCTTGGGGCAGCGATGACGAAGACGCTGGGATCTACAGCGCTCCAGTTTTATGCGGGCTGGCATCTAGGTTTCTCCCGATACAGGCCGAAAACCAACCCGGTCTTATTGCTGACCTCGAGGGCGACCCGTTTGTCGGACACGCACTTAGCAGTGCTATCTGCGAGCTCTACCATCGCTATGGCATGTACTTGGCGCCGCTAACTGCCGCGTTTACTACAGTGAAGCACTGTCGATTTGGACATCAATGCCCTATTACCATCTATGACATAAAGGATGTCGGAGAACGAGCAGATTGTTGCGGAGCAACAGGAGAACCGAGAGCCAGCACAGAGTCCGGCAGACCGAATTACGACCCCCAAGCCTTTGCAAAGCTACACGGTTAAGGATCCGAAAAAAGTGGCGGCCGGGCGTGCTGGAGCTGCTGCCAGAAAGGCAAAACAAGAACGGCTGCTCGAACAGCTTCGGACGGCCAAAGACTCTTTTCGTCCACCAGTCAGCGCAGCTGATGTCAGTATTCCTCCAAAGGAAGTGGTCTCAAAGGAACCGTCACGCAGTGGTGCAGCTCACAACCATGGACTAACCGACTGGGCACCATGGAATATTGGGGCTTGTCTTACGGGCGGTGCACTCATGTTTCTTCTGCGCTTGCGCGCCACACAGGCGGTACAAACGCCACAAGTGGCGCCCCCCGTTGACTCATCGACAGCGTCGATGCCCTAGTGGCTTGTTGTTTCTCAGCAACCACAATTAAAGACAAGCCCAGTCCCATTCTATATGGAGTGAAGCCCGTTGCGTAGCAATAATGACAACCCCAGCAACTGATGGTAAAATGCTTGTCAACGCGCTCTACCATAGCGCAGTCGTCTGTGGCATCGCTGTGGGATACGCCCGGCTTGGCAAGATGGCGATTGGGGGTAGCCCCCCGAAACTAGACTTCATACCCCGCGATGTGGGCATGGCCATAGTTGACGTTGCTCTCGCCATGGCAACCAAAGACATGCTAATTAAACAGGGGCTGATACCTGCTGATATCATGAAGTAATGGCCAGTATTGCTATGCTTGTTGGTGGTGCCCTGGTGAACGCTCTGGCGTTCTCGGGATCGAACTTCTTGTTCTCCATGTTGAAGAGCTCTGGCGTGGACGAAGAACGCATGCGTCACGATAAAGCCGTTGAAAAGTTACAGGCTGCATAGCGGAAACGGACCGAGCGTATTGTTTTCATCACTGAGGAACTCCGCCGCCAGGAACACGCCGTTCGAACTTTCAAAGACGTCGATGACGCGATGCGCCTGTATGAGCAGGTTGCCGGGAAAAATGTCAGCCTTGCTGACCTGGGCCCTGAGCCCCAGCTCTCCGACTTTTACCAACCGAGTGACGACCAGAAAGACCGCGAGATTGCCTTTATTATCCTGGGAATGGGTTTGACTGGCATTTTGGCCTACAAACTCTCCTAGACAATTGCGCAGACCAAACGAGTAGCAGTCTGATCTGGGTCCACAGTGTTTGCAAAGTTTGCTGCATACAATGTCCTCTGGTCAGATACCACCTTTGGTAGTGTTCAAAAGTGGTCTTAAATCTAAGAAGTGGGGTTCATTAGTTTCATGTACTCAAAAGCCCGAAGTTAGTAGTTTCTCACATTTCAGTTTAATTCTTGCATTACAACGCAGTACTGAAATGTGTAAGACAATAAGAATGATTCATCCCCGTACTTGCAAATTAGCCCAAAATTTCGAAAACATACAATTTACGCACATTTAACCCGTTTTATATTTGCGTTTGATCTAGTGCTCTGGATTACTATTCTCCTCCTTTTGTCTGGTGACGTAGAAGTCAACCCTGGTCCAGGCTCTGTCGACAGCAATACTGACTCAAATCTAAACGTCTCAGCGTCATCACTAGAAATGCTCTCCAATCATCTCAGTATATTCCATATTAACATCCAAAGCATCGCACCGAAAATGGATTTGATCAGGAGCGAGGCAGATGCTTATGATATTCTTATATTTACAGAAAGTTGGCTGAAGCCAGACATTTCAGACACCACTGTCCATATTGAAAACTTTTCGCAGCCTTTTAGAAACGACAGACGCGATCGTCTTGGAGGTGGTGTTCTTGCGTACGTACGTGAAACAATAACCTGCAAACGTCGCAACGATTTAGAGATAAACGGTCTAGAGGCTATCTGGCTCGAACTCGTAGTAAAATCGAAGAAAGTACTCGTGGCAGGTATATATCGACCTCCAAACAGTAATTCAGCGTACATGGACTTGATAAAAGAAAGTGTCGACCGTGCCTACAACACAAACATTGTTGATATACTTATTCTAGGTGATTTTAACTTTAACTTTAATATGGCGTTAAACAGGGACAATAAGATTACCGAACTAATGAACGAGTTCAACTTATGCCAGCTTATCACAGATCCGACGCACTTTACCGAACACTCATCATCAACGATTGACCTGATTCTTGTCCGTAATACAGCAAACATTCTGCAGAGTCGTGTAACCGATCATTTTATACCTGATCAAATACGATATCACTGCCCAATCGTTGTTTTCTTAAAATTTATACGCCCGTCGACCAAAATTTTTAAGAGAAAAATATGGAATTACAAGTTAGCTGACTACGATAAATATCGTAGATTATTACTGGAATCTAACCTTATAGAACATCTCCAAAAAGTAATAATGATGTAGATTCCAACGTTAATTTTGTCTCTGCAGCAATTATCACTTCAGCAGAAGGTGCGATTCCGAACAAAACATGTCGCATAAAACATCTAATCAGGAAACGCAAACGTACATTTCGCCAGTATAAAAGAACTAACAACATCCGCTTCTGGTATGATTATAAAAAAAGTTCGAAACGCCGTAGTAAATGAAATAAGAAAATCTAAAAAAGAATATTATGATAAACTAGACCGATTACTTTCTTCTGATGGCAGTGATCCCAAAGTATTTTGGAAAACTTCTAAACAAATTCTAAACTTACAAAAAACAACAACCAAAATACCTACTCTGTGCATGAATCAGGAATATGCAGAAAGTGATCTTCAAAAAGCAAACATGTTAAATATTTTTTTCACATCACAGACGCAAACAAACCTTTACCGAACTTAGACCCAGTACCTTACCGTTTGGAATCTATAAACATTTCAGAGGAGGATGTGAAAGACTGTCTTCAAAATTTGAAAATAAACAAGGCAAGCGGTCCAGACTTGATCAGTCCACGCTCTCGTTCTTGCCGGTCCGTTTTCCATTATTTTCAATCGTTCTCTCCAACAGGTTATTTCCCATCCGACTGGAAACATGCAAACATCTCGCCAACCCATAAAAAAGACGAAAAATCTATACCTAGTAATTACCGACCTATATCTCTCCTCAGCTCACCAGGCAAAGTAATGTAACGCTGTGTACATAAACATCTGTATAACTACGTCATTTCACATCGACTCTTAACCCCTCTTCAATCGGGCTTTGTCCAAGGCGACTCAACAACATATCAGTTGTTACATACATACCACACTTTTTGTGAGGCCGTTGATAATGGCAAAGAAGTTCGCGCCGTATTTTGTGATATTAGTAAGGCTTTCGACAGAGTCTGGCACAAAGGTCTTCTGCACAAAATATCAGGAATAGGTTGTTCAGACGATGTTCTCAAATGGTTCGCGAGTTACCTCTCTGGACGTCGACAGCGCGTTGTACTTAATGGTCAAGCTTCTGATTGGACTTTAGTCCTGGCAGGTGTTCCCCAAGGATCCATTCTTGGACCTCTGCTATTTCTTTTATATATAAATGACATCGTCAAACATATAGGCTGTTCTATACGCTTGTTTGCAGACGATACAAGTCTCCACATTACTGTCGAGTGTCCAAATGCAGCGGCTCGGCTATTAAATACCGATCTACAAACCATCTCCCACTGGGCAGACGACTGGCTAGTTAACTTCAACGCCAATAAAACTCTCTCTATGATTATCTCAAGGAAAACACAGTCACCCCCTCATCCTCCCCTTTTTATGAATGGAACAGTGCTCCAAGAGACAAACTGTCACAAACACCTAGGACTTACTTTTTCTAGTTCCTGCAACAGGTCAGATCATGTAAAAATCATTTCTGAAAAGGCCTGGTCGAGACTAAACCTACTCCGAGTTCTAAAATTCAGAATAAGTAGAAAATCACATAGCAAAATGTACATGGCATATGTCCTGCCCCTGCTAGAATATTGTGACTCGGTGTGGGACAACTGTCCTACGGAGACAAAAAAAAAAAACAGCTTGACGCAATCCATATCAAGGCTGCTCGCATTATAACCGGTGCGACTAAACTATGTAGCGTAAGCAAACTTTTACAGATCTTGGATGGGAGACTCTCCAAAACAGGAGAAATAAGCACAAACTCATAATCCTCTTCAAAATTCTCCATGGACTAACTCCTACCTATCTCTACGATCTCCTACCACCACTCGTGCGAGACACGACCACTTACAATCTTAGAAACTCAAATCATTTCCAGAACTATCGCGCTAATACCAACTTGTTTTTAAATTCCTTTTTCCCAGCAACTATCCGTGCATGGAACGATCTCCCTGCTGAAGTCAGAGAAGTGGCTGCCTTCAAATCACGTCTGAATAGGGATCTGAATAAGCCTCCTCCGTACTATAACACTAGTACACGCATCGGCCATATTCTCCAAGCACGACTAAGATTGGGATGCAGCTCCTTAAACGCAGATCTCTATCGCAAAAATATCGTTCCCAGTCCTACTTGTGCGTGTAGAGATTTTGGAAGTGCATATCACTTTTTCTTTGTATGCCCTAAGCTCGCTCATATTCGGAGAAATTGCTTACCAGACACACTCCGAAACTACACGGTAAATGATTTTCTCCATGGCAACGAAACTTTAACGTTCCAGGAAAACGAACGTATATGTCTCAAAGTGCAAGAATACATTGTAAAATCCGGCAGATTCTTGTAGTCCCTAGATGTAACCATGGATTCGAGTGGGGTTATTGGGGGAGGGGGTGCAGGGAATCAGCCATAGTATTTTCATTTGTTGCAAGAATGTTTCACAGCTGTAGAATCTGAGCTCTAGAACTTTAGAATATGCTTGTGTTTTATTACCGTTTCAAGATCTTAGCTATTTCTCTTCTGTATTTATAACTGAGCTACCAGTTAATTCGCTAATCAGTTCTAGATATTGTATTCTCATCAAACGTATGAAATGAGATGTTCTTGATCTTTCTTTCTTTCTTTCTTTCTTTATTTGTTTTTTATATATATATATTCATATCACATGTTTACGCTGCATTCCATTCATAGAAGATGTAACTTATTGTCTTTGTCTTCCAGGAGATGACTTAAAATAAGTACTTGTGCTTACTGTCAAATCCTGTGACATATATGTCTAATATTGTGTATTGTATATGTTTACTGTAAAGTCAAATAAATACAGTTTAAACCAAGAAGTGGGGTTTTAGTCACTGTTTCCGAATTAAAAACAAAAAACAAAAACAAGATGTGTTTGTGAAACACGAACATGTCCCCGGGCATGGTCATTTTTCATTCAAAGTTGCTCACAGTTCAAGATTTTTGTTTGTGTGGGAAGCCCTTGACACAAGAAACTTACATGCCAAATATGAAAGCTCTATCGTAAACGGTTCAAAAGTTATGAACAATAATATTTTTTCTTTAAATTAGGTCAAGGTCACAGGAAAAAAAAATTGCATGAATGTAAAGCTCTTGTCACAAGGAACCTATATGCCAAATATTAAGGCTCTATCTTAAACGGTTCAAAACTAATGAACAATTTTATTTTTTCTTTTAAGTAGGTCAAAGGTCAAGGTCATGGTCCAAACTTTTGCATGAATGAAAAACTCTAATCAGAGGGAGCATACATGCCAAATATGAAAGCTCTATCCCAAACGGTTCGAAAGTTATGACCAAAAATGTCTATTTTTTTAAGTAGGTCAAAGGTCAAGGTCACAGGTCAAAATTTTTGCATGAATGTAAAGTGTTTGTTACAAGGAACCTACATGCTAAATATGAAGGCTGTATCTCAAAGGGTTCAAAAGTTATGACCAATGTTAACTTTTTCTTTTATGTAAGTCAAAGGTCAAGGTCACAGGTCAAAAATTTTTGTGTGAATGTAAAGCTCTTTTCACAAGGAACCTACATGCAAAATATGAAGGCTCTATCTCAAACCGTTCAAAAGTTATGACCAAAATGTTATTTTTTATTTTAAGTAGGTCAAAGGTCAAGGTCACAGGTCAAAATTTTTTGCATAAATGTAAAGCTTTTGTCACTAGGAACACACATGCTAAATATGAAGGCTGTATCTCAAACGGTTCAAAAGTTATTACAAATGTTAACTTTTTCTTTTATGTAGGTCAAAGGTCAAGGTCACAGGTCAAAATTTTTTGTGTGAATGTACAGCTCTTGTTACAAGTAACCTACATGCAAAATATGAAAGCTGTATCTCAAAGGGTTCAAAAGTTATGACTAAAATGTTATTTTTTTTAATTTTAAGTAGGTCAAAGGTCAAGGTCAAGGTCACAGGTCAAATTGTTTTGCATGAATGTAAAGTTTTTTGTCACAAGGAACATACGTGCTAAATATGAAGACTCTCTCTCAAGTGGTTCCAAAGTTATGACCAATGTTATTTTTTTCTTTTAAGTAGGTCAAGGTCAAGGTCACAGGTCAAATTTTTTTTGCATGAATGTGAAGGTCTTGTCACAAGGAACCTTCAGGCCAAATATGAAAGCTCTATCTAAAACGGTTCAAAAGTTATGGCCAACATTAAAGTTGTCCAATTACAAACCAACAAACAAACAAACAAACAAACAGACAGGGCAAAAACAATATGTCCCCGCTATCGCTACCAGGGACATAAAAAGGCGTCTCTCCGGAGATTCGAACTCACGCCAAAAAACAGCAAAACACCCCTTCAAATCCCTGGTAATTTTTCGTTTTTTTTGGTTTGTTTCGTATGCATTTGCTCCCTTTGGTGTTTTGCATTCCCCTATGTTCAATTTCTAACTAGGATGGATGTCATTCGAAAGTTGTTAGATAACTTACTAGAGGAAGATAGGGGAGGGGGTGGGCAGAGAGGGAATTTAGCGCTAGAGCTTTACGGGTTGTCCCTACGAAATGACGTTTTAACAATAAGCTTTGATTTACGAATTGCGTAATACATAAAATAAATTGATGATAATTTTCTTTTTTATCTAAGAAAAACTGAGTCTGTTAGCAAAAGACTTCCATACGTATAGCAATAATTAAAAAATAAAAAAACTGCGAAATTGAAAAGATTTAGTCGGCTGACGAAATATTATTTCCTCTAGTGAAAATTGATAACACATCCGTGTTTACCTGTAGAATAATAATAATAATAATCGACCTTATTTATAGAGGGTAGACCAGTCTGTGTATCGATTTTGTCTAATGTGAAAGTGTCAGGATATTTTCGGATAATTAACACATATATACATATGAAGGTACGTATTTATATTCCATTTTTAGACTTTTGTTTGATTTGAGGTTTAACGTCCCATCTACACTGTATAGGTCATCTTGGAGACGTTGCTTCCATTTTATGAGACTTTTACCCGATGAAATGACATCTCAAACCCTGTCGCCTGGCCTAATTTACCTGTATGTCTTTCGCAACAACTGAGGAGCAAATTCTTTCCTTGAAGAGTAGACCCTGGCAAACATTGCAGGCACAGATCAGACACCGCAGAACATAGGTTACTTCCTTATCCCGGACCCGATCCCCAAGGCCGGCGAGGGTAGTGGGCCGCCCCCTGGGGCGCTGGGGTTTTGCCTATACGAGGCACTCGCCGAGTGCCCTTGGTATGTCGCAGCCAGTTGGGGTGGAATTTTTTTAGAGTTGGGAGGCTTAATTAGCCAAATGGAAAATATTGATGTTTGGGTTGGGAGGCTTAATTTACCAAAAAGATAATATATTTGAGTCAAAATGAGGCGGGAAGCTTAATGGGTTGAATGGGGCTTTCATGGCTGAAACAAAAAGTCCATTCACCCCGCTGGGTTGTTAACATGCGCTACTAGTGCTGCGATGTGGCGACGTGTTGCAAAAAATGGGTTGGGTTTGGAAGGCTTAATTTGCCAAATTAAATTTTTTGATAAATCTGCTGGGAGGCTTAATTTGCCAAAAAGAGCGTTTCTTTTTGCCAAAATAGAATGGGAAGCTTAAAAGGCTAAATGGACCTTTTATGGCTGAAACAAAAAGTCCATTCACCCCCCCCCCCCCCCCACCCCTGCTGCTCCATATATGGGCATGAAGGCCATCTACAAAGAAACTTTGGAGACTCCACATGCATTTTGGTTTTAATTGGCCCTGCGGTTTCAGAGGAGATGTCGTTTGAAAATGTTGATGATGAAGACGATGCCAATGCAGACAACAGACTGCAGACCACTGTCTATCCTATAAGCTCCCCTAAAGCCTTTGAACCATAAAATGTAGGTTAAGGTCAAATATGGATGCTTGCATTTAAGTTTCCATCTCCAAATACAAGTTTGTACCAAATATCATCAATGAAGCTCTCATAGTTCTTGGGAAACTAACTTGACCATTTGGGTGAACGCTAGGGTGGTCGCAATATTTTGCAAAGTAGACCAAGTCCTTGCAAAGTCTGTGAACCATGAAATGTAGGTCAAGGTCAAATATGGATGCTTGCATTTAAGTTGCCATCCCGAGATACAAGTTTGTACCAAGTATCATTAATGAAGATCTTATAGTTCTTGAGAAATAAACTTGACCATTTGGGTGAACGCTAGGGTGGTCGCAATATTTTACAAAGTCAGTGAACCATAAAATGTCGGTCAAGGTCAAATAAGGATGCTTGCATTTAAGTTGCCATCCCCAGATACAAGCTTGTACCAAGTATTATTAATGAAGCTCTTATAGTTCTTGAGAAATAAACTTGACATTAGGGTGAACGCTAAGGTGGTTGCAAATGTTGATGCCTTGACAAACGGTTGGATGAACAAACGGATGGACGGACAGACGAACGAAAGACCAGGTGCCTATATCGCGCCATGCTAATAGCAGGCTTGACAAAAACGGAAACCAAAATTGGAAATGAAAGAAAATTGAGACCTCTTGAAAACATGTATAGATTTTAATGTTTTTTACAAAAGGCTTTAAGCCACACTGAATTTAACAAACATGAACAGCAATAACAGAATACTCCTAGCACATTCTCAGTTCTACCTTATTCCCTTAATATTTGGACAGTTAGGAAAATATACCTATATAAGATGTAAGGCTCTTGTGGTCATTTCATATTAAATTAATGAAACAAGCCCTGGCCTGTTCCATAAATTTCATATTATAAGACCACAAGTGCAAGATTCTGTTTATGATATAACCATTTAACCCCATTTTGTACCGAAAACCCCAAAATGGGTAATTGGCAAACAGTGCAGGCCCAGATCAGATACCGCAGAACGCTGCCTCTTATTACCAAAATGGGTAATTGGCAAACAGTGCAGGCCCAGATGATCAGGGCCTACACTGTTTGCAAAAATTTCGGCCATTTTCCAAATAAATTTTGATGACAACACAACCTGACACTCCTAAATTTTGAAATGGACTCCTGCAATATATAAGGAGGAAGATTCCATTTGGTACCAAAAGGGTTAATTATCTTTGGAGCTATGATATGACTTGAGTAATCCTATGTTTTGTGCTTTTTATAAGGTGGAAGATGCGATTTCGTACAAAAAGGGTTAAATTGGATTTAACTGCCGGAGTTCAAAAGAATTTCTGTAGAAAACATAGGGTTGTCAAAGACAGCATTATAATGTTACCTGCCTGTGACCATGTTTTATTTATACATGCGGTCATATAATTTTTATGACATGATGTTATCCACTCAATAACACCGATGTAAAATAAAATTGCTATCTATAATGTTTTTAGAGGTATCATTTCTGGTGCTAAATAGTGTTTTTTTTAGTTGTGTTTGCGTTCAAAACATAGACTGACGATATTCATTAAACCATATATGCCTAGCGGTCCTTTTTGGGACATTGGCAAACAGTGCAGACTCAGATCAGACACCGCAAAATGTGGCATCTGATCTGAGTCTACACTGTTTGCAGAAAGTTCATACATAATTGCAAAACCTACCACTAACAAAACAAACCTGACACCCCTATCATTAGAAATATCTAACCTTATTAGTGGAAGATTCCATTGTCATATATGAGTACCCACAATTACATGAATACCAGTAGTGCAGAAGCCTCCGTGGTGTAGTGGTCACGCTACTCGCCTTGTTAACCAGGGATCGCAGGATCGATCCCGGGCATCTCCAGACTTTCGGATGAGTCTTTAAAACTGAGGTCCCATCTCCGTATGACCTTAGCTGTTGGTGGGACGTAAAACTCAAACACTCACTCATGAATACCAGTACAGAGGCCTACCTGTATATTGGCCATGATTCAGTTGTAACATTCTGTCCAGTTACCTTTGTATCATGGCCTACAAATGCCGTTATCTGTAAATAAATAAAATTATGCCTTAAAATTATGCCTTTATTATCCTTACTGTTCCTTCCACTTCAAACTATGAAAATCCTAAAATCTGTCTGGTTTCCATGCTTAACCCTTATCTTGCTGAATATTCATTTAAGCCACACCCATTTCTGTCTATCAACCAATCAAATTACTTGATGTAATTTATTGCTACAAATTCATAAACTGAATGCCAAACAGTGCAGATCCTGATCAGATGGCTTCTTCAGAAGCCATCTGATCTGGATCTACACTGTTTTCAAAGATAGGGGTTGTCGTGAACAGCAAGATAAGGGTTAAGTAACATTATATAGGGTAACTATCTAAATGGTTTATAATTCCATAATAATATGGCTAATTTTAACACCAAGAAAAATTAAGATTATTCTGACACATCAACTTCAATGGTAGAACATATAGTTGTCGAATCCACAAAACTATTGTCTCCACAAGTTAAAATTGCGGCTGTGTGACACCAGGGGCCAGTTGTTCAAAACTTGCAATGACTCAAGTCAACATGTTGTTAAAGCTTAGATCATTTAATATGTGTGTGTGTGTGTGTGTGTGTGTGTGTGTGTGTGTGTGTGTGTGTGTGTGTGTGTGTGTGTTTTATGTCCAAAGAACAACTAAAGTCATATGGAGATTGGACCTTGGTTTAAAAACCCACAACCCCTGGTTTATGTGGCGAGTAGCTTAACCACTAAACCACCAAAGCTTCTAATATGGCATATACATTTTTTCCATAATGTGAGTAACTTTTGCATTTGCAATTGCAAAAGCTGTTCACATATTTTCATCAAATATCTGTGTATCTCCAATATTGTGCTTGCTAGAACATGTAAAATTTTGAATACTTATAAACTTCTTGAGGGGAATGGGAACACCTGGCAGATTTTTCATCCATTTTTCAAAGAGAGACAACTTTTGGGACTTCCTGTACGCTTTTCTGTAAGACCTGTCCCACTGAAAAAGGGGTCTACTCTTAAAGGAAAGAATTTGCTCCTCTGTAAGATCTGTCCCACTGAAAAAGGGGTCTACTCATAAAGGAAAGAATTTGCTCCTCTGGAGCAAATTCTTTCCTTCAAGAGTTGACCCCTATTGACATGGGAGACAAAAATACTTTTGCAGGAATTGTCTCCCCTGAAGGTGTATCCATTCCCCTTCATAAACTTCCAATGCTTTGAACAATTGGGCCCTGATGAGACAAACTAGAGTAACTCCGAAATATAATTTTAAAATCTTAACATGCAACCAGATAGTTTTACATCACGAAAACTCGCCCATATTATTTTGAAGCCCTTGAACCCCACTTTTATAAAGTAAAACTGGAGTTTGCAGGGGTAAACTTTTTTTTTTTCTTATTTCTGCTCTAAAATATAGATTGTGGGTACTCGTTAGAACCACCTCTATGAGACGGTTCTAACATGTTCCTACAATCTATATTTTTAGCAGAAATAAAAAAATATATAGGTAAAATTTTTCATCTTAAAATTTTCCTTTTTCCGGCAATAAAAACTAGAATGTATTTGTATATGCGTGTTTTCATAATGTATTTCAAATGTAACTGAAACAGCATTATGTTAACATGTTCTGACTATTTCTTGGAAAAAAAGAATAAATATGATGTATGAAAGCCATTACAGAAAACTGAAATAATTTGAACACATTACATTCAACTTTCCTCTTATGTCCTGTTTAGAGGTAGATGTATTCATATGTTAACTGTGTTAATTTGAACATACTGCATTTTACACTTCTATGTAATATTTTGGGGTTATTTGTACATGTATATTAACTGTGTTAATTTGTATACACTGCATTCAGTATTCAATTATGTATGTCCTGGACTTATTCATGTCATATGTATTTTTGTGTTGCAGGGGTGTGGGTGGGGTATCAAATATGTGTACATGTATTACTGTATGCAGAAAAGGTAATCAGCATAACCTCATGACAGAAAATAGTTCAAAAACCTCCTGATCCCCACCATGAAGTCTGGGAGTGCCTTGACATATGCATCAAACACCATGATTAAGACTCAATCAAGATTAGGGGAATGAATAGCCAAAAGGGGAGAAAACTCTTCAAAAATCTCCCTTATGAATAGGGATCTACTGTTGAAGTAAAAAAGGGATCTTCTCTTAAAGGGTAAAATTTGCTCCTGAGGAGCAAATTCTACCCTTTTAGAGTAGACCCCTCTCTCGAGGAGCAAATCTTTCCATTTATGAGTAGACCACATTTGTTAAGGAGCTCAATTCAAACATAAGCATGGCCCCTGCCCATTGGGGCTGGAAGAAATGGGCTGCATGATGCTTCCATGCAGAGCTGTAACCGACGGCACACGAATACTAGTAAACCACTTAGAGAATCTAAGCCTTCCCAGGAAAAGCGGTGTGAGTTGGACCGTCCATGCTTATAAACCCTATTGGTTTCATAGGGCGACAGGGCTTGAGATATCATTTCATCTCAATGTCCGGTTAAAGTCCCAAAAAATTGGAAGCAACATCTCCAAAATGACCTATTCAGTGGTGATGGGGACGTTAAACCTCAAATCAAACAAATAAAACAAAAGCAAACAGAAGACCTAAACAGCTTTCTCCTCTTGTTTAAAATGGCAGAAAATATGCTATGTCTATCCAGTCCCCTTTAAGACCACTCCGCTTTTTAGTGTCATTTCTGTCCGCTGCAGAAGATGTTCATTCTTAATATTGAATATTTAGAACAACCCACCAATGAGACAACTTTTGGTTATTCTCTACAAGTGATCTTAACAGCAGCATTGTCTGTGCTCAGATTTTCAAATTGTTAATGAAAATTTGCATGTCGATTTCTTGCATTGTTTTCCCTTATTTAAAGGTACATGATGGTTATTCTCTCCAAGTGATCTTAACAGCAGCATTGTCTGTGCTAAGATTTTCAAATTGTTAATGAAAATTTGCATGTCGATTTCTTGCATTGTTTTCCCTTATTTAAAGGTACTTGAAAATGTGCAGGATTTTTTATTGTGGTAATTCACCATAGCTCCAGATGAGAAGTGATGAGGATAATTTTGGGATAATTTTTTCTCCAGAATAACATACATCTATGTGTTGGGTACTTGTTAAAATTGCCTCAATGAGGTAATCCTAACAACCACAACATACTTCACTAAAAATAAATCAAGGACAAGTATTTCATAACCCTGTAGACTGGTATAGATATCTATGCAAACAATGTGGATCCAGATATGAGATGAGCCGTCTCATCAGGATTTACACTGTTTGCCATCCTGAAAATGTCTTTTAACAATACACCAAATTTACTAGAATGAACATGCCCAAATTTACAGAACATACCAATTTGGCAGGTGAAAGGTTTAATCCATCATTTTTTCTCCTCATCTGGGTCTACATTAACTGTTGGCAAGTTGCTGTGCTGTTCTGTTTGTTTAAAACCCATCTGAAAACCACAAGGTCCACACTTTGGTTTTTATGATACAAAAAAATTCCTTGACCCCTATCCTGCTGAACATGGCAAAACCTATCTTTGCAAACAGTGAAGATCCAGATCAGATGGCTTCTGATGAAGCCATCTGATCTGGATCTACACTGTTTATCATTCAGTTTACAAGTTTGAATGAATACATTATTTCAAGCAATTTGATTGGCTGATAATCAGAAATGGGTGTGACATAATTAATAATTCAGAAGGATAAGGGTTAAATGAGCTAGTACAAGTGAAAATATGCACAGAGCAAAGACTCAGATCAGTCTGCACATCCATACACAAGCTGATTTTGTCCTCCTCAAAGACACATTTTCATTTGCTTAGACTCATCAACTCACATAATCACAGAATAGCTGGAAGTCTGGATTTCTTACATCTCACTGAGGAATCGATACCGTATTTAGTTCCCAAAATATTTGGAAATCTCCACTCCTTACCATACCTGTTCTAAAATTTGAAAAGTACACTTTACTACCTGATTTTGAGTCTAAAATAGCTGGATGAGTGGCAAACAATGTAGGCCCTGATGAGACACTGCATTTATCTGGGTTTGCACTGTTTTGCTAAGGTGTATCTATCCAAATATGTATGGTAAATAGCATAAAGGCAGGTATATGATGGTAATTTTGTGATATTTCTTTATCACTGTGAAAAAGAATACCTTCTGAGGCCAGAAATACTACCCATTTTGTTTCATCTGCAACATTCCCTTCCTGGCACTGCTGTCAAATGTTTCTTTCCAATGTAAAGATCAAAGGCAGTCTTTAGCTCATATTTTACAGTGGTTGACAGTTACAATTCTGTTCATTATTATAATGTTATTAATCAAGTAATTTCGTATTGTCCCAGTTACAGGTCCAAGGTCTGCTGTATTGGCACGAGGCCGAAGGCCGAGGCCAATACAGCTGACCGAGGACCTGTAACTGGGACAATACGAAATTACTTGATTAATGACAATTTTATTAATTGACACCATAAAAAACATGATTTATGATTTTTTAATATAGGTTGACCTTGTGTAATATAGGATAATCAATTAATAATTTATATTTATTTTACATTGGTCAGAAGTTACAATTCTGTTCTTAATTTTATATTTATAACAATGTTACCAGCTAGACGATTTGTTATCAGAGTCTGGAATTCGTACAAACACCATATTTCTAAAATTCTTTGACAAAAGGTATCTGAAACTTGCCTTCCCTAAACAATGTAATAGTCTCATCACGCTTGAATTTTTAACTCTCAAAGGTCACTGATTTACTAAAGCAAGTATGATATCCAATACTCTGGTATTTTTGCTGAAAAAATATGTGAGAAGCTTTTGCAAATGCTACTCACATTTTTTTCAGCAAAAACATTTGCATATTTGCCTATTAGCATATTTGCTATATCAAATCATCAAAATTTTAATGATGTGTTTACTAACAACAGTTTAGAAGCCTCCGTGGTTATGCTAATCGCCTTGTAAACAGCGATCCAGGATTGGATCCCGGGCTTTCAGATGAGTCTTTAAACCGAGGTCCCATCTCCATATGACCTTAGCTGTTGGTGAGACGTAAAACTCAAACACTCACTAACAACAGTTTAAGTTTTGCACTATTGACCCTGAGGTTTTATAGCTACACAAGCTATACACTGCCTCTTGAAGACTGATCAGACTGCACAGATGTCTTTACCCAGTACACATATTATAAGGCAATCTTTGCATCACTCAGTTCATATACAGTTATGATCCTAAGTATTGGAACAGGGTGGCCAAAGCAAATAGTGCAGACCCAGATCAGACTGCTCCTGAAGGAGCAGTCTGATCATGGTCTACACTGTTTGCCATTCCATCTGCACCTTTTGGACTTCTTGCTGGATCATGAAATTTTTTTTTTATAATTTTAGGAGAATTACAGCAAGTCCTCAAGATTTACAAATTTTTAGGATTTTTTATGATACACATTATACATTGTACAAGTCCACATATATACACATATAAATTAGCTACAAATGAATAACTTGTGATCCCCAGTTTTGAACATTTAATACATGAACAGAAAAATGGGCCAGCTCAAGAGAATAGTGTATTTTTTGCATTAGCGAGCAGCTAAGGCAGTGTGGCGACACTGCTTCATTGGCGAAGTCTCTCTGTTGAGACTGCCTATTGCCAAAGACACCAATTGGCAAACTGGCAAGACTGCCTATTGGCGAAGTCTCTCTGGCTAGACTGCCTATCTCCCTGATGAGACTGCCTATTGATGAAGTCTCTTTGGTGAGACTGCCTTTTGGTGAAGTCTGTCTGATGAGACTGCCTATTGGCAAAGGCTCTCTGGCAAGACTGGCTATTTGTGAAGTCTCTGGTGAGACTTCCTATTGGCAAAGTCTTGCTGGTGAGACTGCCTCTTGGTGAAGTCTCTCTGGTGAAACTGATTATTGATGAAGTCTTGTGGTGAGACTGCTTATTGGCAAAGTCTCGCTGGTGAGACTGCCTATTGGCGAGTCTCTGTGGTGAGACTGCCTATTGGCGAAGTCTCGCCAGAGCTGTAGCTGCTCTCAGACATGTAAAGAAGACCCCGAGGTAGCTGCATACATCTGGCCTTATTAACTGGCTGTCATACACACCAGCAAAACATAAATTGGAGATTTTTCTCCTTTTTTTTTCGTTTTGGTCTTACAGCGCTTTCCTAACTATTTCACTTATTTCCAGCAGGTCATTAATCAGAGGTGGGCAAATACCTATCCTAATGAACCTATGTATTGAGACAGACAGGCCTAAGCAAACAGTGCAGACCCAGACCAGACTGCTCCTGCAGTCTGATCAGGATCTCCACTGTTTGCCATTCCATCTGAACCTTTTGTTCTCCTTGCTGGATCATGAAAAAAAAAACTTATGTTTTGGGAGAATTACAGCAAGTCCTCAAGGTTTCCAAAATTTTAGCATTTTTACAGTACCTTCCATTGCAGAACTTGGCATAAAATGGGAGACTGCTAAAGGCCCTATTCTCACGAGTCAGCACAAAATAATGTAGATGATATGACTAATGTTCTATGCCCCCTATACAGAAGAACCATACATATCAACTATCAACAAACCATTCAGAGTCTTCAAACAGATGATACCAGTGATCAGTTACGCTGTGTATCTCATCATAATCAACACAACAAAGAGTAAGCCTCCACTCTAAAGAAGGTCCCTTTTTTCAAAGGGACACAATTTATCACAACAAAATTTTTTTACCCTTGTCTTACCGAATAAAAAAATTGCCACACCAATTTCTAACTGTCAGCCAATTAAATTACATGTACTTGATATTATGTATTCATTCAAATTCCCCAAATGAATGACAAACAGTGTAGATCCTGATCTGGATTTACACTGTTTCAATGGCAGAGACTGTGGTGTTCAGCAGGACAAGGGTTACAGATAGAATGTCAACATAAAGCAAAAACTATTACTTCAGGGAATGTTAAAACTTTCAAATTAAACACATAATTTCCAACAATGTACAGTTTTAAATGTCAAACAATTATCCAATTCTACAAAACACATATTATGCAACAGGAAGAAAAGATTTTTACTGTGACAAAAATAACTGATATCCTGCAGTCAAATACTGTTCCAGAAATTTGTTTTGTCCCAGTCCCACAACTTACAAAGTAAAGGCATGATTATTGTGCAAACAAAAAGCACAGATCAACTACTAAATAATTTGCTATATTAAAACAAACGTAAATTACTCCAAGAAATAAAAACCTAAATTCTAAGTATAAAAAGCAAAATTTCCATTTTTCTTCCTTTGTTTCTCTGAAAAACTAGTCTGTAACCATATTTACCAAAATTATTCAGACAGACAGGATTGAGCAAGTAGTGTAGACCCAGATGAGATGCTGCAAGGTGGAAAGGCTCATCAGGGTCAGCATAGTTTGCCACACATCCAGGTATCTTTGGACAAAACTTTGTACTTGTTCAAATTTTATAACTTGAATGCTTAGGAGCTGGGCCCAGTTTTTCAAAGCATTATTAGCTTAATGAGCTTGTTAGTGGTCAAATTGTTAACCATCCCAGCAAGTGGAATATCTAATACTCTACAACCCGGGCCAGTTGTTCAAAGCATCTTTAGCTTAACGAGCTCGTTAGTGGTCAAATTGTTAACTAATATCTAAAATTTTGGTATTTTTGCTGAAAAAATGTGAGTTGCTTTTGCATTTTTGCTGAAAAATGTGAGTAGCTTTTGCATATGCAAAAGCTACTCACATTTTTTCAGCAAAAATATTAGTATATTGGTCATATTAAAAGTTCAAAGTTTTAATGATTTGTTAA
Organism: Lucinisca nassula; assembly: GCA_963580285.1. Taxonomy (NCBI): domain Eukaryota; kingdom Metazoa; phylum Mollusca; class Bivalvia; order Lucinida; family Lucinidae; genus Lucinisca; species Lucinisca nassula. Next base: position 107,399,237 of record OY757011.1, read on the forward strand.
CTAACAATGTCGTTAGTTTTGAATAACTGGCCCCAGTTGTTCAAAACTAATGGCATTGTTAGTTATCATATTGTTAAAACTTCAATCATCTAGCATCAGAAATATGCTAATATTTTTGCTGAAAAATGTGATCAGCTTTTGCAAATGCAAAAGCAGCTCACATTTTTTTTCAGCAAAAATACCAGAGTATTAGATAATGTAGCTACTAGAACAGTTAACAATTTGACCACTAACGAGCTTGTTAAGCTATTGAGGATTTGAACAACTGGGCCCTGGCATTCTTGCTGGAAAAATGTGAGTTGCTTTTGCATTGGCAAAAGCTACTCACATTTTTTCAGCAAAAATATTACTATATTTGCCATATTTATTGATCAAAGTTTTAACATGTTAGCTGATGCCTTCATCAGTTTTCAACAAATGGCCCTTGAAGTGTCTGAATACTAAGGGTAAATAGAGTAGCTCTTTAACATAACAAGCTCAACATGTAAATGCACCTCTAAACCCCACTTTATACAGAGAAAACTGGGGTTTACAGGGGTATACATTATATGCCTTATTTCTGCTCCAAGACATAGGTTGTGGGTACTCATTAGAACAGCCTGAATCAGGCTGTTCTAACAAGCACCCACAACCTATGTTTGGAGTTAAAATAAGAAAAATATTGCCAATGTTTGTCAGATATTTTACCGTATTGGAGAAATGAAAGAGTTATCTTTGTCACATGGTTTTGTTATCTTAATGTAGCTTATGCATTAGATTACTGCTGATTTCTTTTTCATTTCTGAATGAAAATTAGGACTGACATATCATGTGATTGGCCTGTCCAGAAGATTATTCACATTAAGCCTCAAACTTTAGTAACACAATTATAACACAGTGTTATCACACATTTTTACCATAATTTTCACATAACTTGTTCACTTCAGCAATGTTACATGTATCAAAAATCTAGAAACACCATCTATTAAGTAATCAACAAATGAAATTATAAGAATTTAAACACAACATGATCATTAACAAATTTCACACAAAGAACAACAGCTAGCCTAGCTTTGAGATACATAAACACTAAACATGTGCATGTACAGTGAAACATATATCAGGCCTCATACTGACGAAGCTTTTCCATGCCTTAAATACCTAATTTTGTAGCCTTTACCCTCATCCTGTTGAACACAACAAACATTACCTTTACAAACAGTGTAGATCCAGATCAGATGGCTTCTGAAGAAGCCATCTGATCAGGATCTACACTGTTTGTAATGCAGTTTGTGATCTGAATAAATGCATTACATCAAGTAATTTGATTGGTAAATAGTCAGAAATGGGAATAGCTAAATAACATTCAGCAAGATAAGCATTTAATAGTCATTCTAAACAGAATATAGGAGGAAAAATCAAAATCTAAAAAGCCTGAAATCAAGAAAAAATCAAGCCCTGAAAGCCTGAAATCCTGCATATGCCTGAAAAATATGAGGCCTGTTATATAACTCGAACACCGATAGTATGTTTATCATGGCTAATTCGAACCAGTCCCTTGATAATATTACTCAAAGCTCCAGATTTTGTTTGTTTGTTTGTGTTGGAGTTTAATGGTCCAGTCAACACTATTTTAGGTCATTTTTGTGCCGTCAGTTTACCTATCCACACTTTTCCTGGGCAGGCTTATACATAAGCGGTTAACCAGTACAGTGCACATTCTTTCGTCAGAAACTGACAACTGCCCTTCACGAAACAGCGGAAGGGTGAGAATGACAGCAGAAAAGATTTCATGATCAATCTCAAAAAAGCTCCAGTTATCCATCTGTTTAGGATAACATATGATTTTTTTCTCAATTTGAATTATTTTCAGAAGGTATGTTGTTTGTACTCATTAGAATCGCCTCAATGAGGCGATTCTAATGAGTATACACAACAATACTTTATTTTATGGAAGATTGTGAAGATATCCTCAAGTGATCCCCATTATGCCTCATGACCTGGCATTATAAGTAAGCCTCAGTAATTCGAACTACCACTATCTCGAACAATTTTCATGGTCCCAGAGGTGTTCGAGTTACCGATGTTCGACTGTACTTTTAAAGCAAAAAAATATACCATAAACTCTTTATAACACTATCGCTGGAATCTAAAGCTGAAACCAAATTAGTTAACCAACTGTGTTGTAAATAAACAGCATGTACCATAATGAGCCTAAGTATTGGGACAGATATGCCTAAGCAAACAGTGTAGACCCAGATCAGACTGCTCCTGAAAGAGCAGTCTGATCAGGGTCTACACTGTTTGTCATTCTGTTTGCTTCTTTTGGACTCCTTGCTGGATCATGAAATAAATGTGTTAAATTTTAGGAGAATTATATCAAGTCCTAAAAAATGTCCAAATTTTTAGGATTTTTATGGTATAGATTTTACAGAAAAATGGTCATCATTTACGATTTTGTTTGGTCTGATTTGAGGTTTAATGCTCCCCTCAACACTAAATACGTCATTTGCCATTTATGGCAATTTTCTATACAATGTATACATTTTTGGGATCCACCCCTGTAACCATGTCATAATGAAGTGTTATAAAGAGCTTGTGGTGTACATATAATACATTTATCACAGAATGCAGGGTCAAATATTGGATTTTTTAAATAGCAAAGAGTCTTGCTGGTTTGTTCAGGGGCATTCTCATACTTACGACCTTGACCTTTGAGTAAATGTAAAGGTCAGCTAAATGCAAACAATTACACACAATGGAATGTTAATCACTGCAAACATTTTCTATCTTGGGAACTTGAGGCAAACAGACATAACATCATGGGAAATCACTGTTTTGATATTGATTCCCTTTTCAAACTGGATGGAAAGAATCTACTCCCACTGAAAGCGTTCTTGTTCACCTGAATTTACAAAGCCATATGAGGGAAAGAAACACGTCTTATGCCACTTCCTGTGAATATAAAAACTCCAACCATGTCCTGTCATTAACCCATTCAGTCCCAGAAACCCCAAAAGGGGTAGTTGGCAAACAGTGCAGGCCCAGATCAGATGCCGCAGAACACAGCGTCTGATCAGGGCCTACACTGTTTGCATAAATATTCAGTCATTTTCCAAATCAATTTTTAAGAAAATGCAACCTGACACCCCTAAATTTTGAAATGGACTCCTGCTCTATATATAAGGAGGAAGATTCCATTTAGTACAAAAAGAATTAACCCATGGCATGGGGGAAGCCCCTAAAGGGGCACCTTGGCAATTCGAACTAGTTCTTGAGGGTTTCAAAGCACAGGAATGCATACAGGAAGTCACAATAGTTGTCCCCCTTGGATTAAATTGGCAGAAAATATATACCCTAAGGCTTTTTCCCTCAACTAGAAATGCGTCAATAGGACACAGATGCCCTAGCCCAGGCTGAACCTCATATAAATGCCTTAACCTGAGGTTACAGGATCATATACATACACATACAGATGGACTTAAGAAAAACCAAAAAAGTACAGTAAATTCCTTTATTAAGACCACCTTTGGGAATGTTCAAAAGTGGTCTTAAAGACCACTTTTGAACAGTCTCAAAGGTGGTCCCTAACCAGAGGCAGAATACACAAAGAAAGGTTCAAAAGTGCACCCTTCAAAATAAGCTTTTCAAAGGAGAATTAGTCTTACGTTTACGTGGTCTTAATAGCGGAATTTTACTGTACCGGTATATGCCCCCAGCATCATGCCAATGTGGGGGCATAATAACTTTACTGCGGCACCAAACAAATTAAACAGGGTCCAGTTGTCCAAAACTAACAGTGTGGTTAGTAAATATATTTATTTAATATAGCATATATACGGAACCCGGGAAGGGACATGATTTTTTTTTTATTTTGTAAGTTGTGCGCACATTACATTAAATGTGAGCAGTGTTTGCATATGGGCCACGTCAAGCGACTTTGGTACTTATCGCCTATGCGAGCAGCGAAGGTTCAGGCGAGCCTGCGCATCCGCACAGTCTCGCCAGAACCTTCACTGCTCGCTCATACAAGCAGTGAATCAAGAGGAACCTTCAGACAGAAAGCCATATCCCAGGCCCCTCTGAATGGCTGGGCATGCGCAGTTAAAATTTGTCATGACGGAATGCTCGAAGACACAAATTCGCTTGGCGGGGCTCATATACATTTCCAGCATACAGGTATCAGATATTGTACTGGCTATCACAATTAACAATTTGACCACTAACAAGCTTAATAGCTAACAATGATTTGAACAACTGGACCCAGCTCAACCAGTCTGATCAGTCTGTTATTTCCACTTTCTGTTCTGTTCTAAGACAGTTCCATCCCGAAAACACACCTATATAATGTTGACCCCCTTGAACCCCACTTTTATATAGTAAAACTGGGTTTCCGGGGGTATACCTTATTTTTCTTATTTCTGCTCTAAAATACAGATTGTGGGTACTCGTAAGAACCGCCTCGATGAGGCGGTTCTAACGAGTGCCCACAATCTATATTTTGAGCAGAAATAAGAAAAATATCACAATTTTTCATCATAAAATTTTCATTTTTTCGGCGATAAAGGTGGCAATGTATTTGTATAGGCATGTTTGCATAATAAGACTGGACACATCCTATGAATGGGCGTGCTTCACAGGCTGATCTAGCCCTTGTTTGTGACATATGCATTTTGCTAAAATTATCAACAAAATGATAGAAATGATGTGAATGAGATGATCTGTAATCCATAAATGAACTGGAAACTGAGCCAATGGACAGATCAGCCAGTACACAGTATAACCTACAAGATGGCTTGCCCAAACAGCAAAAGCTAAGCTCAAACAGCACACAGCACATCTGTGAGATCTGGATCCGAGGTTAGATTACCTTTTTTATGCTTAACTCACCTGAGCATGAAACTTGCCCTGCAAATAAATTTTAAAATGCCAACAATTGCTGGCATTTTAAAATTTATTAGCAGGACAAATAGCAATTTTTGCTATCTGAGCAGGAAAATTGCCTCTTTCATTTGCATTTGAATATTAACAAGCATTATAAATTTCATGCTCAGCTGATGCGAGTATGATAAAAAGTTGTATAACCTGGGGGCCAGATTAGTCATTGCTGCTCGCACTGTCTGCTATACTTGCTAGACTTTCCAGATACTGACATGGAAAGACTCTCTGAGCAAGCTGCTCTTAACCTTTACTCCACACACACACCTTATCCGTATAGCTCCTTATCCACACACAGTTTATCCATATAGCTCCATATAAGTAGGTGTAATGAGGATAACTTTCGGTATTTCTCCATAAAAACATGTTGTGGGTACTTGTTAGAATCGCCTCAATGAGGCGATTCTAACAAGTACCCCCAACATATATTTCTGACATGAAATACAGAAAATTATTCTGACATTATCCTAGTTATACAGAGAACCCTTGTTATAACAATAATTTTAGTTTATAAAGAATTTGGCTTTAAAAAGAATCCTCCAACGGAGAAGTATAATACGTAACAACAGCCTTTTCCCCTCATTTACTCCAAGAAAAGGCAATTCAACAAATAACCACAAAATGATGTACAGCTGTTGTGGACATTTGTTAGATTTGCCCCAATGGGGCGATTCTAACAAATGTCCACAACATCTGTTTCTTGGAGTAATAAAAACAATATTGTTGAATATATTCTTAAATTCCTCCCATCTCGACCAAAGGCTCCCTCCCCACTGAAATTGCTGTTGTAATGACTTGTTGTTATATGAAATGTCAGTGTAATGAGGGTTATCTGAACTTCTTTTTGTGGAACTATATTATTGTGTGTAGGCTTTGCTGTGACCTGGCCCAAATGCATTAATACAACACTAATCCTCTGATCACATATTGCCACAATAGCACTGTCTTTGGATATGGATGTGTCTTTTATTTTGTAAGAATACGCAATAAAAGATACATGTATATGTCAGTGTAGATCCTGAACAGATGGTTACCCTAATTATGAATGGATATGTTTGTAAGGAAGGGATGAGGGTCTATGCTTGAATTTGAAGTACCGGTACATGTACATATAAATCTCATGGGGGCAATTCTGTCAAGTACCCACAGAATATGTCTTAATTGTTTGTTTGTTTGATTTGAGGTTTAACATCCCCGTCAACACTGTAAATGATTTTGTTTTTGTATGAGTTGAGGTTTTACATCCCTGTCAACACTATTTAGATCATTTATGAGTTGTTTTCAATTTTGTTGGACTTGAACCTGACAATGAGATGAAAGGACATCTCAAGCCCTGTCACCCAATGAAACCAATAGGGTTTATAATTATAGCATGGACAGTCCAACTTGCAGCACTTTACCCCCTCTAAGCAGTTTACCAGTACTCATGTGCGGTCGGTTTCAGCTCTGCGTGGAAGCATCATGCAAATTGACTTTGAAGTACACATACATATAAATTTCATGGGGACAATTCTGTCAAGTAACCACATAATATGTCTTAATGCAGAGATAAGAAAAATTATCCCCAATTTACCTTATCATTAGGTTTACATTCAGATTTATTTTAATTATTATTTTTTTTTTTTCAACGAAAATAAGACCTGACATTTCATGCAGAGGATTCATGAGATGTAACAAGTCTCATGTCCTTGGAAAATTAATAAGAAATTTGGAAATTCTATGAAAACCAGTTGCATGGAACCAGAAACACATTACAAGTGCAGAGTTGTCATTCTTGCACGTGGCACTCCACACTGACCTGTTCTATAATCCTACTACGTATCATTAAAATATTTCAAACGGTTGCGCAGTTATGCTCCGGAAACAAAATGTTGACATTTCCCTTTAACCCTTGCCATGCTGAACCTGATATATCCTTTTCTGAAAACAATATAGATCCTGATCATCTAGCTGCTCAGGAGCTATACTATTTTCCATTTGGCCTTTGAATCCATGGCAAAAAACGAAATCCTGCAATCTGCCCACACCCATCGGGACTTGAAGAAGTAGATGGGCTGCATTGCTTCCACCCAGAGCTGAAACCAACCGCACATGAGTACTGGTAAACCGCGTAGAGAATCTAAGCATGCCTAGGCAAAGCGGTGTGAGTCGGACCCGTCCATGCTTATAAACCCTATTGGTTTCAGTGGGTGACAGGGCTTGAGATGTCCTTTCATCTCAATGTCGGGTAAAAGTCCTACAAAATTGGAAGCAACATCTCCAAAATGACCTATTGTCAGGGACGCTAAACCTCAAAACAAAGAAATCCTGCAATAAATATGGCGGAAAACGGGGAGGAATGTAACATATTGAAATGTTCATCAGGACAAGGGTAAATTATCCTCACTACTCCCTCCTTATCCGGAACTATGGTAACATATACATGTAGTGTCTTTGCAAAATAGCAAAATACCCATATATAGTGAAATTCTGCTAATTAGACCACCTAAAATTTTAGACTAATTCTGCTTTTAAAAGCTTATTTTGAAGGGCACATACTCTATTTCTTTATATTTTCTAGCTTCAGTGTCCTCTGGTCAGGGACCACCTTTAAGATCACTTTTGAATAGTCCAAAAGGTGGTCTTAATTGAGGAATTTTACTGTACTTGATGGGTTTATTGTATATGTGTGAATGGCACATACAAACACAATTAGCATTCAAGAACTGTCTGATAAGGATCTACACTGCACGCAATTTAATGATGAGCACATAAATTTATCACCAGTAAGCATTATGATCAGTAAACGTAGTTAGTGTTTGTTGTAGACTTTTCTAAAGACGGCATCACATCATCAACTTTAGTCTTGAGCTTTTGGTAGTTCTTAGTAGATGGTCTTCTTCCATGAGTGTTTCTTCCCTCTACTACGAAGGCAATAATCTGAAAGACAGAAAAACAAAAAAACACACTTAAGCCCTTATCCTGCTGAAAACAACAACCCCAATATTTGCAAACAGTGTAGATCCAGATCAGATGGCTTCTAAAGAAGCCATCTGATCTGGATCTACACTGTTTGTCATTCAGTAAGTGAATTTGAATGTATACAGATATCAAGTAATTTGATTGGTTGGAAGTCAAGAAAGGGTGTGGCCGTTGTTGTTATGTGGCCAAAATAGTTAGTTCAGTTGAACACTTAGCCCTTATATACTGCTGAACACAACAACCCCAATCTTTGCAAACAGTGTAGATCCAGATCATATGGCTTCTTCAGAAGCCATCTATCTGATCAGGATCTACACTGTTTGTCATTCAGTTGGTGAATTTGAAAGTATACAGATATCAAGTAATTTGATTGGTTGAAAGTCAAGAAAGGGTGTGGCCAAAATAGTTAATTTAGCAGGACACTTAGCCCTTATATCCTGCTGAACACAACAACCACTACCTTTGTAAACAGTGCAGATCTGGCTCAAAGCCATCTGATCAGGATCTACACTGTTTGTCATTCAGTTAGTGATTTTGAATGTATACAGATATCAAAAACTTGAGTGGTTGAAAGTCAGAAATGGTGTGGCCAAAACAGTTAATTCCGCAGGACACTTAGCCCTTATATCCTGCTGAACACAACAACCACTACATTTGTAAACAGTGTAGATCTAGATAAGATGGCAGAAGCCATCTGATCAGGATCTACACTGTTTGTCATTCAGTTAGTGAATTTAAATGTATACATACATCAAGAAATTTGATTGGCTGAAAGTCAGAAATGGGTGTAGCTAAATAAGTAAAGGGTTAGATTATCACATAATGCAGATCATAACCTCTTTATGAAACTATTATTGGGATCTGATGCAGAAATTGTGTTAGTTTAACAACTGTGTTATATCCAAACAAAAACATATAGATTATATAGCCGAGCAAATATTTATGGTCTTTATTTCTATATAATTTATAATTTTTGGGATCCATGTAGAAACCATGTTATATCCAAAACTAGGTTACAATGAGCAGTATTATTCATGTGTAATTAGGCCTTGAGCTGGCAATAGACCCCCCTCCCCCCCCAGGGGGATTTTTGTACACTATGATTTTCTAATAGTACATTATATAAGCCACAAAATGAAACATGTTAGCCCTCTGAGAGTGGCAGCGTTAATGTGTAACATCCATGTTAAGTACGTTACCCTCAAAATAGCATTAAATATTCCTGATTATGTGTACAACATGGCCCTTTTTGTACTTATTTGCATGCCTGCACAGGTAAATGTACTTCTTATATCACAGACACCTATTTTAAATACTCAGGTTGTAAATGCTTTTGTTTATTACCGTTATATACGTTACCAAGTATTTAAATTATCAGTATTGTGATTACTGTCTACACATGTAAGACTTAAGTCTTACTTGTAAGGCTGCTACTTAAATGAATTTAAATTCCTTATCATGGTCACTTACACAATTGCTAAGATGTGGTCTTTCAAATAGATTGCTGGTACCCATTACAGTCTTTTTTGTTGTAGCAGTTCCAAAGAGTACTGATTTGCAATCACCTTTGTAGATTGTTGAAGCATACAAAGCATACAAAGTCAATGTATGGAGCAGAAATAAGGCATCTACGTTTTTAAATGTGTATATTTTACAATCCTGAGCAATAACATTATTACTGCATAGACTTGTTAACAAGTGCAAGCGCCTATGCGCCAATATTTAGCTGCATATATTTAGCCAATATTTCGTCGGAAAACAACCCGTTATCAAATACGCAAACAACAAAATTCCAGGCTAACCTGCACATCTGCGAAGTCTTGCCAGAACCTTGGCTGTTTGCTCACATAAAAATAGATAGCCTTCAGCTAAAGATCCTTCTTAGGGACTAAGCATGCGCACAGGAACATTTATAATAACTACTGTCAGAATGGTCCTTGTGTTGAACAAACAATAAACGCCATGCCAAGTATCAAGTAGGCTTTTAGGGCGTCAGCAGGAATTACGTCGCGTACTAAAGATGGTGCATTTCTCGACACGTGAGAGCTCAGTATGTTGAAACAACTCTTCAATGCACTGAAATGAGCCCTGACGTAATAGACAGTAAAAACAACAAGAAAACTTGCGACCTGCTCAGATTAAAAGTAAAGAGCATGATGTGAAATGAGAACGAGGCGATGTTTGGCTACATCAACCCTTTTAGTTCCAGTGTTGAAGACAATGAACTGTACTGTTTGCATTTGGGTGTTTTACTAAGCCTGACATAACTAAGGATCTGTTTAAGGCTCATATGTATTGGCAGGAAGTCTATGGAAGACTGTTATAAAAGCCGTGAGCATGGTAACGTATGTAACATTGTTTTAGGGAAGACTCCATCAACTCGCGTTTAGTTCAAAGGTCTATTGGCTTTTACAAACCATCAAGCGTAACAAGCTAAAAACTTTTTCAACTTGCAGGACCAAGAGGAAATTCACCAGCACACAAAACAAAATAAGCCAGATCATAGCTGTAAGAAATATCTTAAGACAGCTTGTCCATTTTTCTATTGGACATAATGTTGACCTTAAGTTGACATTGCCGTTCGCCTTGTGACCTGTTCCATGGTCGCTTGCAACTGCTGACGGCATGCCCACCAAACCTGCCAAGTCCACACTTCTGCATTTCTCAATTGACAAATCTATTACTGAACATAGCGATTGGCCATCCAATGCTGCACATATCATTGGGTAATGCCATACTACTGAGGTTAACGGCTATTCCTGCTACCTTACAGAAACCTTCGAAATCTTTATTTAACTTGTTACCAAGGGCAGAGTGTGTTGCTTTTGTTACTGATACATATAAGCAGCAGTCTTACAGGTCTTGTCAGACCAATTTTCCTATTAAACTAGCAGGTTTTGATCCATGTTGATAAACAAACATCGGGCAATGATAGTCTTTGCTAAGATAATATAGCCGTATGTGTTTGTACCAAAACAGCACACATGTACACATGTGCTTAATAATAACCAATACTTTGGAGCATATTGGTATTGCTAGAAACTTGGCATATCTATTATTATACAGAAAGAGCACTTGAAATTAAACATTCATTGGCATAAAATACATTCACTTCTTGTCTGTGAAAATGGTAACATATGTAACATTGCTTAAAAAGAAGTGTCAGTCATATCATGACAGAATATACCAGAATCCAAATCTGGTATAAAATTTAGCATTATGTTGTTTCAAAGATTGTGAATATTCTTATGTCTGAAACAATCCATTATCAGCATGACTAAAGCATATAATACATGCACATATGTATGTCGCAAAGTTGAAACTATAAAGTACCATGCAAAGTCAATGAATGTGCTACATGGTACAATTTACATACTACAAAAGTATTCGTATATATCAATTTCTAAGTCACATAAATGTTAGATAATGCATAAAGATGCTACTAAATATATAGATTCTGCTACAAGATATCATCATCATAATCAACATCTGATTTTTGATTAACATGCAAGTAAAGGGGTAAAATTCACACGAGTTGGCCCCCTTCCAGGTAGCTGGCTTGCTGTAAGCATGCCAGATCTCACACCAGATCTCCAGACTTGTCCTTAAATATCTGCTGATTCTAGTCTATTAAAGTAAATAAATGTAGTCTTATTACCCTTTAAGATTACTGTCTGTAAGGAATTATGTGACTTTGTTATTTTTAAACAGGTATTCTGTAAAACATGTATGTTATATACGGTACCATTTATCTGCAATGTAGAGAAAACATAAGCTTAAGGTATAAAATTGTTCTGAAAGTAATTGAAAATATCAAATAAAACATAAGAAGTATTTAACCCTGTTTTGGACTGATACACTTAATGGTTTTCAAAGTTTGGTTGTGATTATGTGTGTTTAGTTTTTAAATTATTTTACGGAGAAAATGCGGAGAAAATATCTCAAAGATGGGGCAGTCCATTTCTGTACCAGCAGGAATTTTACAGATTCCTTCAAATAAGAAAAGGCATCGCGTTCAGGGCTGTAAGTTTAGTTTATTTTTAAGTATTCTATTTGATGGACATATTGGACACCATCTTGAATATTAAAAAATGTTCAATGTTGACAAGGTGACCTCATCCAGATGTGTAAAGAATAATGACTTAGCTTCAAATACTTTTGAATGCTAGTTTCAGGTAGACAGAGATATCAACCATTTTCTGTCAGACTATTATGAGGCGATGATTAAACTTATTCCATACTTATTCCAGTCACATGAGAATATAGTGTGATACCTCATTTGGAGCAAAAAGTGACTTGGCAATAATTTTAAGATTTGTATGATGTTATGTTATGTACGTGATGTTTCAGTCTTTATGCTGTTAACAGTTAAGCAGTGAAACAAATAAGAACATTCATACTGCAGTGAATGGTATTAGAGTTTGGTTTTAAACTTAAGCTTTCAGGAAAGTTACCAAATATGCTATCATTCAAATAAAGTATGTCATGTTACTAAAAGGATTTTTTAACACATGTATGCAAAAACATTGAAACTTATGATGGTTGGAAGTCCACAGTAAGCTTTATTTATTTCCTACTTGGTGATAGGACATACAAGCAGCTGAACAATTATATTAACAATTATGTTAAGATTTTATACTGTATCCTGTGTTACATAGGAGATTGACTCATGTAATAATACATTTAGTTGAACTACGTTACTTTCTCCGCCATATATTTGGCAACTGAATGTGAAACTTAAAATTCCTTTCACTAATCTAATACTTTTTATCAATATTTGATTTAAGATAATCAAAATGGTGGAAAAACCTTTCTGAGCCTAAATATCACTCATTATTAAAGACCTTTCTACCTTATGTTACATACGTGACATAATGAGACATTAAAAGCTGAGCAATTCATTCAAAACTTTTAAAACTGATAATGTCTATTAAAGTTTTTACAATAAACATGTGTGCGCTGTATATGAAGTGCTTTATTTCAATACATGGTTCAATGAATGATGGCATAATGGTCATATGATGAAAATTGTGAAATAGGGGGTTCCCGTGTTCAACATTCAATAACTCAATAAGTATATAAGATAGAAACATAATGTTTGCAGTTTTGAAAAGGTCATTAAAAGGCCTTGAATACTATAACAAAATAGGGAATACAATTTTTTTACGAAAAAAATTAGGTAAAACTATATTAGACTATTTTATGAAATATATAGGGTTTAATGAAAAAAAGGTGACATACGTTACACCAGGGGCGACCAGTTTTGGTTTCAAAGGTCCCTATCTGTGGCGCAGTGATAGCTTACTTCGATCAAATAACCAAATTGGAAATTCTTCTTTATCTTTTGCACTTTTCGGAAGTCTTACAATTTTCTTAATTTATCAAAAGTTTTGAGGGGTAACATATATAACAGGATGTTACACGGTAACGCTGCCATTGCCAGAGGGCTAACATGTTGCAAAATCCTTGCAAGACACCAGGCTTTCAGAAAAATATGGTCTACAAAAATCCCCCTGGGGGGGGGAGGTAAACCATATCTGGCCCACGGCCTAAATGGCGCGTCTTAATTAGTTTTTTTTGTTTGTTTGATTGAGGTTTAACTTTGTTTTGTTTGTTTGATTTGATGTTTAATGTCCCTGTCAACACTGTAAAGGTCATTTTGGAGACATTGCTTCCAATTTTGTGGGACTTTTACCCAACACCGAGATGAAATGACATCTCAAGCCCTGTCCCCCAATGAAACCAATAGGGTTTATTAACATGGACAGTCCGCCTCGCACCGCGGTTCCTGGACAGGCTTAGATCCTCTAAGCGGTTTACCAGTACTTGTGTGCGGGCCAGATTCAGCTCTGCGTGGAAGCATCATGCATCCCATATATTTCTTCAAGCCCCTATGGGAGGGGTTGAGGTTTAATGTCCCCGTCAACACTGTAAAGGTCATTTTGAAGACGTTGCTTCCAATTTTGTGGGACTTTTACCCGACATTGAGATAAAATGACAGCTCAAGCCCTGTCGCCCAATGAAACCAATAGGGTTTATTAGCATGGACGGTCCGCCTTGCACCGCCGTTTCTGGACAGGCTTAGATCCTCTAAGCTGTTTACCAGTACTAGTGTGCCGGCCGGATTCAGCTCTGCGTGGAAGCATCATGCAGCCCATACATTTCTTCAAGCCCCTATGGGCGGGGGCCCCCGCGTCTTAATTAGTACCCTCTTTGTGGGTCATATGCTTCAAAATGGTTGATGATCAAAAGGTATTAAGTATCATGTGGATGTTGAAGGTAAACATTTAAGGATGGAAGTGATTATAAAATTTGAATTATTAATCTTGTGACAGATTCCAATTCATAAGATTTAGAAGTATGTACAATATACATGAAGTGTTACAAAAGTCTGGATAAAATGATAGCAGACACATCAATGAAAAGTCACATTGAAAAGACCTACGTGCATAATGATTGCAATGGGCAAGCTAGAAGAAAATTCAATATATTGTCAAACACACTAATAAAAGTCTAAGACTTTTTCCCCAAAACAGGGGCAAGTGAAGGCTGGGGTGCTGCCTGAACTCTTAATAGGAAGCAAATTCTCTTCTTTAAGAGCAGACTATAAGATAAAATAGTATATGCCATTTAGCATTATTAAATTCTGCTGTTCAGCTAAAATGAAGACTAATTCTTGTTTAAAAACAAATCTAAAAGGTTCAGTTATTCAATTACTCTGTGCTTGTGTTTTCTACACCCGATGTTCTATTGTGTTTTCTACACCCGGTGTTCTATTGTGTTTTCTACACCCAGTGTTCTCTTGTGTTTTCTACACCCGGTGTTCTCTTGTGTTTTCTACACCCGGTGTTCTATTGCGTTTTCTACACCCAGTGTTCTATTGTGTTTTCTACACCAGGTGTTCTCTTGTGTTTTCTATACCCGGTGTTCTATTGTGTTTTCTACACCCGGTGTTCTCTTGTTTTCTACATCGGTGTTCTATTTTGTATTCTACACCAGGTGTTCTCTTGTGTTTTCTACACCCAGCGTTCTCTTGTGTGTTCTACCCCTTGTGTTCTCTTGTAAGAAACCACATTTGGGACTGTTCAAAAGTGGTCCTTAGACCACTTTTGAACAGTTCCGAATGTGGTATTTATAGGCCGAGGGTAATTTTCTGTACATATGTTCCATTATGCACAAGTGTGATGTGCATGATGTTTGTAATACATGCAATTACTGCTGTGTGCAAGTACACTTGTAAATTTAATGTGAGGACAAACCTTTTGTTTATTATGGAATATTACATATCCTGCTACACATATCACCGTAGCTGTGAGAAAGTACGCCATAAAATGTCCTGACGTATCTTCCCCGTATTCCTCTGCCGGTAGAGCCCTCAGTGATTCCTTTTCCTTCTTTCTTTCTTTGTCTATTCTACTACCTTGGATGTTCTGTCTATTGTGGTCAGTGTCTTGACTTTTTACTGGTAAAAAGTCCTTGTCTTCATCATCTATGAAATCTATATTATCTGTAACAATAAAAAAAATCAAAGCACTGACAGCACTGGTTGGTCGATTGTCTCTGAGAGACGGCTGAAAAAATCATCCTGAAAGGGGACTTAGACTGTTTTGTTTAACCCTTATCTTGCTGAATATTCATTTAAGCCACACCCATTTCTGTCTATCAACCAATCAAATTACTTGATGTAATGTATTGCCACAAATTCATAAACTGAATGCCAAACAGTGTAGATCCTTATCAGATGGCTTCTTCAGATCATCTGATCTGGATCTACACTGTTTGCAAAGATAGGGGTTGTCGTGAACAGCAAGATAAGGGTTAAATTCCTGTACCGTATGCAAAAAGAGTAGACCCTGATCAGACACTGCGCTCTGTGGTGTCTAAACTGTTTGCCAATGTCCCAGCACATGCCGAGTCAATGTTTTACAATAATCTTTCTGTTATACCATTACGAAAACATGCCTATACAAATACATTGTAACCTTTATCCCCGAAAGAATAAAAAATTTACGATGAAACATTGTGATATTTTTCTTATTTCTGCTCAAAATATAGATTGTGGGTACACGTTAGAACCGCCTCATCAAGGCAGTTCTAACCACCACCCACAAGCCATATTTTAGAGCAGAAATAAGAAAAATAAGGTTTACCCCCGTAAACCCCAGTTTTACTATATAAAAGTGGGGTTCAAGGGGGTCAAAATTATATAGGCGTGTTTTCGTGATGCTATTTCTGTTGCCATAACAACAAGAACAGCGCCACTGTTTTTGAAATATTACCATTACTTGGGTTTACAACAAATCAATGACAGTCATATGGGCAACAGCACTGAAGAGCTTCTGCACTTAGTTACTTTGGTAACAAACAATCAACCTAAAAATGAAAATAATTTATTCTCCAGTGAAAAATACAATATCACAACATGCTGACAACAAAACGGGTCTGTTTGTTTTACTTTTGTTGTTGTTGTTGGTGCAGCGTTTTACTTTTGCTAGAAAACCTTGATTTTAATCCTTATCTTGCTGAATATTCGATTTAGCCATACCCATTTCTGACTTTAAACCAATCGGATTACTTGATGTAATTTATTCCTACAAATCCATAAACTTACTGTCAAACAGTGTAGATCCTGATCAGATGGCTTCTTCAGAAGCCATCTGATCTGGATCTACACTGTTTCCAAAGATAGGGGTTGTCGTGAACAGCATGATAAGAGTTAACCCTTAAACTATTATTGACAATTCTGAAGCAGACAAAAAAGTTTGACATTTTATGAGAATGGTCTTATCTTGTAATGTCAAGTTTTATTTTATCTGTCACCATTTTCCAAATAAATTTCATAGTTAACACAACACAATACTGCTAAATTTTGAAATGGACTCATGCTGTACATGTGTATATAAGGGGAAAAATTCCATTCAGTACAAAAAGGGTAAAACAGTTTTTGCTATGTGAAGAGGATACCTTTACCACCCTCTGGGCTAATTCAGCAGATGAAAAATTGTTGATATTTTTCTTATTTTCCCCCAAACAGGATTTGACATCTTTCATTGGTGACAATTTGCATGAAATGTCAAATCCTGTTTTCTGGGTAAAATAAAAAAAAATATTTCAAAATCTCGTCTGCTGAAAAAATACCCAGCATGCAGAGCGCTAACCACCTATTTCCTAGGCAGGCTTTGCCCGACTAAGTGCTTAACTACACATGTTTTAAGTTCAGCTAATGATTTTTTGAAACACCTCAACCTGACACAAATGACGCCCCCGCCCATAGGGGCTTGAAGAAATATATGGGCTGCATGATGCTTCCACGCAGAGCTGACTCCGGCCCGCACACTAGTACTGATAAACCGCTTGGGGGATCTAAGCCTGTCCAGGAACCGCGGTGCGAGGCGGACCGTCCATGCTAATAAACCCTATTAGTTTCATTGGGCTACAGGGCTTGAGATGTCATTTCATCTCAATATCGGGTAAAAGTCCCAAAAAATTGGAAGCAACGTCTCCAAAATGACCTTTTACAGTGTTGACGGGGACGTTAAACCTCAAATCAAACAAACAAACTGACACCAAATGAAATCCTGGGGCCAGTTGTTCGAAACTAAAAATGTTGTTTGTTAACATATCGTTAGCTCATTTAAAATGGCTAATATGCTCATATATTTTGTTGAGAAAATATGAGCAGCTTTTGCAGATGCAAAAGCTGCTCACATTTTTCAGCAAAAATACCTGTATTTTAGATATAATACTTGCTAGAACAGTTAACAAGTTGACCATTAACAAGCTCGTTAAGCTAAAGAGGCTTTGAACCACTGGACCCTGCTATTATTTTAAAAGGGGAGAGAGATTCCATTCAGTACAGAATGAGTTGGCAAGTACAGTCTTTAACCCATTGTATACTGGTGGACTTTCCACTGCTATATGTTGGACTAGTCCATTTGTTACATAAGGGGTGTCAGGCCTATTTTTTTCATTTTTACTCTATTGTTGACGGAAAATTCTGTTAGCAAATAGTGCAGGCCCTGATCAGACGCCGCGTTCTGCGGCGTCTGATCTGGGCTTACACTGTTTGCCAAGGTTTTGTTTAATTTGAGGTTTAATGTCCCTGTCAACACTGTAAAGGTCATATTGGAGACATTAGTTCCAATTTTGTGGGACTTTTACTAGACAGTGAGATGAAATGACATCTCAAGACCTGCCACCCAATGAAACCAATAGGGTTTATAAGCATGGACGGTCGGACTTGTACCGCTTTGCCTGGGCAGGCTAAGACCCTCTAAGCGGTTTACCAGTACTCGTGTGCGGTTGGATTCAGCTCTGCGTGGAAGCATTATGCAGCCCATCTATTTCTTCAAGCCCCGATGGGCGGGGGCCGTGCTATATGTTGGACAAGTCCATTTGTCATAAAAGGGGTGTCAGGCCTATTTTTTTTCATTTTAACTCTATTGTTGGCGGAAAATTCTGCTAGCAAATAGTGCACGCCCTGATCAGTCGCCACGTTCTGCGGCGTCTGATCTGGGCCTACACTGTTTGCCAAGGTATCCTTTTAGTAGTTTCCCACATGCAATCGGTTAATCAGACAGACAGAAGAGAATACAAAACTGCAGAAAATAAGAAAGAAA
This sequence comes from Lucinisca nassula, assembly GCA_963580285.1. Lineage (NCBI taxonomy): Eukaryota > Metazoa > Mollusca > Bivalvia > Lucinida > Lucinidae > Lucinisca > Lucinisca nassula. The sequence goes on from OY757011.1 coordinate 107,417,734, forward strand.
ATAGAGAGTAATAAACCATATCCTGCTGAATAAATTAATTTAGCCACACCCATTTTTGACTATCAACCAATCCAATTACTTGATTTAATGCAGTCATTCAATAACTATTCACAATTTGAGATAAGCACTGTGGTGCAGTGGAAAAGCATCAGATTTGAGATTGAGCGGTAGCTGGTTCGATACCCGCAAGCGCAAAGTGTTGTTTCCTTGAGCAAACGACTTTATCCACATTGCTTAGTACTGCTTTTTACCCAGGAGGAAAAAGAGGGCTGTGTGGAAGATTAATACAAGTTTACTAAATGTGATGTCCTCTAAAAATAAGGTTGATTATTATTATTACAAAGTGCAAGACAAACAGTGTAGATCCTGATCAGATGGATTCTTCAGCTGATCTGTATCTATACTGTTTGCAAAGGCAGGGTGTGTCCTGTTCAGCAGGATAAGGGCTGACCCTAATTGTGCTGAAAATGACAACCTCTGCCTTAGCAAACAATGCCTTTGCAAACAAAGTATATCTGAAGGAGCCATCTGACCAGGATTTACAATGTTTGTCCCGCTGTTTGTGAATTGAATGGATACATAATATCAATTTATTTCATTGGATGATAGTCAGAAATGGATGTGGCTGGCTTAATTTTTCAGCAGGTGTAGGGTTAACCCATAAGATGCCAATCACAACAATTGTTGTCTGCGTTGCTTTAAAAATCATTTTTGCAAACAATGTGGACCCAGACCAGACAGCTCCACACTGTTTGCCTATATGAAAACAAGAGCTGTCACTATAGGTGACCAATGCCCCCTGTGGGGGCCAATTTCTGAGTTTTTGCAAAATTTCAAGGGGAGATAATTCAGCCAAAAATGACAACAGAGTTATGGCCCTTGGTCAGAATGTAGCCCTTGTGATGGTGAATAAGTGTGTGAAGTTTCATGGGACTAGGTCAAATACTTTTGAAGTTATGATCAAGGTTTACCATAATTCCATGTGTATACCACACACTTTTTTTCACCCAGAAAATGGTGAAAAAAATCCCATGCATGTAATACAATGGCATAGAAAAATGACATTGTTTTTCTCGAAAGTCGGCAGGTCAGGAAAACCCATTACAAATACAATGTGACACTTTGAGACCCTCATAAAGTTCGATAAAATCAACTCATTGAAAATAACTAAATTAGAACTTTGAAGAAAAACAAAAAATGAAAATAATAGAAAAGAAAAATATATTCAGATTTTCAAACCCTGTCTAAGGTTTTATTCAGAGTTTTATGTCCCAGCAAACAACTATGGTTAAATGAAAATGTGACCTCTGTTTAACCTGATTTGTACCAGAAACCCCATAATCGGTAATTGACAAACAGTGCAGGCCCAGATCAGACGCCGCAGAATGCGGCGTCTGATCAGGGCCTACACTGTTTGCAAAAAGTTCAACCATTTTCAACAATTTTGAAGAAAACACAACCTGACACCCCTAAATTTTGAAATGAACTCCTGCTGTTTATAAGGCAGAAGATTCCATTTTGTACAAAATGGGTTAAGGTCTCATCCAAAAGTCTGGAAAAGCCAAAAATTAAACCAACCACCCCAGGTTTCCCAGAGGAACAGGGATAAACCACTTCATCACAGAGGCTTCTCCATGTGCAAAGTTTGCAAACTGGCCCATTCAAACTTCATCAGAATCAAAGATAAAGATATGAAGAATACCGTCAACCCTTATCCTGCTGAATATTCAATTTTGCCATGCCCATATCTGATTTTGAACCAATTAGATTACTTGATGTAATTTGTTCCTACAAATTCATGAAGCGAATGTCAAACAGTGTAGATCCTGATTCAGAAGCCATCTGATCTCGATTTTCACTCTTTGCAAAGATAGGGGTTGTTGTTTTGTTTGTTTGATTTGAGGTTTAACGTCCCCGTCAACACTGTAAAGGTCATTTTGGAGACGTTGCTTCCAATTTTGTGGGACTTTTACCCAACATTGAGATGAAATGACATCTCAAGCCCTGTCGCCCAATGAACCAATAAGGTTTATTAGCATGGATGGTCCACCTCGCACCGCGGTTCCTGGACAGGCTTACATCCTCTATGCGGTTTACCAGTACTAGTGTGCAGGCCGGATTCAGCTCTGCGTGGAAGCATCATGCAGCCCATATATTTCTTCAAGCCCCTATGGGCGGGGGCCAAGGGGTTGTTGTGAACAGCAGACTAAAGGTTAATCCTAAAAACAATTGGACACCTTGAGAACTTGCTGTAATTCTCCTTAAGTTTTAGCAAATTTGTTTCATGATCCAGCAAGGAGCCCAAAAAGTGCAGATGGATTGGCAAACAGTGTAAACCCTGATCAGACTGCTCCTTCAGGAGCAATCAGACTGCTCCTGCAGGAGCAGTCTGGTCTGGATCTGCACTGTTTGCTAAGACCTATTTGTCCCGATACTTAGGGATCATTACAGTATCAAATCTTAGATTTTATGTCAAAAAGGAAAGTTGGCTTAACAAATCAACTTTTGAACTTAGAAAAAATGACTGTCATTTATTATCATTTTTCTGTAAAAAAAACAGTCTACAGTCAAACTTCAATGGCTCAAACACCTTTGGGACCTCGAAAATCTGTTCAAGACAGGGGTAGTTCGAGCCACTGATGGTTACAGCCAGGAGGCATAGCGAGATACTTTTGGATATCTTTTCCGTGTTCTAGAAAAAAAATGTTTGCTGTGTGTACTCATTAGAATCGCCTCATCCACGCATTCTAATGAGTACACACAGCATACATTTGCAAGATAAAAGACTAAACTCTCCTAAATTATTCCTGACTATTTATTATGAAGACGAATTCCCTAGGGACTCAAAAACGGGTTCGACTCAGCCATGGTAAACGAGCCATCGGTGTTCAAACCATCGAAGTTCGACTGTACATATTTTTTGGATCAACCTTAGCCCTTGTCCTGCTGAATCAGAACACTACTTTTACAAACAGTGCAGATACAGAAAAGATGGCTTCTGGTGAAATTATCTGATCTGTATCTGCACTGTTTTATAGTCAGCTCATGAATTTGTAGGAATATTTTATATAAAGTAATCTGATTGGTTGAGTCAGAAAGGGGTGTGGCATTAATTTATTCAGCAAGAAAAGTATGTGATTATGAAGTGTTAAATGAAGACAATCTTGATTATCCAATTGTATGCGGGAAACCCCTAAAGGAGTACCTTGGCAACCAGTGCAGACCCAGATCAGACACCGCAGAACGTGGCGTCTGATCAGGGCCTGCACTTTTTGCTAACAGAATTTTCCATCAAAAATAGAATAAAAACGAAAAAATAGGCCTGACATCCCTCATATGACAAATAGACTTGTCCGACATATAGCAATGGAAGAGTCCACTAGCATACAGTGGGCTATTTTAAAAGCAAGTACTAGAGGCAGTGCACAAAGAAAACAAGATGTGTTTGTGAAACACGAACATGTCCCCAGGCATGCTCATTTTTTTTCAAAGTTGGTCACAGTTCAAAGTCAAGGTCATAGGACAAGATTTTTGGTTTGAGTCGGAAGCCCTTGGCACAAGAAACTTACATGCCAAATACGAAAGCTCTATCTTAAATGGTTAGAAAGTTATGAACAATAATATTTTTTCTTTAAAGTAGGTCATAGGTCAAGGTCACAGGTCAAAATTGTGCATGAATGTAAAGCTCTTGTCACAAGGAACCTTCATACCAAATATGAAGGCTCTATCTTAAAAGATTCAAAAGTTATGAACAATTTTTTTTTCTTAAGTAGGTCAAAGGTCAAGGTCATGGTCAAAAATTTTTGCATGGATGTAAAGCTCTTATCACAAGGAACCTACATACCACATATGAAACTCCTATCTCAAACAGTTAAAAAATCATGACCAAATTGTTATTTTTTACGCCGTAGCCTTTATGGTTTTGCTTTTGTCCTACATTTTTCGTTACTCCATTGGTCAATAAAACCACATGTCCAAGGAGATGACCATTTCATTGGTCAATGATTTGCATAAATAAATCTACTCAAAAAATACGACAGTTTACCGAAGTTTTAACCTAGGAGATGTTTCATTTTTTATGTGAGACATGAATGAAAAATATATACAGTTTCGGCTTGCTCAACGTCTTGTCCTTTGATGACCATACGTCATATGTATAATTGTGATTCTAGTGAATTCTGTAACTGCTGCGGTGAATAGCTATTTTGACCTTATTTCACGTGGTTGGTCTATATAGCGAAAGGAACCATTTCGCGAAAGGAAGGTTCCTTTCGCGAAAGGACGAATTTTCTGCGAAAGGAATTGTTTGTTTGATTTGAGGTTTAACGTCCCCATCAACACTGTGTAGGTCATTTTCGAGACGTTGCTTCCAAGTTTGTGGGACTTTTACCCGACATTGAGATGAAAGACACCTCAAGCCCTGTTGCCCAATGAAACCAATAAAGAGGTATAGCATGACAAAAACATGTAATAATCGCATTACAAATTGACAGATGTTTAATTTACAATATATGCTAAATAAAAGTTGCAGTGTATCATTTGTCTTCAGCAAACTTTATGTCCTCCATTATAACACAAAATGGACATTTTCGAATATCATTAATGTTATATAAATTCTGAAAAGGAATAAGTGTAATTTGAGTTTTAGTTAGGTGCACATAAGATCAAGTTTCCGTCCGTTTGTCTGCTTGTCCGTTTGTTCGTCCGTCTATGCGTTTACGTTCACCATAGCGACAACCCTAAATGTTAACCCTAGAATTTGTGTTCAAAAACAGTGAATGATAAAGTTTTCTTATTTGTTGTGCATATGTACTTGAGATCATATGCTCTTGAAATGAGGTCATGTTTTTAACCTTGACCTTTTACATTGACCTTAGCTCAAACAGGCGGGACACCGCCCTCTGCAAAGCTATTTTTCCTCGCGTGACATCTGAATTGTTTGACTACAGTAAACCATTTCATAGCTAGACAATTGTTGCTGTCACTATTGTAGCTCATATTGCACGACCCGCAGAAAAAAGCGACCGACTGAAGTCGGTTGATTTTCTAAGAGTGTCCTAAAATCACCGTGTCATTCTGTCAGTCTGTCTGTCCGTCCGTAACCCGTTTGTGAAAATTGGTGATAGTGGCTTAACCGCTTGGAATATTTAAATATTTTTTGGCATACTGATAGATATCAATGAGATCTAACCAATGAACTTGCAAAATATTACATTCCATTTAGTATAGCCTCGCCGAGGCGAAAAAATGTGAAAATTTTCGAACAGCTTCTCCTCGGAAACCGTTGGGCCAATTGAACTCAAATTTCATATGGAGGCTCTATGGGATGGGGGAAACCAAAATTTGCTCATGGAGTCCAGGTCACATGACCAAAATGGCCACCAAGCCATATATGGTCTGTCTGTCTGTCCGTCCGTACCCCGTTTGTGAAAATTGGTGATAGTGACTTAACCGCTTGGAATATTTAAACAATTTTTGGCATACTGATAGATATCAATGAGATCTAACCAATGAACTTGCGAAATATTACATTCCATTTAGTATAGCCTCGCCGAGGCGAAAAATGTGAAAATTTTCAAACTGCTTCTCCTCGGAAACCGTTGGGCCGATTAAGGTCAAATTTCATATGGAGCCTCTTTGGGATGGGGGAAACCAAAATTTGCTCATGGGGTCCAGGTCACATGACCAAAATGGCCGCCAAGCCATATATAGTAAAAACCCTTCAAAAATAGTCTTCTCCAGAACCACTGGGCAGATTTCCACGAAACTTGATAAATAGCATCTGGGACGTAGGCCCATCATAAATTGCTAAAATGGTGACCCTGGGTTGACCTTGACCTTCTTTGTGCCTAGGTCAATCTTTGACACATATGCATTTGTATTGGAAAAGTGAGAATTCATTTTATCCTGCAAAAGATTCAGAATACAGTACTAAAGTATAAGATATATTTTTGCTCCTTACGATAAGGCGCATTTATTGGGGGAACCGTTTTAGGTCCAGGTCACATGACCAAAATGGCCGCCATACCCATATATGGTAACACTCATAAAGCTAAAAGCATCCGGCGGGTTGTGCACTTCAGCTGAAGCACTGGTTTCTAAACAACCTTCCAATTAAATCTACGCCGCATATCTTTTTTATCTTTTTTTATTTCTTGTTTATTTTAAGTAGGTCAAAGGTCAAGGTCACACATCAATTTTTTTTGGATGAATGTAAAGCTCTTGATCCAAGGAACCTACATGCCAAATATGAAGGCTGTAACTCAAACGGTTCAATAGTTATGACCAATGTTATCTTTTTTCTTTTATGTAGGTCAAAGGTCAAGGTCACAGGTCAAAACTTTTTGTGTAAATGTAAAGCTCTTGTCACAAGGAACCTACATGCAAAATATGAAGGCTGTATCTGAAATGGTTCAAAAGTTATGACCAAAATGTTATTTTTTTATTTTTAGTAGGTCAAAGGTCAAGGTCAAGGTCACAGGTCAAATTTTTTTTGCATGAATGTAAAGCTTTTTGTCACAATGAACATACATGTCAGATAAGAAGGCTGTATCTCTAGTGGTTCAAAAGTTATGACCAATGTTATTTTTTTCTCTTAAGTAGGTTAAAGGTCAAGGTCACAGGTCAAATTTTTTTGTATGAATGTGAAGCTCTTGTCACAAGGAACCTTCATGCCAAATATGACTACTCTACCTCCAACAGTTCAAAAGTTATGACCAACGTTAAAGTTGTCCACATACAAACTAACAAACAAACAAACAGACTGGGCAAAAACAGTATGTCCCCGCTATCGCTACCGGGGACATAAAAAAAAACAAGACTTGTGTGACCAGAGAGACTCGGATCAGCCTAACAATCTGCTAAGTATGATCAGAGTCTTTGCTGACCACATGGGTTTTCACCAGGCTGTTCGATATCAAAAGAGAGATTAACAAAAATTTAACAGGTCATTACAAAAACATGTCTATATAATTTGGACACCCTTAAACCCCACTTTAAATTTTATATAGTAAAACTGGGGTTTACAGGTTATGGTCTTCTATTTACATTTCCATAAGCTTACATATTAATATTTGACCCTGTACCTGATAAATCTGCATTTCAAATGGATTTTCTCACCCCAAAACATGGTAAACAAACTGCCAACTACAAAATTGTACCAAAAAACAAGGGTGTCATGTGGCAATTTCAAGCATTCTTAACTGTCTAAGGGAGGTAACCCTGCCTCAAAGTGAAAATTCAGTCTTGGAAATTCAGAGATACCACATGTACAATTGTTATCACAACAGAAAATTCAGGAGACAGTTCACTTTGTTTCCTTTATGTGTTTAATGCACATATAATACCCTGCAAGAAAAAAAATAACAGCTAAGTATTTCTCATCAGTTTCATAATTATATCCAATCAAATGTGACTATTGTCTCATACATGGCTAAAAGCTGGGTCCACAAGGGTCCACAACCTCCTTTTCCAGGATATAACCTACAGGGATGTTAATATTTTTCTTATTTCTGCTCAAAAACATAGATTGTGTGTACTTGTTAGAACTGCCTCCCCAAGGCAGTTCTAATGTGTACCCACAATCTGTGGTTTGAGTCTGCTCAAAAACACTGATTGTGGGTACTTGTTAGAACAGCCTCTCTGAGGCAGTTCTAACGAGTGCCCACAATCTGTTTTTGAGCAGAAATATGAAAAGTATCACAGATTTTTTTTTTCTAAAAATATTCAGTTTTTGGTGGTGAATCTTTCAATATATTTCAGTAGGCATGTTTTTATAATGTGAATGAGCAGGCTGATCTGAGTCTTACTAGTTTCACAGGTTTGATTGCAAGTTTTGTCATGCACTGGCTCATTTACTTCTAAACAGGACCGAGGATTGTGCTGTAAACAGCAAAGACTGACCACAGATAGATTGTGAGATAGCATTTTTTTTCTTGCATACCAGATAAGCATACCCAAATTGTTTGTTTGTATTGGAGTTTAATGGCCCAGTCAACACTATTTTAGGTCATTTTTGAGCCTGTCAAGTCACCTATCCACATTTTTCCTGGGCAGGCTTATACGTAAGCAGTAAACCAGTACAGTGCACATTCTTTTCGCAAAAATTGACAACTGCCCTTCCTGAATCAGCGGAAGGGAGAGAATGACTGTAGATTTTATTTCATGATCAATCTCCATGAAAGAATGCTGCCGATCCCCGGCAGATATCGAACTCGTGTCCTCCTGATCATTAGTCAGTGGTGCATTGGACTGAGCCACCGAGGCCAGCACCCAACTTGTTCACACAAGGATAGATTGAGCCAATGTTTAATCAGAGGCTGGCAAAAACTGTAGTACACGTATCTGGAGAAAAAACATCTGACCAATGCCGTACTTGGCATCGAACACATACCACCAGCAAGGCTCAACCAACAGCAGTGGGAGATAACTTTTAACCTATTGCATGAGAGAAACCCCTTAAGGGGTACCTTGGCAAACATTGCAGGCCCAGATCAGACGATGCAAAATGCGGCGTTTGATCAGGGCCTGCACCAATTGCTAACAGAATTTTCTGTCAAAAATAGAATAAAGACGAAAAAATTGGCCTGACACCCCTTATAGGACAAATGGACTTGTCCAACATCTAGTAATGGAAGAGTCCACCAGTATGGGTTAACCACAAGGCCACAAAGACCCATAACAGTTCTGCTTTTTAAGTTTCTGTTTTACCTATTGTTCAGAGAGCACTATTTGTGACTGCTCTTTTTAGCAGTCAATACCGTTAAGATCTTAGAAATGTGGACACCTTGAGGACTTGTTGTAATTCTCCTCAAATTTGTTTCACGATCCTGCAAGGAGTCCAAAAGGTGCAAAAGGAATGGCAAACAGTATAGACCCTGATCAGACCCTCCTTCAGGAGCAGTCTGATCTGGGTCTGCACTGTGTACTAAGGCCTGTCTGTCCCAATTCTTAGGATCATTACGGTAACCCATGCATACAGGGGTAATCCATTTAATGACTGATTGAAAAAGAAATTGATTGACAAAAGTTGCAGTATGCAAGAAAAAAAAATCTTTTATTTTATGGATTCCATACAGGCATTTCCAACCTTCCTGATACCTGGGTAAATTGGAACATCTAAGCCTTGGTTCAGATTACTGGTTGGAAACATCTTGGTTGGTTGATTTGTGGTTTAGCATCCCCGTCAACACTGTATAGGTCATTTTGGAGATGTTACTTCCAATTTTTTAGGGACTTTTATCCGACATTGAGATGAAATGACATCTCAAGCCCTGTCACCCAATGAAACCACTAGCGTTTCTAAGCATGGACGGTCCGACTCGCACCGCTTTGCCTGGGCAGGCTTAAATACTCTAAGCAGGTTACCAGTACTGGTGTGCGGTTGGATTCAGCTCTGCGTGGCAGCATCATGCAGCCCATCTATTTCTTCAACCCCAAATGGGCTGGGGCCAAGGAAACATCTTGGTCAAACCCTTACTCATTGAAGATCGTTAATCCTTAGGATAGAAAGGAAAACAGCTGAATTGTTGTTTGTTTATGTTGTCTGCAGCACCTTCGTGCAAACTTTTTGAAAATATTTTTGCACAAAGGCAAACAATGTGGACCTCTGATCTGGGTCAACACTGTTTGCAACAACGACTTTCAAACCATCTGATAATAATTGTTGTGACTGTGATCTACGTGTTAACCCATTGCATGCAGGAAACCCCTAAAGGGGTACCTTGGCAAACAGTGCAGGCCCAGATCAGACACCGCAGAATGCGGAGTCTGATCAGGGCCTGCACTACTGGCTAACAAAAATAGAATAAAAACAAAAACATAGGCCTACCACCTCTTATATGACAAATGGACTTGTCCAATATATAGCAATGGAAGAGTCCACTAGCATACAATGGGTTAACCCTTACGACGCTGAGAAAAACTACATTTTTAAAAATGTCATATGCTTATGTCGTCTGACGATTCTTTTTGCAAACATTTTAAAAATATTTTTGCACACAGGCAAACAGTGTAGACTCAAATCAGACTGCTCCTAGAGGAGCAGTCTGATTTGAGTCCACACTAGTTGTAAAAATGAGTTTTAATGTAACTGGCAGACGACAAAGCAGACGACAATTGTCATGATTGACATTTTATGGGTTAAAATACAGCTAAGAATTTTCATAAAGCCCACTGTGATAAGATACACAACTACCGTACATGTACAAAATTTTCCCAGTCATATACACTACCTTCTGATAAGGTTGATGAGTATAATGTTGTTGAAGCGGTTGTACTACTCCTTGTATAAGCTGAAAGCAAATCATCAAGCACAAACAATCTAACAATATGTAAACCCATTTTGTACCAAATGGAATCTTCCTCCTTATACATATATATTGCAAGAGTCCATTTCATAATTTAGGGGTTTCAGGTTGTGTTTTTCTTTGAATCTGATTTGGAAAATGGCTGAATTTTTTGCTTGCAGTGTAGGCCCTGATCAGACTCCGCATCCTGCAGTGTCTGATCTGGGCCCGTATGTTTGCCAATTATCCGTTTAGGGGTTTCCGGTACAAAATGGGTTAAATAGAAGTGACAGCAATGATCATGCCTCACACCTCCCATCCAAGGGAAAGAAACACAGATATAAAACTAGAATTTGTTTTTCTACAAAAACACAGATGTCTCCCCGCTGTTAACCTTTAAGTATGACCTTGGCATTGGAGGTATTGACATGGGTCTTGTGTGCGACACATGATCTAATGAAGGTGAACATTTCTGCAAAGTAACTTTATGTTTCTTTGTTTGTTTGGCTTAATGTTTAACATCCCCATCAACACCATATAGGTCATTTTGGAGATGTTGCTTCCAATTTTGTGGGACTTTTACCTGACACTGAGATGAAATTACATCTCAAGCCCTGTCACAAAATGAAACCAATAGGGTTTATAAGCATGGATGATCCGACTTGCATCGCTTTGCATGGGCAGGCTTAAATCATCTAAGCAGTTTACCAGTACTCGTGTGCGGCCGGATTCAGCGTGGAAGCATCATGCAGCCCATTTATTTCTTCAAGCCCTGATGGGCGGGGGCCGACTAAGTAACTTTAAAAAGTCCATCCAGAAATAATAAAGTTATTGACCGGACATGAAAAAAGCCCTTGTTTTACCTTTGACCTCTAAGAGCCGACACAATTTTTGACAGACGGACAGATGGACAGACAGATGGACAGATGCCCAGGGGAAAAACAATATGTCTCCCCAAAAGGAAATGTCACAAGCGGAAAGCCAAAAGGACATTACTTTCCCACAAAATGGCCATTAGCTATAGGCGATGGCATCTTGAAAGGGATTCTTTTTTGTCTATCAGAGAAAACTAGAAATGTGTCCAGACAATACAGATGCCCCCGCCAAACCCCGAAAATCCATGTTGCAACAAAATTTTCTAAGTTTGTGACCTTGACCTTCAGGTCATGGGCAGGGTCGTTGGTATGGGTGAATGAGACTTGGGACCTGTATCTATCATCATTCCAAATATGAAGCCAATATATAAATATGAGCCGTAAAACTTTAAAAGCATCATAAGACTAAGTCTGTGACCTTGACCTTGAGGTCAGGAGTGGGGGTATATACAACTTTGGACCTGTAACTATCATCATACCAAATATGCAGCAAATCTATATGGTTTGGTGAGTATGAGCTCTTAATAAACTTTAGATAAAAAATTTGTCTGTGACCTTGATCTTTAGGGCACAAGCATGGGTGGGGGTATTGGACCAGTATCAATCATCATACCAAGTATAAACTTAATTCATCATACGATTTGGAAAATATAAACTCTTAAAATATCTAACAAGGCATTCGCATGCCATACAAATCCCCCCGCACAAGACAACTTCGTGTGTGGAAAACACTGAAATGGCAAAAGTCCAACTTGCTTGAGATATTATCAAATGCAACATTTGTGTAAAGTTTGTTTAAAAAATCATCAATAAATGTAGGTTCTAGAGTGTTGACAATGTTTCTCTAAAAATAGCCATAGTGACCTTGACTTGAGGCCATGACCGCGAAAGTAGATCTTGCTTAAGATATTATCATAAGCATCTTTTGTGTGAAGTTATATTAAAATCTGTTAATAAATGTAGGCAGCAGAGCGATGACAAAGTTTTTCTAAAAATAGCCAAAGTGACCTTGACCTTGAGGTCATGACCTTGAAAGTCAAAGCAACTCGAGATATTATCATAAGAAACATTTGTGTGAAGTTCTATTAAAGTCCATCAATAAATGTAGGCGCTTGAGCGATAACAAAGTTTTTCTAAAAATAGCCACAGTGACCTTGAACTTGAAAGTCGAAACAGCTCGAGATATTGTCATCAGGAACATTTGTGAGAAGTTATATTGAAATTGGTGAAAAAATATAAGCACTAGAGCAATGACAAAGTTTTTCTAAAAATAGCCACAGGGACCTTGACCTTGAAAGTCGAACTCGCAAAGTTTTGTCATAAGGAACATTTGTGTGAAGTTATATTGAAATCAGTGAAGAAATGTTGTCACTAGAGCGATGACAAAGTTTTTCTAAAAATAGCCAGTGACCTTGACCTTGAAAGTCGAAATCTCTCGAGATATTGTCATAAGGAACATTTGTGTGCAGTTATATTGAAATCGGTGAAGAAATGTAAGCCCTAGAGCGATGACAAAGTTTTTCTAAAAATAGCCACAGTGACCTTGACCTTGAAAGTGGAACTCGCTAGAGATATTGTCATAAGGAACATTTGTGTGAAGTAATATTGAAATTGGTGAAAAAATGTAAGCGCTAGAGCAAAGTTTTTCTAAAAATAGCCACAGTGACCTTGACCTTGAAAGTCAAACTCGTTCGAGGTACTGTCATAAGGAACATTTGGATGAAGTTACATTGAAATCGGTGAAGAAATGTAAGCGCTAGAGCGATGACAAAGTTTTTCTAAAAATAGCCACAGTGACCTTGACCTTGAAAGTGGAACTCGCTAGAGATATTGTCATAAGGAACATTTGTGTGAAGTTATATTGAAATCGGTGAAGAAATGTAAGCGCTAGAGCGATGACAAAGTTTTTCTAAAAATAGCCAGTGACCTTGACCTTGAGGCCATTATCTTGAAAGTTGAATACGCTCAAGCTATTTTTATAAGGAACATCTGTGTGAAGTTATATTGAAATTGGTGAAGAAATGTAGGGGCTAGAGCGATGACAAAGTTTTTCTAAGAATAGCCACAGTGACCTTGACCTTTAAGCCATGACCTTGAAAGTCTAACTCGCTCGAGATATTTTTATTTGGAACATTTGTGTGAAGTTATATTGAAATTGGTGAAGAAATGTAGGCGCTAGAGCGATGAAAAGGTTTTTCTAAAAATAGCCACAGTGACCTTGACCTTGAAAGTGGAACTCGCTAGGGATATTGTCATAAGGAACATTTGTGTGAAGTAATATTGAAATTGGTGAAAAAATGTAAGCGTTAGAGCAATGACAAAGTTTTTCTAAAAATAGCCACAGTGACCTTGACCTTGAAAGTCAAATTCGTTCGAGGTACTGTCATAAGGAACATTTGGATGAAGTTACATTGAAATTGGTGAAGAAATGTAAGCGCTAGAGCGATGACAAAGTTTTTCTAAAAATAGCCACAGTGACCTTGACCTTGAAAGTGGAACTCGCTAGATATATTGTCATAAGGAACATTTGTGTGAAGTTATATTGAAATCGGTGAAGAAATGTAAGCGCTAGAGCGATGACAAAGTTTTTCTAAAAATAGCCAGTGACCTTGACCTTGAGGCCATTATCTTGAAAGTTGAATACGCTCAAGCTATTTTTATAAGGAACATCTGTGTGAAGTTATATTGAAATTGGTGAAGAAATGTAGGGGCTAGCGCGATGACAAAGTTTTTCTAAGAATAGCCACAGTGACCTTGACTTTTAAGCCATGACCTTGAAAGTCTAACTCGCTCAGGATATTTTTATTTGGAACATTTGTGTGAAGTTATATTGAAATTGGTGAAGAAATGTAGGCGCTAGAGCGATGAAAAGGTTTTTCTAAAAATAGCCACAGTGACCTTGACCTTGAGGTCATGACCTTGAAAGTCGAACTCACTCGAGATATTGTCATAAGGAACATTTGTGTGAAGTTATATTGAAATCAGTGAAGAAATATAGGCGCTAGAGCCATGTTGTGCGAGGGGATAATTAAATTTTTTAAGTCTGTGACCTTGACCTCATGGGCACGGGTGGGGGTATCTCTGAATAAAATGGACAGGTATCTTACATCATACCAAATATCAACTCAATCCATCGCACAATTTGGAAAATATCAACTCTTAAAATATCTAATTAACTAGAAAAAGTGTCCATAGCACGCCTACGGAACGATAGAATGCGTAACCATTGGTTAAGAACGTGAAGCAATTAGAGCGACATCCGGTTAGGAATTAGATCGCTAAAAAAGGTAAAGAAACTGTGCAGTTTCTGTGTTTCATAAGTTATATAATTTTTACGAGGAAGTTATTTAAAAAACGGGGAATTACATTCAGGAGCCCATTGATATCGGCATCTTTGGAGTAAATACCAAATCCCGTACTTCACACATTTTGGCTAAATTTAGTTTCTCCTGCTGAAGGTGAACTCAAGCCTTAGAAAACGAGTGGTTTTTCGAGGTGTTTGTTGCCTTTTATTTATTACTGCGCTTTGCTACAAGTTCAGCGTATTAACATGCACACACAATAAACATATATGGTTATATGTGTTGTGGATATTTTGCTTGTCAATGCAGCACTAGTGAGAAATCACCACGGAAAAGGTCGAAAATGGTTGGTTACGCATTAGATCTATAGAAATGATAACAGAACTTGCAACTATAAAGCGGATCTGTTTTCATCTCCACGGCCCCAGAATCACCCGCACCTTGTTCTATGGAACCATTTTTAGCCAACCTGAGAAGCAGTGCGCTATTGATTCGATAATGACATAGTATTTTATGGAAACATTTTCAGTCTCCAGAATCATAGTACCGAATGATTTTCACGGACTTTTACGCTGTGTTTGTTTTATCAATGGTCCGGTAATTGCCTGAAATGAAATAAAACAGGTTTTGGAGTTTTAATTTCTGCGAAGAACTTCTCATCTGCCAAAATTTGCTGGTTAAGCATTAGATCGTCTGGTTAAGCATTCGATAGCCAGAGAGGAGAAAATCTCACCAGTTGCTGCCTTAGTAAATGCCAGCAGCTTACTACAATAAAAGGTGGTCTACATATGATTTCTAAATTATGTTAAAATCACCAGAGAAAGAAAGCCGTGATGAAAAATACTTTTCTGGACAAGACCATTAAATGTCTGGGTATCATGCTTATCTGACCGAATGACGCACAGATTCATAAATAAGAATTCATTACTTGCTTTTGTAGAAAACAAAATGGCCAGCTTACGCTTTTTAATGGCGATTAAATCTATATCGGGTTTCTTTGGTCAAGCATTAGAGAGCCAGGTTGAGCATAAGACACTCATGATTATAAACTTGGTGCTTATAAAAAGTAGAAGTGAAGCAATGATCAGGAATCAATACCAGCTGGCTATCCAAAATGCGATATATACAATCAGTGACAAACAATAACATAAATAAACCGCCAAAGAAGAACCGCCTTGTAACAGTCAGTGAAAAGAATTCCACTGGGAATTGTTTGTCAATCGACCCAAAGGTGCTCAGAAGAAAAGCTGTTCTATGCTTAAGTGCACGTGAATATCACTGACTTGTCGGGAAAACTATTAGAATGAAAATAGTCGCAGTGAGGTCAGAGTGTTGTGAAAAACTAAAGAGGGTTATCTTGGAAACATAGGATGGGCTTGGCAAAGAGTGTAGACCCTGATCAGACGCTGCAGAATCCGGCGTCTGGTGAAGATCTACACTATTTGATTGGACACTGGAATTTAAGCGATTAATGAAACAGTTTAAGACTATTTCTCCTACCTACACTCGGAGGCAATAGACCCACCAGTCCTTTGTTGTTGTTTTTTTTTAAATCACATTATATTTTGTGCAGAAATGAGAAAAATATCACAATTTTTCATCTTAAAATTTTCGGTTTTTTTTGGCGATAAAGGTTACATTGTATTTGTATAGGCGTGTTTTCGTAATGATTATTCAAAGAAACAAAATGATGTGGAGAAAACAAATGTCTACAACCTTTTTAGTACTAAATACAATATTATCAACAGTCGGTCGATAGTGAACAAAAAACTGGACTTTTGGCTTAATGTAAACTGCCTAATCACTGCCTAGATACATCCGTGAGAAAATATTGCTCCATATTCAAAACGGTTTCAAAAGTTCCTCATATCTAAACATGATACTGCAGATGGAAGAAAATATTATAACTTGTATGTTCTATCAATTTATTATATCTATATTTTTTCCTCATATCTAAAAATGACACTGCCGATGAAACAAAATATTATAGCGTGTATGTTTTATTAAGAAGGAAGATTAGATCATGGAAGATTAGCTGAGTGCCTCGTGGAAGATTAGCTTTTACATGTATTTTTGTATGTGCTAAATGTTGCTACCCTCACTAAATAAAGTCCTTACTTACTTACTGACTGACTGACTGACTTACTTACTTACTTCTCTCAATTTATTTAATGAGCGCACCTGTCCTCCTGTTTACTTAAAATTTATAAATTTTACAAATGGATTCTAGTTCGTCTTGATTAACATGATTAAGAATACATGGTGTGTCATTCTTGCGCTGTTTGTATTAATAAGAAGTTGGTTTTAGACAATATCTTTATCTTATCGTTTTGACAGTTAGCATAGAACTCAAGTTATCTCCGATCTGGGTTATCGATCATGATACAGACATATATTTTGGGGGCATGCGCAGTCCCAGGAGTAGGATATTCCGGCTACCTATTTGCTTTGCAGAGGCGAGCTAAAACAAATACGCCTTTCTTTTGCGTTACTATGCCTTTTTTCGCATTACTACGCCTTTTGATTCGCGTAAAAACGCCTTTGATTCGCATCACTGCGCCTTTCTTTTGCGTTACTACGTCTTTCTTTTGCATTAGTATGCACTTTTTCGCGTTACTACGCCTTGTTTTTGCGTTACTACGCCTTTTTTGCGTAGCTTCGCCTTCTGATTGGCGTTACTGCGTCTTTTGTTTTGCGTTTCTACGCCTTTTTTGCGTTATTACGTCTTTTGTGTCGCGTTACTACGCCTTTACGGTATTTTATTTTCTCCTACATAAGCCAAATGGACTTTCGTATCTGCAGTGTTAACGATCTTACCCTTAGCCTTTCACGCCTGAGTTTCTTAAACGGGTTCTCTCCATTTTTTTATTCTGGGCAATTCTTGTTAATAGGAGATTTGGTCAAATTCATTTACAGGATGGCGAACAGCTTTCATTCTCGGATGAGACGGTTCATTAATGGCCGTCCCATCCGGATATAGATTTAATCGCCATTTTAAAGCGTAAGCTGGCCATTTTGTTTTCTACAAAAGCAAGTAATGACCTCTTATTTATGAATCGGCGCGTCATTCGGTCAGATAAGCATGATACCCAGACATTTAATGGTCTTGTCCAGAAAAGTATTTTTCATCACAGCTTTCTTTCTCTGGTGATTTTAACACAATTTAAAAAACATATGTAGACCACCTTTTATTGTGGTAAGCTGCTGGCATTTACTTAGGCAGCAACTGGTTTGATTTTCTCCTCTGGTTATCGAATGCTCAACCAGACGATCTAATGCTTAACCAGCAAATTTTGGCAGATGAGGAGTTCTTCGCAGAAATTAAAACTCCAAAACCTGTTTTATTTCATTTCAGTCAATTACCGAACCATTGATAAAACAAACACAGCGTAAAAGTCCGTGAAAATCATTCGGTACTATGATTCTGGAGACTGAAAATGTTTCCATAAAATACTATATCATTATCGAATCAATAGCGCACTGCTTATCAGGTTGGCTAAAAATGGTTCCGTAGAACAAGGTGCGGGTGATTCTGGGGCCGTGGAGATGAAAACAGATCCGCTTTATAGTTGCAAGTTTTGTTATCATTTCTATAGATCTAATGCGTAACCAACCATTTTCGACCTTTTCCGTGGTGATTTCTCGCTAGTGCTGCATTGACAAGCAAAATATCCACAACACATATAACCATATATGTTTATTGTGTGTGCATGTTAATACGCTGAACTTGTAGCAAAGCGCAGTAATAAATAAAAGGCAACAAACACCTCGAAAAACCACTCGTTTTCTAAGGCTTGAGTTCACCTTCAGCAGGAGAAACTAAATTTAGCCAAAATGTGTGAAGTACGGGATTTGGTATTTACTCCAAAGATGCCGATATCAATGGGCTCCTGAACGTAATTCCCCGTTTTTTAAATAACTTCCTCGTAAAAATTATATAACTTATGAAACACAGAAACTGCACAGTTTCTTTACCTTTTTTAGCGATCTAATTCCTAACCGGATGTCGCTCTAATTGCTTCACGTTCTTAACCAATGGTTACGCATTCTATCGTTCCGTAGGCGTGCATAGGACACGGATGCCCCCGCCAAATGCCATTCATAAAAATATTACAAATGTACTTCAAATCAATCATAAAATATATGCATCAAGGGCAGATAATCCAAAAAACAAAAATGCAAGAATTGTCTAGATTGTTCATGACACATCGTCTCAGTGTGATGAATGCACCTGTGAAGTTTCATGAATATATTCCATACGGTTTAGGAGTTATGGCCCGGGAGGGGATAATTAAAAAATTTTTAAGTCTGTGACCTTGACCTTGAGCTCATGGGCATGGGTGGGGGTATCGCTGAATAAAATGGACAGGTATCTAACATGATACCAAATATCAACTCAATCCATCGCACGATTGGGAAAATATCAACTCTTAAAATATCTAATTAAAAATTTCTAAGTCTGTGACCTTGACCTTGAAGCCATAGGCATGAGTGGGGGTATTGCCAAATAAACATTTGGACCTGTATCTATCATCATAGCATACATAAGCAAAATCCATCGTATGGTTTGGAAAATTTGAGCTCGTTAAAATCTTTAACATTTAAATTGTCTCTGTCTGTGACCTTGACCTTGAGGTCATAGGTATGGGTGGGGGTATTGCTGAATAAAACATTGTACCTATATCTATCATCATATGAACCAAAGCCATCATAAAAGTTCAGGTTCTACCAGGTACAAATACCTTAACTGGAGTCTTTAACATGGAAAATTTCTAAGTCCATGACCTTGACCTTGAGGCCATGGGCAAGGGTGGGGGTATCGCTGAATAAAACTTTGGACCTATATCTATAATCATACCAAATATGAACCGATTCCATTAAATGGTTTGGAAAATATGAGTTCGAAAATGTTCAAGTCTACCTGTTACAAAAACCTTAACCTGAGTCTTTAACATGGAAAATTTCTAAGTCTGTGACCTTGATCTTGAGGTCATAGGCATGGGTGGGGGCATTGCTTAATAAAACTTTGGACCTATATCTATCATCATACCAAAGATGAACCAGTTCCATCAAATGGTTAGGAAAATATGAGTTCTAAAAGTTCAGGCTCTACCTGTTACAAAAACCTTTACCTGAGGTTACAGGATCACGTACATACCGTACGTACACACACACACAGATGGACGTACACATGTAAGCAAGTACGCACATACGGAAAACCCAAAAAAATATATGCCCCCGGCATCATGCCGATGCGGGGGCATAAAAAAGGCTTGATATTACATGTGAATCGTCTACATGTAATGTCAAGCAATTTACTTATACAGTGTATATAATGATTATGAAAAATATTTTAACAAGAGGGACATGATGGCTCTGGATTGCTCACCTGATCCATATTGTACAAATGAAATTGCAGGTAATATGGTGGAGTTGAGGGTTTGAATCATTTTGGTTGACACGAGGAGCATTTCTGTGAAATTATTTCAAAATCAGTTGGGAGTAGGAGTCATTTTGCAGTGTTCAATCTAGGCTGCGCCATTGCGCCATCGGCCCGATTTTTACATGAGGGGCGCAATTCAGATCATGCAATGGGCCCTTCGGGCGCAACTGTAGAATTTTGAGACTGTTCCTTTAGAGTTCATTTTTGCGATATTCTGACGATTTTTTGGCTGCCTGGTGCGTATTATTGAGTTAATCAAAAACCGCATGTTGCCCAATCAAAATAATTTAGAACTAGAAATGTGTCCAAAGTACACAGATGCCCCCGCTTAGCACATTAATCTTTAAGTGGTGCAAATACCAATCTGTGCGAGTTTCGGCGTTCCACCAATAGTGACCTTGACGTTAAAAGTCGAAATGGCTCGAGATATTGTCATAAGGAACATTTGTGTGAAGTTATTTTGAAATCGGTGAAGAAATGTAAGCGCTAGAGGGGTGACAAAGTTTTTCTAAAAATAGCCACAGTGACCTTGACCTTGAAAGTGGAACTCGCTAGAGATATTGTCATAAGGAACATTTGTGTGAAGTTATATTGAAATTAGTCAAGAAATGTAAGGGCTAGAGCGAAGACAAAGTTTTTCTAAAAATAGCCACAGTGACCTTGAACTTGAAAGTCAAAATAGCTTGAGATATTGTCATAAGGAACATTTGTGTGAACTTATATTGAAATCAGTGAAGAAATGTAGGCGCTAGAGCAATGACAAAGTTGTTCTAAAAATAACCTCTGTGACCTTGACCTTGAGGCCATGACCTTAAAAGTCGAACCTGCACGAGATATTTTTATAAGGAACATTTGTGTGAAGTTTATTGAAATTGGTGGTACAAATACCTTAACCAAAGTCTTAAACATTAAAAATTTTCTAATTCTATGACCTTGACCTTGAGGTCATGGGTATGGGTGGGGGTATTGCTGAATAAACCATTGGACCTATATGTATCATCATAGTAAATATAAACCAAATCCATTGTATGGTTATGAAAATATGAGCTCAAGTTCTACCTGGTACAAATACCTTAACCTGGGTCTTAAACATTAAAAATTTCAAGTCCATGACCTTGACCTTGAGGTCATGGGTATGGGTGGGGGTATTGCTGAATAAAACTTCAGTCCTATATCTATCATCATACCGAATATGAACCAAATTCATTACACAGTTTGGAAAATATGAGCTCAAGTTCTACCTGGTACAAATACCTTAACCTGGGTCTTAAACGTTAAAAATTTCAAAGTCCACGACCTTGACCTTGAGGTCTAGGGTATGGGTGGGGGTA
Organism: Lucinisca nassula; assembly: GCA_963580285.1. Taxonomy (NCBI): domain Eukaryota; kingdom Metazoa; phylum Mollusca; class Bivalvia; order Lucinida; family Lucinidae; genus Lucinisca; species Lucinisca nassula. The sequence continues at coordinate 107,438,971 of OY757011.1, forward strand.
TTGCTGAATAAAACTTTGGACCTATATCTATCATCATACTAAATATAAACCAAATCTATTGTATGGTTTGGAAAATAAGAGCTCAAGTTCTACCTTGTACAAAAACCTTAACCCGAGTCTAACAGGATTACGTACGTACATGTACGTACACACTTTCGTACGTTCGGAAACCGTACGCACGTACCCACGGACGCACGTACGGAAAACCGAAAAACTCTATGCCCCCAGCATCATCCGATGCGGGGGCATAAAAACATTTTTTATCTGTTAAACTAGTAACAATTCTTATTTTTTAAACCCAAATCGATGTTTTATTTACCGGGGATGCGGCCATGTTCGGTATACTTGTGTGCGCCGGGCTGCTTACGCAATACATGTATTCGTGTGCGCCGTGCGGCTTACGCTAAATACCGGACCGAAATACCGCAAAACACCGTGTCGGGCGCTATTTATTATAGAGTTCTTCTCTCCCAGGCAATCATTCTAAAACATGCATTTAGCCCTAGAGAAATACACTTTATCCAAATTGATTAGTACTGGTTAAATGAGGTAATGAGCAAATGTGACCAAGTCAGTATTAGAAAATAGATAGATAGACTAACAAAATACATTTTGTCTGTTATGTTTAACTTGTTTTGTGTCCATTTTTATCATGCAGCCAAATCCAAAAGAAAAATCTGGCAACTTTATATAGTTTAATTTAACGGCCCCCTAAATTTTCAAATGGCCCCCTTTTCCAAGGCCGGTAAGCCTGGAGGGCCCCCAAACTCCAAATCCTAGATTGAACACTGATTTTGAGGTTTATATTTTGAGGTTTAAGGTTTTTCGCTCTGGTGGCCATAGTGTTTAGTGAAGCAAAATATTTTGGTCAATTTTGTTAGAGGGTCACCCATGGAACATTCCTATAAAATTGTTTCCTTTTAGAGCAAGAAGTCTTTTAAAGGGTTTTCTTTTTTAAGCTCTTGTGACCATCTTGTTCAGCAGAGTGGAACAATTTGAACAAAGCATGAAAAGCCGTTTAAAAGGTTTTTCTATTTTTAGCTCTGGCAGCCATCTTGTTCATCCAAGCAGGAGGGTTTGAGCAAATTTGGAAGAGGGCCATCCAAGGAACATCACTGTGGAATTATTTTGAAATCTATGCACTGGTTAAGCAGGGGAAGTAGTTTACAGGTTTTTCTATTTTAGCTTTTGTGGCCATCTTGTTCAGCCCAGCAGATGAGTTTGAGCAATTTTAGTAGAGGGTCACCCAAGGAACATTCCAGTGAAATATTTAATTATTTTTAGCTCTGGTGGCCATCTTGTTCATCCGAGTAGTACACTCTACGCAATTTAGTAGAAGGTCACCCCAGGAACATTCCTGTGAAAATATTTCAAAATCCATCCACTGGTTTGTTTGTTTGATTTGAGGTTTAACGTCCCTGTCAACACTGTAAAGGTCATTTTGGAGACGTTGCTTCTAATTTGGTGGGACTTTTACCCGACATTGAGATGAAATGACAATTCAAGCCCTGCCGCCCAATGAAACCTATAGGGTTTATAAGCATGGACGGGCCGACTTGCACCGCTTTGCCTGGGCAGGCTTAGATCCTCTAAGCGGTCTACCATCACTTGTGTATGGGGCGGTTTCAGCTCTGCGTGGAAGCATCAAGCAGCCCATCTATTTCTTCAAGCCCCGATGGGTGGGGGCCGCATCCACTGGTTTAGGAAAAGGAGTTGTTCAAAGGTGTTTCTATTTTTTTTATCTGGTGGCCATTTTGTTCGCCTGAGCAGAACTGTTTGAGCAATTTTAACCAAGTTTCAAGGCAATCAGCTAAATGATTCAGGAGAAGGAAGATTTTTTAGGTTTTTACCATATTTGCATTATTTGGGCATGGCGGCAAATATGAAGGATCTATCTCAAACGAATCAGAAGTGTATGATAAAGTAGGTCACAGGACAAAATCAAGGTCACAGGACAAAAATTTTGGAACCTGCAAGCCAAATATGGAGGCTCTATCTCAAATGGTTCAAAAGTTATGATGAAGTAAGTCACAGCTCAATGTCAAATTTTTTATGGGTGGGAAACCCTCTTCACAAGGAACCTACATGCCAAATATGAAGGCTCTATCTCAAATGGTTCAAAGTTATAATAAAGTAGGTCACAGGTCAAGGTCACAGGTCAAGGTCACATGTCATTTTTTTGTATGAGTGGGAAGTCCTTGTCACAAGAAACCTGCATACCAAATATGAAGGCTCTATCTCAAAAGGTTCAAAAGTTGTGATAAAGTAGGACACAAGTGTGGGGGTGCAGTGATAAAGCATCGTATCTGAGATTGTTTGATCCCCGCAAGCACCAAGTGTTGTTTCCTTGAGCAAGACATCCACATTGCTTAGTACTGGTTTCTACCTAGAAAGAGGAAGAAAAGAGGGCCACATGGAAGATTAGTACCAGTTTACCAAATGTGTTACCCGCCATACATGTATATTAGGCCAAGGTCACAGGTCAAATTATTGCCTAGAGTGTTCACAAGGTTTTACTATGACTTGACGGCCCCCGCCCATCGGGGCTTGAAGAAATAGATGGGCTGCATGATGCTTCCACGCAGAGCTGAAACCGACCCGCTCAAGAGTACTGGTAAACTGCTTAGAAAATCTAAGCCTGTCCAGGCAATGCGAGTCGGACCATCCATGCTTATAAACCCTATTGGTTTCATTGAGCGGCATGGATTGAGATGTCATTACATCTCAATGTCAGGTAAAAGTCCCACAAAATTGGAAGCAACGTCTCCAAAATGACCTTAACTGTGTTGACGGGGACGTTAAACCTCAAATCAAACAAACAAATACTATGACTTGACCAACTGACCTTCTATTTGACCTTGACTACGATATTGTCAAGATGATCACTCTAGGCAAGTTTGATCATGACTGGACTAAACTGTGGCCTCTATAGTGTTATTTCACAAGGGTTTTCCATGATTTGACCTACTGATCTACTTTTTGACCAGACATGACCCATATTCGAACTTGACCGAGATACTGTCAAGATGATCATTTTGATGATAATTGAACCAAAATTGTGAGTCGAGAAACCTCACAAGGTTTTTCTGATTTGACCTACTTTTTGACCCGTCATGAACCATATTTGAAGCTGACAGATATTGTCAAGATGATCGCTCTAAGCAAGTTTGATGATGATTGTATCAAAACTGTGGCCTCTAGTGTTTCTCACAATGTTTTTACCATGACTGGAGAAAGAAATGTTTCTGCACGCACGACACAAAAGGCCACCATGACCTTTGGTCAGGTGAGCTAACAAGAGGGCCATAATGGCCCTGGATTGCTTACCTGATCTTTATTGTACAGATAAAAAGGTAGGGGATCAAGTCCTAGTGCACCAGACAGATATCAAAGACCTGGGCCTTGTGGGAGAGTGGGGGGGGGGGGGGGGGGGAGCACACTTTGGCCCCAGGGATATAATTTGACCAGATGAAGCTTCATACCATATATCAGACCTGGGCTTCTGGTTTAAGACAAGAAGATTTTTAGAAGTTTTCCCTATATAAGTCGATGTAAAACCAGTGCCCCCCCCCCCCCATCTACCCCCCCTCCCCCCAGTCTTGGGGCGGGGCCATTTTTGACCCCAGAGCTATAATTTGAACAATCATGATAGAGGTCTGCTAGATGAAGTTTTATACAAACATCAAAGACCTGGGTTCTGTTTTCAAATGAGAAGATTTTAAAAGGGTTTCCCTACATAAGTCTATGTCAAACCTGTGGGCACTGGGGCGGGGCCATTTTTGGCATCGGGGCTATTTTTATTTGTTTGAGTTGATGTTTAACGTTGGGGTAGCTCCTATGTGCTTATAGCACCCGCTTACCTTTTAAACAAGCTCAGTCAGTTTAACGTCCCCATCAACACTGTAAAGGTCATTTTGGAGACGTTGCTTCCAATTTTGTGTGACTTTTACCCAGCATTGAGATGAAATGACATCTCAAGCCATGCCGCCCAATGAAACCAAAAGGGTTTATAAGCAGGGACGGGCCGACTCAAACCGCATTGCCCGGGCAGGCTTAGATCCTCTAAGCTGTTTACCAGTACTCGTGTGCAGGTCGGTTTCAGCTCTGCGTGGAAGCATCATGCAGCATCCCATCTATTTCTTCAAGCCCCAATGGGCAGGGGCTATGGCCCCAGGGCTATGATATGAACAATCATAGTAGAGGTCCACTAGATGAAGCTTCATACCAAATATCAAAGACGTGGGCCTTCTGATTTCAAACGAAGATTTCTGAAGGTTTTCCCTAAAGTCTCTAAAACCAGTGGGCCCCAAGGCAGGACTATTTTTGACCCCATGGCTTTAATTTGTTTATTCTTGGTAGAGGTCCACTAGATGAATCTTCCTACCAAATATCAAAGACTTGGGCCTTCTGATTTCAGACGAGAAGATTTTTAACGGGTTTTCCTATATATGTCTATGCAAAACTGGTGGGCCCTGATGCAGAGCCATTTTTGGCCCCAAGGCTATAATTTGAACAATCTTGGCAGAGGTCCACTAAATCAAGCTTCATACCACACATCTAAAACCTGGGCCTTCTGGTTTCAGACCAGGTTTTCCCTATATAAGTGTATGCAAAAACACTTGGCCATGGCATGGGGGCATTTTGGCCACAGGGCTATAATTTGAATAATCTTGGTAGAGGTCAACTAGATACAATTTCATACCAAATATCAAAGACATGGGCCTTCTGGTTTCAAATGAGAAGATTTTAAAGGATTTCCCTATATAAGTCGATGTAAAACCGGTGTGCCCCGCCATGAGGGCATTTTTGGCGCCAGGGGTATGATTTGAACAATCTTGGTAGAGGTCCACTAGATGAAGCTTCGTACCCAATATCATTGCAGTTTCAGAGAAGAAGATTTTCTAAGTATGCAGTGAAAAAAAATCTATATCTGGCTCCTGTGACCTAAATGTGCAATGGACTGGAACCATTTGAACAACTTCGAAAGGGGACCACCTTAGGATCATTCCTGTAAACTGGCCAAATTCCATTCAGTGGTTTTGGAGATGTCGTTGTTTGAAGAAAAGGGTATGGATGCATGGACGCATGACAGATGAAAAGTGATCCCAAAAGCTCACCTCATCACTACGTGACAGGAGAGCTAAAAATGCATTGTTTTACCTGTTTCCCACAGAAAAGCCTAAGGACCCAAATTTGACCTTGGCACAAAGTAGGTCAAGGTCAACATAGAGTCATCATTTTTGCAAACTTGGTACTCAGTAGGAATCGGTTACCTGATGCTACATACCAAGTTTTGAGACAATCAGTCCAGTCATTCAGGAAAAGAAGATTTTTTAAGGTTTTTAACCTATTTGGGGATGGTGGCCATCTTGGTCATGTGACCTGGACCATTCGTGCAAACTTTCTTTCCCCTATTGTTAGGAGGCTTCATATGAAATTTATTGAAATTAGCTCAGTGGTAACAGAGGAGACAACGACCCCTCCCATCGGGGCTTGAAGAAACAGATGGGTTGCATGATGCTTCCACGCAGAGCTGAAACCGGCCCGCACATGAGTACTGGTAAACCGCATAGAGGATCTAAGCCTGCCCAGGCAAAGCAGTGTGAGTCCATGCTTATAAACCCAAAATGACCTTTACAGTGTTGACGGGGATGTTAAACCTCAAATCAAACAAACTGAGGAGACATTTGAAATGGTGGACAGACTGATAGACAGACAGATGGATGGATGACGGACACCTACCATCCAATAAGCCTTTTGGCTCAGGGGAGCTGGAAAGTCGAAACATATTCAGTCCTACTCAGCTGCAATCAAGGTCAGCTTATTGGTCATCATTTAAAAAAATTGGTAGTTGGCAAATGACTCACAACTTCTGAAGAAAATATTTTAAGGTTTATATCATTATATAGTTATGGCAGCCATATTGGCTGTGTGACCCAAACAACTGGAACAAAATTTTGATCCACCACTGCCTTAACTTTGAAAATGCTGATGCATAGCAACTGCCTCCTATAAGGTTCCCAACGCCTTGGCTCAGGAGAACTAAAACTGATTTAACTGGTGGGGAACTAATCAATGCACAAACCTGGAAAATGTGCCGCCATGGGACATGTTGCTTTATGATAGTAACAGAATGAGGCATAAAATTACAAATGGTCCTGTTGTTGCTAGGCCAGGCAACCTGGGGTCAACAAATCTCGAAATATTGTTTTTCTGAAGTTGAATATAAAGAAACACATAAAGTAAAGAATCTGACTAGGTGAATCACAAACTTCCACTTTGAATATATGATAAGCCAATGTCATAATAATGATTGTGGTGTCAACAGGGTAATAGCTTAACAAGCCCTGTAGTTATGACTGTTTTGTGAGTGTTTCCCTTTAACATACCCTTAAAAGGATATATTAAAACAAGAAAGATGTGTTTGTGAAAAACGAACATGTCCCCGGCAAGGCCTTTTTTTTTTCAAAGTTGGTCACGGCTCAAAATTTTTGGCATGAATGAAGCTCTTGTCACAAGGAACAAACATGCCAAATATGAATGCTCAAACGGTTCAAAAGTTATGAGCAACATTAAAGTTGTCCATGTCCATCATTAAAATTGTCCATGTGCAAACAAACAAACAGACAGGGCAAAAACCAATATGTCCCAGCTATCACTACCGGGGACATAAGAATAATTTTATGCTTAAAATTAATTTACCTCTTCCAGCATCACCAGTCCCCTGATCTGTACCAGACACTGTTTTTGACATAGTTCCCTGGTTGGCATCTCCAGCCCCCTGATCTGCACCAGACCCTATTTTTGACATAGTTCCCTGGTTGGCATCACCAGCCCCCTGATCTGTACCAGACACTGTTTGTGACAGAGTTCCCTGGTTGGCATCACCAGCCCCCTGATCTGCACCAGACCCTGTTTTTGACATAGTTCCCTGGTTGGCATCACCAGCCCCCTGATCTGCACCAGACCCTGTTTGTGACAGAGTTCCTTGGTTGGCATCACCAGCCCCATGATCTGTACCAGACCCTGTTTGTGACAAAGTTCCCTGGTTGGCATCACCAGCCCCCTGATCTGCACCAGACCCTGTTTCTGACAAAGTTCCCTGGTTGGCATCACCAGCCCCCTGATCTGCACCAGACCCTGTTTTTGACAAAGTTCCCTGGTTGGCATCACCAGCCCCCTGATCTGTACCAGACACTGTTTTTGACAGAGTTCCCTGGTTGGCATCACCAACCCCCTGATCTGCACCAGACACTGTTTTTGACAGAGTTCCCTGGTTGGCATTACCAGCCCCCTGATCTGCACCAGACCCTGTTTTTGACATAGTTCCCTGGTTGGCATCACCAACCCCCTGATCTGCACCAGACCCTGTTTTTGACATAGTTCCCTGGTTGGCATCACCAGCCCCCTGATCTGTACCAGACACTGTTTTTGACAGAGTTCCCTGGTTGGCATCACCAGCCCCCTGATCTGTACCAGACACTGTTTTTGACATAGTTCCCTGGTTGGCATCACCAGCCCCCTGATCTGCACCAGACCCTGTTTGTGACAGAGTTCCCTGGTTGGCATCACCAGCCTCCTGATCTGCACCAGACCCTGTTTTTGACATAGTTCCCTGGTTGGCATCACCAGCCCCCTGATCTGTACCAGACACTGTTTTTGACAGAGTTCCCTGGTTGGCATCACCAGCCCCCTGATCTGTACCAGACACTGTTTTTGACATAGTTCCCTGGCTGGCATCACCAGCCCCCTGATCTGCACCAGACCCTGTTTGTGACAGAGTTCCCTGGTTGGCATCACCAGCCCCCTGATCTGTACCAGACCCTGTTTGTGACAAAGTTCCCTGGTTGGCATCACCAGCCCCCTGATCTGCACCAGACCCTGTTTGTGACAAAGTTCCCTGGTTGGCATCACCAGCCCTCTGACCTGTACCAGATCCTGTTTGTGACAGAGTTCCCTGGTTGGCATCACCAGCCCCCTGATCTGTGCCAGACCCTGTTTTTGACATAGCTCCCTGGTTGGCATCACCAGCCCCCTGATTTGCACCAGACCCTGTTTGTGACAGAGTTCCCTGGTTGGCATCACCAGCCCCCTGATCTGTACCAGACACTGTTTTTGACAGAGTTCCCTGGTTGGCATCACCAGCCCCCTGATCTGCACCAGACCCTGTTTTTGACATAGTTCCCTGGTTGGCATCACCAGCCCCCTGATCTGTACCAGACACTGTTTTTGACAGAGTTCCCTGGTTGGCATCACCAGCCCCCTGATCTGCACCAGACACTGTTTGTGACAAAGTTCCCTGGTTGGCATCACCAGCCCCCTGACCTGTACCAGACCCTGTTTGTGACAAAGTTCCCTGGTTGGCATCACCAGCCCCCTGATCTGTATCAGCACGTCCATTGATCCCTGTAAAGGAGAGAAAAGAAAAATAAACACAGCCTCAAAACAGAGTTCTTGGTCTAGATGTTCATGATGATGTTGATAATTAACATAGTGGTAAACAAGAGGCCCATGGGCCACTATGCTCACCAGAGTTCAATTGCACTAAAGGGCCTGCAACCTGGTGGCCATATTAATTTTTTCGATAGACTATTCAATGTTTGCCTGAAGACCCAAGAACGTTAGATGTTAAGAATGCACTGGACTTGTCGGATGCATATCTGCTAGTGGTTGAGTATCAGCCCATTCCTGGGGTTGATCCCGTGCTTGGATCCTTTTGAGGTTGGTCAGCCATTCAAGACAAAGGTCAGTAAATGACCTTGAATTTTGGAATTGATTAACTCCCACGCAGCTGACTGCAAATATCAATTCTGATTCCACAGGCTAAAAAAGTATCAGAAATGTCCACTCTTTTGCCATTTTTAATACAAAATGTCTAAGTGACCAAATTTAACCTTGATGTAAAATAGGTCAAGGTAAATTAAAGATCACCATTGTAAGACCACCATCCCTAATGCTGAATATCAAGTCTGAAGGTTATTGGTCATTTGGTTCCTGAGAAGAAGTTTTTGAAAGCTTTTTACTATATAAGGACATGGCGGCCATCATGGTCATATGACCAAGACCCTACAAACAAACTTTCTTTCCCTCAATCCATGAAGGCTCCACATGTAATTTGGTTTCAATTGGCCTGGCAGTTTCTGAGCAGATGTCATTTTAAAATTTGATGACGCAGACGGTACAGACGCAAATGAACACTGGTGAGCTAAAACATATACAGATTTGACTTTTTCCCTCACAAAAGTCTAAGTGACCAAATTTGAACCTTGTGTAAAATAAGTCAACGTCATCCTGGGGTCATCATTTGATTTCTTAGAGTCTCCAATGTTGCATAACAAGTTTTATCACAATGGACTCAGTCTGTTTCCACAGAAGAAGATTTTTTAAGGGTTTTACCTTATTTGGGCATAGCATTAATATTTGTTTTTGTTTGTTTGATTTGAGGTTTAACGTCCCCTTCAACACTGTAAAGGTCATTTTGAAGACATTGCTTCCAATTTTGTGGGACTTTTACCCGACATTGAGATGAAATGACATCTCAAGCCCTGCTGCCCATTGAAACCAAATGGGGTTTATAAGCATGGCCTGTCCGACCCCTACCGCTTTGCCTTGGCAAGCTTAGATCTTCTAAGCAGTTTACCAGTACTCATATGCGGGTTGGTTGCAGCTCTGCGTGGAAGCATCATGCAGCCCATCTATTTCTTCAAGCCCCAATGGGCTTGGGCCATAATATTTGTCATGTAACCAAACTGATGTTAATGGATTTTCATTTCTTTGTTCCTAAAAGCTTCCTTATGAGATTTTGTTACATACGGACCAGTGGATTCTGAGAAAATTAGGTTTTAACTAGAAATGTTTTCAGAGGAAAACAATGTCCCCCTAAAATAAATATACATGTATCCTAAAACACCCATTTGATTTTAATAACTAGGTTAAAGTCACCAAAATGTGAGCTACAAACTAGCCATTTTTTGTCAAAAACCGAGTTTTCTCGAGAGCCTGTGACCTTAAAAATCAAACAGTCATTAAAAAGCTCAGATCACCAGACAAATTTGGTAGACTGTAATTAAATATTGTACCGATTATGACCAACATTCACAAATTCTTAAATGATATAGATTACAGATAAGCCATTTTTTGGTCCCAAAAGAACAGGTTTCGGGAGACCTTGGCCTTAGAGTGCAGACAAGCCATTTTTGGCCCAAAATTGACTGTTTTGGGGGGCCTGTGACCTTGAAAAAAGGTCAAGGTCACCAAAATCAAATCAAGTCTGTGGTATGTTGTACTGATATATTGTGCCAAGTTTGACTATAATTAATCAATTCATTAATGAGGTTGAGTGCAGACAAGCCATTTTTCGCCCAAAATTGACTGTCTTTGGGGCGCTGTAACTAGGTCACCAAAATCTAATCATATCTGTGGTATGTTGTAATGATATATTGTACAAAGTTTGACTAAAATTAATCAATTCGTTAATGAGATAGAGTGCAGGCAAGCCATTTTTGGCCCAAAATTGACTGTTTTGGGTTGCTGAAATCTAATCAAATCTTCAGTTTGTTGTAATGATATATTGTACCAAGTTTGACTAAATTTGGTCAATTTGTTAATGAGACAGAGTGCAGACAAGCCATTTTTGGTCCAAAAATGACAGTTTTTGGGGTCGCTGTGACCTTGACAATGAGGTCAAGGTCACCAAAATCTAATCATATATGTGGTAGGTTGTAATGAAATAGTGTACCAAGTTTGACTAAAATTGATTCGTAAATGAGTTAAGAGGTCAGACAAGCCATTTTTGGCCCAAAAATGGCTGTTTTGGGGTCACTGTGACCTTGAAAATGAGGTCAAGGTCACCATTTTCTAATCAAATCTGCGGTATGTGGTAATGATATATTGTCCCAATTTGTTTATGAGTCCGAGTGCAGACAAACCATTTTTGGCCCAAAAATGACATTTTTTGGATCACTGTGACCTTGAAAATGAGGTCAAGGTCACCAAAATCTAATAAAATATGCAAAATGTTGTATTGATATATTGTACCAAGTGTGACTGTTTTGGAGTTGCTGAAATCTAATCAAATCTGCGGTATGTGGTAATGATATATTGTACCAAGTTTGACGAAAATTAATCAATCTGTTAATGAGACAGAGTGCAGACAAACCATTTTTGGCCCAAAAATGACATTTTTTGGGTCACTGTGTCCTTGAAAATGAGGTCAAGGTCACAAAAATCTAATCAAATATGGGATATGTTGTATTGATATATTGTACCAAGTGTGACTGTTTTGGAGTTGCTGAAATCTAATCAAATCTGCAGTCTGTTGTAATGATATATTGTACCAAGTTTGATGAAATTTGGTCAATTTGTCAGTGAGACAGAGTGCAGACAAGCCATTTTTAGCCCAAAAATGACTGTTTTGGGTCGCTGTGACTTGGAAATGAGGTCAAGGTCACCAAAATCTAATCAAATCTGTGGCTTGTTGTAATGATATATTGTACCAAGTTTGATTAAAATTAATCAATTCATTAATGAGTCAGAGTGCATATCACTCTATTATTATTTGGTGGACTGTAACCTCGAAACAATATGTGCTGCCCCACATCATGGTCTAACTATGTATGAAGTTTCAGCTTGATTGGATGTTAACTGTAGGAGGAGTTATCCGGAAATGGAAAGTTTACACAAAATGTCAAAGGGGAATAACTCTATTAATATTTGGTGGACCGTAACCTCAAAACAATATTTAATGCCCCACATCATGGTCTAACTATGTATGAAGTTATAGCTTGATTGGATGTAAACTGTAGGAGGAGTTATCCGGAAACCAAAAGTTTACAAAATATTTCAAATGGGCATAACTATGTTAATATTTGGTGGATCATAACCTCGAAACAATATGCTCTGCCCCACATCATGGTCTAACTATGTATGAAGTTTCAACTTGATTGGATGTAAAATAGAGGAGTTATCTGGAAACAAAAAGTTTACAGACAGACGGACGAACGGACGCTAGGGGTCATAACATAATATGACAGTTTTTCAAATGGGCTACGATGACGACAAGGTAAAAAATCAGCATTTTCAGCACTCAAAGGGATGTAACTTTATGATAAATGGGCCAACTTGGCTGATTTTCGAACTCATCTGAGTTTTTATCCTCAGCCACCTTACATATAGATGAGAAATGGTTGAGATCAGCCTGCAGGTTGCAGAGATATAACTGGTCAAACAGGCGTATAAAAATCGGCATTTTTAGCAATCATAGGGATGTAACTCTATGATAAATGGGCCGACTTGGCCGGTTTTCGAACACATTTTATCCCAAGCCACCTAACATATGTTTCAGAAAAATCTGATCAAAACTGAAGGGTCCACGGTGATGTCAAGGTCAAAAATCCCGTCTCCAAAAAGTTGATCCTTTTTTCTAGCTGGAAGAAACTGTTGTTTATCTATTTATTCATATGTATAGTTCGAACCATTTGACATGAGACTGGCCTTTATGCATGGAATAAATTAGTCTATGTTATCGCCTTATACATTGGCTTTCGTAAACTTCTCGTGATTTTTCGGCATCTCATGAATTGCGACCCATTTACCGACCTCCAAGGTTGGCAAAAAAACGGTCAATATGAGTATTGACCGGGCCGGTGGGTAAAACCGGTTTTAACCTGTCATTACTGGTCAATACTGGTCGATTGGTGGTCGATTAAATCACTGAAGTAGATGCCTCTGTCCTGTTGCTAAAGTGGTCTTAAAAGCTTCCCCCCCCCCCCCCTACATCATGTACATGATGTTAGACTATATTTTCATCACTGAACAAGACAAAATAGTTTTTATTAATAACAGTAATTATTTGAGGCATTTTTTATTTGATCAAAAGTCAAAAGACATTATTGCTGGTCAAATGAAGAGGTTGGATTGACTCACTGAACTTTACACAGGCCTGTTCTTTTCAATCAAACAATCTTTATTATAATTATTCTTTTTTTCTTTATAGGTTAGATTGATTGTTCATATTTTGATTTACACGGAATATGAATAAGCACAGAAAACAAAAATTGTTGTACCAGACTGACAAGGCCCAGGGAGACCCCCAGGTTGGTGTCAATGAATGTGTCTTATCATAAGGTACAAGAATATATATGGTTTAGGGGTGGAGATCTGTAAGGTTTCCGATATATTGTGATATTATGAAATGGAGGAGGGTGGGGCATGGCCCCAGCACATCCCTGGGGACCCCAAGGTTGGTGTCACTGAATGTGTCTCATCACAGTGAACAAGAACATATATGGTTTAGGGGTAGGGATCTGAACAGTTTCTGAGATATATGGCCTTTTGTGAAGTGAAGGGGTGGGGCATGGCTCCGTCGCACCCCGGAAGACCCCCAATTTGGGGTCAATGAATGTGTCTTATCATAAGGAGCAAGAATATATATGGTTTAGGGGTGGGGATCTGTAAGGTTTCCGAGATATTGGGCCTTTTATGAAATGGAGGGGCGGGACATGGCCCCGGCGCATCCCGGGGGACCCCCAGTTTGATGTCACTGAATGGGTCTTATCATAAGGAACAAGAGTATATAGGGTTCAGGGGTGGGGATCTGAATGGTTTCCGAGATATTGGGCCTTTTATGAAGTGGAGGAGGTAGGGCATGGCCTCGGCACATCCCGGAGGACCTCCAGGTTGGTGTCAATGAATGCTTGTTATCAATAGAAACAAGAATATATATGGTTTAGGGGTGGGGATCTGTAAGGTTTCTGAGATATAAGGCATTTTATGAAGTACTGGGGGGCACCGCATGGCCCCGGCACAACCTACTGGACCCCCAGGTTGACATAAAAGCATATGGCTGAGAGAAGTTTGCTAAAGGAACATTTCTATGAAAGTTTTGTCAAAATATCTGCAAAGGCTTTGTAGTTAATGCCATTTTTCAATTTTCCCCATTATAAGTCTATGGAAAATCTAAGTTGCCATAGCAACCAAACTAAAGAGCCGAATTTCATAAAAAACACAAAACCTGTAAAGGCAAATATGGTGAATATTTCCATAAACTCTCAGCCTCATAGAGCATACGGTTTCTGAGGAGATGATTTTTTAAGTATTTTTTTTCTATTTTTTTTTTCATTTTGGTTTCCATGGCAACCAACACAAATGAGCAGTAGGCCTAAAATCATATGGCAGATAGTAGATTGCCTAAGGAATATTTCTATGAAAGTTTTGTCAAAATATCTGCAGCGGCTTAGCAGTAAATGCCATTTTTCAATTTTCCCCATTATAAGTCTATGGAAACTCTAAGTTGCCATAGCAACCAAACTAATAAGCCGAATTTCATAAAAAACACAAACTTTCAATCCCCGAACCCAAGGATGCTACAGATGAAATTTGGGCTGAATCGGCCCAGTAGCTTCAGAGGAGATGTCGTTTGAAAATGTTGACGAAGACGCAGACACAGACGACGCAGACGCAGACGCAGACGACGACGGACAACTGCCTATCCTAGAAGCTCCCCCGGAGCCTTCGGCTCTGGTGAGCTAAAAAAAAATGCAAGGTGCAAGGACTGCACTACTGAAGTTAGTGATAAGGTCTTAAGACTGATGAGTCATAGGTAAAAATGCATAGGGCAAAAAAAGCCAGAAAGTATTACTAAGAGGCCACTGGATGAAATAACATCTGAACCTGAAACTCTATCAAATGATCAGCCTCCAGCAAAGAGACCAAAACTTCAAAATAGTTTCAGTAGCTTTGCCTTTTCAACACTAAAATTATTCAATTGACCACTCAATATTTCAATCGACCAGTATTGACCAGTATTGACCACTTTGGGAGTTTTGACCAGGACGGTTTTAACCGGTTAAAACCGCCGGTTAAAACCGCCCCTGGTTTTGACCGCCCAACCTTGCCGACCTCAATGTATTGAATAACAATATCGCCATTTTCGGGAGACGGCAAAGATAAATACATGCATTCAGTCAGTTGTGAAATTATGTTAACTCTTATCCTGCTGTTCACAACAACCTCTATCTTTGGAAACTGTGTAGATCCAGATCAGATGTCTTCTGAAGAAGCCATCTGATCAGGATCTACACTGTTTGACATTCAATGTATGAATTTGTAGGAATAAATTACATCAAGTTATCTGATTAGTTCAAAGTCAGAAATGGGTGTGGCTAAACTGAATATTCAGCAAGAGAAGGGTTAATAAGAGTTCACCAGTCTCAGGTCAATTTGTTCTAACTATACCTTCCTGTTTCTGAATTAATTTCCTCAGACTTTACCGATTATAGGACCACCTACAAATTATCCTATGTATATAATAATCAGAAATTTCACTCATGCATCGCACTCGTGATGATCCTGATGTTTTCAACACACTCGTATTCTGCTGCGTTTGATCACTGAGCCAGAGCAAACTTTATTTATACAACTTTATGACCGTTCCAAGGCGGTTCTTCTGTGGCGATTTATTTATGTTGTTGTTTGTTACTTTAAGTGTGTATCACTTGTGTCTTTTTATTTTGGATGGCCATATGGCCATTTTGTGGGAAAGTAACTGTCCTTATGGCCTTCTTTTGTTTAGGTTTTCATTATGGTCTGGTCGCTTAATGTTAGTGTTTCTTTCCCTTTGGTGTCTTTGGTGGGTGGAGTAAGTTAATTGTATCAATTCCTGATCTTTGTTTTACTTCTACTTTATGTTTCCAAATAATATAAAGGCGACGGCTACTGACAACCGGTTGTCACCAGCCTGTGAGGCTACAGACAACCGGTTGTCACTAGCCTGTGAGGCTGCTGATAACCGGTTGTCACTAGCCTGTGAGGCTGCTGACAACCAGCTGTATAAAATCTAAATTTAGTAGGTTTTTTTTCTTTTGTTCTTAATTGATATAATATCCTGAATGACTTTATCTTTCCTAAAAACCTTTTTGGGGTGTTTCTTGGAGTCTTTATGGTTTATTATTTAGTATTGCTATATATTGTAGGTTAATGCAAACTCATGTTCTTAGAACAAATATAAATCTGCAGCAGTATCTGCTTTATGTGACCATAATTTACCCACAAAGCTGTGAATGAAAAGGGAAGTCCAGAAATTATCATCAGATATTTTTAATTTAGTTAAAAATCTATGGTGAGATCTGGGTGGGTGGGGTAATACCATATCCGCCAAGACCTGGAAGAACTATCTGGATTGAGGCATAAAATTGTTAAGCTGCGGAAACATATTGATAAGATATTAGTATCTTTTGCTAAAAAATTTCACTTTATTTGCAATTTGCGAATTTCGTTAAATATTTGCACTTCCCACCTGTGATAATTTTTTGAACTGTATGAGGGAGATTTGCCATTCGCGCCCCCCACCCATCGGGCCATCGGGGCCTGGAGAAATAGATTGGGCTGCATGATGCTTACGCACAAAGCTGAGTACTTGAGTACTGCTATACAGCTTTGGTCTTAGCCTGCCCAGGAAAAGTGATGCGAGTCGGACCGCTCCTTATACCCTAGAGGTTTCTATGGGTGGTAGGGCTTGAGATGTCATTTCATTTCAATGTCGGGTATCAGAAGCAACGTCTCCAAAATGATCTTAAGTGTTGATGGGAACGTAAAACCTCAACTCAAACAAAACAAAAGATTTGCCATTTTTTTTTTTTTTTTTTTTTTTTTGGTTTGGGTTTTACGGCCCTTTCAAGATTATTTCACTCATATCGAGCCGTAAAGATTTGCCATTGTGATGAGGGAGATGTAAAGAAAATATAGGGAAATTCTCAGTTCAAATGAGGGAGACGCCAAAATTTTAATAAAATTTAGCATAATTTTGGCAAAAAATAGCATCAAAATGAGGGAGTCTCCCTCCTCATGAGGGAGGTATCACAGGTATGCATCTTTGTGAAACCCACAACATCAGAAATATAAAATGTCCCCCTTTTGGCAGACGAGTTTGTCAGTGATTGGAGACTGCTAAATAATGGAAGATCTTCTGTCAAAACTCTGTTATATGAGACTATGACATGTGTGCCCTTGAATGCAGAAACTGCTGTACAAAATTCCTAAGTTTTTATCCATTTACTGTCAGAAAGATGCCCTTAGTTTAGATGAAACTTCTATTGTACATGTTGTATGAGAGTCAAAACAGTAAATATGATGTACATGTATCATGCATATGGGATACCTTGCCAAATGAATCATTAATAATAGAGCCTTTTTTTTTAGTTTTGTATGAGAGTCAAAACAGTAAATATGATGTACATGTATCATGCATATGGGATACCTTGCCAAATGAATCATTAATAACAGAGCTGTTTTTTTTTCTTTTAGTTTTACAGCCCTTTCAAGATTATTTCACTTATTTCAAGCCAACCATTAATCAGATGGGCGAAAAACCAGAGTAACCAGAGAAAAACCACCTCTGACCTGACCTCCCGTGGCATATCACATGTGGCCTTGAACTAAGGTACTACAGTTAGAGACCTAATGATTAACAGTCAGTACTCTTACCCATTAGTCCACAGAGGCCCAATAATAGAGTTATATCCCCCAACAAACGGTTGGGAGGGGGGGCATTGTTTCTGGTGCAGAAAGATGCCGTTACTTTAGTTAAAACTTCCATTGTGTAAGGGTTAAAAAGAAATACAACAAACAGAAAAACTTTATCGAATGTGTTCAGGAGGTATGTACCCCAATATAGGGAAGGGGGCATGATGTTTTGGTGTGTTTTTGCCAGATTTGGGTAATTGATGCAGTGTATCTCTAGAACTTTATTGGATTCTTATAAGGTGACACTTGCATCAGTATGTACATCATTAACTAAATGATTAAGACCTGGCAAAATAATGACCAAGGTCTTTTGACCTTGACTTTATTTTCAAAGTCACAGGCTGCCTAAATCTGTCTTTTTTATCAGAAATACTTTGCCTCCAGAATGAATGTATGAATTACATGTATGGTCATACTTGGTACAATCTATCACTGCAATGTACCAAAAACTTCAATTTCGTTTGTTTGTTTGATTTGAGGTTTAACATCCCCGTCAACACTGTAAAGGTCATTTTGGAGACGCTGCTTCCAATTTTGTGGGACTTTTACCCGACATTGAGATGAAATGACATCTCAAGCCCTGTCGCCCAATGAAACCAATAGGGTTTATTAGCATGGACGGTCCGCCTCGCACTGCGGTTCCTGGACAGGCTTAGATCCTCTAAGCGGTTTACCAGTACTAGTGTGCGGGCCGGATTCAGCTCTGCGTGGAAGCATCATGCAGCCCATATATAGCTTCAAGCCCCTATGGGCGGGGGCCGCCAAAAACTTCAATAGATTGTGCTGACCATGACCTACTGCTATTTTTCAAGGTCACACCAGTATATAGACTCAAATTTGCACTGTATTCTCTAGTATATCAACAAACAAAATAATCTCAAATTTGGTGTAAACAAGATATAATTACAATGTACATACATGTGCATGTTGCATAACTGATCTACCAATTATAGTCTCCCAGACAAGCCCCCAATGCTCAAATGGGCACCAATGTGAACTCCATTTCTATGAAGATGCACCTCCAGTCAACATCATGAACACATGCATTTTATCATTGTAAGAAACAATAACAGAGATGAATTAGGACTGGATATCTGAACAGTTTCGAAGATAGTAAGCCTTATTTGTACTGAAGAGGTTGGGGCATACCCCTAGGTGACCCATGGTTGTTGTCACCAAATATGAGCAACAAAATGAATACATGTAGTTTAGGGGTGGGGATCCAAGCAATTTCTATGATATTCAGCCTTATACAAACTGGAGGGAGTAGCACATTCCCTCGTGGGGTGGGGATCTGAATGGTTTCTGAGGGGGCATACTTTTGTTTGATTTGATGTTTAACATCCCAGTCAACACTATTAAAGTCATTTTGGAGACGTTGCTTCCAATTTTGTGGGACTTTTAGCCAACATTGAGATGAAATGACATCTCAAGCCCTGTAGCCCTATAAAATCCATAGGGTTTATAAGCATGGACGGTCTGACTCACACGGCTTTGCCTGGGCAGGCTTAGATCCTCTAAGCGGTTTACCAGTACTCGTGTGTGGTCAGATCCAGCTCTGCATGGAAGCATCATGCAGCCCATTTATTTCTTCAAGCCCCAAAGGGCGGGGGCCGCCTGAGGTTAGTATCAGTGAATTTCTTTTCGAGTACCATGGTGATCAGGTATTTGACTGAGCCAATTAATCATTATTGATATAATGAATTAGTCTTAACCCTTATCCTGCTGTTCACGACAACCACTACCTTTGCAAACAGTGTAGATCCAGATCAGACAGCTTCTGAAGAAGTCATCTGATCAGGATCTGCACTGTCATTCAGTTTGTGAAGTTGAAGGAAAACATAATATCATGTAATTTGATTGGTTGATAATAAGATATGGGTGTGGCTAATTAAAATATTCAGCAGGATAAGGATTAAGTCAAAGTTCAGAACCATTTTGCAACCACACTCAGAGATAAACAATCCACCACTGGCCACCAGTGTTTTAATACATTTGTTAGATATTTTTTCAATACTCAAACTTCAAAATAAACTGACAGCTATACATAATGGTACTCTGACTATATAAACTGTTGGTTTTTATGGTTACTGGTAAATATATGTACTTTTCCATCCAAAACCTTGTTTGACACTAGAAGCCATTCAGAAATAATTGTCAAACAAACAAAAACCACGGTAAACAGTTGCAGACTGAAGACCATATCCTTCAGAACATCAAGTATTTTTTTCCACATCTCATGGTTTGAACCTGTTCTCAGTCAGCTAGTATCAGCCCCAGTTTATGATAGGATAGCAAATATAACTTAAAAATCTATTTTCGTATCATATTAAATAAACCTTATCATTGTAAACAAGTTTTATATCAGCTGGTTGTCAGCAGCCTAACAGGCTGGTGACAACCGGTTGTCAGCAGCTTAACAGGCTGGTGACAACCAGTTGTCAGCAGCTAGTTCCTAATATAAAAATACTGAGGGGAGGTTAATTTATTAGGACTCATACTAAATAGAAGTGGAGGCAATGATCAGGAATCGATACAATTAACCCACATCTCCCATCAGAGACACAAAAGGGAAAGAAACACAAACATGAAACAACAGACCCTCATGAAAGCATCAATAACAGAAAGCCAAAAGGACAGTTACTTTCCCACAAAATGGCCAATAGGCTATCCAAAATAAAAAAATATAAGCGACACAAACACCCAAAGACAAACCATAACAAAAATAAACTGTGACAGAAGAACTGCCTTGGAACGGTCAGAGGAAACAAATTCCACTGGGAGGCTTAAATCGATTTTACGTGGCCACAACCCTCTCCCTTACTTCCGTAGCAATTAAGACAAATTATTTGTTCAGTCCGCTTGAAGGCCTCCTAACTTATCAGTGCAACATCTCCGTGAACACAAAAATCAAACAACCACAGAGATGAAACAACAGTGGGGACTCAACAGCAAGAAACCACTGAAATGCTGGAGCAAAAGAAAACCAACAGTTAGACTCTGATTGGCCCGACCAGAGACAGAGCATCAGGTACCAACCAACATACGAGGGTAGGCTGAAAAGTTCTGAGCCTGACCAAGAAGCAGGCATCGAACAGCCATGAAATTTTGTATTCATTAAATCCAAACCTTTATTTCTTGATTTGACTCAAATGAGTTCATGTTTACCTGCAATAACGTAGAAATTCTAGACTTTGAAAATTGATACTAGCATGTTTTTGAGAAAATGGACAAAATCTGGCATCGTGGTGTCATCAAGTACCTCCATAAAAAGGGGTTAGCTCCTAAGGGCATTCATGCCAATATGGTTGCTACATTAGGGGATGATGCTCCTTCGTATGTATCCGTGAAAAGGTGGGCAGCAAATTTTAAGATGGTAAGGACAGCCTTGAAGATGATGATCAGTGTGGACGACCCACAATGGCAACAACTGAGGAAACCATCAGCCAAGTGCACATGGCTGTGATGGATGACAGGCGTTTAACTGTGAATCAGTTGGATAACACTGTTGACATCTCCTGTGAACGAGTAGAGAACATTCTTCACAGTGAATTAGGAATGTCAAAGGTTTCCGCCAGACGGGTGTCACAGCTTTTGACGCCTGACCAAAAGTTGACCAGACTGAACCTGTCACAAGCCAACTTGGCTATTTTTGAAGCAGACCAAGATGGTTTTCTTCACCGTTTTGTCACTCAGGATGAGTGTTGGGTTCATCACTTTGAGCCAGAGACCAAAAGACAATCCATGCAATGGAAGCACCCTGCCTCACTCCCTCCAAAGAAGGCAAAGGTCGTCTCCTCTGCAGAGAAGGTGATGGCATCAGTGTTATGGGATGCCAAGGGTATAATATTCATATATTATCTTCAAAAGGGCAGAGCAATTAATGGGGAGTATTATGCAGATCTGCTAAAACAATTGCGAAAAGCAATTAAGGCTAAACAACCCGGAAAATTAACAAAAGGGGTCTTGTTCCATCAGGACAATGCGCCTGCTCAGAAATCGGTTGTTCCAATGGCTGCTGTGCATGACTGTGGCTTCACACCTGTCGATCACCCTCCGTATTCACCTGATCTAGCACCATCAGATTATTTCCTGTTTCCAAACATGAAAAAGCACTTGGCTGGGCAGCATTATAGGTCAGACGAGGAGGTGATAGCTGCTGTGGAGGAGTTTTTAAGGGACCAAGATGAGACCTTCTATACCACATTCTAACAGTCTCCAGATCCCTAATGGTTAAGATGGCTTAGTCGAAAAGGGAGACATAGCAAATCCGACGAAATAAAAGCAAAAAAAAAGTAAATTAATAAATAAATAAATAAAACCAGAGGACCAATGGTCCTGAAGACGCTCACCTGACAGCAAGCATTGATTATTTTTAGCATTTGGCTGTATGACCAAGTGGTCCTTAATCACATTCCTGACTCTTGAAGATCAGTTGGAAAATTTTGAGTTTGAATTTTCAGCTATATTTAGCCAAGATAAAGCCTTAGATGAGCTAAAAGGTCAGGAGAAAATATATGGTTAATGGGTGGAATGCTTAACCATTTCTAAAGGGGGTGAGGCCCTCAATTTAACCTATGGTGTCCAAAGATCTATGTAACTAAATGCCCCTTATCACAAGAAAATATATGGTTTATGGGAGAGGATCTGAACAGTTTCTGATATTTGATGCATTTTATGTAATGCAGGGGTGGGGCATGCCCCCAGGGTCTCAAGATGCAAGTCACTTAAAGCCCCTTATCATAAGCAATAAGAATATATATTGTTTATGGGTGGGGATCTGAACAGTTTTCAAGAAATTGGTCACTTTTTGAAAAAACAAAAAAAAGGGGGAGGGTTACTTGAGGTGTTACTTCCAATTCTAAAGGGGGTGGCGGCAGGTCGAAGACTCGTACAATAAAATTCTGTATTTTACAAAACACTGTAGAATAAGCTATTAATATTTAACCAAATCGATGAAATACATGTAATTGTTAAAGGGGTAATGTTATTTCTTTTAAAAAGTTGCTTACTGTAAACCCCAGTACACCTGAATGTAAAGGTTGATAGAAGTCAATGCATGTTTTGGTGGGTGGTTCTGAAGAAGAAACTTTTGAAGAGGTTTAGACTTCTTCAACGGGGGGGGGGGTCATGCCCCTCCTCCCCCGGGGCCCCGGGGTTCCACAGGTCCATGTCACTGAATGCGCTTTATCATAAGGAACAATAATATATATGGTTTATGGGTGGGGATCTTAACCGTTTCCAAGATATTAAGCATTTTTTGCAATAAAGGGGGTGGGGCATGCCACCCCAGGGACCCTCCAATACCCTGATGTCCAAAGGTCTGTGTCACTGAATGCGCCTTATCATAAGGAACAAGAATATATATGGTTTATGGGTGGGGATCTTAACCGTTTCCGAGATATTAAGCATTTTGTGCAAAGAAGGGGGTGGGGCATGCCCCCCCCCCCGGGGGGCCCCAGGGTCCCAAAATCCATGTCACTTAATGCGCCTCATCATAAGGAATAAGAATATATATGGTTTAGTGGCATTATTTGTAACAGTTTGCAAGATATCAGACATTTCTACTTTTTCCCATACAAATGCCCATGTTACCAAATTTAACCTTGGCGTAAAATAGGTCAAGGTCATCCCAGGGACACCATTTATGCAATTTATGATGGGCCCATGTCCCAGGTGCTACATGCCAAGTTTCATGCAAATCGGCCCAGTGGTTCCGGAGGAGAAGATTTTCGAAGGGTTTTTACCATATATGGGCATGGTGGCCATCTTGGTCATGTGACCTAGACCAAAAATGCAAACTTTCGTTCCCCCACCCCATGGAGCCTCCACATGAAATTTGACTACAATCGGCCCAGCGGTTCCGGAGGAGAAGACGTTTGAAAATGTGAACACACACACACACACACACACACACACACACAGAATTTTTGCCTGGCCATACTATCAGCTCACCAATGAGCCGAAGGTGAGCTAAAAATAAACAAACAAATAAACATAAACGAGCCTGTTCATTTTTTTTTTCATGCTAACAACATTAATTCGAGATAAAAACACAACTTCAGCCACCTGTGCAGTTACATGTAGTTTCCCCATTCCGTTAAAAAGTCTAATGAACAAGACACCTCATTTTCTTTGGAAGAGGGGACATAAAAAGACACACAAGAAAACAAAAGGGCCATGATGGCCCTGGATCGCTCACCTGATCCATATTGTACGAATGAAATTGTAGGCAATATATGGTGGAGTAGCGGGTTTGAGCAATTTTGGTTGACCAAAGGAAGTTTTTTGATAATTTTAGCTCTTTTGGCCATCTTGTTCATCCAAGCACAACGGTTTGAGCAATTTTGAAAGAGGGTCACCCAAGGAACAATCCATGCAAAATTAATTCGAAATCCATCCACTGGTTAAGCTGAAGAAGTTATTTAAAAGTTTTTCTATTATTAGCTCTGGCCACCTTTTTCATCCCAGCAGAATTGTTTGAACAATTTTAATAGAGGGTCACCCAAGAAACATTCCTGTGAAATTATTTTGAAATCCATCCACTGGTTAAGGAGAAGAAGTCGTTTAAAGGTTTTTCTATTTTTAGCTCTGGAGACCATCTTGGTCATCTTAGCAGAACGCTTTGAGAAATTTTGGTAAGAGGTCACCTCAGAAACATTCCTATGAAATTTCAAAATCCATCTACTGGTTAAGGAGCAGATGTCATTTAAAAGTTTTTGTATTTTTAGCTCTGGTGGCCATCTTGTACATCAGAGCGAATGGTTTGAGCAATTTTGGTAGACGGTCACCCAAGGAACATTCTTGTGCAGTTATTTTAAAATCCATTCAATGGTTTAGGAACAGAAGTCTTTTAAAAGTTTTTCTTTTTTTAGCTCTGGTGGCCATCTTGTTCATCTGTGCGGAACATTCCTGTAAAATTATTTTAAAATCCATCCACTGGTAAAGAAGAAGGAGACATTAAAAGGTTTTTTCTATTTTTAGCTCTGGCAGCCATCTTATTCATCCGAGCAGAATGGTTTGAGCAATTTTGGTAGAGGGTCACCCAAGGAACATTCCTGTAAAATTATTTTGAAATTCATTCACTGGTTAAGGAGAAGTCCTTGAAAGGTTTTTCTACTTTTACCTCTTGCTGCCATCTTGTTCATCCGAGTGGAACGGTTTGAGCAATTTTAATAGAGGAACCTTCCTGTGAAAATATTTCAAAATCCATGCACTGGTTAAGGAGAAGTCGTTTAAAAGTTTTTTCTATTTTTAGCTCTGGTGGCCATCTTGTTCACCCGAGCGGAACAATTTGAGCAATTTTGGTAGAGGGTCACCCTAGAACCTTCCTGTGAAATTATTTCAAAATCCATGCACTGGTTAAGGAGATGTCGTTTAAAGGTTTTTCTGTTTTTAGCTCTGGTGGCCATCTTGTTCACCCGGGCGGAACAATTTGAGCAATTTTGGTAGAGGGTTACCTAAGGAACCTTCCTGTGAAATTATTTCAAAATCCATGTGCTGGTTAAGGAGGAGAAGTCGTTTAAAGGTTTTTCTATTTTAACTCTGGTGGCCATCTTGTTCATCCGAGCAAAACCATTTGAGCAATTTTGGTAGAGGGTTACCTAAGGAACATTCCTGTGAAATTATAACAAAATCTGTCCAGCAGTTTTGGAGAAGAAGTCATTTAAAGCAAAAGTTGACGACGGACGGATGCACGCACCCACACAAGGACGACGGACAAAGACCAATCACAATAGCTCACCTTGAGCACTTGGTGCTCAGGTGAGCTAAAAAAAAAAATGCTAAATTTTCCATGTCACTTGTTTGACCTTTAAATTTCTGCATTTTAAATTAATAGTGTAGGCTGCTGCATTTTATGAACTTCAGCTTTGACTGATTTGTCTCACCAAGGGTGTACAAACGCGTTCACAGATTCTGCAGCTTATTCGCCCATAAATGCCAAGCATCCCTTTACTGGGGCAATTGAAAACACTGATGACCCTGATTAGAGGCCACATAATGCAGTGTCTGATCAGTATCTTCATTATTTGCTTAATGTACAGAACTTTATGTAAACTCACAGCAAATAAAATTTCTACTTTGTAATTATACGTGTAATTAGACCTCTCCAAAGCGGTCAGAATGCTATGTTTGATGTCGATCAGTACAGAAAAGTGTGAATACCCCTTCAACCCTGTACATTGCTGCAGATACCGATTCAGGTACAGATACCGATACAAACCATATAGATCCAGATCATAGATACTTCACAAAAAGTACGTAAAATTTTCCAGAGGCCCGCTATGTTACACTTAACAAATGTAACAAACCAGTGCTTCAGCTGAAGTGCACGACCCGCCGGATGCTTTTAGCTTTATGATTGTTACCATATATGGGTATGGCGGCCATTTTGGTCATGTGACCTGGACCTAAAACGGTTCCCCCAATAAACTTTAGTACTGTATTCTGAATCGTTTGCAGGATAAAATGCATTCTCACTTTTCCAATACAAAAGCATATGTGTCAAAGTTTGACCTAGGCACAAAGAAGGTCAAGGTCAACCCAGGGTCACCATTTTAGCAATTTATGATGGGCCCACGTCCCAGATGCTATTTATCAAGTTTCGTGGAAATCTGCCCAGTGGTTCTGGAGAAGACTATTTTTGAAGGGTTTTTACCATATATGGCTTGGCGGCCATTTTGGTCATGTAACCTGGACCCCGTGAGCAAATTTTGGTTTCCCCCATCCCATAAAGGCCAATTTGACTTCAATCGGTCCAACGGTTTCCGAGGAGAAGCAGTTCGAAAATTTTCACATTTTTCGCCTCGGCGAGACTATACTAAATGGAATGTATTATTTCCAAGTTCATTGGTTAGATCTCATTGATATCTATCAGTATGCCAAAAATTGTTTAAATATTCCATGCGGTTAAGTCACTATCACCAATTTTCACAAACGGGTTACGGACGGACAGACATTCAGACCAAATATGGCTTGGCGGCAATTTTGGTCATGTGACCTAGATCCCATGAGCAAATTTTGGTTTCCCCAATCCCATAGAGGCTCCATATGAAATTTGACATTAATCGGCCCAACGGTTTCCGAGGAGAAGCAGTTCGAAAATTTTCACATTTTTGGCCTCGGTGAGGCTATACTAAATGGAATGTAATATTTCGCAAGTTCATTGGTTAGATCTCATTACTTTAGTACTGTATTCTGAATCGTTTGCAGGATAAAATGCATTCTCACTTTTCCAATACAAAAGCATACATGTATGTGTCAAAGTTTGACCTAGGCACAAAGAAGGTCAAGGTCAACCCAGGGTCACCATTTTAGCAATTTGTGATGGGCCTACGTCCCAGATGCTATTTATCAAGTTTTGTGGAAATCTGCCCAGTGGTTCTGGAGAAGACTATTTTTGAAGGGTTTTTACCATATATGGCTTGGCGGCCATTTTGGTCATGTGACCTAGACCCCATGAGCAAATTTTGGTTTCCCCAATCCCATAGAGGCTCCATATGAAATTTGACTTCAATCGGCCCAACGGTTTCCGAGGAGAAGCAGTTTGAAAATTTTCACATTTTTCGACTCGGCGAGGCTATACTAAATGGAATGTAATACTTCGCAAGTTCATTGGTTAGATTTCATTGATATCTATCAGTATGCCAAAAATTGTTTAAATATTCCAAGCGGTTAAGTCACTATCACCAATTTTCACAAACGGGTTACGGAAGGACAGACAGACAGACCATATATGGCTTGGCGGCCATTTTGGTCAGGTGACCTGGACCCCATGAGCAAATTTTAGTTTCCCCCTTCCCATAGAGGCTCCATATGAAATTTGGCTTCAATCGGCCCAACGGTTTCCGAGGAGAAGCAGTTCGAAAATTTTCACATTTTTCGCCTCTGCGAGGCTATACTAAATGGAATGTAATATTTCGCAAGTTCATTGGTTAGATCTCATTGATATCTATCAGTATGCCAAAAATTGTTTAAATATTCCAAGCGGTTAAGTCACTATCACCAATTTTCACAAACGGGTTACGGACGGACAGACAGACTGACAGAATGACAGACTGACAGAATGACACGGTGATTTTAGGGCACTCTAGAAAATCAACCGACTTCAGTCGGTCGCTTTTTCTGCGGGTCGTGCAATAAAATATAAAGGGAAAAACACTCCGCGCCATAATTGGACCGTAATGAGCAAAACATAAATATTCTTTGACTTGTCTCCATTATGTTACAAGGAAAACAAGAAAAATTTGGGGCACATTTTCTCCCAATTTAACGTAATAAATGTCACGAAGGAAATATATAGGGAAAAAAACAGTCTGCACCTCATTTGGACCTTAACGAGCGTAACGACGATATTCTTGGACATGTCTTCCTTACGTAAAGAGTGTAACAAGCAAAAATCTGGGGCACATTTTCTCCCAACGTAAAGTAACAAACGTTACGAAGGAAATATATAGGGAAGAAACACTCTGCACCTCATTTGGACCATAACGAGCGTAACGAGGATATTCTTGGACATGTCTTAATTACGTAACGAGCGTAACAAGCAAAAATCTGGGGCACAATTTCTCCCAACGTAGCGTTACAAACGTAACAAAGGAAATATAGGGGAAAAACACTCTGCACCTCATTTGGACCGTAACGAGGATATTCTTGGACATGTCTTCGTTACGTAACGAGCGTAACAAGAAAATCTGGGGCACATTTTCTCCCAACGTAGCGTAACAAACGTAACAAAGGAAATATAGGGAAAAAACACTCTGCACCTCATTTGGACTGTAATGTGCGAAACAAGGATAATCTGGGACATGTCTTCGTTACGTAACAAGCAAAAATCTGGGGCACATTTTCTCCCAACGTAAGGTAACAAACATAACGAAGGAAATATATAGGGAAAAAACACTCTGCACCTCATTTAGACTGTAAAGAACGTAACGAGGCTATTCTTGTGCCCCAGACTTTTGCTCGATACGCTCATTACGTAAGGAAGACATGTCTAAGAATATCCTCGTTACGCTCGTTACAGTCCAAATGAGGTGTAGAGTGTGTTTTCCATATACATTTCCTTTGCTACATTTGTTACGTTACGTTGGGAGAAAATCTGCCCCAGATTTTTGCTTGTTACGCTCGTTAGGTAATGAAGACATGTCCAAGAATATCCTCGTTACGCTCGTTACAGACCAAATGAGGTGCAGAGGGTTTTTTCCCTATATATTTCCTTCGTTACGTTTGTAACGTTACATTGGGAGTAAATGTGCCTCAGAATTTTGCTTGTTATGCTTGTTACGTAATGAAGACATGTCCAAGAATATCGTCGTTACGCTCATTACGGTCCAAATGAGGTGCGGAGTGTTTTTTCCCTATATATTTCCTTCGTTACGTTTGTTATGTTAAGTTGGGAGAAAATGTGTCCCAGAATTTTGCTTGTTACGTAACTAAGACATGTCCAAGAATATCCTCGTTGTGATCCAAATGAGGTACAGAGTGTTTTTACCTATATATTACCTTCGTTACGTTTGTTATGTTACATTGGGAGAAAATGTGCCCCAGATTTTTGCTTGTTACGCTTGTTATGTAACGAAGACATATACAAGAATATCCTCGTTACGCATGTTACAGTCCAAATGAGGTGCAGAGTGTTTTTTCCCTATATATTTCCTTCGTTACGATTGTTATGTTACGTGGGGAGAAAATGTGCCCCAGATTTTTGGCTTGTTACGGTCCAAATGAGGTGCAGAGTGTTTTTTCCCTAAATAATCCCTTTGTTACGTTTGTTATGCGTAACGAAGCGTGCCCCTGGAACAATTTACGTACTTTTTATGCATTATTTGTGTAGTTGACCTAAATAACAAGAGGCCCATGGGCCACAATCCTCACCAGAGCTCAGGGGGCCACTGCCCACTGACAGCAATGTATTTTAATTAGCCATGGAAGCCCTGTGCCCAAGGATGATACAGATAAAATTTGGACCCAATCAGCCTAGTGGCTTCAGATTCTGATGTCGCTTGAATGTGTTGTTGCAGGACAACAGATGACAATTGACAATGTCCCATCTGTGGCAACAAATAGGCCAAAAAGAACATTATTAAAGGAACATTTCCATGAAAGTGTGACAAAAAACATGTATCTTGAAAGGCATTAATGTCATTTTTCAATTTTCCCCATTATAGCAAACAAACCAAAGAGCCAAATTTCATAAACCAGAGCTCAGGTGGACACTGCCTGATGGCAGCCATGTATTATAACATGATATGATTTTAATCTACCAATTATAAAGTCTCCCATTCAAACCCCATACCCAAATGAGCACCCATGTGGACTGTATTCTGAAATATTAGGTGTTTTATAAAGTAGAGAGAGTAGGGACCCAATGGAGCCCTGGTTGGTGTCACTAAATGTGTCTTATCAAAAGGAACAGAGACATATATGGTTTAGCAGTGGGGATATGTATGGTTCCTGAGATGTAAGGCCTTTTAAGCAATGGAGGGATTTGGGCATGGCAGATCCCAGAAAAGCCCAGGATTGTTGTCACTAAATATGTCCTAACATAAGGACCAAGAGTATATATGGTTAAACGGTGGGGATCTGAATGGTTTCTGAGATATGAGGCCCTTTTATGAAGTGGCAGGGAGAGAAATAGCCCCTGCGGACCCTCCCCCCCACCCCCCACCCTTATAAGGGGTGACTGAATGTGTCTAATAACAATGAAAGAATGAATGATAATATGCGATTATAGGATGGGAATTCGAATGGTTTCTGAGATGTATGGCCTATTATGAAGTGGAGTCTTATTATAAGGAACAAGAATATATATGGTTAAGGGGAGATCTGAACGGTTTCTGAGTTATATGGATTTTAATGAAGTAAAGGGGTGGGGCATGGCCCGTGGCACACCTGGGGGACCCGCATGCTGGTGTCACTGATTGTGTCTTATCATAATGAACAAGAATATATATGGTTTAGGGGTGGGGCTCTGAACAGTTTCCCAGATATATGGTCATTTGTGAAGTCGAGGGGTGGAGCATGGCCCGGTCGCACCCTGGGTGATCCCTAGGTTGGTGTCACTGAATGTGTATTATCATAAGGAACAAGAATATATACTGTTTAGGGGTGGGGATCTGTAAGGTTTACAGACTTTCTGATGAGTCTTTAAACCGAGGTCCCGTCTCCGTATGACCTTAGCTGTTGGTGGGACGTAAAACTAAAACTCACTCACTCACTCACTCTGTAAGGTTTCTGGAATATTTGGCCTTTTATGAAGTGGAGGGGATTGGGCATGGCCCTGGCACATCCCGGGGGACCCCCAAGTTGGTGTCACTGAATGTAACTTATCATATTAAGAATGAGAATACATATGGTTTAGGAGTGGGGAGCTCAATGGTTTCTGAGATAAATGGCATTTTATGAAGTGGAGGGGATGGGGCATGTCCCCAGCACATCCCAGGGGACCCACAGGCTGGTGTCCCTTAATGCTTCTTATCATAAGGAACAAGAATATATATGGTTTAGGGGTGGGGATCTGAATGGTTTCCGAGATAAATGGCCTTTTATGAAGTGGAGTGGTCGGGACATGTCCCCGGCACATCCCAGAGGACCCCCAGGTTGGTGTCACTTAATGCATCTTATCATTAGGAAAACAAGAATATGTATGGTTTAGGGGTGGGGATCTGTAAGGCTTCTGATATACTAGACAAAAGTGCCCAGTGGGGCACGTATACCCCCGGCCAGTGCCATCACCTCAGCTGAAAATAGCAATGTCAAAAGCTTCTTTGCATATACAGGCCATATCCATAGAATGGCCATTTTCAAGATTCAAAGGGCAATAACTCTGAAAGTAGGAAAGCAAGAGTTATGGTTCATGTGTTCTGCACGTCGTCTCATGGTGTTCAACACTCGTGTGGATTTTCATGAAAATATGTCAAGCCGTTTAAAAGTAATGGAGAAGACACGAAGATGTTAGCAGACACATAATTTACAATCTTCAAAGGTAAAAAAATTTGTAATGTATGCAAACAAGAGTTATGGTTCTTGTGTTCTGCCCATCCTATTATCTTGCTTTACATTTGTTTGAAGTTTCATGAAATTATCTCAAACTGTTTTAAAGTTACAGAGCGGACACAAGTATATGGTAAAACTCGTAATATTCAAAGGGCAATAACTCTGAAAGTAGGAAAGCAAGAGTTACGGTTCATGTGTTCTGCACGTCGTCTCATGGTGTTTAAAATTTATGTGAAGTTTCATGAAAATATGTCAAGCAGTTTAAAAGTTATGGAGCGGACACGAAAATGCAAGTTATAACATTCAAAGGGCAATAACTCTGAAAGCAAGAGTTACGGTTCATGTGTTCTGCACGTCATCTCATGGTTTTATGTGAAGTTTCATGAAAATATATCGAGCAGTTAAAAAGTTATGGAGCGGACATGAATGTTAACAGACACACAAACACACACAGAGTGAGTGAGTTTTAGTTTTACGTTCCACCAACAGCTAAGGTCATACGGAGACGGGACCTCGGTTTAAAGACTCATCCGAAAGTCTGGAGAAGCCCGGGATCGATCCTGCGATCCCTGGTTTACAAGGCGAGTAGCATAACCACTGCGCCACAGGGGCTTCTAAACACACACAGAGAAAAGATGAAAACTATATACCCCCATGCCATACTCCCTATGCCGGGGGTATAAAAATAGCCACAGTGACCTTGACGTTGAAAGTCGAAATCGCTGGAGATATTGCCATAAGGAATTTGTGTGAAGTTATATTGAAATCGGCGAAGAAATGTAAGCACTAGAGCGACGACAAAGTTTTTCTAAAAATAGCCACAGTGACCTTGACCTTGAAAGTCAAACTGGTATTGTCGTAAGGAACATTTTTGTGAAGTTAAATTGAAATCAGTGAAGAAATGTTGTCGCTAGAGTGACGACAATGTTTTTTCTAAAAATAGACACAGTGACCTTGACCTCTTGAAAGTCAAACTCACTCGAGGTATTGTCATAAGGAACATTTTTGTGAAGTTAAAATGAAATCAGTGAAAAAATGTTGTCGCTAGAGTGATGACAATGCTTTTGTAAAAATAGCCACAGTGATCTTGACCTTGAAAGTCGAAATCGCTCGAGATATTGTCCTAAGGAACATTTGTGTGAAGTTATATTGAATCGGTGAAGAAATGTAAGCGCTAGAGTGATGACAAAGTTTTTCTAAAAATAGCCACAGTGAACTTGACCTTGAAAGTGGAACTCGCTCGAGATACTGTCATAAAGAACATTTGTGTAACGTTATATTGAAATCGGTGAAGAAATGTAGGCACTAGAGTGATGACAAAGTTTTTCTAAAAATAGCTACAGTGACCTTGACAGTGAGGTCACAACCTTGAAAGTCGAACACGCTGAAGATATTGTCATAAGTAACATTTGTGTGAAGTTATATTGAAATTGGTGAAGAAATAAAGGCAGTAGAGCGATGACAACGTTTTTCTAAAAAATAGCCACAGTGACCTTGACCTTGAGGTCATGAGCATGAACGTCACACTCACTCGAGATAGTGTCATAAGGAACATTTGTGTGAAGTTATATTGAAATTGGTGAAGAAATGTAGGCGCTAGAGCCATGAAAAAGACAAAGTTTTGCTAAAAATAGCTACAGTGACCTTGACAGTGAGGTCACGACCTTGAAAGTCGAATTTGCTCGAGATATTTTCATAGGGTAGGTAATATTTATTTGAAGTTATATTGAAATTGGTGAAGAAATAAAAGCACTATAGCGATGACAACATTTTACTACAAATAGCCACAGTGACCTTGACCTTGAGATCATGAGCATGAAAGTGAAACTCGCTAGAGATAGTATCATAAGGAACATTTGTGTGAACTTATATTGAAATTGGTGAAGAAATGTGGACGCTAGAGAGATGACAATTTTTTTCTAAAAATAGCCACAGTGACCTTGACCTTGGGAACATGACCTTGAAAGTGGAACTCGCTCGAAATATTGTCATAAGGAACATTTGTGTGGAGTAATATTGAAATTGGTGAAGAAATGTAGGTGCTGGAGCGATGACAAAGTTTTTCTAAAAATAGCCACAGTGACCTTGACCTTGAGGTCATGACCATGAAAGTCGAACTAGCCCATCCTATTATTGTGCTTTGCATTTGAAGTTTCATGAAATTATCACAAACTGTTTGAAAGTTACAGAGCGGACACAAGTGTATGGTAAAAATTGGAAGTTATAACATTCAAAGGGCAATAACTATAAAAGTAGAAAAGCAAGACTTACAGTTCATGTGTTCTGCACGTCCTCTCATGGTGTTTAACATTTATGTGAAGTTTCATGAAAATATATAAAGCGGTTGAAAAGTTATGGAGCCGACACGAAAATGCAAGCTAAAACATACAAAGGGCAATAACTCTGAAAGTAGAAAAGTAACAGTTACGGTTCATGTGTTCTGCACGTCGTCTCATGGTGTTTTACATTTATGTGAAGTTTCATGAAAATATGTCAAGCGGTTTAAAAGTTATGGAGCGGACACGAAAATGTTAACAGACACACACACACACAAACACACACACAGAAAATACGAAAACTTTATACCCCCATGGCATACTGCGTATGCCGGGGGTATAATAAGGCATTTTATGAGGTGGAGGGGCGGGGTATGGCCCCGGCACAACCTAGGGGACCCTCAGGTAGACATAAACGCATATGGCTAAAGAGAAGTTTCCTCAAGGAACATTTCTATCTAAGTTTTGTCAAATTATCTGCAACGACTTGGCAGTTAATGCCATTTTTCAGTTTTCCACATTGTAAGTCAATGGAAACTCTATGTTGCCATAGCAACAAAACTAAAAGGCCAAATTTCATAAAAAAATACAAAATCTGTAAAGGCAAATATGGTGAATATTTTCATAAAGCCTCCACCTCCTAGAGCTACGGTTTCTGAGGAGATGATTTTTTAAGTATTTTTTTTTCTTTTTTTTGCATTTTGGTTTCCATGGCAACCAACGAAAATGAGCAGTAGGCTTAAAATCATATGGCAGAAAGTAGATTGCCTAAGGAACATTTCTATCAAAGTTTTGTCAAAATATCTGCAGAGGCTTGGCAGTAAATGCCATTTTTTCAATTTTCTCCCTTATATAAGTCTATGGAAACTCTAGTTGCCATAGCAACCAAACTAATGAGCCGATTTTCATAAAGAACACAAACTATCAATCCCCCAGCCTAGGGATGCTACAGATAAAATTTGGGCCCAATTGGCCAAGTGGCTTCAGAGGAGATGTTGTTTGAAAGTGTTGACGGGCGCAGACGGCGGACAACTGCCTATCCTATAAGCTTCCCCGGAGCCTTCGGCTCTTGTGAGCTAAAAACTTTGATGTAAATGTCGAACTTCGACATAAATGTTAACAGACAGACGGACGGACGAAGGATGCAAAATATAGGTCAAAGTTACCAGGTCAAGTTGCTTACAAAGTGAGACGGTCAGGGTGATGTTTCCTTAAGGTTTGATGGTAGCTGAGGTTTGTACCTGACTTAAACAAAAACTTTGACGTAAATGTCGTACTTCGACGTAATGGTCAAAGTCACTGGAGCACAAAATGTAGGTCAAAGTCACCAGGTCAAGGTGCTTACAAAGTGAGAAGGTCTATGAGATGTTTCATGTAAGGTTTGATGGTAGTTGAGGTTTGTAAAATAAAAACTTGGACGTAAATGTCGAACTTCGACGTAAATGTTAACAGACGGACGAACGGACGGATGGAAAATCGGACGCCTATGTCGCACCCTGCTACAAGCAGGTGCGACATAAACTTTTAACACAGAATTACAAAGGTGTTCTAGATTTTGACCCCTAGCCCCACCCTGGGGCATGAACCCAGGGGTCTGTTCTCTTTGAACATCAGAGGACCCTCCCAGGTACTTAAGTTCCAAATATGAGTGGTCTGTGGTGAGTGACTGTTGAGATATAAGCATTTGAATACTTTTAACGCAGTTTGACGAGAACGCAAATGCATGCCATCCGAGGTGACAACAATAGCCCTCCATGTACTTTGTACAGGCGAGCTAAAAAACAAAACAAACAAAAAAACAGAGATACATGTATTACCTGACGGATCGGCTACAGTTTTAGCTATCTTAGGATCTGCTTCTCCAGGATCTGTGAAAAAAAACAAAAAAACACTTGTAACAACATTGGATATTTTTTGTGTCAACTGTTTGTCAATCAACCCAAAGTTACTAACACAGTAGCTTTAAATTGCTGATGTTACTGTGACTACCACTGATTTGTACAAAATCCAGGTAACGAGTTATTTATAACAATGCTATACTTGTCACTGTAACATTGTTAGTTTAACTCTTATCCGGCTGAATAATTAAGTTAGCCACACCCTTTTCTGACTTTGAACCAATCAGATTACTTGATGAAATTCATTCCTACAAATTCACAAACTGAATGTAAAACAGTGTGGCTCCTGATCAGATGGCTTCCTCAGAAGCCATCTGATCTGGATCTACACTATTAGCAAAGATAGGGGTAGTCGTGAACAGCAGGATAAGGGTTATGACGCTCGTTAGTGGTGAAACTGTTAACGGTCCTAGCAAGTACAATAACTAATATAGTAATATTTTAATGAAATTAGACAATCACGAAAGGTGATGAATGCCCCTGCCATATGCCTCACTAGATAAGTAATTTGTTTGAGATATGAAGTAGACAGACACACATTCTAACTAAACTAGAAACTGCAACATTCTCCAAGAAACATACCGCAAAAATGTTTAAGTCATTCAAGGGGACATAATTATGCAACAAGAGGGCCGTGAGGGCCCTGATTCGCTCAACTGAGTGTCACTGTCTTTAGTACATTCTATTTTCAGCTCTGGTGGCCATCTTGTTCATCAGAGTGGAATGATTTTAGCTATTTTGGCAGGAAGTCACCTAGGCAACATTTTTGTGAAGTTTGAATCAAATTGGCCCAAGGGTTTAGAGGAATTCATGTGTGAAGAAAAAAAATTATGGTTTTTCTATTTTAGCTCTGGCAGTCAACTTGTAAATCAGACCATATTAATTTTAGCTATATTGGCAGGGGGCCACCTTGGAGACGTTCCTGTGAAGTTTGAATCAAAATGGTTTAGGAGGAGTTCACATTTGAAGCAAATTGAACAGTTTTCTACTTTTATCTCTGGCAGTCATTTCGCTCATAAGAACCGTATTAGCCATTTTGGTAGAGAGTCACCTAAGCAACATTCCTATGAACTTTGAATGAAATTGGCCCAAGGATACAGGAGGAGTTCTTGTTTAAAGATTTTTCAATTTTTGGCTCTGGTGGCCATCTTGATCATCAGAGCAGAATGATTTTAGCTGTTTTTGGAAGGAGTCACCTGGGCAACAATCCTGTGGAGTTTGAATCAAATTGACCAGAAGGGCTTAGGTGGAGTTCATGTTTGACGCAAATTTACCATGCTCTTCTCTTTTTAGCTCTGGCGGCCACTTAAGCTATTTTGGTAGAGGATCCCCTAAACAACATTCCTATGAAGTAGGCTACAGGAGTTGACTTTTAAAGATTTTTTTTATTTTTAAGCGAGATGATGCATACTGATATCTAATGGGATGGAAAAGGGTACTTAAGCATTGCCTTCACTGTTCAAGAAATAACGTTAAGTTTTTATAGATTTACGATGAGAGCTTCAATGAGGGGGGGGGGGGGAGGGGGTTACTGTCAAGTGTGCGCTTATAGGAGCATGTGCAGTAATTAGGGTGAATACGGTATTTGGAATATTTTGACATATAGGGAGTGCCTTCTCCCTCCTTGGAAAGTAGGCTTTCATCCTGCAAAACTGGATTGTATGTAATATACACCGTCTGTGTCCCCTCCTGGGGTTAAGGTGAAACCAGAAGATAGATAGATAGTGTACAAGTTCACTGACAAGACTGAATACTCTCCAATGGATAGATTCTTTTCTTTGCTACAGAAAACAGTGTGTTGTTGTTAATGGTGGATCTTCAGAGTGGGCACCAATTGTGTCTTGAGTACCACAAGGGACTGTTCTTGGTCCACTGTTATTCTCCCTATACATCAATGATATTTCCACTGTTTTGTTTGTTAGATTTGAGGTTTAACGTCCCCGTCAACACTGTACAGGTCATTTTGGAGACATTGCTTCCAATTTTGTGGGACTTTTACCCAACATTCGAGATGAAATGACATCTCCAGCCCTGTTGCCCAATGAAACCAATAAGGTTTATAAGCATGGACGGTCCGACTTGCACCGCTTTGCCTGGGCAGGCTTGGATCCTCTAAGGGGTTTACCAGTTCTTGTGTGCGGGTCGGTTTCAGCTCTGCATGGAAGCATCATGCAGCCCATCTATTTCTTCAAGCCCCAAAGGGCGGGGGCCGGATATTTCCACTGATACTGACTCAGAAATAAGACTGTATTTGCTACCGGGAAATTAGAAATACAGAGGACTCGCTGAAACTTCAGAATGATAGATATGTTAGGATGGGCATGAAAATGGGGCAGTATATTATGTGTTAGCTGGAAACCACACGATAATGGATCCTTGCATAATATACATATGTTGTATTCTCATTCTCGTTGGTGTCAGGATAAAGTGACCGGCTGGGTTTAGTCCCTGGTGCACCTGTCCTCATAAGTGCCCCTGCACATAATACTCTAAAGAAGGTGATGCAGTATATAAACATAAAGCATGAATTGTGGGTACCCGGGTGTGGGACTCATTAAAACCACCTCAACCAGACGGTTTTATCTAGAACCCACAATGTATTTTAGAGCAGAAATACTTTTAAATCACTTGTTCATTGTTTGGATAATTACACTGTAAAAAGCTTGTCTTGGGCACTGAGTACTCTATTTTAAAACTAACCAGTGTGTCGCTTTCCTTTTTCAGGGAACATCTGATCATGCTGTCAATAACGTCCCCGAGTATGGCTTCAATGACCCTCTTCGGGTCACGGGGCATAAAGCTAAATAGGGATGCCTGTTTCATGACAACTGACAATGATCCGATGATCGTTTCTGTATGTCAAATAAGCAAAGGTTTCTACTTTAAGTTTCGACCTGACTGGTCCAATTGTACACACAATTATCCTGTCCGCAGCTAACAAAGGAGGCCAAAATTGATAAGCTGTCTAAATGTTGATATCATGGTTACTCAAGTGCTTTAGGCATTGCATCAATGCAAAATCAAGCGCCTAGGAACTTTGAATGAAAATAGGAGTAACCGTTGTCATGTTTGCCGTGTTACAGGTTACCGGAAAAGACGTACCCTACCCGTGAAAATGAGCCCCTTTTCAGTATGGTCGTCCACCCAGTTTTCGACTACACTCGGTTTTCGACGATATAAGGGGCTGCGAGATTTTTGGGTGATTTGTGACGTCACTTGGGTTCTTATATCAAACTAAAGGAAATTCCATCTTTCTGTCCTAAAGAATAACCGAAAATATACATCAAGCCTGTAAATATTATCAGATTAATTACACTTTTTAAATACCTGTAATTGTTTTAGTAATTGGATTCTGTCCAAAAACACATACCAAGCCATTGTATGCAAAATGATAAATTCTGTGGTGTTCCAAATGAGAGGGTTTTGCAGAACGGCATTATCTGGTGGGTATTGTAACTGATTTGTATGGACTGATAAAAATAGTTATTTATACATGCTTTTCCATATTTATGAT
The DNA here is from genome assembly GCA_963580285.1 of Lucinisca nassula. Taxonomy (NCBI): domain Eukaryota; kingdom Metazoa; phylum Mollusca; class Bivalvia; order Lucinida; family Lucinidae; genus Lucinisca; species Lucinisca nassula. Next base: position 107,478,177 of record OY757011.1, read on the forward strand.
GATGCTAATAATTGTCCATCGTCGAAAACTGAGTGCTGACGTCATGACATTTTGACATGCCATGTGATCAAATATGGCGTCCGATAGCAAAGCAAAGCGGCATGAACCGTTACAATAACTGGTTGTAACTGGTATAAAGAGTGTATTTCCATATTTTAGCGCACCACAGTAAAAAAATTATTTTCCTTTTATCCGCTACATAAGTGGTAAAACTTTGATCGTCGAAAACCGGGAGTGGCGGCATACTTGTTATTTTTCAATTCCATCCGTATTTAGGAAAAACGAACCCGTAATTTACGGCTGTACAGCCCTTATCTGGAGAACTGGACCTTGTTCCCCAGCTAGACACTGTAGAAATCATCATTCATTGGCGTTTCTGACCCTTGCTGCAAGAACTGACATTTAGCCTGGAAACCCATAACTCCGTTCACCTAAGGTTGGGCAATCCTGCTTTCAATTATTTGTTGCAAGAATAATTTTCTGCAGGTATTTTTTAAACATTTGACTAAATGCCTATGAGAATCTCAAAATTTAAGCAAATAAACATCACTTCTTTTTATTCTACAGCCATCTAGAAATGCAGGGCGTGTTTTGGGCATGTTCTCATAACTCCGTTCACCCAAATTTATTTGATTATCATAAGTAATCAGATTAATTCTATGAATATTATACATGATGAGTATTTTATTTAGACTGTGTTCCATTCTTATTTGTTGATACTTTTTATTTTCAGTCACATGCTTGTCACTGGTTAGAGATTATTTTGGGGTACCCCTAAAATATTAAGCATTTTGTAATAAATTTCGATTTCTGTGAATTAATTTCTTAATCAAAACTGATTTTCTTCAAAACAGGTTGCAATGTTAGTTATTAACTACAAATTCTGATGTGACAAAACTGTGAAAATGATTCCTTTTAATATTAATAAAAAACGAGGGTGAACGGAGTTATGAGACTGAACGGAGATATGAGAAAATGGGATATAAAGAATCATTCTTCCTCCTAACCATTATCTATAGAGATTGGAATGCCCTTCGGGTCCCCGATTCGATTATTTCAATGGCTAAAGGCGCTGAGGACTGTGTAGCTAAGTTTGCCTCTTTGGTGAGAGCTAGGGATTAACTTCCCATCACACGTCCTGGTGTGTGGATGTCATTCTGATTCTGACACGTCATTTGGGGATACATGGGCCGACTCAGATGACGATAGAATTTCGCTATTCCAATATGCGGAAAATGATCATGTGTTACCTAAAGGAGCACCAGCTGGATTTCTGAGGCTCAACGTCGCCGAAAGGAAGAAATACAGAAGGAAATTACGAATATTCATGATTGTTGCGTGTTTTATGTTGCTGTCACCGTTAGACTGGTTCCAATCTCTTTTTTGTTTCGAAATACTAGCATACGTCGTTTCAGCTCGGTGCGCAAATTTTTTAGATTGGTTCCCTTGTCGTAAATGTCTCCGGTAGGTGGCTACAACATTATGTGCGTACCGAAGGGGAGGTAATAACGAAAGGGAACCAATCTACAAATTTTTCGGCACGGACCTAATTACAGGAACGAAGCGGAACGGTCCATTTTTTTCCCCCTTTTATGCATCAATTTTTTTTATTTTTCTTCCTGCAAAAATGAATTGATCATTCAAATAAATACCACTTCTAAAGTACCTTGTGCAATATTAAGAAACTTAAACATTGCTCATAATTTGTACTGCTTCATTGCAGTATGACCATAGTGACACAGTACTGTAAAGTACTGTTCGGTATTCCGTCTGACCTGGGCGGAGTTTACAAAAAAAATGGCTCCTTCTTTTCTTTCTACTGATACTGCGTCGGTCACATTTGACCATTACCGCAGGTGTACATTACATACACTCCAGGTTTGCGGGATGAAAGCCTACACAGTTATCATGTAATTACGGTAGGTAACTTTATCCTGCACAGGGGATGGTTCTCCCTGAACAGGGGGGCCTCCAGTTAACGTCCCGATCCGAAGGACGGTGCTCTTTATGACATTCATCCCTGCAAATGATGCCAATGGAGCGTGTTCGGACACCGAAATTTTATGGCCGCTGCCGGGGATCGAACCCTGGACTTGTAGCATCAATGGCAAGTGCACTAACCACTGAGATATCACGCTCCACACCATAAAAGAAAAGTTTATTTGTTATATTTTGTTGAAGTTTTTTGCTTGACTTATAGCAGACAAGCAGAACTCAGCAACATATTATTGCTGGTTACCGTGGATTATTGATTCTTTCTCTTGTAGATTGACCGGCCATGATAGCTCAGCTGGTAGAGTGTCCGCTCCGGGGAACAGAAGGTCACGGGTTCGATCCCGGACCGCGACATACCAAAGTCGTTAAAAATGGTACTAGCTGCTCCTCGTTTGGCACTCAGATTAACGGGGTAGAGCTAGGACTGGTCGACCCAGTGTCAGGATAATGTGACTGGGTGTGGTATCATGTAATGTGTCTGGGACATGATACTTCAGTGAGGCAGCACTATAAAGGTGAGCATTGAGCTCCCTGTCGCAACCAGACACCGTCGTGATATGACTGAAAAAATGTTGAAAGCGACGTTAAACCCGAATTCACACACACACTCTCTCTTGTAGATTGAAAATAAATGTTGAATTTCTTTCCCGCAATTACCACACTAGTGGGTGGGGTAACGGAAACTGAAATTCTTAGGATCTAAATTGGGTAGCTTGTCACATTCATTCTTCTGAAGAGCCGTTAATTGAGTTGTCAGATATTTAAGTGTGCCGAACTATATATATTTTGACCAGTGTACTGGTTAGCCCTTTGTAGTTGTCAGTGCACTGTCTGAGATAAACTCAGAATCAGGTGTTACGAGCCAGGCGTAGCAGAAAGAAACAATTATATAAGCCTTTTGGAAAAATTTAACAAAATTTATATACAAAGTATCTTTAACCTGTAGAAATAAGAAAATTAAATGTACTTAGCTGTGTAATGAAATATCCTTGAATGAATCTATTTTCCTTGATCCTACAGAATTCACAGTCCGAAATGAAATATAATATCCTTTAACAATCCAACACCGAATTTAGAAATAACTTTTCTTAAAAACCCAAACATCAAACTCCAAAGTCTGACTCCAAGAGAAAAATCAAGCTCTTTTATAGACCCTAAGATTTCTCTAGAACATTCCAGAGTGCCGTGGAATAAGATTAGGTAATTTTCTATAAATAATGCCACCCCGAACTTTCTGGGAGATTCTAAAGTAGAAGTAAAACAAAGATCAGGAATTGATACAATTAACTTACTCCACCCATAAAAGACACCAAAGGGAAAGAAATACAAACATTAAGCGACAAGACCATAATGGAAACCTAAACAAAGGAAGGCCATAGGGACAGTTACTTTCCCACAAAAAGGCCATATGGCCATCGGCAAAATAAAAAGACAAAAGTGATACACACAGTAAGTAACAAACAACAACATAAATAAATCGCCACAGAAGAGCCGCCTTGGAACAGTCTGTGGATGATTTCCACTGGGGGGCTTAAATCGATTTTACGTAGCCACAATCCTCGCCCTTACTTCCGTCTCGATTTAGACAAATAATTTGTTCAGTCCGCATGAAGGCCTCCTAACTCATCAGTGCAACATCTCCATGAACGGTGAGGACTCGACAGCAAGAAACCACTGAAATGCTGGAGCAAAAGAAAACCAACAGTTAGACTCCGATGGGCCCGACCAGAGACAGAGCATCAGGCACAAACCAACATTACCTTGAATTAGATCTCTCTAATTCTCAATAAGCCTTTACGTTGGAGCCGTCATAGAATCTGAGGCCTGACCCACCGGCGTGCAATTGAGTACTTTTCCTTGTAAACAAGTTGTTTACCAAATAAAATTACTCTGTGACTCATTTCTTTCCAGAAAGTTCTCTAAGAATAATAAACATGCTGTTATTAGGTCTTTGATAAGGTCAATCACCTGAAGCTTTTGTACAAGCTCCAAGTGCATGGTGTCAAGGGCAAGACACTTGGATGGATTGAATCCTTTTTACTTGGGAAGACTCAGTGTGTAGTCCTCAATGGCGAGTCTTCTAGTGAGCTTTCCGTCACATCTGGGGTCCCACAAGGGTCAGTCCTGGGTCCTATATTATTCTTATTATATATCAATGACCTGCCCGATACCATACAATCAAATATCCGTCTATTTGCGGATGACACCGCAGTGTACCTAGCAGTCCAAGGCCCAGAAGACTCAGCTACCCTCCAAAAAGACCTTGATAAACTCCAACAATGGGAAAAGGCATGGGATATGGAGTTTAATCCATCAAAGTGTCAGGTGCTACACATATCAAGGTCGCCAACACCCAACAAGTATGTTTACACCATGCACGGACAAGTTCTTGATGCTGTAGACCACGCCCGCTACCTAGGTGTCGACATCTCATCGGATTTAAATTTTAGCCATCATATAAACCGAGTTACCGCTATTGCTTCAAAAAGTTTGGGCTACCTAAAAAGAAACATTAAAACAAAACATCGCGGTATCCGCGAAGTTGCTTACACCACAACCGTCAGGCCACAGGTCGAGTACGCGTCTAGTGTCTGAGTCTTTACACTAATAAAGACATTTATAAGGTTGAGATGGTGCAGAGAAGGGCCATTCGATGGATTCTCAGCTCCTACTCAACCTACCAAAGTGTTACAAGGCTCCAGAACCAACTTAATCTGAAAACACTAGAAAAGAGGAGGGTAGATGCCAAAGTAATTATGATGTATAAAATCATACATGGTCTGGTTGCAATACCTGTACAATCATACTTTGAGCAACCCACTAGATCGACACGACATACTCGCCACCCCTTCGCATTACGTCAGATTCACACCACGGCCAACTATTATAAATTTTCCTTTTTCCCCTCAACAGTTGGTTATTGGAACCAACTACCAGCCCAAATAGTATTACTGCCTACACTGGATCAGTTCAGTGTGGCAGTTCGGTCACACGACCATCTCATCCCGTAAGCACAACATAAACTGTTTTTATCCTGTTTTTAACTCTTCTGTATATGCCTTTAAACCCTATCATCTGTTTTTATTCTTTTTCTTTCACTTTGTGCCGGGCTGTAAGACGTTATCATCCTGCACGTAATCCTCGCGAGGGGGTGATGCAGTATCGAAAGAAAGAAAAAAAAAGAAAGGTCACTCAGTGGGGCGAAAGTTGGATTCAGAAAATTAAATTCTTATTGTTACTTGACCTGTTAACACCCATCATAAATCTCTGGAAATCATCAAATATCACAACTCAGTGTATTAAAACGAATTTCTTCCTATTTACCGTGGTCTTGATCCTTGGGTTCATTCTTTGGAAAACAACAAATAGAATACATCCTGATGATGGAAATCAGGACTGCAGGATCACAAATAAGGAAAGCTGTAATAGAGTTTCCCAGTACATGTACTTGGTAATTACGAGGAAGCCTGGGAGTAGAAGGTGTTCTGAGGGCTTACGAAACTTTAAGTCCTCAAGCGGTACAAATCTGGCTATACTCATAATTTTGGCCGGAGACATTGAAACTAACCCTGGCCCAAGGTTTCGCTGCGGACTCAGCAAGAAATATTGCAAAGGTTCCGAGAAATGGATAGAATGTGAGGACTGTAACAAACGTTTTTCACCCCTCATGTTCAGATTTGGATAACAGTCAATTGTTAGAAACTGAATATGGTGCTGAAACTTGGTATTGCAGTAACTGCAAAGCTGACTGTGGTCTTTGCAGCGGTGCTGTCCTTAATGGCCACAAAGCTGTTCAATGTGATCATTGTGAGACGTGGATACACACTTAATGTCCTTTCATTTCAGATGCAGATTATGACACTTTGTTAAACTTGAACTGCAAATGGATCTGCCCAAAATGTGAGGTGTGCAACTTTTCAGACTCCTTCTTCAATGAATATATAGAACTGAGTAAGCCAAACAAATCTGAACTTCTTTCAAAGGATAAGAGAGATTAATCTTCGACTGCTGACGAAAATAAGACCGTCGGATTTTGTAAAAGGTTTGAAACTTTGCAGTATAAACACCAATGGAATAAGAGGAAAAATTCTTGGACTTTTAGCTTTCCTTGATATTCATCAACCACATGTTGTGGCTATACAGGAAACAAAGATTGACAGTTCAATTATAACATCTGAGCTTTTTCCCTGAAACTTGTCAGTATAGTGCCTATAGAAAAACTAGGAATTCTCATGGCGGTGGGGTGATGGTGCTCATTCACAGAGACATCCCTCATGTTCCTTTCATAGAACTGGAAAACGACACCGAATCGGTCTGGGTTAAGATTTTTGCAAATAAAATTTCTCACTTCGTAGCAAGTTGGTATAGACCACCAAATGGTACGGTCGAAAACTTCCAGTTGTTTAAAGATCAGCTGGATTAATTAAGTCACAGCACAAGGGTAAAAATCTTCCGGCTGTACATGTTTTAGCTGATATCAACTTCAGAGACATTGTTTGGCCGGAGTGACTCAGCAAATAAGGCACAATGTTGAATCAGTCTGAAGGACAAATATTAATTGACATTATGAACGATCATGGCCTGGAACAAATTGTTAACTTCCCCACTCGTGATAAGAACACATTGGATCTGATTCTTACAACTTTACCAGGACAGTTTGAAGACATTAAGTCTCCAGACAGACTAAGTGATCATGATATTGTTTCCGGATATTTAAAAATACACATTCCACCAATAAAGAAACCGCGGAGGAAGGTGCACTTATATCAGAAATGTGACTATGGAACTATGAGGAAGAATGCGCTGATATTTGCAAAGGAGAAATACTTTAATGGTCATTCTGATGCTTGGTCTGTCCAGGAGAACTTTGATTTGATTTGACCTCCTTTCATCCATACTTAGGCTGAAAATCACATTCCCTCAAAAACTAGTAGATCGATATCTTCGATTCCCTGGATCACACCAGAGATAAGAAGAAAAATTCGTAGAAGAAATGAGATTCATGCAAAGGCAAAAAATAGAAGTGGAGGCAACGATCAGGAATCGATTCAATTAATCCGCAGCTTCCATCAGAGACACCAAAGGGAAAGAAACACAAACATGAAACAACAGACCCTAATGGAAACATCAATTGCGGAACGCCAAAAGGACAGTTACTTTCCCACACAATGGCCAATAGGCTATCCAAAATAAAATAAAATAATCGACACAAATACCCAAAGACAAACCATAACAAAAATAAACCGCGACAGAAGAACCCCCTTGGAACGGTCAGCGGAAACGAATTCCACTGGTGGGGGCTTAAATCGTATATACGTGGCCACAGTCCTTGCCCTTACTTCCGTCGCGATTAAGACAAATAATTTGGTCAGTCCGCATGAAGGCCTCTTAACTCATCAGTGCAACATCTCCGTGAACACAAATATCAAACAACCACAGAGATGAAACAAGGGCTCCTGCCCATAATTATCGCCCTGTGTCTCTGACTTGTGTTCTGTGTAAATTGCTTGAACATATAGTCTGCTCAAACATCATGGCCCACTTGCATGAGCATAAAGACTGGAAGTGGTAAACTTAGGACAAAATTTGAAAACTTGAGACGTGGAATCAAGACGGATATAAAATAAATCAGCATGATTCGTAGGTGAATAACTTGGTAGGTGAAGTAAAGCATACCCAAGAGACTTCTACAGATATATCAATAGTCAGAAGAAAGACAGGCAAGGTATCCCGCCCCTTAATTAAAGAGGAGGAAACGGGGTTGCCGAATCAGACTCTTGATTTTTTGTGTTCACGGAGATGTTGCACTGATGAGTTAGGAGGCCTTCATGCGGACTGAACAAAGTATTTGTCTAAATCGCGACGGAAGTAAGGGCGAGGATTGTGGCTACGTAAAATCGATTTAAGCCCCCCAGTGGAAATCTTTCCACTGACCGTTCCAAGGCGGTTCTTCTGGTGCGATTTATTTATGTTGTTGTTTGTTACTTACTGTGTGTATCACTTGTGTCTTTTTATTTTGGATTGCCATTTGGCCATTTTGTGGGAAAGTAACAGCCCTTATGGCCTTCCTTTGTTTAGGTTTCCATTATGGTCTGGTCGCTTTATGTTTGTGTTTCTTTCCCTTTGGTGTCTTTGGTGGATGGAGTAAGTTAATTGTATCGATTCCTGATCTTTGTTTTACTTCTACTTCTAAAAGGACAGAGAAACTAGTTTGTCAATTCAATGATGCATTTAATAAAACTGAGTTCACGGGTGTCCCACTGATTAGAAGATCGGCCCCATTCATGGATAATATTGTTGTGTCATCGGCAGGAGTGTTCAAGCTACTTAAAATAGAAGTGTATGCAAAGAAGGCTTAAACCCCACTAACTTTAGGACATGATTAGCTTCATCCTAGAGTCCTGAAGGAACTAACAATAGAGTAAGGTCCAGTTTTTGCTCACCTGTTTCAACAGTCTCTTGATACGGGTGAAATCGCGAAACAATGGCTTCTAGCAAACATTTGCCCACTCTTCGAAAGAGGAGATAAGGCTGTTGCCCATAATTATCGCCCTGTGTCGCTGAATTGTGTTCTGGGTAAATTGCTTGAACATCATGGCCCACTTGCATGAACATAAACTTCTGTCAGACAGACAACATGCATTTAGGAAAATGCATAGTTGTGAATACTCTGTTGAGCAGTTATTAATGACTGGGCAAAAATCTTGGAGGGGCAGGTAGACACATTTATTCTGGACTTCGAGAAGGCTTTTGACACCCAACCACATGAACTACTTAAATCTAAGTTATTTGGCTGTGGAATTGGGGGGTACTCTCAAATAGTTAGACACTTTTCTTTGCTACAGAAAACAGCGTGCTGTTGTTAATGGCGAATCTTCAGAGTGGGCACCAGTTTTGCCTGAGTCCCACAAGGGACTGTTCTTTGTCCACTGTTATTATCCCTATACATCAATGATATTTCCACTGATATTGACTCAGAAGTAAGACTGTTTGCAGATGACTGTGTTTGCTACAGGAAAATTAGAGATACAGAGGACTAGTTGAAACTTCAGAATTATATATATAGATTAGGATGGTGGGTACAAAAATGGGGCATGAGATTTCAGCCCGTTAAATGCAATATTATGCAGATAACTAGGAAGAGAACAAATAAAATTGAAGCTTTCTACACCTTAGAGGAAACTGTCCTCGAGAACGTGGATTCCATTAAATACCTTGGGGGACACTCACACACGACTTGAGATATTAGCAACAAGTGTACAAAGGCAAATAGAACGTTTGGTTTCCTAAGACGAAATCTTCATCAGTGTCCTCAGGATGTAAAAGAGGCAGCATATAAAGGACTTGTTTGCCCAATCTTGGAATATGGCAGTTGTATCTGGGACCCCAGCGGAGTGGTCCTTAATGAAGAAATTGAAAAAAAGTTCAGAAAAGAGCTGCTATATTTGTAACAAGCAATTACTGCTTTGAAACTGGGAGCATGACTGGAATACTAGGAAAGTTAAGACAGGAGTCTCTCAAGAAAAGGAGAAAAGACAGTAGGCTCATACTTTTACCTTGTTCGCCAGCTAGGCACTGTAAAAATCACCATTCAATGGCGTTTCAGACCCTTGCTGCAAGAACTGACATTTATAAAGAATCATTCTTCCAACCGAACCATTAGAGATTGGAATGCCCTTCCCGATTCGATTATTTCAACGTCTGAAGGGGCTGAGGATTTACCGCTTTGGTGAGAGCTAGGGACTTACTACCCATCACAGGTCCTGGTGTATGAATGTCATTTGACGTGTCACCAGTAACAACTCTGATTCGGATTCTTCTTTAGACTATTTTAGACGAGATTAATCAAACTTATCCTTGCAAACCCTAGCTTTCTCTACATGAAATGATTTTCCAGGGTGTCTATTACATGCACTTGATAACGTGATTATTTTTGCTTATTTCTCCTGTTGAAACGTTTGTCACCCCTTAGAACTTCTTTGTGGAATATACAGTTTTTTTCTCACTGCTGCTCTTGACCATAGATTGTGGGTACTCACTAGAACCTCCTCATTTGGACTTTCCTAACGAGCGCCCACAATCTATGTTTGGAGAAGAAACCAAAATCACATCTGAAAAGCCCATAACCATGTTTTGTGTTTCTTCTTCATTTTTTAGATCTCTTCTCCATTTATTTATTTATTTATTTATTTATTTGATTTTTTCTGTCTTTGACTTTCTTGCAAAATGGGTTAAAACACTTCTTTTAGTCCTGATGATATTTGAATCTGATTTTTCGACTTGACGATGCAAGAACGTGGACTCCAGGCAGTGGGATATTTTATGGAATATCAACATTCTTGTGAACCCAACCTTTTTAAGTTTAGAACAAATAGGTTTTGTTTACTGCTAGCTGGAATTAAAGAAATATAAATATCAAATTTGTTTCTTTATTTTTGAAATATATCAATGCATAACATAGCAATCAATGTTTACTGCCAATCGGCTTATACAATAGATTACATGAGAATATAATCAATTGCTCACCTATGTCTTGATTTAAAAAAAGTTGTGGGTACTCGTTTAGTTTATTGGTATTCATCGCGACAGCCTCATAGAGACACTTATTAAATCATAATTGATATGGCTAAAACCTGAAGAAAAATATGATGATATATAAAATAAAAGTGAAGGCAATGATCACGAAACGATACCATTACGATAACACACCCGTGCGATATAGTGCATTTTTCCTATCTCCAAAATGGCTACTTTTCTGGTGAAAATCCGTGATATTTTTCTTATTTATACTGCAAACATAGGTTGCGGGTACTCGTTAGAACCGCCTCATTGAGGCGGTTCTAACGAGTACCCACAACCTATGTTTTGGAGCAGAAATAAGGAAAATAATGTTTACCCCCCTAAACCCCAGTTTTCTCTATATAAAGTGGGGTTTAAGGGGGTGTTCATTTCACGGACATGTTCACGTGATGAATTAACCCACAGATCCCATCAGAGAATCAAAGGGAATGAAACGCAAACATGAAATAACTAGATCCTAATGGAAACACCAAAACCGGAAAGCCAACAGGACAGTTACTTTCCCACCAAATGGCCAACTGGCTACCCAAAACAAAAATATATAAGCGATGCACACACCATTTAAGACAAACCATAACAAAAAATAAACCGCGATAAAAAAGCGCAGGGTTATCGGTATCATAAACTACGCAAAGACACCAAAGGGAAAGAAACACAAACATGAAGCGACCAGACCATAATGGAAACCTAAACAAAGGATGGCCTTAAGGACAGTTACTTTCCCACAAAATGGCCAAATGGCCATCCAAAATTGAAAGACACAAGTGATCCACACAGAGAGTAGTAACAAACAACAACATAAATAAACCGCCACAGACAAACCGCCTTGGAACGGTCAGTGGAAAGAATTCCACTGGGGGGCTTAAATCGATTTTACGTGGCCACAATCCTCGCCCTAATCCGTCGCGATGTAGACAAATAATTTGTTTAGTCTGCATGAAGGCCTCCTAACTCATCAGTGCAACATCTCCGTGAACACAAATAATCAAAGAACCACATAGGTGAGACAACGGTGAGGACTCGACAGCAAAAAAACCCACTGAAATGCTGGAGCAAAAGAAAACCAACAGTTAGACTCCGATGGGCCCGACCAGAGACAGAGCATCAGGCACCAACCAACATTACCTTGAATTAGATCTCTCTAATTCTCAATAAGCCTTTACGTTGGAACCGTCATAGAATCTGAGGCCTGACCCACCGGCGTGCAATTAAAGAGGGAAGCAAAGTTGCCAACCGTGATTGGGTTAACTACCATGCATGCAGTCTGTCGTATAACATCCATGTTGTACCCAATCTTTTTATATCGAAGAATGATTTTACGAAATTGGGTGCTGAAGTCATTGCGGTTATATATTTTTCTGAATTTATATGCTAAGTCACCATATAATTCGGGTTCCGATAGACCTTGTTGCAGAAGAGATTTAAGTCCAATATTGAATTTTGAAATTAAATCAGAATGGCGTCTATAAAATTTTGAAAATGCTTTGCGTAGTTTATGGTACCGATAACCCTGATTAAGAAGTTTAGCCGTTAATAATTTATTACGAGTGTTGAAGTCAGATACATGACTACACAATCTAGCAAATCGAATTAATTGCGAAATATAAACGCCATAGGATGGCGCCCGAGGAACATCACCATCCAAAAAAGGAAAATTTACAATCTCAAAATCAAAGTCATCTCGTTTTTTATAAATTTTGCACGAAAAAAACCCATCTACAATAGATAGATGTCAATTCAAAAACGGGGCCTCGGTATCAGAAGAATTTGCTTTATTTAACTGAAGTTCTGGGGGGGGGGGGGGGTAAATCTGACTGATCAAACCATCGAAATAAGTATTATCAATATTTAATAAATCATCTAAATATCTAGAAGTAGAGCTAAAAGCTTCAATAATTTCAGATTGGTTGTCAATGGAAAGCGACAACATGAAGTCTCTTTCATAACAATACAAGAACAGATCAGCCACAAGAGGTGCGCAATTCGTACCCATCGGAACACCCACAATTTGTTTAAATAACTTAGTACCGAATCTAATATAAATATTGTCAAGTAGAAAGGTGAGGGCATCACACAATTTCTGACATGACCAAAGTGTATAATTCTTATGCTCTTTAGAAGTGAAAAAATGCATTTCTGACATTACATGCAATATAGAGAGAATCTTCTCTGTGAAAAGTCCATTCAATTAAATCATTAAGCTTTTCTTTTATAAGATTATGAGGAAGTGTAGTGTAGAGAGTGGAAAAATCGTAAGTAGACAGACTAGAAGCACGAAAATGTCTGGATTTCAGTTTATTTAAAACCTCATTCGAATTTTTTATAGACCAAAACAGATTTCTTCCTGATCTTTCAGACTTTATCACAATATTTAATCACATGCGTTTTAATAGCAGTAAGACAGGAAGTTAATAATTTAGAAAGTTCAGTGGTAGTGCAAGAGCTAGAATTTGCAATAAACCGTGCTTTGTAAGGTATATTATGAAGTTTTGGTAACAAGTATAGCGTAGGAAGCTTGTCTTGGCCTTCTGTAACACACACAGCAAACTTGGTGGCTGAATGACAAATATGTTCATCTACTATAGCTCTCTCTTCAGCTAAAGGCTGAAATTCATAGGCCTTAGTACCACAAAGCTCCTCCTGCTTAAGCGTGTTAACATAGAGGAGCCGTCACACAACGACGACGTTGTTAGCGGCCTTGTCTGCAGGGGCCAAAACAAACTCCTTATGAAATTCTTGAATACCTAGTTTAAGATGACGTAAAGACGTCTTAGGCTTAGGAGGTAATAAGTTAGTATTTTGAGAATAGAAAGAAATGCGTTTATTCACTAGTTTTAAAATGCTAAGTTTCCAGTCCTTAAGGGCTTTATGCTCAACATACTCTCGCTTACACCATCGATTACCGAATTTGTTCAAGGCAGCAGCGATTTTATCTCTACATTTACTGAAATCAATTTTAGAAGGAATCCGATATTTCGGTCCTTTAGAAATTATATTCCTTATCCTAGAATCAGGAATAATTTTCAAATTGCCAGTAATTACACGAACAGCAGCAGGATAGCAATACACTGAGTTTTTACAATCACATGGATCAGGAGTATTAGTATCAATATCAAGATCTGAAACAAGTTTATTGAAATTAAAAATGATAGATCTAACAGGTTTGTTATATTTATAGCAAATTATAGGTGTTTCAGTATTTTGAAAATAAGCAGGAATGGAAGAAAGCACCGAGCTCTCACGAAAAATACTGGGTAAATCTATAAAATCCATACCCTTATTAATGAAGGATATTTTGAAGAAATGGCGTTTATGATTAATTTCAGAATCAATGTAAGGACGGAGAGTATGCTGAGTATAGCCTCTAGTTAAGAGAGCCGCATCATATAACTGATTAGAACTATCGTAGAATTTATTCGCCTCGGTGTCCAGAAGACGTAAAACAGAAACGGGTAATGAACTTAGAAATAAAAGCATACGGTGGCAAAATAGAAGTAAAATAAAGATCAGGAATCGATACAATTAACTTACTCCACCCATCAAAGACACCAAAGAGAAAGAAACACAAACATTAAGCGACCAGACCTTTTCAAAATTTTATAGACGTCATTTCGATTTAATTTCAAAATCCAATGTTGGACTTAAATCTCTTCTGCAACAAGGTCTATCGCAACCCGATTTTTATGGTGACTTACTATATACATTCAGAAAAATATATAAATGCAATGATTTCAGCACCCAATTTCGTAAAATCATTCTTCGATATAAAAATATAGGGTACAACTTAAATGTTATAAGACAGACTGCATGCATGGTAGTTAACCCAATCACAGTTGACAACTTCGCTCCCCTCTTTAATTGCATGCCGGCAGGTCAGGCCTCAGATTCTATGACGGTTCCAGCGTAAAGGCTTAGCTGTTTGTGTTTCTTTCCCTTTGGTGTCTCTGATGGGAGCTGTGGGTTAATTGTATCGATTCCTGATCATTGCCTCCACTTCTATTTTACTGAGAATTAGAGAGTATCTAATTTTATGCAATGCTGGATGGTGCCTGATGCTCTATCTCTGGTCGGGCCCATTTGAGTCTAACTGTTGGTTTTCTTTTTGCTCCAGCATTTCAGTAGTTTCTTGCTGTCGAGTCCTCACCGATGTTTCATCTCTGTAGTTGTTTGATGTTTGTGTTCACGGAGATGTTGCACGGATGAGTTAGGAAGCCTTCACGCGGACTGAACAAATTCTTTGTCTAAATCGCGACGGAAATAAGGGCGAGGATTGTGGCCACGTAAAATCGATTTAAGTTCCCAGTGAAATTCGTTTCACTGACCGTTCCAAGGCGGTTCTTCTGTCGCGGTTTATTTTTGTTACGGTTTGTCTTTGAGTGTGTGGATCGCTTATATTATTTTGTTTTGGATAGCCAATTGGCCATTTTGTGGGAAAGTAACTGTCCTTTTGGCTTTCCGCTATTGATGTTTCCATAAGGGTCTAGTTGTTTCATGTTTGTGCTTTTTTCCTTTTGGTTTCTCTGATGGGAGCTGTGGGTTAGTTGTATCGATTCCTTATCATTGTCTTCACTTCTATTTTTCGAATTGTCCGTGAAAATAATTTCTCTGGGGAGTGTGGGTGGGGGCTTAAATTGATTGTACGCGGCCGCAATCCGACCCTTACTTCCTTTGCGATTTAGACAAATAATTTGTTCAGTCCGCTGAAAGTTTCTTTCAGCTCTTTCTTTATTTTTTTTCCTGTCATTATGTATGTGAAAATGACTTTATTTTTGTTTGGCATTGTCGTTCATTGCGGCTGTCCGCCCTCGCCCATAGGGGCTTGAAGAAATATATGGGCTGCATGATGCTTCCACGCAGAGCTGAAAAATGCCCGCACACTAGTACTGGTAAACCGCTTAGAGGATCTAAGCCTGTCTAGGAACCGCGGTGCGATGAGGACCGTCCATGCTAATAATAAAAATAAAAAATGAGTTCCTTTAAGAGCAATGAAAACATTCATAAGAAAGAAGATGGGTCATACTACGTAGTTTCGGCTAATAAAGCCTCATCAGTGACCCTGTAATGATCCGGCAAAGAAAGCCAGAGGAAACCCACTTGGTTTCATTGGGCGACAGGGCTTGAGATATCATTTCATCTCAATGTCGGGTAAATGTCCCACAAAAATGGAAGCAACGTGTCCAAAATGACATTTACAGTGTTGACGGGGACATTAAACCTCAAATCAAACAAAACAAACAAATCATTGCGGCTGATTACGCCATGACCCACATAAAAACACAACGAGGTTATCAGAGATATTTATGCGTGAAAAGTTTCCGTTACCTCAATTGATCAAAATTTTGGTCTGCTATCTGGTGCGAAATATTTCAATAAAATTGGTCTTCATTTTCGATTTTGGCTATTTTTATTGTCCAGCCGCAGCAAAGTGCTCACTACTTTCACGTTACGTTTGATATGTCTTCCTACGGGCTTTCTAGATCGAGCGAGTATAGTATTTTCAGAAACGAATGACACAGCTTTGACGGCGAAATATTCAAGTCAGATGACATTCTCGTGTTTGGATCCACAGAGACAGAGCATGACGAAAGGAGACATACTACCTTCGTAACTGCATAACGCAAACTTGACTATAAATCCGTCAGTGTGTGAGTTCAAGCAAACATCTAGCGGAATTGCCGCAGACCAAGAGTGGATGCATCGCGTTCATAGGTTTCTTGGGATGGTAAATCAGCTGCAAAAATTTACTCCTTTGCTGGCTGAATACCCGAAATCAATTAAAGGTCTATTAAGTATCAAATATTAATTCTACTCGGGTCCAGATCAGCAAAAATCTTTTGAGTTAATCAAACAATTACTCACAAATACACAAGTAATTTCTGAAAGACCGAAATATCGATTTCCTTATAAAATGTAGAGAAGAAATCACTGCTGCCTTGAATGAATTTGGTAATCGATGGTGTAAACGAGGGTATGCTGAGCATAAAGTCCTTAAAAATGGCCCTTAGCATTCTGAAACTTGTGAACAAACGCATTTGTTTTTCTAATCTCAAAATATTAACTTATTACCTCCCAAAAAAAAGACGTCTTTACGTCACCTTAAACCAGTGTTCAAGAATTTCATAAGAAGTAACAACAACAAAACAAATGTTAGTTTTGGCTCCAGCAGACAAGGCCGCTAACAATGTCGTCGTTGTTTGACGGCTCCACTATGTTAACACTCTTCAACAAGAACATGGTGGTACAAAGGCGTATCAACTAGTGCCTTTGTAGTTGATGACCACATTTGTCACTCAGCCACATCCATTTGCTGTATATGTTAAAGAAGACCAAGACAAGCTCTGGTGAGAGGTGTGGGTTATTTTACATCGGCTCCTGATCATTTCCTTCACTTCTATATTTTTATTAGCTCACCCGACCGAAGGTCATGGGGACTTTTGTGACTGTGAGGTGTCCGGCGTCGGCGTTCGTCGTTCGTTGTCCGTCGTCCATCGTGCGTCGCGTGTCGCCCGTGCGTATTTTTTATTGCGAACACTCTAGAAGTCACAGTTTTGGGCCAGTCATTATCAAACTTGGTCAGAATGATCATCTTGACAATATCTCGGTCAAGTTCGAGTTTGGGTTATGTCGGATGGTTCAAAAAGTAGGTCAGTAGGTCAAATCAAAGAGAAACCTTGTGAACACACTAGAGGCCACAGCTGTGGTTCGATCATCAACAAACTTGCTCAGAATGATCTTCTGGACAATATCACGGCCAAATGCGAATATGGCTCATGTCGGGTCAAAAAAGGTCAGTAGGTCAAATCAAAGAAAAACCTTGTGAAAACACTAGAGGCCACAGTTTTGGTTCGATCATCATCAAACTCGCTCAGAATGATCATCTTGACAATATCTCGGTCAAGTTCAAATATGGGTCATGTCGGGTTAAAAATAGGTCATTATGTCAAATTATAGAAAAAAAGAACACACTAGA
Source organism: Lucinisca nassula (assembly GCA_963580285.1). Taxonomy (NCBI): domain Eukaryota; kingdom Metazoa; phylum Mollusca; class Bivalvia; order Lucinida; family Lucinidae; genus Lucinisca; species Lucinisca nassula. The sequence continues at coordinate 107,495,722 of OY757011.1, forward strand.
GGCCACAGGTTTGGTCCGATCACCAGCAAACTTGCTCAGGATGATCATCTTGACAATATCTCTGACAAGCGCGAATATGGGTAATGTAGGGTCAAAAAGTAGGTCAGTAGGTCAAATCATAGAAAAAACATTGGGAACACACTAGAGGCCACAGTTTTGGTCTGATCATCATCAATCTCGCCCAGAATGATCATCTTGACAATATCTCGATCAAGTTCGAATACGGATCATGTCGGAGTAAAAAGGAGGTCAGTAGGTCAAATCATAGAACCTTGTGAACACTCTAGAAGCCATAGTTTCGGTCCGTTCATCACCAACCTGGGTCAGAATGATCATCTTGACAATATCTCCATCAAGTTCGAATATGGGTCATGTCGGGTCAAAAAGTAGGTCAGTAGGTCAAATCATAGTAAAAACCTTTTGAACAAACTAAAGGCCACAGTTTGGCCCGACCATCATCAAACTTGCTCAGAATGATCATCTTGAAAATATCTAGGCCAGATTTGATTATGGGTCATGTTGGGTCAAAGGGTAGGTCTGCTGGCCAAATCTTAGAAAACCTTGTGAACACTCTAGAGGCCACAGTTTTAGTCCAACTACCATAAATATTGCTCAGAATTATCATCTTGACAATATCTGGATCAAGTTCGAATATGGGTCGTGTCACTTCTACTTCCTAACTCATCAGTGCAACATCTCCGAGAACACAAACATCAAACAACCACAGAAGACTCGACAGCAACAAACCACTGAAATGATGAAGCAAAAGAAACCCAACAGTTATACTCCGATGGACCAAACCGGAGACAGAGCATCGGGTACCAACCAATATTACATAAGAGAATAGAAGTGAGGACAATGATCAGGAATCGATACAATTAACCCACAGCTCCCATCAGAGACACCAAGGGAAAGAAACACAAACATGAAACGACTAGACCCTAATGGAAACATCACTAGCGGAAAGCCAAAAGGGCAGTTACTTTCCCACAAAATGGCCAATTGGCTATCCAAAGCAAAATAACATAAGTGATACACACACTCAGAGACAAGCCATAACAAAAATAAACCACGACAGAAGAACCGCCTTGGAACGGTCAGTGAAACGAATTCCACTAGGGGCGGTGGGGGGAGGGGGCTTAAATCGATTTTACATGGCCACAATCCTGGCCCTTACTTCCGTCGCGATTAAGACAAATAATTTGTTCAGTCCGTATGAAAAGTAGAAGTAAAACAAAGATCAGGAATCGATACAATTAACTTACTCCACCCATCAAAGACACCAAAAGGAAAGAAACACAAACATAAAGCGACCAGACCATAATGGAAACCTAAACAAAGGAAGGCCATAAGGACAGTTACTTTCCCACAAAATGGCCATATGGCCATCCAAAATAAAAAGACACAAGTGACACACACAGTAAGTAACAAACAACAACATAAATTAATCGCCACAGAAGAACCGCCTTGGAACGGTCAGTGGAAAGATTTCCACTGGGGGGCTTAAATCGATTTTACGTGGCCACAATCCTCTCCCTTACTTCCGTCGCGATTTAGACAAATAATTTGTTTAGTCCGCATGAAGGCCTCCTATCTCATCAGTGCAACGTCTCCGAGAACACAAACATCAAACCACCACAGAAGACTCGACAGCAACAAACCACTGAAATGCTAGAGCAAAAGAAAACCAACAGTTAGACTCCGATGGGCCCGACCAGAGACAGAGCATCAGGCACCAACCAACATTACTTTGAGTTAGATCTCTCTAATTCTCAATAAGCCTTTACGTTGGAACCGTCATAGAATCTGAGGCCTGACCCACCGGCGTGCAATTAAAGAGGGAAGCAAAGTTACCAACCGTGATTGGGTTAACTACCATGCATGCAGTCTGTCGTATAATGTCCATGTTGTACCCAATCTTTTTAAATCGAAGAATGATTTTACGAAATTAGGTGCTAAAGTCATTGTGGTTATATATTTTTCTGAATTTATATACTAAGTCACCATATAATTCGGGTTCCGATAAACCTTGTTGCAGAAGGGATTTAAGTCCAATATTGAATTTTGAAATTAAATCAGAATGGCGTCTATAAAATTTTGAAAAGACTTTGCGTAGTTTATGGTACCGATAACACTGATTAAGAAGTTTAGCCGTTAATAATTTATTACGAGTGTTGAAGTCAGTTACATGGCTACACACTCTAGCAAATCGAATTAATTGCGAAATATAAACGCCATAGGATGGCACACGAGGAACATCACCATCCAAAAAAGGAAAATTTACAATCTCAAAATCAAAGTCATCGCGTTTATCATAAATTTTGCACGAAACAAACCCATCTACAATAGATAGATGTAAATCCAAAAACGGGGCCTCGGTATCAGAAGAATTTGCTTTATTTAACTGAAGTTCTGGGGGGGGGGGGGGGGTATATCTGACTGATCAAACCATCGAAATAGGTATTAACAATATTTAATAAATCATCTATATATCTAGAAGTGGAGCTAAAATATTCAATAATTTCAAATTGGTTATCAATTTAGGCATGCGGTTAGTTTGACCGACGTACTGCATATTTGCAGCACGTCATGTAATTAGATAAATTAAATCTGTATACTGTCATGTCAAATCAGACATGTTAACTTCAGAGAAGCGTCTACCGTTTACAGATGCGGTAGACGCAGTGCTTAAATGCGAACAACATCTGCACCTCTTGGCATTGCACTTAGAAATACTAGGATACATTCCACTTCTTTTCCAAAGGATAACCCTTTATAGAACGTATTTAGCTTCACTACAGCTGGTGTGTGGGAATGTGTGGCGGCGGTAAAACGTCTCCCTGCCCTACACCACAGTGTAGATTATATTTTCTTGTCCTTTGGGATCATTGATTCCATCGTGGAATTTAGAAAATATTTGAGGGTCACTGATGAGGCCTAATTGGCCGAAACTAGCTAGTCTGGCCCAGAAAACATGTACACTCCATATTTTCAGCTCTGTGGTGTATTCCTTGCTTCCAAAGGATAACCCTTTATAGAACGTATTTAGTATATTTTCGAAGGATGGGCGATTTGAGAGGAGATAGTCTAAGACTACTCCCAAAACATTGGTATTGCCTGCTCCACTGAGATTAACTGAAGTTACAGAAGACAAATTTAAGGGTCTAACCAATACCGAAGGCAACATAGTATTAAAGTTCTTAATAGAATGGGGAATCCGTACAGAAGAAGCAGAGTGTAACCTAAGGGGTGATATTGATATTTTAAATGTATTTGTGATACTCATGTGGGTTAATAAGATTATGATACCGTCAAAACTAAAGCGATCTTCATACCGGTGATTAAATAAAACAGCATATAAAATTACTGAAGATAATTCCTTCGAAAAGAAGGAAGGTACAACAAAAGCCCACAAAACATCTTAGTCTACTTAAAGTCCAGGGATGACAAACTAGCAGTTGTTATACAACGAGGAACGAACATGGGTTTAATAATGACCTTCAACAGGTATCTAAAGGATGTCAATTGATGGAACAGTGAAAAGCAATTGCATAAGCAATCCCTGAGGATTGGAAAAATAAGAGCATTAAATGTATGTACGGGGAGACCTTTAACAGCCGCCACACGGCACAAACAAAACAGCCCTGATGTATGAATGTCATTTGACGTGTCACCAGTAACAATTCTGAAAATTCTGAAAGCCTCCTTGCTCATCAGTACAACATCTTTACGAAAGCCTTTACGCTGGACATAGAATCTGAGATCTGATCCACCGGCGTGCAATTAAAGAGGGAAGCTGTCAACCGTGATAAGGTTAACTACCATGCATGCAGTCAGTCGTATAACATGTATGTTGTATCCAACCTTTTTCTATCGATACATCATTTTACGAAATTGGGTACTGAAATCATCGCAAGTATATATATTTCTGAATTTATATACTTATTCACCATAAAATTCGGGCTCCGATAGACCTTATTGCAGAAAAGATTTAAGTCCAACATTGAATTTTAAAATTAAATCGGAATGTCGTTCTTTAAAATTTAGAGAAGGCTTTGCGCAGTTTATGAAGAAGTTTAGCAGTTAGCAATTTATTTGGAGCAGGTTTAATCCGCCGAAATATGAATATCACCATCACTGACAATCTTGATTGGGGTCATCATATTTCAGAGATTACATCAAATCACTGACAATCTTGATTGGGGTCATCATATTTCAGAGATTACATCAAAAGCAACTAGGACTTAAGGATTTCTAAGACGTAATTTTGCTTTTGCACCTAGGCAAACAAAGGATGGCACATATAAAATATTGGTTCATCCTCAACTTTAATTCTAGTATCCATCACCCATATGGTATCCCCATGTTAAAACTCAGATTCAGCAGGTTGAGAAGGTTCAGGGGACAGCAGCTCGATGGACATGTCGCCGATGACGAAGTAAGAGTAGCTTAGCGAGTTGGAGTGGCCGTCCCTTGAGGCCCGTCGTGGGCAGTCCTCTTTACCCTTCTTTTATAAGATAAACTCTGTTATAGTGTCTCTAAATAAAACTAAATACTTGACCTCTGTGACAGGTTCAACCCAAACAAGGGCACAAAAGTAATTGACACACAATATCGTAGGTACCAGGCCCTAAAGTATTCTTTTTTTGCTTCCAGAACTATTCCTCAGTGGACTAGTCTTCCCTCTTTGCAGAAGATCTCAACACCGCAGAGGATTTCAAATATGTTCTATAAAAGGGTGATCCTTTGGAAAATAGAAGTAGAGGCAGTGATCAGGAATCGATACAATTAACCCACAGCTCCCATCAGAGACACCAAAGGGAAAGAAACACAAACATGAAGCAACAGACCCCAAGGGAAACACCAACAGCGGAAAGCCAAAAGGACAGTTACTTTCTCACAAAATGGCCAAAAAGCTATCTAAAATAAAATAATATAAGCGACACAAACACCCAGAGACGAACCATAGCAAAACTAAACCGCGACAGAAGGACCGCCTTGGAACGATCAGCGGAAACGAATTCCACCGGGGGGCTTAAATCGATTTTACGTGGTCACAATCCTCGCCCTTTCTTCCGTCGCGATTAAGACAAATAATTTGTTCAGTCTGCATGAAGGCCTCCTAGCTCATCTGATGGTGCAACATCTCCGTGAACACAAAAATCAAACAACTACAGAGATGAAACAACGGCAAGGACTCGACAGCAAGAAACCACTGAAATGCTGGAGCAAAAGAAAACCAACAGTTAGACTCGGATGGGCCCGACCAGAGGAAAGAGCATCAGGTACCAACCCTAGCCTGCCTGGAATATTTGTTAAGTGTCCACCTAGCTGCCCTAGGTTGAATCATTTCAATTGTAAGGGTATTACTTTGAGTGTAGGGACTCCAGATGAAGGAGGAATATTAAACTAGGCGGGGTGGGGCACAAATGTTTTGTATGCCAGCTGACTGATTAATGGGGATTTTGTCCTAATATTGCCTTTGATGAACCCCAAGAAACGGCAGCAAGTCTGATAGCGTACTGAAGAGAAAGTTTTTCTCTGCGCGAAGTTAAACATGGTTCACCTGCTTCCATATAAGGGGTATTTATATGGCCAATATATCCAATTGGCCATTTTGTGGGAAAGCAACTGTTCCTTTTGCTGAAATACATATCTTCTGGACGTGGTTCAGAAAAATATATACTTGTAATGACTTCAGCACCCAATTTGTAAAATCATTATTCGATATAAACTTTGCTTCCCTCTTTAATTGCATGCCAGCGGGTCAGGCCTCAGATTCTATGACGGTTCCAGCGTAAAGGCTTACTGAAAAAATTATTAGAATTTAATTTTATGTAATGCTGGTTGTTGCTTGATGGTCTGCCCCTGGTCCGGCCCATCGGAATCTAACTGTTGGTTTTCTTTTGCTCCAGCATTTCAGTGGTTTCTTGCTGTCGAGTCCTCGCCGTTGTTTCATCTCTGTTGTTGTTCGATTTTTGAGTTCTCGGAGATGTTGCACTGATCAGTTAGGAAGACTTCATGCTGACTGAACACATTATTTGTCTATGTCGCGACAGAAGTAAGGGCGAGAATTGCGGCCGCGTAAAATCGATTTAAGCACCCCCCCCCCCCCTCCCCACGCCACACACACACACAACCCTACCACCGCCCAGTAAAATTCTATTCACTGACCGTTCCAGTGCGGTTCTTTTGCCGCGGTTTGTTTTTGTTATGGTTTGTATGTGTGTATCGCTTATATCGTTTTGTTTTTGATAGCCAATTGGCCATTTTGCGGGAAAGTGACTGTCCGTCTAGTTATTTCTCGTTTGTGTTTCTTTCACTTTGGTGTCTCTGATGGGAGCTGTGGATTAATTGTACCGATTGCCGATCATTTCCTTCACGTCTATTTTTGAATGGCAGGTTATCACTGATTTCCACACCCAGATATTTAGAGCTTCTAACTGATTCAAGAATCTGACCCTGCAGTAGATATTTGCTTTGAACTGGTGCTCTAGCCCATGTCACGTATATAACAAGACACCCCATATCCCATTGCAATTCCCACTCGTGAAGGCAATCAAGATCTCACCGCAGTATTTGTAGGCCAGAAACTGCCAAGTAAATGTCCTCGTCATCTTCTAGCAACCGTTTTTTTGATCTGGTTCTGTCTGGTAGGTCATTTAATATAAATCAGGAACAGTATTTGGCCAACGACGGAACCCTGGGGGACCTCAGATGTCACAGGCATTGTGTCAGACTTTTCATTTTCGAGAACAACAGTTTGCGTTCGTCCAGAGAGGAATGCCTATATCCATATCAAGTTGGGACCTCTGATTCCATAGTTTTGTAACTTTAGCAGGAGTTTCTGGAGGCTGACCTTGTCAAATGTTTTTGAGAAGTCAAGCAGGACAAAAGCATTTTGGCTGCCCCCGAAGGAGGACCTCATGAGATCTTCTGAGTGTCACAAGCTGTGTCTCACATGAACGTTTGCAACGAAACCAATGTTGTAAGTCGCACCACAGGTTGTGCTGGTCCATGTGGGAACGTAAGAATCTTATATGGGTGTGAGGGGTGGATAGAAAAATCTGTCCCTCGGGATCACTGTCCAGTATAACTCGGCTGGACAGTGATCCCGAGGGACGGATTTTTCTATCCACACCTCACACCCATATTGGATTCTTTTTCTTGCATACCTTCCATTTCTTAAAGCGGATTTTTAATGCTGCAGTCGCTTCGGTTACCAACGTCCGCCATATTGTGTTGACACTGCAGGTTGCTGTGACGTCAACCTTAACAGCATCGCAATCAACCAGTTCTTTTATCAAACACGCGATTATATTCGATTTGGGGTCGGAACACCAGGGTCAGAACATAAATTTCTATCCAAGGGTAAAATCCCGGATTGCCTTGTCTGGTGTGTAAGAAACCGTATTCGTTGTGACAATGTGTTCTAGCACTTTGCTCAGGATGCTAGTTAGTGATATAGGCCTGTTTTTTGGATGCAATGCTAGTATCTCCCTTCTTGAAAAGAGGGCATACATAAGAAGCATTCCAGTCTTTGGGAACCTTTCCAGTATAAAGTGATTTCTGGGATATAACTTACAATATTGGTGCAATTACTTCGCGGAGTATCTGAAGGACAATGGGTTTCATTTTGTCCGGTCCTGCGGCCTTGTGAGGGTTAAGGTCCTTAAACGATTTCAATATTCCGTTAACAGATACTGTGGTATTTGACATCTGGGGAACAGAACTAAGGGTCTAAGAATCAGAATTGTTACTGGTGACACGTCAAATGACATTCATTCACCAGGACATGTGATGGGAAGTTAGTCCCTAGCTCTCACCAAAGATGTGAACTTAGCTACACAATCCTCAGCACCCTCCGCCGTTTAAATAATATAATCGGGAAGGTCCGGCCCACCAAAGACACCAAAGGGAAAGAAACACAAACATTAAGCGACCCGACCATAATGGAAATCTAAACAAAGGAAGGCCATAAGGACAGTTACTTTCCCACAAAATGGCCACAAGTGATACACACAGTAAGTAACAAACAACAACATAAATAAATCGCCACAGAAGAACCGCCTTGGAACGGTTAGTGGAAAGATTTCCACTGGGGGGCTTAAATCGATTTTACGTGGCCACAATCCTCGCCCTTACTTCCGTCGCGATTTAGACAAATAATTTGTTCAGTCCGCATGAAGGCCTCCTGACTCATCAGTGCAACATCTCCGTGAACACAAATAATCAAAGAACCACAGAGATGAGACAACGGTGAGGACTCGACAGCAAGAAACCAATGAAATGCTGGAGCAAAAGAAAACCAACAGTTAGACTCCGATGGGCCCGACCAGAGACAGAGCATCGGGCACCAACCAACATCACGATGAATTAGATCTCTCTAATTCTCAATGAGCCTTTACGCTGGAACCGTTTTAGAATCTGAGGCCTGACCCACTGGCGTGCAATTAGAGAGGGAAGCAAAGTGGTCAACCGTGAATTGGTTAACTACCATGCATGCAGTATGTCCATGCATAAAGACCATTCCTTGGGAATTTCACCCGAATCAAATGACTGTTGAAAAAGGTGAGCAAAAACCGGACCTAATTTATCTGCAAGTTCCTTTGGGACTCTTGGATGCAACTCATCAGGCCCTAATGCTTTAGAAGGGTTCAGGCCTTTCAGAAGTTTGATTACACCTTCTTCAGCTACAACAATATTCTCCATGAACGGGACCGACCTTTCAAGCAAGGGAACCTGGTTGTGCTCTTTTTTGTTGAACACATCCGAAAACTGACCGTTTAATTCCTCTGCTTGCTGTGCCTCGGTTTCAGCGATGCCTGTTCCATTTCGTTTTTGGAGCGTAGCTGTTGCAGCGTAGCTCCAGTGAGATGAGAAGTGATTTCGGCACTACTTTCAGTGTTACTGCATTTGACCCAATTACCAGTGAGAACATAGTACCCCGTGTTAACGTAGTAGATTATTACGCCATGCGGTATATTCTTATAGACTGCTTCACAGACCACTATTTCAAACGGAATAGATGAATATTTTTAATAGATGAAGTGTGTAGCAGTCGAATCTTTTAATAGTTCAGTTCATATAACCCAGTTTACAACCCATTTGTACCATAAAATCCCAAACCTGGCAACTTGCAAACAAGACAAACCCAGATCGGATACCATAGAACGCGGAGTCTCATTATGACCTTCACTGCATACTTACAAAAAGGTTCAGCCATTTTTGCCAAATATTTCGTGGAAGCCACAACCTGACATCCCTGATTTTAAAATGAACTCATTCCATACTGGTATAAGGTGTTGAGGATTCCATTCGTTTAAAATGGATTAAGTACGCAGTGTGGGTCAATAATGTATTACCAAAATAAGACAGTTGGAATGAGTTTGGACAGGTGCACGTCAAGGCTTATATCGTAAGCAGTAAAATTTGCAGTTCAGACACAGATGAGACGCCACTTTTTGTAGCGTCTGATCTGGGTCTGCTATGTTTGTCCCTAAAAAGGCTGCTAGCCATATACTCAGAGTATGAGTTAATGTGTGTGTGGGGGGGGGCGGGGGGACAATGTTACTTCTTTAAAGCGACCTGTCTGCGTCCTAGGCATGTGACCATAAATAAAGCAAATTATCAGCTCAGACGCAAGTTCGATACCTGCCGGGTTCGGCAACATTCTTTCCAGGAGATTGACCGTGAAATCTGTTCCACGGTGATTCTATCCCTTTCGCTGATTCAAGAAGGGCAGTTGTTGGTTTCCGGTAAAAGACTGCATGTGCACTGTGCTGTATTGACAATATCTAACCAAAGAAATTGCCTTAATGCCAGATCATTTCATAAATGGCCTCGTCGAGGCTATTTATTTCTAATAATAATAATGGAGTATAATGTCTAAACCTCTTCAAATATTCCTATGTATTAATATTGACAATAACTAACCCAAGAAACTATCGTATGCAAGATCACTTCATAAATGGCCTCACCGATGCAAAATATATTTAGAAAAAAATGTAAACAGAGAATACCGTTCAAACCTCTCTGAATATTCCGATCATTTTTGGCATTCGGATTGATATTGACAATACCTAATTAACCCATGCGGAGGCTGTTTTATACAAGATTACTTTATGAATGGCCTCGCTGAGGCAAAATAATATAAAAAATGAATACGGAGTATAACATCTAAACCCGGCTTTGATCATTTTCGGCATACACGTTGATATTGACAATAATCAACCCGCAAGATTGCCTTATGCAAAATTACTTTACAAACGGCCTCGCCTAGGCAAATTGAAAAATTATTTCGAAGTGTAACTTCTAATCTACTTGGAATATTTTTGACAACTGTTAGCATACAGATAGATAATGTACCGGTCTAACCAACGCGATTCCTGAATGTCCAATTTCTGTATTTTAGCCTCGGAAAGGTAAAACATTCACCCACTGACACGGTCGTATAACTTTCAAACCGACGGGTATATTTTTGGTGTCTTTGATGGGTGGAGTAAGTTAATTGTATCGATTCCTGATCTTTGTTGTCTTCTACTTTTTATAATGTTTTTAATGCAGATGTAAATTGACAAGATCAAGCTTATGATATTGTCTAATGCCAGATAGCTTTATAAACAGCCTCACCGAGGCAATGTTTAAAGACTGATTACGGATGTATAACTTATAAACTGCTGGGAAAAATTATGATAATTTTTCACATGAAGATAAACATCATTAAGGAGTAACCAAGGAGAATGTCTAATGCAAGATAAATAACCTCTCCAAGGTAATTTTTCAAAAACTGATTACATAAAATAACTTTAAAGCCGCAAAACAATTGCGCAAGCCGCAGTTATTGCACGAACTATAGCTCAGCAGAAATCTTCAAGTAAACTGTAGAACTGCATGGTTGCTATATTGCTCAAAAACATTGATTGTGGGTACTTGATAAAACTGCCTCGTCAAGGCGGTTCAATCAATTTCCCGCAATCAATGTTTTGAGCAGAGATAACAAAAATATCACAATTTTGTATCTTAAAATTTCCATTTTTTTTTGCCAAAAATTTGACAATGTATTTGTACAGGCGTGTTTTCGTGATGGTTGTTGCGGGGTCTATACCTTAGCGTGAGTTAATTTCAATATAGGTCATGTTGCTTTAACACGACTTCTGGCCCAGAATAGCTTCAAACAGCTATGTTCATTGGATCAATATGAGCCTGAATTAAAATACCAATCAGACGCTAAATCAAATTATCAAAGCGACGCTCCATCAGCACTCTCAGTGTTTTGATTTAATGGGGGGATACCCTGGGTGTCCTTCTTTTGACCATTAATGCACCGATAAAAATCTAGAGGATTGGACTTTTTGTCACCAAATAAGTTATTCACATACGAATCATGCTGAGTCTTAATATCTGCCTTTATTTCCCGTCTCAGATCCTGGAATTTTACCAAATTTTCTTACTGCCAGATTTTTTAGCCTTTGCGTGAGTCTTAGTTTTTCTGCGAATTTTTCGTTTAATCTCAGGTGTGTTCCAAGGGTCAGAAGATTTCGATTTGCTCAATTTTGAGGGGATATATTTATCTGCTGCTTCCTGTATAAAATTAGGTCGGTTTCAGCTCTGCGTGGAAGCATCGTGCAGCCCATTTATTTCTGCAATCCCCGATGGGCGGGGGCGGTTGTTTATGCTGAAAGGTCTTAGACTTTGGGCAGAGTAAGCTTGCTTTCACATGACTGTCTCTTTCCACATCTGTTCTTTTGGTCCGACAAACAAGATGCAAATTGCCTCAGTAGGGGAATACGTAGAAAATACTGTCAAAATAGTGCAAATACCAAAGCAAAACGGTGTCATTGACTCCCCTTATTTTGCTTGTTTAGAAGAAGAAGAAGAAGAAGAAGAAGAAGAAGAAGAAGAAGAAGAAGAAGAAGAGGTTTATTTACCTCGTAATAGATCAGTGGAGGTCGAGGCTATCCTCCAGTGACCTTACAACATAGTCAAGTATTACATGCAATAGGTCAAGTATGACCCTTGAGCATATAATCATATATACAAACATTTTTAAAGCAACATAAACATGGCGGACAGTGTAAAATGAATCTGTAAGTTACACAACAATATCTAGCAGTGTGTTTAAATAATTATGCTTGACACTAAGTCACGTACATTAGGAAAACATGTCCGTAAGGAATAATGGCGTCCAACATGGTGTCAGAAAATGATAAATATTAGGTAAAAATGATAACACCATTACTGTTTCTGCTTTCAACATACACTGCTCGTTAGAACCGCCTCAATACATGTTTTTGAGCAAAACTACGGCACATTATGTATACTCCCGTAAACCCCACTTTTCTCTATATAAAGTGGGGTTTAGGAGGGTCTTCTTTTTATGGACGTTTGTACTATACATTTTAATTCATCATATTAACAAGACCGAGAATTGGAAACTCCCGCAGACTCCACATTATTTCTCCCACAGCTGCCCAAAAAAACACAGGTCGTGGGTACCCGCTAGAAAAAAACATCGGTGTGTGGGAATGTGTGGCGGCCGTAAAAAGTCTCCCTGCCCTACATCATAGTGTAGTTCATATTTTCTTTCCTTTGGGATCATTTATTCTATTGTGGAATTTTGAAAATATTTGAGGGTCACTGATGAGGCCTAATTGGCCGAAACTAGCTAGTCTGGCCCAGAAAACATGTAAACTTCATATTTTCCATTTCTGTGGTGTTTTTCTTGCTTCCAAAGGATAACCCTTTTATAGAACATATTATAAGATATTAAGAACTGTACAGTATGCTCACATGAATACTATGTGTACCTGTAAACAGGCAGTTTATACCATGGCTTTCTATTTTATCTAACTACTATTATCGAGGATAGGCCACATACGACCATTACTCGCAGGTGTACGAGTGTGTGTGGATTCGGGTTTAACGTCGCTTTCAACAATTTTTTAGTCATATCACGACGGTGTCTGGTTGTGACAGGGAGCTCAATGTTCACATTTATAGTGCTGCCTCACTGAAGTATCATGTCCCAGACACATTACATGATACCACACCCAGTCACATTATCCTGACACTGGGTCGACCAGTCCTAGCTCTACCCCGTAAATCTGAGTGCCAAGCGAGGAGCAGCTAGCACCATTTTAACGACTGGTATGTGCAGGTGTACGAGTGTACTCGGGATTTGCAGGACGAACGCCTTCACTATAATCGTGATATTACGTTATGGATAGGGGATGATTCTCTCTGCTATCTATCTATCTATCTTCTGATACTGCGTCGGTCACATTTGACCATTACCATAGGTGTATATTACATACACTCCAGGTTTTGCAGGATGAAAGCCTACACAGTAATCATGTAATTACGGTAGGGATCTTTAACCCGCACAGGGGATGGTTCTCCCTGCACAGGGGGGCCTCCAGTTAACGTCCCGATCCGAAGGACGGTGCACTTTATGACATTCATCCCTGCAAATGATGCCAATGGAGCGTGTTCGGACACCGAAATTTTATCGCCGCTGCCAGGGATCGAACCTGGGACCTCTAGCATCAGAGGCAAGTGCACTAACCACTGAGCTATCACGCGTTAACGTCCCGGTCGGAGGGACAGCGCACTTTGTGGCATTCATCTCTACAAGCGATGCCAATGGAACATGTTCATAAAGTAACAAGACTGCAGAGGAGTTCAAAGCCCGCACAGTATAAGATTGAGACTCAGAGGTATGCGTTTTAGGAGATTGTAAATAGTTTTAAGGACTCATCCAGAGTTGATTTTTTGTGCTAAATTCTAAATTTAGCCACCCTCCCAACTGAGTTAATGGCCAAATATGACCGACTCAGTATAAGAAGATAGATAGATAGAAGTAAACTTTAATGCTGGGTGAGGGTTGAACCGGAGGTCTCTAGCATCAGAGGCAAGTGCACTGACCACTTAGCTACCACACTACTACTATCGGTATTTTTGATGTTCTACACCACCATTTGCTACTTAAGGGGTGTAATTGAGTGTGTTTGCTCAAAAGGCAGTGCCTTTATTTCATATTATTGTTTTTGTTTATTCGTCTTGAAACATTATGCCATAGCCATAATCAAAATTTGTTACGGGGAGGCCATAATTAATGTTGCTAGAACTTGTGGCCTAACCCACTTGCTTAGTTTAAACAATATTTTATTTACTTCTTTTCAATTACATATATATAACAAGAATGTAGCAGATTAGAAAGAGCAACAGGATTTGAAAACAAGCAAGGTTGCTTATACTAATCATCTCCTTGCTTGCTTGTTTCATTGTAATTCAGAATCAGAATTGTTACTGGTGACACGTCAATGGCATTCATACACCAGGTCACCGTCCATTCTGGCTATTAGGAGCGTTTTGGGTTTTATGTACCGGAGTAACCAAACGAATCCGGGACGTTTCGGTCCTGAGTCGTTTCGGCCTGGGTCGTTTCGGCCTTTTTCGGTGGGTCGTTTCGGCCCTGGGTCGATTCGGCCTGGGTCGTTTCGGTCCGATTTTATTAAATAGCATTTTTTTCTGTATAAAACATTTTGAATAGTAATTATTATCTAAATTTGGAATATTATTTCAACGACCTGTCACGTTAGCCATGGTTATGATAGCCCAAATAAAGTGTTTTAAAAGTTCTATCCATAGCCATGTTTCCAGTTAGCACCAACGAGGAGGTGTGACTAGGACTTGATTATTGTCTGAGAATGATCAGTATTTACAGTAAAATTCCGCTATTAAGATCACTTTCTAGACTTCTAAAAAGTGGTCTTATTTGCGGGGTGGTCCCTTATAATGGAATTGGTGAAAAAAATATTGCTGGCAAATAAAAATCAAAAATGAGTTCCTTTAAGAGCAATGAAAACATTCATAAGAATGAAGATGGGTCATACTACGTAGTTTCGGCTAATTAAGCCTCATCAGTGACCCTGTAATGATCCGGCAAAGAAAGCCAGAGGAAACATACTGCAATTTTACGAATTTCGAATAGGCAGTCGATTCAAAGACTGATATTAATCAAAATGGGGTCCGAATAATTAAAAACCTGTCTAGAATATGAGTCTAAACCAATAATTTATTTCTGATTTCTCAGAATATTCACGCTGATCTCAAAGGACCAAAAGTAAAATATAAACTGCACTATGGTTGATGTACCGGGAGACGTTTTACGGCCGCCACACGGCACAACACCAGCTGCAGTGAAGGCAAATAAAAATCAAAAATGAGTTCCTTTAAGAGCAATGAAAACATTCATAAGAAAGAAGATGGGTCATACTACGTAGTTTCGGCTAATTAAGCCTCATCAGTGACCCTGTAATGATCCGGCAAAGAAAGCCAGAGGAAACATACTGCAATTTTACGAATTTCGAATAGGCAGTCGATTCAAAGACTGATATTAATCAAAATGGGGTCCAAATAATTAAAAACCTGTCTAGAATATGAGTCTAAACCAATAATTTATTTCTGATTTCTCAGAATATTCACGCTGATCTCAAAGGACCAAAAGTAAAATATAAACTGCACTATGGTTGATGTACGGGGAGACGTTTTACGGCCGCCACACGGCACAACACCAGACTGATTTAAATATTTTTTATGTGCACTGTGCCTATTTTATTGCTTTTTAGTAAATCTTGCTGTCTTTAACTTTACTGTTCTTTTCCTCATTATATGTAATTATAGGCAATATTACACCAATAAAAATCACATTAATGATAACAATTGTTCCACAATAATCTTCTTTCTGAAGAAAACAGAGATGTGCATTACCAAAATTATTAAAACTATTTATTCACATAGCATAAAAATCTTGTCAAAACAACACACTGATTAGTACAGGTAAACTGCAGTTTTTCACACCTTTAGAGAAATGTGTGAACATTACCAAGATCTGTTGTAATGATGAGGAATCCAGCAAAAAATTATATTGACCAATGAACTGAGAGATACAAATTAACTTGACTTGGCCAAAAAGTGGTCTCAATAAAGAACAGTAACGGTAGATTCGGTCTTTTGAAAGCGGTGTTAATACTGAATAGCGGGGTGGTCTTAATTAATTATATAAGAAATAATTTGGGTCTGGCGAAAACCGGTCTTAATAGCGGAGTGGTGATCCTAATATAGGAGTGGTCTTTAAGCGGAATTCTACTGTACTAGTATCAATGGCACGCACATTTTGAGAACAGCATGCAAAATATTTGCTAAATGTAGCCTAATTATTTTATATGATCAGCCTGCATTTGTCGTTATGATACCTTCATCTCAGACTTAACTCATCGGAGTCTAACTGTTGGTTTTCTTTTGCTCCAGCATTTCAGTGGTTTCTTGCTGTCGAGTCCTCACCGTTGTCTCACCTCTGTGGTTCTTTGATTTTTGTGTTCACGGAGATGTTGCACTGGTGAGTTAGGAGGCCTTCATGCGGACTTAACAAATTATTTGTCTAAATCGCGACGGAAGTAAGGGCGAGGATTGTGGCCACGTAAAATCGATTTAAGCCCCCCAGTGGAAATCTTCCACTGACCGTTCCAAGGCGGCTCTTCTGTGGCGATTTATTTATGTTGTTGTTTGTTACTTACTGTGTGTATCACTTGTGTCTTTTGGTTTTGGATGGCCATATGGCCATTTTGTGGGAAAGTAACTGTCCTTATGGCCTTCCTCTGTTTAGGTTTCCATTATGGTCTGGTCGCTTAATGTTTGTATTTATTTCCCTTTGGTGTCTTTTATGGGTGGAGTAAGTTAATTGTATCAATTCCTGATCTTTGTTTTACTTCTACTTTTAATAACCTATACCTATGTTCATTGGGATCATAGTCTGCACAGTTTGAAAAACCATCTGTTTTCTGAGCTATTAAAAACTGAACGATGTAATTATTTTTTATGATCAGCCTGCATCTGTCGTTGTGTTTCCTTCAAAGACTTAATAACCTATAAATCTGTTCATTGTGATCAGAGTCTACACCGTTTGAAAAAGCCCCCTGTTTTCTGAGCTATTAAAAACTGAACGATGTTATTATTTTATATGATCAGCCTGCATCTGTACATGTCGTTGTGATACCTTCAAAGACTTAATAACTTGTAAATCTGTTCATTGTGATCAGAGTTATTAAAAACTGAACGAGCGAAGATAGCAAAAGCATAGGCTGATCTCCGAGTCTACGCAGTTCGAAAAAGCACTGTGTTTTCTGACCTATTAAAGGCTTAAAACGAGCGAAGATAGCAAAAGCACCGGCTGATCTTCGACAAACAAAATATATATACCTTTAAATAAAGTGATAGAAAAATCAGGCCGAAACGACCCACCAATCTGGCCGAAACGACCCACCCTCGAAATTGGGCCGAAACGACCCAGGCCGAAATGACCCGGCCGAAACGACTCAGGACCGAAACGACCCAGGGACCGAAACGACTCAGGACCGAAACGTCCCGCGACCAACCAAACAAGTTCAGCTATACTAAAACGTTTGTGCACCAGTCGAAAAATTCGCCATCTTTTCTAGCGTGGAAGAGGAATATGGAAGTCGAAAAGAAACGAATAACAGAGTTGAGAGTGATCGATCTAAGAGCTGAACTGGAAAAGAGAGACTTGGATAAAACTGGTGTTAAAGCTGTCCTCATAGAAAGACTGCAAAAGGTCGATATTCTGCAGTATCTAGGCTTGTAAAAAAAATAAGCGATCGCCGAAGCGTAACGTCATTGCAATTAACCGAAACGTTGCAGGATCACCGGCAGGCTTCTCTGGTACTGGTACTGGTAGTTGTAGAATCTGTGAGTCCCATGACTCGTCGTCTACATCACTTCTTATAAACACTTAACATTACTTCCGGTCTCGATACAAAATTATTAGATGGGCATTTCGTCACATTTATCTATCTATCTATCTTCCAATACATCTTAACCTCCTTGGAGGACTTCAGATGGTGATACCGGTAAAACCAAGAGCTAAAGGGGGTTAGTCGAACAAAAAAGGGGGGATAGAAAAGTGGGTGAAATGAGTTTGTACAGTGCGAGTAAGAGAGTTAATATGGGTCACCGGAAAGACCGAAATCACCGAAATCCATCGAAATCACCGAAATCACCACAGAAATCACAGAAATCACCACAGAAATCACCCACGGAAGATCAGAAATCACCATTGTATGATTGGATAGGGTTGAGAAAAACATGGTAATGTAGAGTTTTGTTAGATTTGGTCAGGTTGGGTTTGGTTTGGTCGGGGAATCGCCATGGAAATCACCGAAATCACCAAAGTTGGGTAAGATTCGATATTAAATTTATCATTGTAATTAATTAAGGTATGTATAAATCAGGGTAAGATTGTTTTAGTCTGATAAATTGTCTAATTAACTTTTTTTATTTCTTTAATTATTTAACTCTTGTATAAACAATAATCGTCAGTTAACTAAGTATGCAAATCAAAGTCACCGAAATCACACTAAGCAGTGGCAGTATGTATTATTAATCAAATCAGTATTATTTTTACTTAAGAATAACTTGATTATATTGATTTAGTATATAAATTCAGAAAAAAATATATACTTGCAATGACTTCAGCACCCTATTTTGTAAAATCATTCTTCCATATAGAAAGATTGGGTTCAACACAAATGTTACACGACAGACTGCATGCATGGTAGTTAACCCAATCATGGTTGACAACTTTGCTTCCCCGTTTAATTGCACGCCGGTGGGTCATGCCTCAGATTCTATGACGGTTCCAGCGTAAAGGCTTATTGAGAATTGACTTAGATTTGAATTTTATGTTATGTTGGTTGGTGCCTGATGCTCTGTCTCTGGTCGGCTCAAAGAGGCGCTTCTAACCAGCACTCACAACCTATGTTGCACTCACAACCTATGTTTGGAGTAAAAATAAGAAAAGAAACAATGACTTTCACCAGAAAAGTAACCGTTTGTAGATAAGAAAGAATGCCCTATTTCACACGTAAAATACATTTCAAGTCCTGCTTAAGCGTCATAAGTATTGCTAATAAAACAACACTTTTTAACAGGAGGGTTGTTGAATTTATTGCCCAAGCAAGAAATTCAGAGACAGTCATTTGCACACCCAATGTTTACAGTTGTGAAGTCAAGAAAGTCATTTTCGTACTCTTTGGTGCATTCTATAAATGCCTTCCATGCAAATAAATTGGTTCATTTTGAAGGCCAGGAACTCCTTTTATTCACAATTATCGTACAGTACAGTAAAACTATTTTGGTACCGCGAACTAAAAACAATGGTGATTTCGGTGATTTCCATGGCGATTCCATGACACTATAGAAATCATCCCCCCACCAAACATGTCCCTGCCAAATCCAACCTGACCAAATCAAACAAAACCCTACCCTACTATGCCTTTCCCAATCCTATCGAGTCATACAATGGTGATTTCTGACCATATGCCTGAGAATGTTCCAGAGGAACCCAGCGCATTATTGGAAGAGTGGTGATTTCGGTGATTTTCATGGCGATTTCCCGCTACCAAATCCATCCCTACCAAAGCCAACGAGACCAAATCCAACAAAACCCTACCCTACCATGTCTTTCCCAACCCTATCCAATCATACAATGGGAATTTCTGAGCAACCCAGGTTGATTTCTGTGGTGACTTCGGATTTCGGTGGTTTCCATGGCGATCCCCCTACCAATGCCATCCCTACCAAAGCCAACGAGACCAAAACCCTACCCTACCATGTCTTTCCCAACCCTATCCAATCATACAATGGGAATTTCTGAGCAACCCAGGTTGATTTCTGTGGTGACTTCGGATTTCGGTGGTTTCCATGGCGATCCCCCTACCAATGCCATCCCTACCAAAGCCAACGAGACCAAATCCAGCAAAACCCTACCCTACCATGTCTTTCCCAACCCTATCCAATCATACAATGGTGATTTCTGATCTTCCCAGGGTGATTTCTGTGGTGATTTCGGTGATTTCTGTGGTGATTTCGATAAATTTCGGTGATTTCGGTCTTTCCGGTGACCGAGTTAATATAGTTAAAAGATAAAAACAGTTACTGGCGTTTAAGGTGATGAGTGGAATACCTGGCAAACAGCTGTACTAAACTGTGCCACAGTAGGGAGAACTGGTATGTGGGCTGGTAGGGCGTTCCAGTGGATGATTGTGCGGGGGAAAAATGTGTACTTATAGTAGTCCTTTAGAGTCGTGATCTGTCTGTATGCTAGAGAATGATTTCTTGCAGAGAAGCGGGTGTTCCAGATCAGGTAGTCAGTAGCAGGTATGGCAACAAGGTCATATGTGACCTTATATAGGAGGACCAGACGGCTGTCTATGCGCCGCTGGTCAAGGGTAAGCCATTTGAGGTCATGAAGCATTTTGGTAACGCTAGACGGGTACTGATAGTCTCTGGTTGCCCATCTAGCAGCCCTACGCTGGACTGCTTCTACAGTACAGTCAACGATACATTCCTATCTGTGTCGTTTCCCGGTGACAATCCATCATGGTGACAAAGCCTCATGTCTCGCTGAACAGTTTCCCTGTCGCGGTGACAAGATTCAAGGCAGCGAGACAGGTGAAATTGTCCCGATGACCAGAGTTCTCGGAAACGCCGAATCCGGCGTATTTTTACGCCTGTTTTTGCTTTTGTACGCGTAAAATTTCCTGTCGTGGATTCTTAATTACGCCAATTATTTTTCGCCTGACGCGTCCGTAATCCAGCGTAAAAAAGGACCTCAGTCACATCAAAAGTTGACAGCGGGTGTCCAATTGATCTCCAAATTTAGCTACCGCTTTCGGATCAAAAGTTTACCGTTAATCGTTGCCGCCAGGCTTGTTCAAGCATTACTTGGCGAGGACAGGCGTCTGTATTACTCTCTCGGCAAATCAGAGCGTCACGGCTAGAAGATTGGCAGGTCAGTCTTGCGGTTTGCGAGGTGCAGCAATCTGGTGGCTGATTAACATAAATTGACTGTTTTGTTTCCGGATACTTGTATACACAGTTGGATTATCGGTAATATGATTGTTGAAAAAAATGTCGGAGGCATAATTAAAGGATGCGATAATCTAGTGTATAAATCGTCTTTATTACGATTAAAGAAAATTATGACTCGAGTTTGTCGCATTAATATCATGTTACCTTGATTAGGCCTATTTGAATGAAAGAAATTAATTATCAAGGGTTGAACTGGAGGTCCGGAACAGACACCTGTGGCGTCTGATTTGGGCCTGCACTGTTGGTGTTTTTTTTGTTTTTTTTTTTGTTCCAATGTGTGGCTGTTGTAATGGTCTTCGTCATACGTCCGTCCGTCTTACCGGATAACTCCTAGACGGTGATAGATAGAAACTTGAAACTTTGGGAACTGACAGATCTTTGGTCTGGGGAGTGCATGACACTTTCTGAATTTTGATCACATCCCTAGGGGTGGGCCCAGGGGTGGGGGGGGGGGGTAGGGCCCGCGGGGGGGTCAAAAATAAAAATTTCCAGGACATGGTTGTGTAACATATCAAAGAATCCAAAAGTTTCATATGCCATTTTATGAAGTAGCATGTAGTGCATGGCCTGAACGGACTTGTCCTGTTGGTGAATAAAAATCAAAAATGAGTTCCTTTAAGAGCAATGAAAATATTCATAAGAAAGAAGCCTGATCAGAGCCTGTACTACTGTTAACTGCTCACACTCAATTTAAACCCATATCCTGATGAAAAGATTAATTTACCCAGTCCACTCCTGACTTTCAAATCCTAATGTAATTTATCCATTCAAATTCACAATCTGAGTGACAGTGTAAATCCTGATTAGATGGAAACCATCTGATCTGGATCTCCACTGCAAGAAAAGGGTTTGTCATGTTAAGCAGAACAAGGGTTCAAGCCCCAAAGTCTTTTGGAGTCACACTCTACAGCCATACGCATTTAGCCATAATTGACACATGTTTTTAGGGTCAAACTCCAACTTTTCAAAATTTGACTCCAACTTTTCAGATTTGAATCCAACTTTTTCCATTGATGGATTCTTAAACTCCTGTTTTCAAAATCCTAGTGAGAACTCTGCGATGACTCGGCGGTACACACCGCGACCCAGCGAGACACAGCGTGACATTTTATTGCATGGTTATGTAATCATTACGCCCGAGCTCCATCTACCTGGATAAAACTTATATTAAAAAAAAAAAAATCCGGGTCTTCCCAATATCTTTGAATTTATATTTTCTTAAATAAATAAACATATAAGTAATATTATATACATAAAAAAACGTTTTTGTCCTTATTATTTTCCAAATTTAGGGGTACCCTAATTAGTTACCTTTAGAAATTCAATGAGAAAAAGGCTGATTTTTTTTTTTTTTTTTTTTGCAAACAGTGAAGGCCCTGACCAGATGTCTTGGCGCAGGCTGATCTCGGCCTTGCGCGCTTTGTGAGTGTCAAAAATAGCTTAGACGCAACAACCATTTTTTACAAACAGTGAAGGCCCTGACCATATGTCGCGGCACAGGCTGATCTCGGCCTGCGCTCTTTGCGAGTGTCAAAAATAGCTTAGACGCAACAACCATTCTTTTTCTTTTTACTCTTCTTCAATAGCTTTTGTTTGTCGCTTACGCAACAAGTATTTCTAACACGCTGCTTGGACGCCTCTTTGATAGCAGATGCGCCCCTTTAAATCAACCTGAAATATCGAAAGTGTGCAGGGTCACAGCAGTTCCAACAATCAGCGTCCGCATCCATGTAGTGCGACCAGAGACTTCTCTTGCTGCAGGAAGGAACATTGGACCCTTAATTATCCTCAAAGCGCACAACGAAGACTCTTATCTGACTGCGCAAATACGAAGACTGATCAGATTGCGCGGATGTGCAGGCTGATCTGAGTCTTCGCTAGGCGCACATGTAAACTGCAGGGAATGCTGTGCCCCGACTCAATTTATTATGATGTTTCTCGTACTAGAAGTTCGCTATATTAAGCACGTGCGCCGACGTATAAGTTGTGGATAAAAGAATCTTTTCACAACAGACAAACAATTAACTGCCTGGTTTTGGTCAATGTGTAATGCAAAACGCCGGTGTCCTGTGCACCATGCCACATCCTATCTCATCACGTTAACAAGTCCGTGTAATGAGTATCCCTACGTGATTGAGATTTCTTTGTTCTAAACATATTTGGGTACTCGATGAGGCGGTTCTAACGAGCATCCAAAACCTAAATTTAGACTAGAAATACAAGACTGCATAAAATATCCATATCTTGTCAGCTAAGGCTCATCAATATACCTGGAACTCAAGTCATGTCTTGTTCACTGACCATAGGGTATATGAGCTAGCGCACGACAAAACTTATCATAAAACCTGTCTGACATACAAAGGATCAGATCAGTATCACCGTGGCTGCAGAAGAGGCCGATGATTGGCGAATACTGATCAGAATGCATGGATGCGCATGCCGACATGCGTCTTCAGTTGTCGTTCAACTACCTGCATAGACTCAAATCAAAATGCACAACCGGAGTTTGCAATTTACCGGCGGTGGCTATATGAGACTCTGATCAGACTACTCGGATTCACAGGCCGAGCTTGCACTTTGCATACTTATCATATTGCACGGATGTGACGCTATGCTACGTCTCTGCTGGTCTGAGGCTAGAGAAGTTGCATAAAGTCGGTAAATACTGATGAAACTGCGTGAATGCGCATGTCGAGCTGCGCCTTCTCTCAGTCTGGCCATTCAGTGATTGCTCAGATCAACATGCACAACCAGAGTTTCGTATTTGTATATGTATGTTGCGATATCCCAGTGGCCGGGTAAGACTGATCAAACTACTTGGATGAGGAGGCTGAGCTGAGCTTCTGTTGGTCGCACACAGTGGCCTGCAAAGAATCGGATCAACATCCACTGTCTGAGGCAAGTGGCAATGAATAGCACTGTGGCTACAAAAAGCGCATTATACTGTGGTAGGCGAATACTTTTCATACTGCATGATTGTGCAGGCTGATTTGTGTCTTATAGCTGCACATTCTTAATGGTTCAGCGTTGTGTAAAGGGGTTACCAGTAGAATCGATCTTGACAGGTAGACCCAGATCAGCCGCCGTAGAAAGCAGTCTGTTCGGGCCTACACTGACAGTAAGGGTGGAAGGAATTTCTTCAAGTGTATTGTGTCAGTATCTACATGTGCATATTAAAACTTTATCATATGACGTCGTTGATAAGCAGTGGATAACGTCGTGTAATAAAATATCGTATGACCACACGTGTAATAACACTTTGGCGGGATTAAGTAATGTCATGACGACGTCCATGTCAACAAAGCATTTTTTTTTGTGGAAAATTTGTCAAATCTAAAGGCGATGAAATCCAATTTAAAGTGGTCATATGATAAACAGAATCTTACACTCGTGGTCAATTCATATGAAATTTATGAAACTCGCCGAAGGCTCCTTTCATAAGTTTCATATGACATGACCACTCGTGTAAGATCCTGTATATAAAAAAAAACCGCAAGATAATATCGACACCCAGCCAAGTCGACTTTAAAAACACTTAGATCATGTAAGAAAATTATAATATTATAATGCTGTTAAAAATTGGTGACTAGAAAGAGCTCCTCACACCTCTGATACTACTCAGGTTCAATTGCACACTGAGGATAACGTCTCATAGACGTAGACACGACGTCTTTACGCAACGCCGACGCTGCGACGTACCATTGAAATTATTTAAGAAATGAAGATAATTTATATAACGTTCATCGAAGTATGAACAACATCGGGTCACGAGCAAAAAAAAAAAAAAAAAAAAGTTCACTGAAATTTTGCTCGTGACCCGGTGTAAGTTAATTTGATGAACGTAAAAAAAAAATACCTTTATTACTTAAAGCTAAGTCTTTACGCAGCGCCGGCGTCGATGCCACGCTGCTCTCAAACCGGACGTATCAATGTAATTTACATAAATGACATCCGCCTTTTAACAATAGAATCCTAGACACATCGACGTCGACGCTACGTCTCCATGCCGCGCCGATGTCACGCTGCTCTTAAACTAAAATGAACGTTACAGAAACTTCTTTCGCCTGTTAAACATTTTAGACACAGTAACATCCAGGGTACATCGACGCCGAAGCTACGTCTCCACGCAGCGCTGACGCCGATGTTACGCTGCACTCAAACCAAAATAAATTTTAAAGAAATGACTTCCGCCTGTTAAACAATTTAGACTCAGTAGCATCCAGGGTACCTCGACGTCGGCGCAACGTCTACACGCAGCGCCGTCGCCGATGTTTCGCTGCTCTCATTATCGTGGTAAAGCAGAAAAAAAAAACACGACCATCCTTTGTAGAATATAGTCTCACATATGACGCAAGCAAGGCTCGAACCGCAGTGATGAGAGTCGTAATGATTAAGAATCTGCGCTCTTACCCACCAGGCAATGACCGTACCACCATATCCTATACTTTTTCAGCATTCTTGAGGCAGTTTCGTGTTCGAACTATAAAAGGGTCTACCCTGGTTTTCTTCGGAGCACGGGACCGTGCCCATTTTTTTTTCAGAGCGTCATTGGTTAATAAGCTAAGGGACCAAGAAATGTGCACCAGAAAAAGGATTTGACGCCGTCGCTCAACAGCTGACTACGGTGATGATGAGAAAACCTGTCTACCCTTAGTCTACCCTTAAAGACGCATTTATTCCTTGGGAGCAAATTCTTTCCTTTCAGAATAGACTCGACTCACCGAGGCACTCTCAGCCATATGATCCCAGCATGCAACAAGCATGAGCCATGTTATGGCAAAACCCGTTCGGCTGTTTGCGAGCAACTAAGAGACATGGCAGCCTGTGCATACGCACAGTCTGGTCAGCATTCCAATTTGCTACTTGGACAGCTTGATACCGAGTTTACTCCAGTTACATGTAACTGAGTTGACCAGTATGATATGACCTCATCGCAATGCTTCTACCAATCTTTGCGGCCCCCGCCCGTCGGGGCTTGGAAAAATAGATGGGCTGCATGATGCTTCCACGCAGAGCTTAAACCACGGCCCCTGCCTTTAGGGGCTAGAAGAAATATATGAGTTGCATGATGCTTCCACGCAGAGCTGAATCCAGCCCACACTCTTGTACTGGTAAACCGCTTAGAGGATCTAAGTCTGTCCAGGAACCGCGGTGCGAGGCGGACCGTCCATGCTAATATACCCTATTAGGTTTCATTGGGCGAAAGGGCTTGAGATGTCATTTCATCTCAATTTCGGGTAAAAGTCCCACAAAATTGGAATTAACGTCTCCAAAATGACCTTTACAGTGTTGACGGGGACGTTAAACCTCAAATCAAACAAACAAAACAAGAGCTAAAACCGACCACACACGAGTACTGGTAAACCGCTTAAGAGGATCTAAGCCTGCCCAGGCAAAGCGGTGCGAGTCGGCCCGTCCATGCTTGTAAACGCTATTGGTTTCATTGGGCGACAGGGCTTGAGATGTCATTTCATCTCAGTGTCGGGTAAAAGTCCCACAAAATTGGAAGCAACGTCTCCAAAATGACCTATACAGCGTTGACGGGGACGTTAAACCTCAAATCAAACAAACAAATCTACCAATCTATGGGTCTCTTCTTTAGCGCTAACAGTTCTTTCCATTTTGTGATGTGCACTTTTTCGCATGCAGTGCCTCATTGGAGTCTTCTCGCTTTTCACAACAGCGCGTGAGGTCACTGAGATACAATTACGTCATTTAGGCACGGGCGGCTGTTGCATACGAAAAGGTCGTTACAGGAATGGCAAACACAAATATGCTATCACTCGTTTGGGAAGGGATCTTTCATTGGCGAAACGCCCATTACGCATGTGCGTAATGTAAAATATTTGCAGTGAAGAGAAGCGCCTAAATAATAGTGTTCTCCATTACATATTATATATGGGCTGTTCTTAAAGGAAAGAATTTGCTCCCCTCGGGAGACTTGGAAAGAATTTGCTCCCCTCGGGAGCAAATTCTTTCCTATAAGAGTAGCCCCCATCTCGGAAAAAGCTGTTTTACATAGATTTTTCTTGTTGTGCGTAATACTATTTTGGTTCTGGTTGCGCCCTTGTCTTTTAACCCCCCGTCGTCCCCCAGCCCGCCCATCGGGCCTTGAAGAAATAATTGGGCTGCACACGAGAACTGGTAAACCGCTCAGAGGATCTAAGCCTGCCCAGGCAAAGCGGTGCGAGTCGGTCCGTCCATGCTTATAAACCCTATTGGTTTCATTGGGCGACAGGGCTTGAGATGTCATTTCATCTCAGTGTCGGGTAAAAGTCCCACACAATTGGAAGCAACGTCTCCAAAATGACCTGTACTGTAATGACGGGGACGTTGACCCTCAAATCTCCCCACCGCGAAGCGGAGAGAGGATTGTTGGAATTAACTTCCTCCGTCCATGTCCATCCGTCCGTTCATATCAAGTTTCTGTCCGCTGCATATCTTCTTAACGTCATTACATTTTGGTCAGATCTTGGCACTATAGTGAGATGATGAGCAGATTCAATAACTCAACCATGCAGACTCAAGGTCAATGTCACTGTTGTAGGTCATGAGTTTGAGCCTTGAATTCTTTTCTGCTCCATATGAACTGAACCCTTTCATGCAGGCCATCTATTTCTATAAGCCCCAATGGGTGGGGGCCGGAACCCTTTGACAGATTTTCATTAAAAAGAAAAAAGTAATTTTGTATAGCAAATCAACACCAACACGAAATAATCTTTGTCATGTATTAACATCTATGTTTCACCATCATCGGTTCTTGAGGATGTAATTTGCTTTTTTGATTTGAGGTTTATCGTCGACTTATAAGACACTAAGATCATGCATATGTAAATACTGCAAAACTTTATAATTAAAAATAGTGATAGAAAGTGTGCCTCACACCTCTGATACTACTCAGGTTCAATTACACTCTGAGGATAATATCTCATTGACGTACATGTAGACACTACGTTTTTACGCAGCGCCGACGTCGCGCTGCGCTCAAAGCAAACGTATCATTAAAATTATTTAAGAAATGAAGGTAATTTAGTCAACGTTCATCGGAGTATGAACAGCATCGGGTGACGAGCAAAGTTTTTCAGCCCCGTCGGGGTTCTCTTAAATTTTGCTCATCTTAATTAGATGAACGTTAAAAAATACCTTGATTACTTAAATATTGATATCTACATTACATTATTTCTCAAAACTATTGCACGCAGTTTTCCTACTGGTAGTGGAACAGCGTCGTTGGCGCCATAACTTTGTTTGTCTTATTGTTGTTCAACGTCCCCGTCAACGGCCAGTCATACTGAAGAGAACCATTTTTTTATGTAAAACCAAACGCATCAGTGAAACCCAACGAAAATGACTTTCTTATTTTATACATCCCAGGTAAAGCCGCGTCCCGGATACATCGACGTCAACGCTACGACTTTTCGCAGGCCCGACGTCGATGACACGCTGCTCTCAAAGCGGACATATCAAGGAAATTTACATAAATGACTTCCGCCTTTCGGGATACAGCGACGTCAACGCTACGTCTCCACGCCGCGCAGATGCCGATGTCACGCTGCTCTCAAACCAAAAATGAATTTACAGAAATTTCTTTCGCCTTTCAGACAGAGTAACATCCAGGGTACGCCAACGCTGACGCTACGTCTCTACGCAGCACCGACGCCGATGTCAAGCTGCCTTCCGCCTTTTAAAGATTTTAGACACAGTAGCATCCAGGGTACCTCGACGTCGGCGCTACGTCTATACGCAGCGCCGTCGCCGATGCCTTGCTGCTTTGATTACAAAATGATATATTGCGTCCGAACTCCCCGTTCGTGATAGAGCAGAAAACAACAACAACAAAACACACACACACACAACCTTCCGTTGTAGAAAGCGTCTCACATATGACTCGAGCAAGACTCGATCCACAGTGACGAGAGACCTAATGATTTTGATTTGTTTGTTTTATTTGAGGTTTAACGTCCCCGTCAACACTGTAAAGGTCATATTGGAGACGTTGCTTCCAATTTTGTGGGACTTTTACCCGACGTCGAGATGAAATGACATCTCAAGCCCTGTCGCCCAATGAAACAAATAGGGTTTATTAGCATGGACGGTCCGCCTCGCACCGCGGTTCCTGGACAGGCTTAGATCCTCTAAGCGGTTTACCAGTTCTAGTGTGCGGGCCGAATTCAGCTCTGCGTGGAAGCATCATGCAGTCCATATATTTCTTCAAGCCCCTATGGACGGGGGCCTACCCACCAGGCAATGACCATGTACCAACATATCACATACTTTTTCAGCGTTCTTGAGGCAGTCCGGTGTTCGAACAATGAAAGGGACTACCCCGGTTTCTGTGCAGCACGGGGACGTGCCCGTTTATTTTCAGGGAATAAGGCATCATTGATAAAAAAAACTTAAGGACCAAGAAACGAGGCGTTTCAAATGTGCTCCTGCCAAAAAAAGAAAAAAGAAAAAGAAAACAGCTCCCATCAGAGACAATAAATTTACACTTAAAGACGCATTTGCTTTCC
The DNA here is from genome assembly GCA_963580285.1 of Lucinisca nassula. Lineage (NCBI taxonomy): Eukaryota > Metazoa > Mollusca > Bivalvia > Lucinida > Lucinidae > Lucinisca > Lucinisca nassula. The sequence goes on from OY757011.1 coordinate 107,525,187, forward strand.
GGGAGCAAATGGTTTCCTTTCAGAATAGACTCGACTCACCGAGGCGTTACAAATGTGAACTCGCAACCAACGCAGTGAAACAATATGATCCCAGCATTGAACAGCATGCATGAGCCACGTCATGGCAAAACCCGTTCAGATGTTTGCGAGAGACCTGTCAGCCTGCGCACACGCACAGTCTGGTCAGCTTTGGGCAGCTTGATACCGAGTTTCATTTGACGCCGTCGCTCAACAGCTGACTACGGCGAGGATGAGCAAACCTGTTTACAGTTAGAGACGCATTTGCTCCCCGGGAGCAAATTCTTTCAAAATAGACCCGACTCACCGAGGCGTTACAAATGTGGCAGTGAAACAATAAGACCCCAGCATTTTACAGCAAGCATGAGCCACGCCATGGCAAAACCCGTTCGACTGTTTGCGAGAGACCAGTCAGCCTGCGCATACGCTGTCTGGTCAGCTTTGGGCAGCTTGATACCGAGTTTACTTCTCTAATACATGCAGCTGAGCTGACCAGTTTGATTTGACCTTGTCGCAATGCTTCTACCGATCTATGCCGGGTCTCTTGAAGTCTTCTTTGGCGCTAACAGTTCTTTCCATTTTGTGATGTGCACTTTTTCGCATGCAGTGCCTCATTGATAATGTGCCTCTCTGATAGCTGAAGCGCCCCTTTAAGAGAGTCTTCACGTTTTTCACAGCAGCACGTGAAGTCACTGAGATACAATATTACGTCATTTAGGCACGAGCGGTTGTAGCATACGAAAAGGTCGTTACAGGAATATGCTATAACTCGTTTTGGAAGGGATCTTTCATAGAAGATACGCCCATTACGCATGTGCGTAATGAAAAATATTTGCAGTAAAGAGAAAGCACCAAAATAATAGAGTTCTCCATTACATATATCATATGGACTGTTTTTAAAGGAAAGAATTTGCTCCGAGGGAGCAAATTCTTACCTTTAAGAGTAGCCCCCATCTCGGAAAAAGCTGTTTTACATAGATTTGTTTCAGGTTGTGCGCTATAATATTTTGGTTCTGTTTGATTCTGTACGTTTTTTGTGGGTGTGTTAATCCCACGCCGCGAAGTGGAGAGGGGATTGTTGGAATGACCTTCCTCCGTCCATGGCCGTCCGTCCGTTGATAACAGTTTCTGTCCGCTGCATATCTCCTTAACGCCATTACATTTTGGTCAGATCTTGGCATAGAAGTGAGATGATGTGCAGAACCAATACCACAACCATGCGGCATTGTCAACTCAAGACCATTGTCACAGTTGTGTGTTCTTGAGTTTGAGCAATGAATTCTTTTCTGCTCCATATCAACTGAACCCCTTTGATAGTTTGTTTGATTTGAGATTTTACGTCCCCATCAACACTGTATAGGCCATTTTGGAGACGTTGCTTCCAACTTTGTGGGACCTTTTTAAGACACTGAGATGAAATGACGTCTCCAGGCCTGTGGCCCAATGAAACAAATAGGGTTAATAAGCACGGGCGGTCCGACTCGCACCACTTTGCCTCTTGGCGGTTTACCAGTACTCTTGTGCGGTCGGTTACAGCTCATGCAGCTTATCAATTTCTTCAAGCCCCACTGGGCGGGGCCGGACCCCTTTGATAGATTTTCATTAAAGTGAAAGAAGTAATTTTGTATAGTAAATCAACACCAACACGAAACAATCTTTGTCATGCTTTTACATCAACGTTTCGCCATCATCGGTTCTTCATATTATAAACAAAAAACATAGATGACGTCGCACACAAGCAATGCACCACGCCAACTATGTTACACAAAAAATAACGGCAACCCGAAGCAGAGCAATTCAGAAGCAGAACAACACGCATACATGTACATGTGGCATGCGAAAACCAAGACTAGGGTCCGCGGTGCCCCCCCCCCCCCCCCCCCCCCCCACCCCCCCCCCCCCCCCCCCCCCCCCCCCCCCCCCCCCCCCCCCCCCCCCCCCCCCCCCCCCCCAACACACACACATGCTTATTTTATCTTGCTGAATATTCATTTAAGCCACACCCATTTCTGTCTATCAACCAATCAAATTACTTGATGTAATTTATAGCTACAAATTTATAAACTGAATGCCAAAACAGTGTATATCCTGATCAGATGGCTTCTTCAGAAGCCATCTGATCTGGATCTACACTGTTTGCAAAGATACGGGTTGTCGTGAACAGCAAGATAATGGTTAAAATTTATGAGCAGGCCAAATAAGTCTGTGCTGATCTGAGCAGGAAAACCGCCTCTTTCATTTCATATGTATCTCGATATTGACGAGCATAATAAATTTCATGCCACGAAGACCCGAGCATGAAGGTTCTATTATCCCGAGGCCAGGCCGGGCGGATCAGCCTGCGCATCCGCGCAGTCGGATAAAAGTCCCCATCGGCCGTACAAATAGTAACTAGATTACCAGCCATCCAAAGCGCGCACAGCGAAGGCCCAGATCAAACTGCGCAAATGTGCAGGCTGATCCGAGTCATAGCCGAGCGCGCATGTAAATATAACGAATCGACGCAAGCCGGAAAACTACCACCAGCCTAGGCACTGAAACCCTCGTAAAGGCAATAACAACGGCCGGGGAAAGTGAAAAAAGAAAAAGACAAATTAACCAGGCCGCACCCACGCGCAGGCTGACAAAATTATAAGCGGACCGTAAGGGGTAAGGGGATGTAAATTGATTTTGCCTGACCACAATCTTCGCCCTTGATTCTGTCATGAATTGTTGCGTTTAGGACGATAAGAAATGAGCGACCAATGACAACTCAGATCAGCATACGCAACTGCGTACACTGATCAAAGTCTTCGCTGTTCGCATTAGAGTTACAACCGTTTTTTATGCCCCCGCCATTCGAAGAATGGTGGAAAGGGCATTAAGTGTTACCCCTGTCCGTTCGTTCGTCCGTCCCGACATCGTGTCCGGGCCATAACTCCTAAACCGTATGGAATATATTCATGAAACTTCACAGGTGCATTCATCACACTGAGACGATGTGTCATGAACAAGGAAGACAACTCTTGCTTTTTTGGTTTTTGAATTAGCTGCCCTTGACTTAGTTCCATATAGTAAACCGTTTGTTTTTGTTTGATTTGAGGTTTAACGTCCCCGCCAACACTGTACAGGTCATTTTGGAGACGTTGCTTCCAATTTTGTGGGACTTTTACCCGACATTGAGACGAAATGACATCTCAAGCCCTGTCGCCCAATGAAACCAATAGGGTTTATTAGCATGGGAGGTCCGCCTCGCACGGCGGTTCCTGGACAGGCTTAGATCCTCTTAACTGTTTACCAATACTAGTGTGCGGGGCGGATTCAGCTCTGCGTGGAAGCATCATGCAGCCCATATATTTCTTCAAGCCCCTATGGGCGGGGGCCACATATAGTAAACCGTGTCCGGGCCATCACTCCTAAACCGTATGGAATATATTCATGAAACTTCACAGGTACATTCATCACACTGAGACGATGTGTTATGAACAAGGAAGACAACTCTTGCATTTTTGGTTTTCGAATTATCTGCCCTTGATTTAGTTCCATATAGTAAACCGTTTCATGAATGGCATTTGGCGGGGGTATCCGTGTCCTATGGACACTTTTTCTAGTTTTTTTTTTGTTTTTTTCTTTTTGCTGTGCGCTTTTTTGAGTCATGATAAAAGAAGCAGGGGTTAAACTGATACACAGAATAGTAGAAGCAGAATAGACACTTTGAAGATTACCAAGACTGTTCAGATGGCACACTGGTTGATACACGACTTAATTGACCATTAGTTTAGCTAGCCTCGCAGAGGCGTTTCATATGTAAACCCGCGAAAACGCAATGGAACAGTCAGACCCCATCGCTTAGCAATAATGTGCCCCGTCATGAGAAAACCTGTTCCATTATTTTCGTGCGACAAAAGGGCCGGTCAGCCTGGGCGTCCATGAGTCTGATCAGCACTTTTTTTAATTTGCTGCACCTTTGTAGCTGAGATGACCGGTTTGTGTCTACTCTTGACCTCGATACCGTTTTATCAGCACTTTAGTACCAGATCTTATGATTATGGGTACCCATTTAGAACAGTTGGAGCAGACTTGACTAAAGACATCAGCCATATTCAGTTAGATTAGCCTCACCGAGGCGTTTCAAATGTGAACCTGTTTTAGCAAACTATTGACCCCTTATATGGAGCGCTGACAGTTTGTTTTCCAATTAGTGACATGCAACTTTTTCCATAACGTTCCTCATTGATTCTACAGCAACACATGATGTCATTGATTATTTTCGAGCACAGACGGTTATTGCATACGAAAAGGTCTTTACATTAATTTTTTTTTCTTTGGTTTTGGTTTTACGGCCCTTTCAAGATTATTTCACTCATATCGAGCCGATCGTTAATCAGAGGTGGGCGAAAACCGGAGTACCCGGAGAAAAACCACCTGACCTTCCGTTACAGAACTTGGCGTCTCACATGTGACCCGAGCGAGGCTCGAACCACAGCGGTGAGAGACCTAATGATCAAGAGTCAGCGCTCTTAACCACTAGGCCACGGAGGCCCGTCCTTTACATTAATACGCTGTCGCTCGTATTCTCTTGGGGGTTTTATGGGTTTGTTTTGTTTTCCAGCCATCCAAAGCGCGCACTGCGAAGACCAAGATCAGATTGCGCAAATGTGCAGGCTGATCCGAGTCATAGCCGGGTGCGCATGTTAATCTAACAAATCGCCGCGTCCCGGAAAACTATGTGGCAATTACAACGGCCCGCAAAAGAACAAAAAAAAAAAAATACAGATAATGACCAGGCCGCGCCTACGTTGACGAATTTTTAATCGGACCTTTAAAAGACTAAGGGACGGGAGATGATCGTGAAATTTTCTCTTTGGCCACCTTCTCCCTTCCGCTGATTCAAGAAGGGCATCTGTCAGTTTCTGGCCCGAAAGGACGTGTGCTGTACTGGTTACGGTCAGTGAAAAAAAATACTGGCGGGAGGTGGGGGGGGGGGGCATTAAATTGATTTGCCGTGGCCGCCATCTTCGGCCTTGGTTCTACCCTGAAGCGTGAAGTTTACCGTTTAGGATAATAAGAAATTAGTGACTAATAACAACTCAGATCAGCCTGTGCATCAGCGTAGACTGATCAAAGTTTCCGCTGTTCGCATGAGAGCTACAAGCAAAGACTTAAGCATACCAGCTAGATTCGCAGGCGGATCTGATTCTTCCTTGGTTTGAAATAGTTTTTTGCTGTGCGCTGGCTCATTTGAGTCATGATAATAGAAGAAGGGTTACACTGATACACAGAATAGTAGGAGAAGAATAGTCTTTGAAGATTACCAAGACTGATCAGATAGCACCCTGGTCGATATACGACTTAATTGGCCATTAGTTTAACTAGCCTCGCAGAGGCGTTTCAAATGTGAACCCGCAAAAATGCAATGGAACAACCAGACCCCATCGCTCAGCAAGAATGTGCCCCGTCATGAGAAAACCCGTTCCATTTTTTGGCGTGCAACAAAGGGGCCGGTCAGCCTGCGCATCCGTAAGTCTGACCAGCACATTTCAATTTGCTGTCAGTTTGTAGCCGAGATGACCGGTTTGTGTCTTGACCTCGTCGCAAACCCCGAATACCGTTTTATCATTGCTTAATTTTAGGGGAACAAGGGAATAAAACTAATTTTGAGGAACTGTGTGCATTGTTTGAAAACACTTCGGACAATATAAAGAAATGTGTGACAAGTGAAGACTCAGATCATCCTGCGCATCTGTGCAGTCTGATCAGAGTCTTCGCTGTTAACACGAGCCGTCTCGGGCCTCTGGGTTTTTCAAACAGTAACAAGCGAAGACTTTGGCAACGTTTGCTAGATGCACAGACCGATCTTATCCTTTCTTGGTAAAAAAAGTCTTTTGCTGTGCGCTGGCTCTTTTACATGAAAAATCCATGATGCTGAGGCATCGAAGCGTTGAAACAGAGGATGGGAAACGGGTCCTTATCCCATTAGCGAAAAAGAAAAACACTGTTAAAACAAGAAAAAATATAGCTTGAACGTCTTAATGATAATATTTGTTTCTCTTGAACGGTAAATGGCAAAAACAAACAAACAAAAAAAAACATGTTTGTAAATTTCATTAAATATGAGCATTGCCAAAACAAGTAAAAAGGGCTTGTCTGTACGGTAGTGGTCGGCCGATTAATCGAGTTCGTCGAGCATTGCTCGTTTTCTGACTTCCGAGTTGATGATCGGTACTTTTTTCCGTACTCGATTACTCGGTTCCGGCTTTTAACGGGATTTGGACGTTGCGGTTTGTTTCGGTTGTTTCGGTTTTATTACTGCAACTGCTTCCGGAAAATGGCTGCCAAAACGACGCTTTTCGATTTTCCGGGTGGAAAAAGTAGATATATAGGGTTGAAACACTTCGGCTTCCACAAAAAGAGCGACGGTCCAGTGTCCAAAGCAACACTGGACATGAGCAGAGCCATTTGCCGTCACTGCTCAAAATCATATGCCTTCAATGGTAGGTAAATCGTCAATAACATGATTACTGTGTAGGCTTTCATCCTGCAAAACCTGGAGTGTATGTAATATACACCTGCGGTAATGGTCAAATGTGACCGACGCAGTATCAGAAGATAGATAGATAGAAAAATATCATGAACATCATCAGCGACTTGCTTTTGAAAATACAATCACATGCCTCTATTAGGCAGACCAAGGTTCATCTGGAAATCAGTATCCTTGATAGGCCAGTGGTTAGTGCACTTGCCTCTGATGCATGATAGGTCAGCAGTTAGTGCTAGAGGTCCTGGGTTCGATCCCCGGCAGCAGTAATAAAATTTTGGTGTCTTAACAATTTAACATGCTCAACTGGCATCATTTGCAGGGATGAATATCACAAAGTACATCGTCTTTCGGATCGGTATATTAACTTGAGGCCCCTTGTGCAGGGAGAACCATCCAATGTGGTATCTATTTATCTATTTTATATTTGATCGATTAATGATCGATCATTGGTCACTTACATCTTCCGATGATCGATCATGAAAATTCTTCCGATTCCGACCACTATGTACGGTCATAAATGTCGCGCTGTGACTCGCTGCGTCTCTGTGAAAGACAATAAAATTCTCGGACGGATTATTGTCTCGCTCAGTGTACCGCTACATTGTCACGCTGAGAACACCTGTGCGTCTCGCTAGCTGTCTCGTTCGTCTCGGTGACAAGTGGAAGTGACACGGTGACAGAGAATTCTGCCACGGTGACGGTCAGGTCTATAGGAATGTCTCGTTGCCTGTACTGTAGTTTATAGATGTCAGAAGCAGTATGGGGGGACCACACAGTAGAAGCATATTCTAACTGTGGGCGGACAAGGGTTTTGTAAGCAGTGGATTTCAGGTCCCTGTTGTGGACCCGAATATTCCGTTTTAAAAATCCTAAAGTCTGTTTGGCCTTTTTGCTGATATTGTTAATGTGGTCTGCCCATCTGAGGTCTTCCGAAATGGTGACCCCAAGGTATTTAGATGAGGGTACACTTTCAAGGATACAGCCATGCAGGTGATATACAGTTTCAAAGGGGTCTTTACGGCGGGTCACATGAATGACCTGGCATTTAGAGGGGTTAAAACTCATATCCCAGAGTTTTTCCCATGATTCAAGTGACTTAAGGTCTTTTTGGAGGGTCTCAGAGTCATTTTTGGCATCAAGGGCTAGGTACATGGCTGTGTCATCGGCGAATAACCTTACTCTGGATCTAACCTGATCCGGTAGATCATTAATATAGGCTAAAAATAACATGGGTCCGAGAACCGAGCCCTGTGGGACACCTGAAGACACTGGAATGTTATCCGAGTTGGAACCATTGAGTAAAACTGATTGAGTCCTGTTATCAAGAAAATCTTTTATCCAATTTAGAGTTGTCCCCCTTATGCCATAAAAGTGTAATTTCTGGAGAAGTTTTTCGTGAGCCACTTTGTCAAAAGCCTTGCTTAAGTCAAGGAGGACAAGGTCTGTTTGCTTTCCTGGTTGCATGTTTTTTGCGAGTTCGTCAATGAGCATAATAAGTTGTGTCTCACAGGATCTCTTATCTCTGAACCCATGTTGCAGTTCATACAGTATATTTAGATTGGTGAAATGTTTGGAAATGTTGGAGGCCACAACATGCTCAAGCACTTTGCAGAGGACACAGGTGAGGGAAATTGGCCGGTAGTTGGCAGGGTCTGTTTTATCCCCTTTTTTTGAAGATAGGGGATACATTAGCTCAGAGCTCAAGCTAGAGGGCGACTCAGGCGAAGAAGTCGCCCTGTTTGGGCTCACTTCGCCGACTTTGGCGATAAAAGCGAAAAAGACTTCGCCCTGAAATTTCGCCCTTATTTTTTGGTGATTTCCTTGTGAATAGTAACGGTAAATTGACAAGATGACGATAATGCTTCGATCCACTAGTGTCAAAAATCTCAGTAATTACACTGAACAAAGCTAAGTGTTTATTCTGCACTTCGTGCATGTTGCAGTTTGGTACGGTTATGTAATTTTATTCTAACCGTTAGCTCATGCCGCTCGAGCCACTTGCAACACACTTAGTAGTCTTGAACTGTCATAAATCTCGGTTGATTGCACAAAGTTTTTATTGCAATAAGAGCCAATTAAGATTACACAAGGTTATGTAATTTAAACAGGTATATTTGTACCGTTAGCTCGTGCCAAAATACGAGTGCGGACGTACTTTGTTAAGTACTGTTGTATACAGTAATAAGATTTTTGTGACCGTTGACATTGACAACTGCATTAGGATTTAATAAATTTTAAATATAGATAGTTTGGCTATTGATTTGTTTGTACATTACTTTTGCATCCATCAATCGTTTTCATTTTTTTTTTTCAATGACAACAACAAAAGTAGGTAGCAATTTTTTTATTTAGTAAGTGAAAATAATTATTACTTGTCGGTAAATATTCAGTAATTATCCAAATTCATAAAAAATAACAACTGATTTTCATCAAGCGAGTTTGTTCCCCCTTGTTTCTTTAGTTTGTTTTAAAATACAATTGTGACAGGAACTTAGTGAAATGATCTAACTATTACACAGAAACCTCTTTACTTTATAACACCATTCATTATAACATGGTTGGATATAACAAAAGTTACAGCTTGCCCAAAAACAGTAAAATTACTATATTAAGACCACCTTTGGGACAGTTCAAAAGTGGTCTTTAAGACCACTTAAGAACAGTCACAAAAGTGGTCTCTGATCAGGGGTCACTGTATGCAGAAAACAGAAAGAAAGAATAACTGCAGCCAACAAAATAAGCATTTTAAAGCAGAATTAGTCTTCATTTAGGTGGTCTTAAAAGCGGAATTCATTGATACCCCTATAAAACACACTATTTTCAAATAGGGGTTTACAGGAGAACTCATTACATTGTTGTTGTACAGCGTTTAGCCGCACCCACTTCTCCCTAGACCCAGCAAACTTCTCCCTATTTTCCCAGGAGGGAGAAGTCACTTCTCCCAAATATTTTGGGCTAGCTTGGGCCCTGTAGCTTCTTTCCAAATTTATTTCTATCGTTGGCCGACACCCAGCCCATAGGGGCCAGTATCTAGCTTTTTGAGAGAAAATATATAGACACATCTAGTAGGATCTCAAACAGGCCCTCGGGCCCCCGCCCATCAGTGCGTGAAGAAATATAGGAGGTTTTAGAAATTCCATTTATGCCGTCATCCTTGCGCATGCGCAAAGTACTGGCCGTCAACTGAAACGGCCATCGCTATTCAAATGTATTGGCGAAACTTAAAATGCTAACAATATTCAGACATTTTGAGAGAAAATATACCCGTTTTCATTGAAATAATGCCTCGAGAAAGAAAGAATGATATTTTATTTTCATTACCGAAATTCATTTATCCTAAATCAGTTTTTAATTGACGAAAATCTTTCGTGAATGACCCATGTCAATGGCTTGAGATACCGTTATTCACGAAATAAGTTTTTCGTTTAGGCCAGAAAAAAAATAGGTGTGTTTACGGTCGTCCGACCGACCCTGTTTTTCGAACCTACCGTTTTTTTTTCATTGAAATAAAAAAATGCGGTCGATATCCGGTCCTGGTCGAGCGGTACCGGATTTTAGCGTAATTTCGGCGTGTCATTTGACTGTCAACCCAAAATGGCGGCGCCCAAGGTTACGTCCGTAATCGCATTTAAATTTAAACAATGCGATCACCAGTAGCAGAAGAGCTTCATGGAAGCGACGAAACATCGCCTACTATTTTAGAAATCTTTAACGAACATCATCCTACCGGTGTTATACCAGATAACTTTCAGGCGGTGGCGAAAACGAGTCTCCAAGGACAGAAGTTCGAACTTCGAGGTACATTTTGAAACGGTTTTCTGGGGCACTCGTGGATGAAATATTGTCAATATTTCAAAGGTATGTGACTTAAGTTATCTGTCTAAGGTATTGGGAAAAGGCTGTACTTTTGACGCTGACACTTCAGAGTTCCCACTTCCGCAAAATCATACGTGAATCACGCAAAGATAATAAAAATCACGTACGATTATTTTCCGTCGGGTGAAATTTCGCGCTTCCGAAATTGACTTGGGCGAACCAGCCGTTATTTTTTTCGAGCGTCCGAAATTGACGGGGGCGAATCGGCCGATTGCTGAAATAGATTTGGGACAAGCTGCAGACTTGAATCCATCGCTTAGTAGAGCTTCCGCGCATCCAAAATTTACTGGGGCGAACCGGCCGATTTTTTTCGAGCGTCCGAAATTGACTGGGGCGAATCGGCCGATTCCCTGAACAGTGTTCTGCCAAGGCCGCGCCCTTGCGCCATTGGCGCGGAAAAAATCTGTATGGCGCAGAAAAGTTGACATCCATGGGCCCGTGGGCGCATCCAAATTATTGCCGGGGGCACCTTTTTCTCGAGGAACGAACCGTCATCATGTCTTGATCCGGTTGCTTTCCTTTGAAGTCTATTAATCTGCAGCCCAATATATATTTTTAGCCTCTCAAAATTAACCCAACACGTTTTTCACACCTGACACCTGTGGACTGGTCACGTGTCAGTGGCCGTAAATATTGCCTTTGGTTTGATAATACCCAACGCTCTTATAATAATTTGTTTATGGTAACAGATTCCTACTTAATTGTAGAGCCAACAGCGAATGTTCTGATCAGGCTGCGCAGGCTGATCTGTCTCTTTTTGATCAACCCATGTTTCAGTGTTCCCCAAAATTATATTTCCTTAGGCTAAAAATAGTAATGAGACACATTTAGCTGAAGGCCAAGAAAAAAATTCTGTTTGATCTTTTTTGTGTACCGACTGCAAGGTCATGATTTTCATGTCAACGTCTACAACACCCTATTTCCACATTTAAAAGTCGGACAGAAATAAAATATTGATTGATAAATGGCCCTTTCAAGAGGTCATACTCGCCCTTTGTATAAATTGATTTTTTTTGTGAATGGCCCTGCTTTTTTGGTGAATGGCCCCACTTTTTTGTAAATGGCCCGACAATTTCCTGTCTGATGGGCCATTGGCCCATGTTTTTGAATTTCTTGGCAGAACACTGCCTGAAATAGATCTTTGACAACCCGCAGACTTGAATCCGGCGCATAGAACTTCCGCGCATCCGAAATTGACTGGGACGAATCAGCCGATTTTTTTTTTTCTGAGCGTCCGAAATTGACGGGCGCAAATCAATGAGATGAAACCACCGCTACAGTTTTTCTGCACACGATCGGTAAATGACGTCCTCTGACACCAGCAACCCCACATGTGTCTATTGTTTTATCTTAACGGGGCGTATCTCTTTCATAAAAAATGTTTGGAAACGGTAAAATAATTCTCGATAGCAAAACGGTTGTGGAAACAGCGCTTTCTGTCAGCTCCGTGTCAATAACCAACAACAGCGTACACAAATTAGTTAACATAAATTAGAGCGTTCAACTTTTCTCGCCAAGCGTCTGCTATTTTGCGCCAAAACATATTCATTCACGAGATAGTAGAAGAGTCGAAGCAACTCGTCTTAGGAGCAATTAAATAATTTTCACATTGATTGCGGATTAAATTTTATGATCGGGGAATAAACGCAAATTAGAGACATAACTTGACCATATTTTCACACCTTATCGACATGCACCGCAGGGTGGCAATTATATGACAGGGATTAACAATAGTGTCATACTTGAACCGTTATAAATCATCAAACAGTGTAAATCCAAATCAGATGTCTGCAGCGTCTTTCTGAGGTGTCTGATCTGGGACTGCACTGTTTGCCGATGTCCCAAAAAAGGGCCGCGGGCATATGTGAGTTAATAAATAAATAACAAATTCAATGGTGAACAGATAAAGTCTTTTCAACATTTTAATGTAAAATACATGCTTCCTGGTGATACTCGCACGCACATGCATTTTCCCGCCTTTTGAAGGCGATCGCGCGTTCCGTTGTGTATTACAAAAACTGGCCAAATTCTTACTTTTTCTCACTTACGCATCCACCAAAATTTCAGCAAATGTTCCATGTGGGTTATACAACAGAATAACAGTTTTCCCCCAGATTTTGGAAAAAAGGGGGTGCGGATAGTATGCAAATGCGGGTAATACACACCCGAATAGGGTAACAATTATGGACAAGTATACAGGTTTTCTCCCACATTTCTTTTCGTTGCAAAATTTCATACCCCCTGAATTTTTTGTACCCAGGGGGTAAGTTTACCCCCAGAAATAAACATGAGTGGGAACACTGCACTTTGTCGAATATGAGCCAATGTACTCCACCCACCTTTTCCTTTTGCTTCTTCCTTACCCCCTTGTTTACCTAGGCCTGTGTATTTAGGGGTGTGGGAGGCAGAAACAACAAATTCCAAGGGAACCTATGCCAAATTTTTTTTATAAGGTTTGGGTGTTTTTTGTTTGTTTTTTTTGGTCCCAGGGGGAGGGGGCTAGTGGCATAAGTCATAATGCAATCAGATGCAACAAAATTGGATATTAAGTGTTTGATCCTTTGGTGGCACATCCTTTCATATTCATCAGCCTGGTTGACGTGTCACCAGTTACAATTCTGATTCAGATCAGGCAGGTAGGCCCTGATCAGATGCAACATTTTGTGATGTCTGATCTGGGCCTGCACTGTTTGCCAATTTAATACCTACCGGTTTCAATAGGAGTTACCAGTACTGAAAAGGATTAATTTACAATTCATTGACTCCAAGATAAATCTGATGTATATTAAAAATAGCCCAAAATTATTTTATGACATTTTATCCTGCATTTGTTTGTCCAGTCATAAATTTTAAAGGACAATGGTCGATGTCCAACCCCAAACAATATACCAGGAAAATTGTGTTGGTTTTGGGTGGGGGGGGGGGGGGGGGCACTGACCGTCTCCGGTATGACTAAAACTGTGTTGACCGTCACATGAAACCTCAATACAACCAGGCCATTTTTTCCATATTGTGACGTCGGCACAGAAGGTTTCTTTTTCAGGTCAGTGGTTCGTTACAAGTGACAATGACATGTATTTGGTCTGGGCAGTAATAAAATGCTAAAAATATACTTTTGAAGCCCTTATTCTTAAAAAAAAAAAAAAATCGACCTACCTACCCTGTTTCAATTTTTCATACAATAGTAAACACACCTATTTTTTTTTTGGCCTTAATTCGCTATCCAGCTATCTTGAGAAATCTGTCCAATGATCTGTCTACATGTGCAATTTAAATGTCCATACTGACAGTCGAAATAAACTAATGACAGAGAGGCGTTGAGTCAATGTTGGTTGGACGTCATGCCGTTGACACCCACTCCAACTCATTTCATTGTCACATGACCGTTGGTATGAGAGAGAGACAGAGAGAGGGGTTTGACTGACGACACACAGACCGACTGACTGAATGACTGACTAACAGACGAAGGGACAAACTGTTAGACAGAAAAATAAACATACTGACAGTAGAAAAAAACAACAACCAATGAGTGGACTTACAGATGGGCGTCGAGTCAACGTTGGCTCGACGTCATGCCATCGATAACCACGCCAGCTCACTTCAATGGCACGTGACCGTTGAGATGTTTGACTGATCCCTGTATCCAAGAAGCCCATAACCCTTTTTGTACCAAATGGAATCTTCCTCCTTATATATAGCAGCAGTCATTTTCAAAATTAAGGGGTGTCAGATTGTGTTTTCTTCAAAATTCATTTGGAAAATGGCCGAACTTTTTGCAAACAGTGTAGGCCCTCATCAGACGCTGCGTTCTGCGGCGTCTGATCTGGGCCTGCACTGTTTGTCACTTACCCCTTTTGGGGTTTCCGGTGCCAGATATGTTAATGTAGACCTAAGGGCTGGGCAGGTTGAACCAATCTACAAATCTACCAGATTTTACTGTAAAATCTTGCACTTGCGAAGGAGTGTTCAACATTCTTATGCTCTGAAAGGATGTTCTACGTTTGTTTTGAATTTAATGTTCCAATCCCACTGAGTCTTGATGGGTCCGAGCACTGGGCAAATGACATTTTATTAAGCAACGTCCTGTCATCGCCAACGAAACGATTTGACGTTTCATCGACGATGCAATGTCAAATTCAATGCATCGCTTTGAAGTTGGTTCGATGTAGACGTTGTTGACACGCTACATGTCGGTTGACGTAGCGTCATTTAGCGACAAACTGTAATTTTTACATTTGCCTGCGCTCGCTAATTGTTGGTGCGCTAAGGAGAGAGGGAGAGGACCCTGTTTGGTTGTATGTACACTATATCATTTTCGTAATGCGAAATTTCACATCTCGTAGCATTACAGTGTTTCTCCCATTATCTTACATTAGAATTCCCCAAAAGTTCAAAAGAATTCCATTGTTTTACGCTGTAATTAACACTTTATCTGTCCCACTGCCTTTGAAGCAATACGACAGATGACGGTCATGGCTTTTTCTGTTCTATTTTTAGAACCGGAAGTACGTCATGAAAAAAGCTCCTATATGGGCTGCATGATGCTTCCAAGCAGAGCTGAATCTGACCCACACACGAGTTCTGGCAAACCTCTTAGAGGATCTTAGCCTGCCCAAGCAAAGGATGTGAGTGTCGGACCGTCCATGCTTATAAACCATATTGGTTTCATTGGGCGACAGGGCTGGAGATGTCATTTTATCTCGGATGTCGGGTTAAAGTCCCACAAAATTGGAAGCAACGGCTCCAAAATGACCTTTGCCGTGTTGACGGGGACGTTAAACCTCAAATCAAACGACCCTCGGCCACTGCCCTTTGTGGCTTGAAGAAATAAATGGGCTGCATGATGCTTCCATGCAGAGCCGAATCCTGGTAAACTGCTTAGAGGATCTAAGCCTGCCCAGGCAAAGCATTGGGAGTCGGATAGTAAATGCTTATAAACTCTATTGGTTTCATTGGGCGACAGGGCTTGAGTTGTCATTTATTTCAATGTCGGGTAAAAGTCCCACAAAATTGGAAGCAACGTCTCCAAAATGACCTATATAGGGATGATTGGGATGTTAAACATCAAATCAAACAAACAAATTAAACGGGGTCCTACTTTTTAGCTCACCTGTCACGTAGTGACAAGGTGAGCTTTTGTGATCCCTTTTGTCTATCTATCTATCTATCTTCTTATACTGAGTCGGTCCTATTTGGCCATTTCATAGGGATGCCAAATGGGTCATGCATATTCAAGTTGAGGGCGAACCAATGTTTTATATGCAACATACGTCTGTGAACTTTTTCTTCAAAGGACATCTCCTAAACCACTGATCAGATTTTATCCAAACTTCACAGGAATGATCCTTAGGTGGTCCCCTTTCAAAGTTGTTCAAATGGTTCCGGTCCGTTGCACATTAAGGTCACAGGAGCCAAAAATAGATTTTTTTAATGAAAACTTAAAAATTCTTCTCCTGAAACCGCAAGGCCCAGGTCTTCAATATATGATGTGAAGTTTCATCTGGTGGACCTTTACCAAGATTGTTCAAAATATAGTCCTGGGGCAAAAAATGTCCCCGTGCCGGGGCCCACTGGTTTCACACAAGCGTATATAGGGAAAACCTTTAAAAATATTCTTGTCTGAAACCAGAAGGCCCATGTCTTTGACATTTGGCATGAAGCTTCATCTAGTGGACATCTACCAAGATTGTTCAAAATATAGACCCAGGGCAAAAAATGCCTGCACCGGGGCCCACTGGTTTCACATAGGCAAAACCTTCGAAAAATCTTCTTGTCTGAAACCAGAAAGCCCATGTCTTTGATATTTGGCATGAAGCTTCATCTAGTGAACTTCTACCAAGATTGTTCAAAATATAGTCCCAGGGCAAAAAATGCCCCCGCACCGGGGCCCACTGGTTTCACATAGGCATATGTAGGGAAAACCTTTAAAAATCTTCTTGTCTGAAACCAGAAGGCCCAGGTCTTTGATATTTGGCATGAAGCTTCATCTAGTGGACCTCTACCAAGATTGTTCCAAATAAAGTCCTATGGCCTACAATGCCCCCGCACCGGGGCCAACTGGTTTCACATAGGCGTATACAGAAATAACCTTAGGCTTATATAGGCAAAATCTTCTCGTCTGAAACCAGAACGCCCAGGTTTTTTATGTTTGGTGTGAAGCTTCATCTAGTGGACCTCTACTGAGATTGTTCAAATTATAGCCCTGGCACCAAAAATGCCCCCACAGCAGATCCCACTAGTTTTACATGGGCTTATATAGGGAAAACCTTTAAAAATCTTCTTGTCCGAAACCAGAAGGCCCAGGTCTTTGATATTTGGTGTAAAGCTTCATCTAATGGACCTCTACCAAGATTGTTCAAATTTATAGGCTTGGGGGCCAAAAATGCCCACGCCGGGACCCAATAGTTTTACATAGGCTTATATAGGAAGAACCTTTAAAAATCTTCTTGTCTGAAAGCAGAAGGCCCAGGTCTTGTTATTTGCCACGAAGCTTCATCTAGTGGACCTCAACAGAGATTATTCAAAATAATCTGGCGCCAAAAATGTCTTCGTGCCAGGGTCCACTGGTTTTACATATATACTTATATAGGGAAGACCTTTAAAAATCCTAGAGACACTGATTCTCAGGTGAGCGATTCTGGGCCCTCTTGTTTTCGTTGCCCCTACTTTATTCTTAATGGCAGTGGTTAGCCATCTGGTACCGGACAACCAGCCTATGAGTCAGCTCGTCAGGCATGTTTTTATTCCCTCTTTTTCGAAGAAAAGTCTGGTATATTGTTTTAGTACCAGAGTTGAGTGGTCGTCAGTCTGTCCGTCCGTCACGTTTCTTGTAAATGGATCTCCTCTGCAACCACTGAAGTTACACTTTTGAACCTTTGCATGTGGATAGTACATGGTATGTAGATGGCAGTGGGCTACTTTTTTGTGACCTTGACCCCAACATGGCCCCAAGGTCAAAGGTCAGAAAGTAGGACATTATCATATCTTCTAAACTATTGAGATTGCACTTCCGAAACTTGATTATTGGATAGCCCTTGGGATGTAGAACATATTGGAATACTTTTCGTGTGACCTTGACCCCAACATGGCCCCAGGGTCAAAGGTCAAAAAGTAGGACTTTATCATATCTTCTAAACTGTTGGGATTGCGATTCTGAAACTTGATTATTGGATAGCCCTTGGAATGAAGAACATATTGGAATACTTTTCGTGTGGCCATGACCCCAACATGGCCCCAGGGTCAAAGGTAAAAAAGTAGGACTTTATCATATCTTCTAAACTGTTGGGATTGCACTTCCGAAACTTGATTATTGGATAGCCTTTGGAATGTGGAACATATTGGAATACTTTTCGTATGACCTTGACTCCAACATGGCCCCAGGGTCAAAAGTAAAAAAGAATGACATTGTCATGTCTTTAGTGTTAATCATAGAAAAAGCGGGTATTTGCGATGGTATACCATCGACTGTGCCATCTAGTTTGGGAATGGGGCCAGGGCTTGTAGCAGGGCTCCAGAAATTTTGAAATCCCAATCAGTCCAGAAGGTGACCAATGACGTCATCACTGACTTATTTCTTGCAAGTTTTTTGCTGCATGCTTCGTTTTTCGTTTTGCATGTTCAGTGTTATTGATAAGCTTTTGCCCGAGGAGTACTGTTACTCCTTCAACCAAAGACATAGGCGTATCCTGTGATTCTTTGAGAGTATCGGTACTCCTAAATTCAAAACTAGGGTCGTATCTTCATCTGTCATCACAGGATGGCTGTTAAGTGCACATATAATAATGTCAGACGTGGCAATGGTCATATTTAAAAGACGTTAAACACATATTCTATCATCGTAACATATCGATATACATTTTCATGTTAATAAGCTGGCGGACAGCAAAATGAAAAATTACTTTTTCTTCTAAAGAATGTAAATCCAGCCAATGTGGTCGTCTACTTCGCATGTGTTTTTGGAATTTCCCAGACGCCATTGAAGGCTCATTTTGATCAGATTGTGCAGGGTGGTCGGGGTCTTCAGCCGTCACACAGATAATATTGTCATCAAAACGTTTTCAAACCCATGTTTTGTGTCTGCAGCGGCCTTATGTGCTGCGCGTTCAAAGGTGGGAATTCTCCACGAATTGTAGCAACTGCATGCGATTGGTAAAAGGCGAGAAATTCAGCGCTCAGCAAAAGTACATTAAAACGTGCGACCAGTGAAGACTCAGATCAGCAAGCGCATCTGTGAAAGCTAACCAGTCTGTCCCGGTTGCTGTGTTTGCGTTCTTTTATGATGCGCTGCCAGCCATTCTGCTTAATGCTCCAAGACGCCGGCGAGACATCTTAGGGTGTTAATTTAATCGGCTACTTGATAGATAGCGGTAAATAAGCATGCGCTGCATGCTGACCACCTGTGATTCACAATTAGATATATGAGTACCCAGTGTTCAATCTAGGCTGCGCCATTGCGCCCTGGGCCCGCTTTTTACATGAGGGGCGCACTAGAGATCATTCAATGGGCCCATCGGGCGCAACTGTAGAATTTAGAGACTGTTTCTTCTGGAGTTCATTTTTGCGATTTTCTCGCGGTTTTTCGGCTGCCTGTTGCGTATTGTTGAGTTGATCAAAAACCGCATGTTGCCTGATCAAAATAACTTAGAAAAACATTTTGTTTTATCTGTTTAACTAGTAGCAATTCTTATTTTTATAAACCCAAATCGACATTTTGTTTACCGGGGATGCGGCCATGTTCGGTATACTTGTGTGCACCGGGCGGCTTACGCCAAATTCGTGTGCGCCGTGCGGCTTACGCTAAATACCGGACCGAAATACCGCAACATACCGAGGCGAGCGCTATCTATTATAGAGATTTTCTCTTCCAGAAATATTTTTAATGGCATTCATTCTAAATAAAACATGCATTTAGCACTTGAGCAAGACACTTTATCCAAATTGTTTTGTACTGGTTAAATGAGGTAATGAGCAAATGTGACCAACTCAGTATTAGAAGATGGATAGATAAACTAAATAGATTTTGTCTGTGCTGTTAAACTTGTTTTGTGTCCATTTTTATCATGCAGCTAAAACCGGTAACTTTATAGTACAATTTAATGGCCCCCTAAATTTCCAAATGGCCCCCTTTTCCAAGGCCTGTGGGCCCAGAGGGCCCCCAAACCCCAAATCCTGGATTGAACACTGAGTACCCAAGTATTACAGGTTAATCCTGCCATTGTGACTCAATAAATATAATTTTGGTCAAATGTATACTGAACTCGCCGGACAAAGATATCAGTTTGTGCAGCGGTGGTTCTATCTCAGAAGTGCATTGACGACAATGTTACGAGAAAAAAATACCTCGGGATGATAAACTTTGAAAAATAGAAGTGGAGTCAAAAGTAAACAACCATCATCATGCAATAATCAAAGGCCCCGACATACACATGTCGAAAAACGGCAATAAACAAGGTTTTTATGCCTCTGGTTAAGAATTTTGGTCAATGGCCAAAGAACGCGAAAAAAATGAGTCATGGACGCAAATTTTCTTGCATCTGCGGCCTGCGGACGCCAAGCAGAAAGAGCTAGCGCTAAAGCTGCCTGGTCGGATATATATTCGCTGTTACATTAATTATAACACTCCTAACCCAGCTGTTGTTGCTTCTGTTTTGTTTTCCACAAAATACGGAGTAATCCATTTCAACGTGAATTTCTGCGATTTGGGAGAAATAGCCGCCAGAAATTTCTCATGCATCTGATTTTTTTCTTGCGTTTTCACGGAGAAACTTTGTTAGGTTCTCCACAAAAAGAAAAAGTGGTCTTAACTTGATATCGTCTGCGCGTCTGTTTTGATATTTAATTCCTAACTACATGACAATGTGAATCTGTAGATCTGCCGAACCCATTTTTTTTCTCGAAGATGACACTCAGTAGAAGTCAATGTGGTTGCCTAACAATATTCTGGATCGTATTTTTATGCACGCTTGTCATAAAGTTACTGTTCATGCTTCAGGCGTTGTAAATAAAGTTAATAATGCGGGCGGCTTCCCTTAGATAATAAATACCGTTATGTAATCACACATCAATAATCGGTTTCCTTATCATGTTGATAGTTGTCATAACTTGAGGCTGATTAAATATAAGCGGGTCGGTATTCAATATATGGTCGTCAAAAGGTAAGGTTGAAGTGTTTCAGCGTAATTAAAACAAATGCCATCATTCATGAATAGATAAATTTCGAATCGTGCTTGAAGATTGGAACAGTTTTTGTTGAAAAATATGATGCGGCGAAAATTATCGCGATTTCGATTGCTTTTTGTCAGGCGTCACGTTTTTTTTTCATTGCCGATACGACTGCAATAGAACGACCTTGACGTATCGCCAATTTGACGGTCGTATTTGGTACGACTTCTTTTTCATTTATAGGCGTATTTGCTCGATTTTAGAGTCGTATTTACGACGATACGACCCTTATCAATTACTCTGCATGTTTTTTGTTTGATTGTTTGTGCATGTTTCGTTTAGGCATGTTTTGATCATTTGGTGTATATTTATCTGTTGTTCATTATGTAAATAAATAGTTGAAATAAAGAGAAAGTCGTACCACATTTTACTTTCTATTATCCATGTTATTCCTGAACCAGTACCTGTATTATATTTTGGAAATTCCCCAGGTGTATTTTTAGAATTACTGAATGCAGTAAATTATCGTTGGTACCCAGCTTCATAATGCGTTGTGCTGCTGTTAGCCATTACAACAAGTATTGCCTTTCTAAAATGGAGTAATGTTCGCCCCTGTGCCACATCGAGGCCCAGCACATCCGTCTTCGACAGGGTTTTTTTTTTTTATTTTATTTTTTTTTTTATTTATGATTCCCAATGTGTTGCATTAATGATACAATCAAAAGCATCAATTATAAAAGATAGAAGAGTAAAAGCCAATAGGGTCTATAAAATGTTATTTAACTGCTCCAGTGCTATTGATCAATCGAGCCATTTAAAGTGCCGATATAATTAACACACTTTTAATTCTTACAAGGATAGTTTAGTATAACAGTTTACGAAAACAAACAAACAAATTATTATCCCCACGTTTTTCAACGAAAAGTGGGGATATTGTTATCGCCGCCGTCCGTCTTTCTGTCTGGCTATCTCCTCCTAAACCGTTAGCCGGAATTCAACCAAATTTGGTATGCGAGTTGCTTACATGAATGGCTTGCGCAAGAGCACATTTTTTTTTTTGTCCCCGCCCCCAGGGGCCCTGGGGAGGGGTCAAAAGGTCAAATTTTGACTACTGTGGAGAAAACGTGGGGATTTGCTATGGCTTGCCATCGACTGCGCGCTCTAGTGTTTGATTGCCATTAGATCAAACACGATCAAGTCTTCTTTGATATCACAATCACGCACCGCTTAATCACGTTTTGGCTGACTGACTGTCATTAGCCTTAATCCCGCGAGAGTCTGCGATACCTGGCGAGATCTCGAAAACGTGTTTACTGTCAAACTCAAATTCATCCCCGAGAGAGATAATTGGATTATATTACTGGCACAATAAACAGTTTGACACCTAACCAGGTATAATTTCTCTGTTTTTTTTTCACTTCGATTTTAGCTTATTGGGGGGTTTTTTCGGACCGATTTTTCAGCAAAATTTTTCAGCAAAATCAGTTTTCATTTTCAAAAAACGGTCTGGGCCGGTGAAAAATCGGACTTCTAGAGCCCTGGTCTGTAGGATTGGGAGAGTCAGGGATATTTTGAATAAAACTGGGAAGAATATAATATTCTACCTTTGACATTTCTGTTGTTAAGATTTAGTGCTTTAGCTCTAAAGAGCATGTCAGAAAAAAATCTTGGTATTTTTGTTAAGAATCCAATATTTGACAGGTATTTCATCTTGCTACTCTTGAGTATGATAGCTTAGTGGTTAGACAGTGCACGTCAGTATTTACAAGCTTTGCTCCTCTTTTGAGCATGCAGAGAATTTCATAATCTTTGCTCCTGTTTGATCTTACAGGCCTTGGAAGCTGAAGGAAAAGATTCAAATGAGGCAGTATTTGAAATAGTAGAGCAAGCAGCTGTGAAGAAAACACCAGGATCTACAAAGAAACTATCAAGAAGTAAATATGGCTCCATATATCATAGCTGCAGATAAGGTACTTTTTTCATCCGAAAAGGACCAATATTTTTCTTATGTCTGCACGAAAACCTGTTGTGGGTACTCGTTAGAAGTGCCTCGCCAAGGCCCTTCTAATGAGTACCCACAACATAAGTATTCGTGCGGAAATAAGAAAATAATATTTGGATACCCCTCTTATCTGCGGCTATGTTATATGGAGACACTTGGATAATTTACCTTTTTTGTACCAAATGGAATCTTCCTCCTTACATATGGCAGTAGTCCATTTCAAAATTTAGGGGTGTCAGGTTGTGTTACCATCAAAATTTTATTGGAAAATGACTGAATTTTTAGCTAACAGTGGAGGCCCTGATCAGACGCTGCGGTCTGGGCCTGCACTGTTTGCCAGAGTACAGGTTAACGTCCCACCAACAGCTAAGGTCATACGGAGACGGGACCTCGGTTTAAAGACTCATCCGAAAGTCTGTAACCTTTGCTGAATGTTCTGCTGAAAAAAAATTATTTTGCCATACCCATTTTTCACTACTAGTCAATGATAACATTCAAAAAGATTTGTTCTGTAAATTTAACAAAAGACCCAGATCAAATGTCTTCTCTAGATGCCATCTGGGGCCAGTTGTTCAAACTTCAAAGCATCGTTAGCTTAACGAGCTCGTTAGTGATCAAATTGTTAACTGTTCTAGCAAGTACAATATAAAAAAAATTGGCATTTTTGTTGAAAAAATTTAGCAGCTTTTGGATCCGCAAAAGCAGCTCACATTTTTTCGGCAAAATTTTTTAGCATATTTGCCATATTAAGTGATCAAAGTTTTTACGATATGTTAACTGACGACGTCATTAGTTTTCTAATAGTATATCCTTTTTTCAGTAGGACAAGGGTTTAGGAATCATTTCTTTATTTCTTATTAGAAAAACACCCAACAGAAAGCTCTGGTTATTAACCCTTTTTGTACCAAATGGTATCTTCCTCCTTATATATAGCAGGAGTTCATTTCAAAATTTATGGGTGTCAGGTTGTGTTTTCATCAAAATGTATTTGGAAAATGACTGAACTTTTAGCAAACAGTGTAGGCCCTGATCAGACGCCGCATTCTGCGGCGTCTGAACTGGGTCTGCATTGTTTTCCAGGGTACCCGTTTTGGAGTTTCTTGTACTTAATGGGTTAAATTGCTGTATGTCATGCATGCAAGAATGGCAACTCTGCTTGTCCATTATCCAGTTATGTCCTCTAATCCATATTGTCACTTCATTTACGTTTCTGGAGCATATCTCTGCAACTGTTTGAAATCATTCTGAAAACCTGGTTTTCGTGGAATTTTCATGTTTCCTCTTGTGTTATTAGTTCAAACATTGTGTATTGCAGTTCATTTGACATCCAGCATATTAGCTGAAGGTGTTGATTGGCTGTCAAAAGTATTTCGTGATAGAATATATGGACAAATTTGATTCAGTCCTGCTAGTCTGACATACTTTGTTTATTTCATATTTGTATTGGAGCTTAATAAAATCAGCCCCCGCCCATAGGGGCTTGAAGAAATATATGGGCTGCACGATGCTTCCACGCAGAGCTGAATCCGGCCCGCACACTAGTAGTGGTAAACCGCTTAGAGGATCTAAGCCTGTCCAGGAACCGCGGTGCGAGGCGGACCGTCCATGCTAATAAACTCTATTGGTTTCATTGGGCGACAGGGCTTGAGATGTCATTTCATCTCAATGTCGGGTAAAAGTCCCACAAAATTGGAAGCAACATCTCCAAAATGACCTTTACAGTGTTGACGGGGACGTTAAACCTCAAATCAAAATTGGAGCTGAACAGTCCAATCAACACTTTAGGTCATTTTTGAGCCCATCTATTAAATTCTATTTACCTATCCACACTTTTCCTGGGCAGCTTATACATAAGCGGTTAAACAGTACAGTGCACATTCTTCACATCGAGCTCGCGAACAGCCAACATCGCTCTCATCATGTCTGCCTCTATGAAAGAGTATCACCTTCCTGAGCCACTTGTGGCTTTCTTGAAGTCATGCCTACTTCATGGGGTGCCTGAAGTTACCACAGGCCTTCAGCACCAGAGTGTAACTGTCACTCTCCATTGGGATCAGAGCACTCCAGCTCCAGCCAGACCCAAGAAGACAGTTAAGCAGCAGCCTACAGGGACAGAGAAACCACTGCAGGAAACAGCACCTCCCAAGTCTGTGGCCATCTTGATCCCACCATCACCAGATCTCCGACGCAGCCACCACCAAAGAAGATGCCTCGCTGGGAGTCACCAACAGTTACCAAGCCAACTCCAAAAATGACGCCACCGCCTCCAGCCTTCACCTACAAGCGACCGTCTTTCACCGGGGAAGATCTGCGCTTCAACATATATTCAGTGCCGTACAACAGTGATTTTTTTACCCCTGCGTCCTGCGTCCAGGACGCACAAATAGGACTGAGGACGCACAATCATAAAATATGTGCGTCCCTCGGACGCAAAAAAAAATCTTGGGCGAAAAATCCAACTTTCGTTTTGGCGGCTGTAAATATCGGCGGAAGTGATAAAATACCGCACTTTTACCGAACTGCCCAACGGGTCACTGAAAAATCGATACAGGTACAATTTAATGATCCAACCACAAGACGAGGATCCCTTCCATCCAGAACGAGCCCGAACTTTCACACAAGCAAGTTCAATGCGAACATCAAAGTTTTGCGCCATCCCAATCCCCGCCCACAAACCACCAACACCGTTTTCTGCACGAGATCGGTAAATGACGTCGTCTGATGGCAGAAACCTCACACATGTTTAATGCCATTGTTTTATTTTAATGGGGTGTATATCTTTCATAAAAAAAAATGTTTGGACCCGGTAAAAATATTTTCTTGATAGCGAAACGGTTGTGAATAGAGGTGGATAGAAAACAGCGTTTTGCACAGCTCCCGAATTATCCCCAGAAGCTCGAACAACAGCGTTCGACTTTTCCCGTCTAGCGTCTGCTATTTGGCGCCAAAACATAACATTCAAGAGATAGTAGAAAAGTCCGTTTTTATTATGCATACATAGGGGAATAAACACAAATTAGAGAGATAATTGACCATATTTTCACACCTTGTTCAAGTTGGCTTATTGATGAAATTAAAGACACGCACCGCAGGGCAATCATGTTTTCTTAGCAATTATATGAAAGGGATTAACAATAGTGTCATAATTGAACCGTTATAAAGACACAGACGATTTGTCTCTGAATTGTCGACAAAGCCGGACACTGCAGCAATTATTGTGATTTACTTACTCTAGTTTTACCGTATTTAAGAATTCAAAAGGCTGACAGTTGTAGACGATTTTTTTGCACTTGCTCGACCGGGCGTCGTAAGGTCAAAGTGCACCTGCCCGGCGCGATTTCGGACTTGTGCCGGGCAGCCGATCAATAGATTTGTCAGCACCTGTTTAGATAGCTGGTGTACCAATCATGAGGAAACGTTCGGGATTTTACCTCCATTGTGCATGAAGTAAATTTCACACAAGTTGCGTTGCGGTGCGCATTTATCGAAAACGAAAGTAGAAATCATTCCTCCGAAAAGGACTCGGAAAATAGACACAAAAAACGTACACTTTAGCTGGATTTCTTTGGGCTAGTAAACAACACAAGTTGATGATTGATTCTGTCCATTGCAAATAACAGATACAAGACATTCATTCATCACCACATTTTTAACTATACTGAACCGATCTTTTTTTAGCTCACCTGTCACGTAGTGACAAGGTGAGCTTTTGGGATCACTTTTTGTCCGCCGTGCGTGCATGCGTCCGTGCGTCCGTAAACTTTTCTTCAAACGACATCTCCTCCTAAACCACTGATCGGATTTTGACCAAACTTCACAGGAATGATCCTTAGGTGGTCCCCTTTCAAAGTTGTACAAATGGTTCCGGTCCATTTCTTATATAGGTCACAGGAGCCAAAAATAGATTTTTTTCACCGAAAACTTAAAAAGTCTTCTTCTCTGAAACCGCAAGGCCCAGGTCTTTGATATTTGGTATGAAGCTTCATCTAGTGGACCCCTACCAAGATTGTTCAAATTATAGTGCTGGGGCCAAAAATGCCCCCGCACGGGGGCCCTTTGGTTTTGCATGGGCTTATATGGGGAAAATCTTAAAAAATCTTCTTCTCTAAAACCGCAAGGCCCAGATCTTTGATATTTGGTATGAAGCTTCATCTAGTGGACCCCTACCAAGATTGTTCAAATTATATGTGCTGGAGCTAAAAATGCCCCCGCATGGGGGCCCTTTGGTTTTACATGGGCTTATATAGGGAAAATCTTGAAAAATCTTCTTCTCTGAAACAGCAAGGCCCAGGTCTTTGATATTTGGTATGAAGCTTCATCTAGTGGACCCCTACCATGATTGTTCAAATTATAGTGCTGGGGCCAAAAATGCCCCCGCACGGGGGCCCTTTGGTTTTACAAGGACTTATATAGGGAAAATCTTTAAAACTCTTCTTCTCTGAAACCGCAAGGCCCAGGTCTTTGATATTAGGTATGAAGCTTTATCTAGTGAACCCCTACCAAGATTGTTCAAATTATAGTGCTGAAGCTAAAAATGCCCCCGCACGGGGTCCCTTTGGTTTTACATGGGCTTATATAGGGAAAATCTTGAAAAATCTACTTCTCTGAAACCGCAAGGCCCAGGTCTTTGATATTTGGTATGAAGCTTCATCTAGTGGACCCCTACCAAGATTGTTCAAATTATAGTGCTGGGGCCAAAAATGCCCCCGCATGGGGGCCCTTTGGTTTTGCATGGACTTATATGGGGATAATCTTTAAAAATCTTCTTCTCTTAAACCGCAAGGCCCAGATCTTTGATATTTGGTATGAAGCTTCATCTAGTGGACCCCTACCAAGATTGTTCAAATTATAGTGCTGAAGCAAAAAATGCCCCCGCACGGGGGCCCTTTGGTTTTACATGGGCTTATATAGCGAAAATCTTGAAAAATCTTCTTCTCTGAAACCGCAAGGCCCAGGTCTTTGATATTTGGTATGAAGCTTTATCTAGTGGACCCCTACCAAGATTGTTCAAATTATAGTGCTGGAGCTAAAAATGCCCCCGCATGGGGGCCCTTTTGTTTTACATGGGCTTATATAGGGAAAATCTTTAAAAATCTTCTTCTCTAAAACCGCAAGGCCCAGATCTTTGATATTTGGTATGAAGCTTCATCTAGTAGACCCCTACCAAGATTGTTCAAATTATAGTGCTGGGGCCAAAAATGCCCCCGCACCAGGGCCCTTTTGTTTTACATAGGCTTATATAGGGAAAATCTTGAAAAATCTTCTTCTCTGAAACTGCAAGGCCCAGGTCTTTGATATTTGGTATGAAGCTTCATCTTGTGGACCTCTACCAAGATTGTTCAAATTTTAGCCCTAGGGCCAAAAATGCCCCCGCTCCGGGGCCCTTTGGTTTTACATAGTAGGCCTTGAGCTGGCAATAGACCCCCCTCCCCCCCCAGGGGGATTTTTGTACACTATGATTTTCTAATAGTACATTATATAAGCCACAAAATGAAACATGTTAGCCCTCTGAGAGTGGCAGCGTTAATGTGTAACATCCATGTTAAGTACGTTACCCTCAAAATAGCATTAAATATTCCTGATTATGTGTACAACATGGCCCTTTTTGTACTTATTTGCATGCCTGCACAGGTAAATGTACTTCTTATATCACAGACACCTATTTTAAATACTCAGGTTGTAAATGCTTTTGTTTATTACCGTTATATACGTTACCAAGTATTTAAATTATCAGTATTGCGATTACTGTCTACACATGTAAGACTTAAGTCTTACTTGTAAGGCTGCTACTTAAATGAATTTAAATTCCTTATCATGGTCACTTACACAATTGCTAAGATGTGGTCTTTCAAATAGATTGCTGGTACCCATTACAGTCTTTTTTGTTGTAGCAGTTCCAAAGAGTACTGATTTGCAATCACCTTTGTAGATTGTTGAAGCATACAAAGCATACAAAGTCAATGTATGGAGCAGAAATAAGGCATCTACGTTTTTAAATGTGTATATTTTACAATCCTGAGCAATAACATTATTACTGCATAGACTTGTTAACAAGTGCAAGCGCCTATGCGCCAATATTTAGCTGCATATATTTAGCCAATATTTCGTCGGAAAACAACCCGTTATCAAATACGCAAACAACAAAATTCCAGGCTAACCTGCACATCTGCGAAGTCTTGCCAGAACCTTGGCTGTTTGCTCACATAAAAATAGATAGCCTTCAGCTAAAGATCCTTCTTAGGGACTAAGCATGCGCACAGGAACATTTATAATAACTACTGTCAGAATGGTCCTTGTGTTGAACAAACAATAAACGCCATGCCAAGTATCAAGTAGGCTTTTAGGGCGTCAGCAGGAATTACGTCGCGTACTAAAGATGGTGTATTTCTCGACACGTGAGAGCTCAGTATGTTGAAACAACTCTTCAATGCACTGAAATGAGCCCTGACGTAATAGACAGTAAAAACAACAAGAAAACTTGCGACCTGCTCAGATTAAAAGTAAAGAGCATGATGTGAAATGAGAACGAGGCGATGTTTGGCTACATCAACCCTTTTAGTTCCAGTGTTGAAGACAATGAACTGTACTGTTTGCATTTGGGTGTTTTACTAAGCCTGACATAACTAAGGATCTGTTTAAGGCTCATATGTATTGGCAGGAAGTCTATGGAAGACTGTTATAAAAGCCGTGAGCATGGTAACGTATGTAACATTGTTTTAGGGAAGACTCCATCAACTCGCGTTTAGTTCAAAGGTCTATTGGCTTTTACAAACCATCAAGCGTAACAAGCTAAAAACTTTTTCAACTTGCAGGACCAAGAGGAAATTCACCAGCACACAAAACAAAATAAGCCAGATCATAGCTGTAAGAAATATCTTAAGACAGCTTGTCCATTTTTCTATTGGACATAATGTTGACCTTAAGTTGACATTGCCGTTCGCCTTGTGACCTGTTCCATGGTCGCTTGCAACTGCTGACGGCATGCCCACCAAACCTGCCAAGTCCACACTTCTGCATTTCTCAATTGACAAATCTATTACTGAACATAGCGATTGGCCATCCAATGCTGCACATATCATTGGGTAATGCCATACTACTGAGGTTAACAGCTATTCCTGCTACCTTACAGAAACCTTCGAAATCTTTATTTAACTTGTTACCAAGGGCAGAGTGTGTTGCTTTTGTTACTGATACATATAAGCAGCAGTCTTACAGGTCTTGTCAGACCAATTTTCCTATTAAACTAGCAGGTTTTGATCCATGTTGATAAACAAACATCGGGCAATGATAGTCTTTGCTAAGATAATATAGCCGTATGTGTTTGTACCAAAACAGCACACATGTACACATGTGCTTAATAATAACCAATACTTTGGAGCATATTGGTATTGCTAGAAACTTGGCATATCTATTATTATACAGAAAGAGCACTTGAAATTAAACATTCATTGGCATAAAATACATTCACTTCTTGTCTGTGAAAATGGTAACATATGTAACATTGCTTAAAAAGAAGTGTCAGTCATATCATGACAGAATATACCAGAATCCAAATCTGGTATAAAATTTAGCATTATGTTGTTTCAAAGATTGTGAATATTCTTATGTCTGAAACAATCCATTATCAGCATGACTAAAGCATATAATACATGCACATATGTATGTCGCAAAGTTGAAACTATAAAGTACCATGCAAAGTCAATGAATGTGCTACATGGTACAATTTACATACTACAAAAGTATTCGTATATATCAATTTCTAAGTCACATAAATGTTAGATAATGCATAAAGATGCTACTAAATATATAGATTCTGCTACAAGATATCATCATCATAATCAACATCTGATTTTTGATTAACATGCAAGTAAAGGGGTAAAATTCACACGAGTTGGCCCCCTTCCAGGTAGCTGGCTTGCTGTAAGCATGCCAGATCTCACACCAGATCTCCAGACTTGTCCTTAAATATCTGCTGATTCTAGTCTATTAAAGTAAATAAATGTAGTCTTATTACCCTTTAAGATTACTGTCTGTAAGGAATTATGTGACTTTGTTATTTTTAAACAGGTATTCTGTAAAACATGTATGTTATATACGGTACCATTTATCTGCAATGTAGAGAAAACATAAGCTTAAGGTATAAAATTGTTCTGAAAGTAATTGAAAATATCAAATAAAACATAAGAAGTATTTAACCCTGTTTTGGACTGATACACTTAATGGTTTTCAAAGTTTGGTTGTGATTATGTGTGTTTAGTTTTTAAATTATTTTACGGAGAAAATGCGGAGAAAATATCTCAAAGATGGGGCAGTCCATTTCTGTACCAGCAGGAATTTTACAGATTCCTTCAAATAAGAAAAGGCATCGCGTTCAGGGCTGTAAGTTTAGTTTATTTTTAAGTATTCTATTTGATGGACATATTGGACACCATCTTGAATATTAAAAAATGTTCAATGTTGACAAGGTGACCTCATCCAGATGTGTAAAGAATAATGACTTAGCTTCAAATACTTTTGAATGCTAGTTTCAGGTAGACAGAGATATCAACCATTTTCTGTCAGACTATTATGAGGCGATGATTAAACTTATTCCATACTTATTCCAGTCACATGAGAATATAGTGTGATACCTCATTTGGAGCAAAAAGTGACTTGGCAATAATTTTAAGATTTGTATGATGTTATGTTATGTACGTGATGTTTCAGTCTTTATGCTGTTAACAGTTAAGCAGTGAAACAAATAAGAACATTCATACTGGTGGTATTAGAGTTTGGTTTTAAACTTAAGCTTTCAGGAAAGTTACCAAATATGCTATCATTCAAATAAAGTATGTCATGTTACTAAAAGGATTTTTTAACACATGTATGCAAAAACATTGAAACTTATGATGGTTGGAAGTCCACAGTAAGCTTTATTTATTTCCTACTTGGTGATAGGACATACAAGCAGCTGAACAATTATATTAACAATTATGTTAAGATTTTATACTGTATCCTGTGTTACATAGGAGATTGACTCATGTAATAATACATTTAGTTGAACTACGTTACTTTCTCCGCCATATATTTGGCAACTGAATGTGAAACTTAAAATTCCTTTCACTAATCTAATACTTTTTATCAATATTTGATTTAAGATAATCAAAATGGTGGAAAAACCTTTCTGAGCCTAAATATCACTCATTATTAAAGACCTTTCTACCTTATGTTACATACGTGACATAATGAGACATTAAAAGCTGAGCAATTCATTCAAAACTTTTAAAACTGATAATGTCTATTAAAGTTTTTACAATAAACATGTGTGCGCTGTATATGAAGTGCTTTATTTCAATACATGGTTCAATGAATGATGGCATAATGGTCATATGATGAAAATTGTGAAATAGGGGGTTCCCGTGTTCAACATTCAATAACTCAATAAGTATATAAGATAGAAACATAATGTTTGCAGTTTTGAAAAGGTCATTAAAAGGCCTTGAATACTATAACAAAATAGGGAATACAATTTTTTTACGAAAAAAATTAGGTAAAACTATATTAGACTATTTTATGAAATATATAGGGTTTAATGAAAAAAAGGTGACATACGTTACACCAGGGGCGACCAGTTTTGGTTTCAAAGGTCCCTATCTGTGGCGCAGTGATAGCTTACTTCGATCAAATAACCAAATTGGAAATTCTTCTTTATCTTTTGCACTTTTCGGAAGTCTTACAATTTTCTTAATTTATCAAAAGTTTTGAGGGGTAACATATATAACAGGATGTTACACGGTAACGCTGCCATTGCCAGAGGGCTAACATGTTGCAAAATCCTTGCAAGACACCAGGCTTTCAGAAAAATATGGTCTACAAAAATCCCCCTGGGGGGGAGGTAAACCATATCTGGCCCACGGCCTATAGACTTATATAGAGAAAATCTTGAAAAATCTTCTTCTCTGAAACCACAAGGCTTAGGTCTTCGATATTTGTTATGACGCTTCAGCTAGTGGACCTCTATAAAGATTGTTCAAATTATAGGCCTGAGACCAAAAATGCCCCCGCCATGTGGCCCTTTGGTTTTACATAGACTTATATAGGGAAAATCTTTAAAAATCATCTTCTCTGAAACACAAGGCATAGGTCTTTGATATTTGTTATGAAGCTTCAGCTAGTGGACCTCTACCAAGATTGTTCAAATTATAGCCCTGGGGCCAAAAATGCCCCCGCTCCGGGGCCCTTTGGTTTTACATAGACTTATATAGGGAAAATCTTGTTTTACATAGACTTCTATATGCAGGGTAAACCTTTAAAATCTTCTTTTCTGAAACCAGAAAGCCCAGGTCTTTCATATTAGATATGAAGCTTCATCTTGTGGACCTCTACCAAGATTGTTCAAATTTTAGCCCTGGGGTCAAAATTGACCCTGCCCGGGGCCCACTTGTTATGCTTTGGATCAGGTGAGCGAACCAGGGCCCTCTGGGCCCTCTTGTTTTTGCTTCCCATTTTTTCCCTCTAAATATTGGGACTCATACTTTCAGATTTGGGACGCACAGTTTTTTGGTTGAACGAGTCCCAGGACTCATAGTTGAAAATTTGTAAAAAAAATCACTGGTACAACCACAGAGACTACACCTTCTCTCCACCATGCACATCAGAATGGGACCTACGCCGAAGTTATGAGAGTAGCCTACAGGGGCAAAGCTCAACCAGGCCGCCACGGGAAGATCACCTACCTGATGTTCGACCAAGCGACAATGACAAGCGGCCAGTACTACCTTCCACAAACCAGGACAACGCCCGAGTACTACTGGACCTACAGCAAAGATCAAGAACCGGCAAGAATAGAGGGCTTCAGGCTGGACTTGGAAGAAGGCGAGATCTACAACATCCACCCACCAGAGTGCTGGAAGTAGGCTGCTGCATCCTCCACTGATCGTGAACTTAGGGCCGCATGTCCGAAAACACTGTTTTCCATGGGTATTGCATGGCTACTGCATGTGAAGCCAGACCGAAAGCCAATCATGCGGCCCTAAGAGAGCCCAACATGACCTAGTTTGCTCTCAGGCAAGACAGAGAAATCATGCTTTGCAGCCGAAATTGCCATTGATTTATCTGTTGTTTTATGCCCGCTTTGGACCTGGCGTTCAAATTCAAAATTACAGTGCTTCCAATTTACTTAGGTTAATTAGGGAAAGAGCACTGGTAGATCAACATGATTGACACACCCCTGAACTCTACAGCGATTTGCAGCCCAGAAGCACTTAAACTTCACGTCCTGTTGTGGGGTAATGCTAACGCGCCTGACCGTAGCGGACGTTTTTTTGTTTGCTTTGAGGTTTAACGTCCCCGTCAACACTGTAAAGGTCATTTTGGAGACGTTGCTTCCAATTTTGTGGGACTTTTACCCGACATTGAGATGAAATGACATCTCAAGCCCTGTCGCCCAATGAAACCAATAGGGTTTATAAGCATGGACGGTCCGCCTCGCACCGCGGTTCCTGGACAGACTTAGATCCGTAGCGGACGTAAAATGCTAAAACTTTAAACTACAGTGCACATTCTTTCGGCAGAAACTGCCCTTCTTGAATCAGCAGAAGGGAAAGGATGACCTTAGAAATGATTTCATGATCACTCTCCACGAAAAAAATGTTGCCAAACCCGGCAGGTATTGAATCCGCATCCTCCTAATCACCAGTCAGACGCACATCCGACTGAGCTACCGAAGCCGGCAGTCTGACATGCCTCCAACTACTACAGAGCCTGACTAATCTATGAATACTGACTTAATCCTTGGCCTGCAAAATTGCTGAATAAATTTTAGCCACACCCACTTTTGACTATCAGCCAATCAAATAACTTGATGTTTTGTATTTATTCAAATTTGCAGACCGATTGACAAACAATGCAGATCCTGATCAGATGGCTTCTTCAGAAGTCATCTGATCTGGATCTACACTAGAAAGGGAGTTGAATAGTTGAATTTCAGCTTCCTCACTGGCACTTCTAAAGGTTGATAAACTTCCAAAAGATGCCATTGTTTTCATTGAAGCCACATTTACAGCTTTGTCAACTGTATGATAAACCTGGGTTTTTTTCTTTATATTTCAGGAGATAAAGAACAAGATGGAAATGTGAAGGTAGGGCTGCTTACTTACAAGTCCTTAATTAGGTTAACCCTTTTTGTACCAAATGGAATCTTCCTCCTTATATATAGCAGGAGTCCATTCAAAAATTAAGCTGTGTCAGGTTGTGTTTTGATCAAAATTTATTTGGAAAATGGCTGAACTTTTTGCAAACAGTGTAGGCCCTGATAAGACGCCACTTTCTGCACCTCTGATCTGGGCCTGCACTGTTTGCCACTGTACCCGTTTTGGGGTTTCCAGTCTGAAATGGCTTAAGCAGTGTGCAATACACTTTAACCCATAACGTGCCAATCACAACAATTGTCGTCTGCCAAGTACTTAAAAATTAAATTTTAGAAACATTGTGGATCCAGATAAGACTTTAGGAGCAGTCTGATCTGGGTCCACACTGTTTGCAGGTATGAAAAAATATTTTTAAAAAGTTTGCAAGACGATTCAGCAAACGACATTTTCAGATGTAGTTTTTTTGTCGCACCTGCTTTAGCAGGAAGACATAGGCGTGCAAGTTTCCGTTCGTCCGTCAGTCCGGTTGTCCGTCCGTCTTTCCGTCAACATTTTACACTGAGTGTCTTGTCATCGCAACTCCTCCTATAGTTTCATACCGATTATTTTGAAACTTTGCGTGTGTTTTTGCCATGGTATGAGGATGCGCATGTGGTTTGGACTTTATCGTAGGGTCATTGTTTGTCACTTTTTCCACATTGTGAACTTAGTCATTTTTAACCTTCAATTTTAACCTTCAATTGATATATGATAGGTACCTCTTGTCATCGCAACTCCTCTTGCAGTTTTATACCGATCATTTTGAAACTTTGCATGTGCTTTCGCCATGGTATGAGGATGGGCATCGACATAATTCTCCGAATATTTTTTTTCACTTTTTGCACATTATGAACTTAGCCATTTTTAAGCTTCATTTGATATACGATAGGTACCTCTTGTCATCGCAACTCCTCCTACAGTTTCATACCGATTATTTTGAAACTTTGTATGTGTTTTTGCCATGGTATGAGGATGTGCATGTGGTTTGGACTTTATCTTCGGATAAATTTTTGTCACTTTTTCCACATTGTGAACTTAGTCATTTTAACCTTCCCTCTTGTCATCGAAACTCCTCTTGCAGTTTTATACCAATCATTTTGAAACTTTGCGTGTGCTTTCGCCATGGTATGAGGATACGCATGTGATTTGGACTTTATCGTCGGATCATTTTTTGTCACTTTTTCAGCATTGTGAACTAAGTCATTTTTAACCTTCAATTGATATAGGATAGGTACCTCTTGTCATTGCAACTACTCTTGCAGTTTTATTATTTATACCTGGATTAAGATATTGTTTTTCTTTCATTACGTGAGCAATCTGGCATTCTTATACTATTTCGTTTAACCCTCAAATGCCACTTTTTAAGCAAACAGTGAAGTTCCTGTGCAACCTGCTGATCAGACGCCACATTCCGCGGCATCTGATCTAGGTATTCACCAGCACACGATTCCTCAAGAATCTATAGATAGCTCTTGTTGCATTGATAAAAATAGCTCAACGTTTCAAGTTCTATTAATAAAACATAATATTGGTTTTCCCAAATCAGTGATGGTCACATAGACAACTGCATGAATTCTGTTTGGCCATTTAATAAATTAGGGTCGATCGTAAGCCGATCGACCCAAAAATTATGGGTCAATTCATTATTTGAGTATATAAACAAGACTTTATACTTATCCTGCTGAACCATCCCAAACTGTTTGAACAGTATACTGTTCGTCATGCAGTTTGTGAATTGAACAAGTGCATAATTTAAAGTAATTTGATTGGTTGATAGTCAGAGACGGGTGTTTCTAAATAAATTTATTCAGCAGGATAAGGCTTAAATAAAGTCAGCCCTCTTTACACTGACATTCAATTTAATGACTAAACTTGCTATAAAGATAGTTGAAATTGACCACATTCTAAACTCAGTATGATTCATTGTAATGGAAATATTTGAGACTATTGAATTTAATACTAAAAAACAAATGTTGTGGATATTTGTTAGAATCGCCAAGGTGAAGTGCTTCTAACAGATGTCCACAACATTTTTTCTTTTGGGGGGAAAAGGCCCTTTAATGCTTATTATGCTACACCCTATTGAGATTTCTCTTAGATGAAAAATCCTTATACATGCAGTGGCAAAACTGTTGATGACCAAATACTATTAAAGTAACAAAGGTCTTCAATAAATGAACCCTTTTTGTACCAAATGGAATCTTCCTCCTTATATATGGCAGGAGTTCATTTCAAAATTAAGGGGTGTCAGGTTGTGTTTTCATCAAAATTTGTTTGGAAAATGACTGAACTTTTAGCAAACAGTGGAGGTCCTGACCAGACGCCGCATTCTGCGGCATCTGATCTGGGCCTCCACTGTTTGCCAGGGTACCCCTTTTTGGGGTTTCTGGTACTAAATGGGTTAAGACCAGCCTCTGTAGCTCAGTCTGATGCGCGTCTGACTGGTGATCAGGAGGATGCGGTTTCGACACCTGCCAGGGTAGGCAATATTCCTTTGTGGAGATTGATCATGAAATCTTTTCTACGGTCATTCTCTCCCTTGCATTGATTCAAGAAGGGCAATTGTCAGTTTCAGGCGAAAGCATGTGCACTGTACTGGTTAACCGCTTACGTATAAGCCTGCCCAGATAAAGTGTGGATAGGTAAACTGACCGGCTCAAAAATGACCTAAAACAGTGTTGACTGGGCTGTTACACTCCAAAACAAACAAACAAACAAAGCTATAAATTTAGATCTTTTTTCTGTAAATGCACCGAGAATGTCAATATAAAGACATTGAAATGTGTCTAGGATGGCGAGGATGATGATGAACATGATGCTGATGAAACAACAGAACATGAAGCTATGGATCAGACTGTAGATAATGGCACGGAGGCTGCTGTGGAAGAGAAGACAGAACCAGCTACCACTACAGACAAGAAAGAACAGGATGCTACAGCAGAGAAGACAGAAACAGACAACCAGGAGAATGGAACTAGTGAAACAGCTGCAGATAAAAAGAAGTCTGAGCTTGATTCAGCTGATGATAACATTCTTGCTGGGAAGGTGGATGACATGATAGCTGATAAAGAAGGGGATGATCTTATTGATCTGGACAAAAATGGATTACTAGATCTAGATGATGTAAGTTTCAAAAGATTATGACAGCTTTATTTTGTTCCTTATTAGCTCACCTGGAACAGACCCTTAGCGCAAGAACTGACATTTATAAAGAGTCGTTCTTCCCCAGAACCATTAGAGATTGGAATGCCCGTCCCGATTCGATTATTTTGACAGCTGAAGGTGCTGATGATTGTGTAGCTAAATTTACCTCTTTGGTTAGAGCTAGGGACTAACTTCCCACATCACAGGTCCTGGTGTAAGAATGTCATTTGACGTGTCAACGGTAACAATTCTGATTCTTATGCCATGGCCTTTTGTCTGTCATCTGTGTTAGTTTTTTTTTTCACATTTTTGAGAAAGAACTCCTCAAACATAGGCCCCCGCCCATAGGGGCTTAAGAAATAGATGGGCTGCATGATGCTTCCACGCTGAGCTGAAACTGCACACTAGTACTGGTAAACGCTTAGAGGATCTAAGCCTGCCCTGGCAAAGCGGTGTTAGTCGGACCGTCCATGCATATAAACCCTATTGGTTTCATTGGGCGGCAGGGCTTGATGTCATTTCATCTCAATGTCGGGTATAAAATTTGGAAGCAATGTCTCCAAAATGACCATTACAGTGTTGACGGGGACGTTAAACCTTAAATCAAACAAAAACAAAAGATAAAAGATCTTTATATTTGTTCTTGACAGCATAGTTTTGCATATATAGCATTGTTTGTCCCTTGATGCACTATGAACATTCTAGAGCATGGGACATATATTCTGTTTAACCCCAATCTGGCTGAACCAGGATTTATTCCAATTTTGAAATCTAAATTATAGATCCAGATCAGCTGGGCCGGTCTTGATAGCTCAATCGGATGCGCGTCTGACTGATGATCAGGAGGATGTGGGTTCGATACCTGCCGGGGTCGGCAACATTCTTCCCTTGAGATTGATCATGAAATCTTTTTCTACAGTCATTCTCTCCCGCTGATTCAAGAAGGGCAGTTGTCAGTTTCTGGCAAAAGAATGTGCACTGTACTGGTTAACCGCTTACGTAAAAGCCTGTCCATTAAAATGTGATAGGTAAACTGACCAGCTCTAAAAATGACATAAAATAGTGTTTACTGGGCCATTAAACTCATATACAAACAACAAACAATCAAGATCAGCTGGCGTCACAGAAGCAGATTTTTTCCATTCTGCTGCTTTAGTCCAGATAAAAGAAAATTAGGTAAGAGTGTGGCATATTGAAATACTCAGCATGGTAAGTGATATTATTTTTCAGACAGGACTCTGTGGCCTAGTGTGTAAGGGCCCATCTCGTAGTCATTGGGTCTCTCAGCCCTTAAACGTGCCGAATTCAGCAACAGAAAGTCAGTGGTTTTTCTCTGGGTTCTGTTTTGGCCATCTCTGAGTAAAGATTGGTTGGTATTGAAAGGGTTGTAAAGCCAAAAAAAAAAATATTTGGAAAATTATAACACGAAAAAAAACACAATAAACATATTCTTTCTTAATACTCCCATTTCCCAAGATTTTTTGGCTTAAATTCGAGCATACAATGGGTTACCTATACCTGCTAGCTCTGTGGTGCAGTGGATAAAGTGTTGAACTCTGAACCAGAAGGTCATGAGTTCATATCATGGCGGAGGATTTTTTTTTTCTTGATGATAAGGTTATTCTGACTTGCAGCTTAGATTTTTTCAAAAACAGGAAAATATAAATTTCTTTTTTTAAAATTCATAGGCTTTCTTGTGCATTTGTTCTTTAGGGCTGCTTTTTGGTTTTCTTACAAATGTTTCAGTCTGTTAGGTCTTTTACAGAAGATAATGGCTTTTTGGGGCAAAAACTGCAAATTTTTTATATTTTAAAAATTTTCAAAACAAAAAGACGAAAAACAAGATTTCACTTTTCAGTGGTTCTTAACCTTTACCCTGCTGAATTAATTTTTTTATCGATACTCCGTCCCACTGAATTGTTTTTATCAAATACTACCATTTTCAGCAACTTTTAACACGCAAAAACCCGTATTTTTCTTGATTTCTCCACCATTCAAAGCATATGGAAAACGAAAGTAGACTACTGTCACTCAGCTGACTGAGTCGAAAAATCGTTTAAAACACCCTTTCAGAGCGTATTTTGGGCCCGATTAGATCAAGTTCGTCAAAAAGTAGCGATTTCCTCAAAAAAATTGCATCCTTACCCAGAAAACCCGAAGAAAATCCATCCAAAAACATCGAAACGGCAAGCTTTTTTTTTTCAGCGATGCCCGGATGTTATTTGATACTGAAATGCCAAACCGCACCGAAAAACGAGAGTTCCTCCTTTTCTATGAGTCGCACCAAGCACACCAGTCAATTTCGGCGCACGAATGCGCCTACAGCGTGGCGCCATTACATTTTCACGGGCGCACGAATGCGCCTACAGCATGCTAAAGGTTAAGGGTACTTTCTAGTTCTCTTTGAATTGCTGCAGTCTGTTGAGCTCAAAAGGAAATGTTATTTTAGGGTAAAAACTGGGAAGTTAGAATTTTTATTTTCAATAACTTGCCCTCATCCAACTTAAATCCCCATATGCGAGCTATGGTGTCTTTTGAAAACTCTTGTTTTATGTATTTCAGGTTGAGCCAATGGAACTTGACCTTAAACAGTCTGAAGATAACACAGTAGAAGAACCAAAGAAAGAAGCTCCTGTTGCAATGGTATGTAAACAAATCCTTGCTCTTGACTTATTCAAAGAAATTCTTGTGTCATATATGGCTGTTGATGTTAGAGTTAAACTGCTTAGTTCTTTCAACTCTATACTATATCTTTTTTAGCTCACAAAAGTCAAAGGCTCTGGGGGAGCTTATAGGCTGGGCAGTCTTAGAGTTACTTGCCCTTTCGTCTCCTATAGACTTATAATAGGGGAAAATGTAGCTCGGATAGTAGCGACTTCTTTTTTTGGTCTGATTCTCATTAAACTTGTAGGTAATGAGGACAGCATAAAGTCTTGGATGAATTCGAACTTGGGGCAGATCGGATTATTCACATGAGTTACTTGTCCTTTTGTCTCCCACAGACATATAATGACGAAAATCATGTCTGGGCAGTAGCAACTTTAATTTTGATCTGATCCTCATTAAACGATGAGTTCGAATTTGGCGCAGATCAGCCTACCGTATTCGGGTGTGTACTACCTGCATTTGCGTACTACCCGCACCCCCCTTTTTTGCCAAAATCTGGGGGGAAACTGTTATTCTGTTGTATTACCCGCATGGAACATTTGCTGAAATTTTGGTGGATGCGTAAGTGAGAAAAAGTAAGAATTTGGCCAGTTTTTGTAACACACAACGGAACGCGCGATCGTCTTCAAAAGGCGGGAAAATGCACGTGCGTGCGAGTATCACCAGAAAGCATGTATTTTGCATTAAAATGTTGAAAAAACTTTACCTGTTCACCATTGTAATTTATTTATTAACCCACATATTCCCGCGGCCCTTTTTTGGGACATCGGCAAACAGTGCAGTCCCAGATCAGACACCTCAGAAAGGCGCCGCAGACGTCTCTTTTTTTGGACATCGACAAACAGTGCAGTCCCAGATCAGACACATCAGAAAGGCGCCGCAGACGTCTGATTTGGATTTACACTGTTTGATGATTTATAACAGTTCAATTATGACACTATTGCTTAGCCCCCGCCCATAGGGGCTTGAAGAAATATATGGGCTGCATGATGCTTCCACGCAGAGCTGAATCCGGCCCGCACACTAGTACTGGTAAACCGCTTAGAGGATCTAAGCCTGTCCAGGAACCGCGGTGTGAGGCGGACCGTCCATGCTAATAAACCCTATTGGTTTCATTGGGCGATAGGGCTTGAGATGTCATTTCATCTCAATGTCGGGTAAAAGTCCCACAAAATTGGAAGCAACGTCTCCAAAA
The DNA here is from genome assembly GCA_963580285.1 of Lucinisca nassula. NCBI lineage: Eukaryota > Metazoa > Mollusca > Bivalvia > Lucinida > Lucinidae > Lucinisca > Lucinisca nassula. The sequence continues at coordinate 107,566,937 of OY757011.1, forward strand.
TGACCTTTACAGTGTTGACGGGGACGTTAAACCTCAAATCAAACAAAACAAATGACACTATTGCTAATCCCTGTCGTATAATTGCCACCCTGCAGTGCGCGTCGATAAGGTGTGAAAATATGGTCAAGTTATGTCTCTAGTTTGCGTTTATTCCCCAATCATAAAATTTAATCCGCAATCAATGTAAAAATTATTTAATTGCTCCTAAGACCAGTTGCTACGACTATTCAACTGTCTCGTAAATGGTTATGTTTTGGCGCCAAATAGCAGACGCTTGGCGAGAAAAGTTGAACGCTTTAATTTGTGTTAACACATCTGTATGCTGTTGTTGGTATTGACACGGAGCTTACGGAAAATGCTGTTTTCCACAATCGTTTTGCTATCGAGAATATTTTTACCGTTTCCAAACAATTTTTTATTAGAGAGATACGCCCCATTAAGATAAAACAATAGACACGTGTGGGGTTGCTGGGGTCCGATGAGGACATTTACCGATCGCGTGCAGAAAAAAAAACTGTAGCGGTGGTTTGTGGGCGGCGGTTTTGATGCCGGAAAATTTTGATGTTCGCATTGTACTTGCTTGTTTCTTTCGTTTAAAATCAGAGTTTAAGGAATAATACTCACAAAATCGGGCTTGCAAGTAATGGAAATTGTTATATTACTCATGTGTAAGTAAAATTGAGTGGACAATTAAACGTTTTTTATGTCGGGAATCATAAAAGGATAGAGCATAACACGAGATGCATCGTAGCTGACAAAAGTAAAAATAAAATGGTCCAAAAATAATTCGGGCGGATTACCCGCACCCTGAACTTGGGCCTGTAATTTGAGGAAAAAAAATACTGCGGGTAATACACGCCCGAATACGGTATTCATATGAGAGTTACTTGGGCTTTCGTCTTCCATAGACATATATAATGCGGAAAATGTTGTCCAGGTGATAGCAACCTTATTATTGATCTGAGCCTCATTAAACTTTAAGGTAATGAGGACAGCCATAAAACCTTGGACGAGTTAGAATTTTGGCAGATCGCATTATTCACATAAGAGTCACTTGCCCATTCGTCTCCCACAAATTTATAATGGCGAAAATTTTGTTCGGGTGATAGCAAATATTTTTGATCTGATTCTCATTTTTAGAAAACTTTGTCATCTCTCTAGCACCTATATTTCTTCACTGATTTCAATATAACTTCACACAAATGTTCCTTATGACAATATCTCGTGCGAGTTTGACATTCAAGGTCATGACCTCAAGGTCAAGGTCACTGGCTATTTTCAGAAAAACTTTGTCATCGCTCTAGCTTCTACATTTTTTCACCAATTTCAATATTATTTCACACATGTTCCTTATAAAAATGTCTTGAGCGTGTTCGACTTTCAAGGTCATGGCCTCAAGGTCAAGGTCTCTGTGGCTTTTTTTAGAAAAACTTTGTCATCGCTCTAGAGCGCTTACATTTCTTCACCGATTTCAACATAACTTCACACAAATTCTCATCCCGGCCCCCGCCCATCGGGGGGTTGAAGAAATAGATGGGCTCCATGATGCTTCCACGCAGAGCTGAAACCGACCCGCACACTAGTACTGGTAAACCGCTTAGAGGATCTAAGCCTGCCCAGGCAAAGCGGTGTGAGAGTCAGACCGTCCATGCTTATAAACCCTATTGGTTGCATTGGGCGGCAGGACTTGAGATGTCATTTCATCTCAACGTCGGGTTAAAGTCCCATAAAATTGGAAGCAGCATCTCCAAAATGACCTTTACAGTGTTGAATGGGAGGTTAAACTTCAAATCAAACAAACAAATCATTAAACTTGTAGGTAATGAGGACAGCCATAAAATCTTGAATGATTTCGAATTTGGGGCAGATTGGATTATTCACTTGAGAGTTACTTGCCCTTTCATCTCCCATAGACGTATAATGGGGAAAATATTGTCCATGCGATAGCGACTTTAATTTTGATCTGATCGTCATTTAATTTGTAGATAATGAGGAAAGCTATAAAATCTTGGACAGGTTGAAATTTGGGGCAGTTTGGCTTTTTCACATTTGTGTTGCTTGCCATTTTGTCTCCCATAGACATACAATAGGGAAAATATTGTCCGGGTGATACTGACTTTATTTTTGATCTGATCCTCATTAAACTTGCAGGTAATGAGGACAGCCATATAGTCTTGGAAGAGTTTGTATTAGGGCAGATCAGGCTATTCATATGAGAGTTTAGTTTCCTGCCGTTTTGTCTCCAATAGACATAAAATGGCGAAAACGTTGTCCTGGCGATAATGACTTTATTTTTTATTGGCTCCTCATACAACTTGTAGTTAATGAGCACAGCCATAGAATCTTAGACAAGTTTGATTTGTGCAGATTGGATTATTATACCCCCGCAAACGAAGTTTGAAGGGGGTATATAGGAGTCAGCTTGTCGTCTGTCGTCGTCGTCGGTCCGTTACAAAAAACTTTAACATTGCTCATAACTTCCTTATTCTTTGACCGATTTCTTTAATATTCACACACCACACACCTTGCCACTAGTACTTAAGATTGATATACACAAACCTGACCTTGACCTTTTCGTTGACCTTCCTCAAGGTCAAATACTTGTAAAAATTTGTCGTCTTCGTCGGTCCGTTACAAAAAACTTTAACATTGCTCATAACTTCCTTATTCTTTGACCGATTTCTTTAATATTCACACACCACACACCTTGCCACTAGTACTTAAGATTGATATACACAAACCTGACCTTGACCTTTACGTTGACCTTCCTCAAGGTCAAATACTTGTAAAAATTTGTCTGACAACGCATGCGGGGGTATAATTGGCGCCCGTTAGGCGGCAGCTCTAGTTTACATGAGAGTTACTTGCACTTTAGTCTTCCATAGACGTATAATTGGGAAAATGTTGTCTGCATGACAGTGGATTCATTTATGATAGTATTTATATCAAGCTTGAAGAAAAATGTCCAATAGACATTGGCTTCATTTTTATATAATCTTCATCAAACTTGAAGGTTATATGGACAGGCATAAAATCTTTGGCTGGCATAAGAGTTACCCATCCTTGAGGGCCTCGTACATTTAGGAAAATGTTGTCCAGATGATAGCAACTTACAGATAATGAGGACAGGCATAAAATCTTGAACCTGTTTGTTTTTGGGGCAGATCATACCATTCACATGAGTTACTTGCCCTTTTAGTCTCCCATAGACATATAATGGGGAAAATGTTGTCTGGGCAATAGCGACTTTAGTTGAAAGTGAATTGGAACTTGTAGGGAGGCAAGATTCAGAATTGCTAAAACTGTTTCGTTTGATATCCAAAGTGGCCATCATGGCAGCTATCTTGAAATTCTTCAAATGACATCTCCTGTCAAACAGTAAGTCAGAAGTTAGATTGGACTTGATTAGAGGCATCAGCGTGGCATGGAGATTCACAATTTCTAAAATTGTTGTGTTCTGATAGCCAAGATGGCCGTCGTGGTAGCCATTTTGAAAACCTTCAAACCACATCTGCTCATTAAAGTATAGTCTGATTAAGCTTTAAGACGGTGTGAGACAATGGGTGCAACATGGAGTTTCAGAATTGCTAAAATCCTTGTTTCTTCCTGAATCCAAAATCAGACAAAGTTCTTCAGGCATCAAGACAACATGCAGATTCAGGATTGCTAAAGGCAATGTGATCTGATAGACAAGATGGCCACCAAGGCCATGTATGATCAGCCTCATCCAGGTGAGCGATATTCTGGCCAACTTGGGCCTCTAGTTGTGTGGGTCATTCCAACATCCAGAATGTTTACAATGTGCACATATGAGAGTCAAACAGAAAGTCGCAATGACTGGTGTACTGTTTTAAATATTTTAACACTATAGATAGATCAAAGGATTGTGTTTACAAATGGTTTCCCGACTAAAAGAAGGTATTTTATGCTTTTGGCCGTCTACACTAATAATTTGAACAACGTCCCTAGTGTTGGACGCCTTGTTTGCTGCATGGGATTTAATCATATAAAGATATTGGTCATTCATTTGTTTACATTTCAATAGTGTGAGTGGCAGAATTGGACTTTGTTTTTATCGAAAAATTTAATTGTTAAAAGTTTATTGGATTAAAGCAAAGAGTATACACTTCTGGTGGCTGTCTCCTTATCGAAAAATTAGCGAAGCTTCTCTTCCACAACTTTCTCGCTGGGTGCGATGATCAAAAATAAAAATATTTTAAAATGGACATATAAGATACAAAAAAAAATCCACTTTATTTTCATTCAAAATCTTGTTAAAATGAACTGTTAACCCATTTGGTACCGGAAACCCCTAAAGGAGTACCCGGGCAAACAATGCAGGCCCAGATCATACACCGCAGAATGCGGCGTCTGATCAGGGCCTAAACTATTTGCAAAAAGTTCGGCCATTTTCCTAATCAATTGTGAAGAAAACACAACCTGACACCCCTAAATTTGGAAATGAACTCCTGCTTTATATAAGGATGAAGATTCCATTTGGTACAAAAAAGGTTAAATAAACAGGCATACATGAAAAGTCAGTCACCTTCACCTTTATTCTTTTTAGGAGACTGAAAAATCAGAGGAGGAGCAAAAGTCAGAAGAACCAGGTAGGGTAGAAACCTAAGTAGATAAATTTTAAATTAAAGAGGATAAACAGGGAAGAAATTTTTAATGATAACTAAATAAGCCTACTTAAATGCCAGTGTAAAATGGAACATACTAATGACCACTTAAGGGGAATGGGAACACCTGGCAGATTTTTCTGCCATTCTTCTGAGCCCTGGCCCGCTGAAAAAGAGGTCTACTCTTAAAGGAAATAATTTGCTCCTAATCTTAAAGGAAATAAATTTATTTCTTTAAGAGTTGACCCCTATTGACATGGGAGACAAAATACTTTTGCAGGAGTTGCCTCCCCTGATGGTGTTCCCATTCCCCTTAATGCATTTCTGCAACCTTTTTTGCTGCCAATAGTATCAAGTCAAGATTAATGAATCTTCACAGTTTTTTTTTTTTTTACATGTCATTCACATCTGTTTAAAATGTATCCTTTTTGATGTACAAATGATTATTTAAACACCAAAACCTTCCTTTCTTGAGTTTGCACAGAAATGGAGCTTTAAGTATTTTGGTTGGAGTGAAGATTTGTAATTCTACCAGAAGATATTTACTTATAAAACATTCTTCAATAGAGTATTGTCATTGTTGGTATCCTAGCTATAGCAGGGAAACCTGTTAATGGAAAAATGAAACTGCAGATGGTCAACACAAGTTTAGCTGACACAACACCAAGACATGGAACTAAAGACATATAAAGTTACAGAATGACAAAAATCGGCATGACAAGGACTGCATTCTGTTGGTTTGCAGATGAAACTGTTTTGCATGACTGAGGATAGTTTCAATGGGCATTGGAAGAATAATCATCCGTGGAGTTTTGACAGAAGAAGTATTCTGTGGACACAAACTGTTTGGCAAGAAATGCTCGCAACATGTTTTTTTTAATGCTGAGTGAATGATTCTGCAAAAAGGAAAAATCTAATTTTGAAAATGAACTAGAAAATGAAGTTGCAGTATGTATGATATGGCGTGAGAAGAGACATTACCATGGAACAAAAAGCCAAGAAGATTGATCCACAACAGCTGAACTAACAAGTTTCCTTGCATTTCTAGTAGATGTTCTTGTAGCATTTGATAATGGACTTTGTTCTCTGATACATGATTGCAACACAGTTTACCCCATACATGCAAACCTTGTGCTGGTTTCCTTTGCGAATGGGGAATAATTCTGGTTTGCCATTCTCAGATGTACTGTGTCTGAGTTGGCTAATGAAGGTATGTATACCCTGTATCCTTATGATCCCAGAAATTTCTTTGAATTCATAAATCACACAATTTTTCTGCTTTCTGTAGCACAAGAACGTAGCTCCGAACCAAGTTCCGTCAAGCAAGATGTGGAAGCTGATACAGGTTCTGCCTCTGATTCGGCTACTGCTGACAAGACTGGTGATGGTGCTCCAAGTACGACTGTTCAAGTCAAGCAAGAGCCAAAATTAGATGATTCATCAGGGAAAGGGTTGGGGGAGAATCAGGCTGTAACTGAGAAGTCTGAACCAACAGCTCCAATAAAAACTGAACCTGTAAGTCCAGCTGTGGTTAAGACCGAGCCGATAACTCCAGTGAAACCGGGCTCATCTGAACCAAAATCTTCAGAGTCAGCTGAAAGTGATAAAACTACTCAAAAAACGGAAGCTGGAGAGACTGCTAGTGTGAAAACAGAACCTGATGGACTTGATGTTCTTAACCTTGTGGATGATACAACCATGATCAATGATCTGGATGCAGATCTTATAAACTCACAAGGTAAGACTAGTGCTGGTACAACTGATGACAAGCCTAAAGAGGAAGGACAAGCAGAATCCAAGGATGCCGACACAAAACCTCCTGGTACTGACGATGGTGTGGCAAAGGATGAAAAAGAAACAACAGATGATAAGAAAGTCGAAGGCAGCACTGAGGAAAAGAAAGTGGATGGTGATGACAAATCTAAGAGGTTGGTTGGGTTTGTATGCTCAATTTCTCTTGCTTCCCTCATTTCATTTCGATGTTGCTTAGGGGATGGTTACACAAGAGTTCACTCTTTTTAGCAGGGGTTCTTGGTTTATTCAGAGGTTGAAACGCTCTGAACGCCAGTCTCTGATTCTGACTGTGAATCAGATGGCTTTGTTTAGACAGTAACACAGTTGACTAAAGCCAGATGAAAGAAAGATGAGATGCATTCTAACATAGATGACGGGAGATTGTTGAAGATTGTGAGAATTTTGCTGACACTCAACATCAGCCAGCAGACCTTGTGGCAAGCCTTCAGAATGATTGAACACCACTTTATGATCATAGGACTTTCCGTGTACATTGTTCTCATTCCTTTATGAATCATTCAGAATGGGTATCTTACTACTTCTTGTTACTCTTTAACCCTTTTTGTACCAAATGGAATCGTCCTCCTTATATATAGCAGGAGTCCATTTCAAAATTTAGGGGTGTCAGTTTGTGTTTTTCTTCAAAAAATATTTGGAAAACGGCTAAACTTTTTGCAAACAGTCTAGGCCCTGATCAGACACTGTGTTCTGCGGCATCTGATCTGGGCCTGCACTGTTTGCCAAATACCCGTTTTGGGCTTTCTGGTACAAAAAGGGTTAAATTGGGGTATTATCACTTTGAGCCCTTTGCTTTAAAGCTCAAGTATTTGCAAGACTGTTGTACTTTTGATACAAATGTTCTAACTTCGTTTCATTTTCAGGTACATTACTGAACATGATTTTGTTTTATATATCGTACCCTTATTTATGTTAAAATCATACTTATTCTTATTAACATTGATATCTGTTGGGACATGCTGTCAGTTTGTAGCAAACTTTATATTTATATTTCTTATGTGTAGTAAAAGTTTGCAGAAGTCTTTACCCTCAAGGAGAACAAAAATGAAAATAAATTTCACCAGCAAGTTTGTTTTATGTCTTAAAAGTTCATTCCATATCACAGATCGTATTTTGTAAATGCAAGTTTTAACTGGAACTTGATTTCATTTAACTGAGTTTTATTTCCATTCTGTTACATATCAATTTTTAATTGCTACATTGTTAAGAAACAGTCAGAGCTAAGATAATATTTCTTCTTTCTAAGACTGTTTACTTTATATTTTTTTCTAGCACAACCACAGCTAAAGATGGCAAGGCAAAGGATGATAAAGGTATGTGAAATGAAATACGAGAGAGCATATGATAAGACTTGTCCAACCAATGAAGACTCAGATCAGACTGCATATCTGCACTGACCTTGCTGATCACATGAGGCATCTATAACTGGAAATATGTCGAGTGAGCATACAACAAAACCTACCATTACCAAAACACACCAGTGTGAGAAACTGCCTGCGTAGGCAAAGTGGTGTGAGTCTGCCCGTCCATACATATAAACCCTATTGGTTTCATTGGGCTGCAGGGATTGGAGGTCATTTCACCTCAGTGTCGGGTAAAAGTCCCCAAAAATTGGAAGTGACATCTCCAAAATGACCTAAATAGTGTTGACGTGGACGTTAAACCGCAAATCAAACAAAATCACATCTCCAAAATGGCTACTTTTCTGATAGAAATTTTATACATTCTTCTTATTCAAACTGCAAACTTTGGTTGTGCTTGCTTGTTAAAACCGCCTCAGTGAGGCAGTTCTAGTACCCCCGCCCCCGCCCATCGGGGCTTGAAGAAATAGATTTGGCTGCTTTGTGCTTCAAAGACGACGCACTTGAGTACTGATAAACTGCTTAGAAGGTCTAGCTTTTAAGCCTGTCCAGCCAATGGTGCGTGTTGGACCACCCATGCAGATAAACCCTGTTGATTTCATTGGGCGGCAGGGCTTGAGATGTCATTTCATCTCAATGTCAGGTAAAAGTCCCACAAAATTGGAAGCAACATTGCCAAAATAACCTAAATTGTGTTGGGGGGGGGGGGGGGGGGGGGCGTTAAACCCCAAATCAAACAAACAACTAACAAGTACCCACAACCTGTTTTCAAGCAGATATAAATAAAAATGTATACTGGTCACTACACCCCCATTTTCTCTTGATGAAGTGTGGTTTAATTTTACGGACCTGTTCATGTGATGAATAACTAGGCACTTAATGAATACCTACAGCTTGTTTTCATGCAGAAATAAGAAGAATATCAGTAGTTTCTGATGAAAAAAGTGCCTTATGCTTATATATATTTCTGCGTCTTCTTGCCACATATAGTGTTTGTGCATGTTAAAAGTGTTGCCTGGTGAGTGGGTGCAAAATTTGTCGCCAGTAGCATATCTGGAGTGAGTGAGTGAGTTTTAGTTTTACGTCCCACCAACAGCTAAGGTCATACGGAGACGGACCCCGGTTTAAAGACTCGTCCGAAAGTCTGGAGAAGCCCGGGATCGATCTTGCGATCCCTGGTTTACAAGGCGAGTAGCGTAACCACTGCACCACGGAGGCTTCTGTAGCATATCTGGAACAGAAGATCAGGTGTGTGTTTTTTTTCGGTAACCCACTTGTCAAGCTCCACTTAACCCATTTCAGACTGGAAACCCCTAAACGGGTACCATGGCAAACAGTGCAGGCCCAGATCAGACGCTGCAGAATCAGGGCCTACACTGTTTGCAAATAGTTAAGCCATTTCCTGAATAAATTTTGAAGAACCTGACACCCCTAAGTTTTGAAATGGACTCCTCCTATATATAAGGAGGAAGATTCCATTTGGTACAAAAAGGGTTAATAGCAATTGGCTGTCTGATTCATCTGAAGAAATAAAAAGGTCTGGGGCCAGATCTTCAAAACTAACGACATCAATAGTTAACGTATCGTTAAAATTTTGATCATTAAATATGGCAAATATGCTAAATTTTTTGCTGAAAAATATGAGCAGCTTTTGCATCAGCAAAAGCTGCTGACATTTTTTCAGCAAAAATACTAAAATTTTCGATATTGTTCTTGCTAGAACAATTAACAATTTGACCACTAACGAGCTCGTTAAGCAACAATGCTTTGAACAACTGGCCCCTGGAGGAAATGGTTTTAGACCGTGGGTCCTATAATATTCTTTTATGGAGATTTCTCACAAAATTTAGCAATGAAAGTTGCAAGTTGCCGGTAAGAGAAAATGCACTAGTGGTTAACAACTTAAAAAGTTTAAACTTGCCCAGAAATAGTAGCTTTAACACGACCTTACTAGGTGAGAAGTGTTTTATGGGCAATTAACACCCCATAAGCCCCCTCAAAAAGATGTTTTGGGCAAATGTAGTTCCTGTTACTTGCCCAGAAATAGTAGCTTTAACAACATTACTAGATTAGAAAGAAATGTTATGGGCAAATGTAATTCCTGTTACAGGTGGCAGTCGTAACTTATGGGTGAGTTCTCTAGCATCTACCACCAGAGCTACAGACCTAAAGTCACTGTTCAGTAAATATGGAAAGGTAAGTGTTTGTACTTAAATGTTGTCAGTTATACTGCATAACCCATTACAGGCGGAAAACCCCTAAAGGAGTACCCTCGCAAACGGTGCAGACCCAGATCAGATGCCGCAAAATGAGGCGTCTAATCATAGCCTGCACTGATTACTAAAAAATAGAATAAAAACGAAAAAATAGTCCTACCACCCTTTATATGACAAATGGACTTGTCCAACATACAGCAAAGGAAGAGTCCACAAGTATACAATGGGTTAATCCATTTCAGACTGGAAACCCCTAAACAGGTACTGTGGCAAATAGTGCAGGCCCAGATCAGACGCCGCAAAACGCGGCATCTGATCAGGGCCTCCACTGTTTGCAAAAAGTTCAGCCATTTTCCAATCAAATTTTGAAGAAAAAACATCCTGACACCCCTAAATTTCGTAATGGACTCTTGCCATATATAAGGAGGAAGATTCCATCTGGTACAAAAAGGGTTAATGACTGTTTAGGGCTGATTATGATTTTCCATCTGGTAAGAGCAAGGATATGCAAAATTGTGCCCTTGAACTAGGGCTGACTGACTAATCAGAGCTGAAAAGATAATCGATCATCCGTCCTGCCATTGTGATCGATAATCTATTACTAATCACGAAACTTTTGTCATAATTTTACCCGTCTGGATTTTGCCTGTCTCGGTAGCTCAGTTGGATGCGCATCTGACTGGTGATCAGGAGGACGCGTTTCGATACCTGCCGGGGTCGGCAACATTTTTTCGTGGAGATGGATCATGAAATCTTTTCTAGTCATTTTCTCCCTTCCACTGATTCAAGAAGGGCAGTTGTCAGTTTCAGGTAAAAGAATGTGCACTGTACTGGTTAACAGCTTACATATAAGCCTGACCAGGAAAAGTGTGGATAGGTAAACAGACCGGCTCAAAAATGACCTGAAATAGTGTTGACTGGGCCATTAAACTCCAATACAAATAAACCTGTCTGGATTTCTGTCTGAGCATGATTCTTACCATATGTTGTATTTTCCCATATATATATATATTTGAACAGAACGCAACGTCTCATCAGGGTTTGCCACTCATATAGCTATGTTAGGCATAACTTCAGGTAGTAAATTGTACTTATCAAATAAAAGATTCCAAGCAAATCAGTAATGATAATCATTTTTGTGGAATTTATCGTTTGATTAATTGATTATCCGATTAATCGTGTCAGCCTTAGTTCACATTGAACATGTGCACTTAGTGAAGACTTAGATCAGCTGGCATACCCGTCCTGTCAGAATACAGTCTTTGCTATTTGCACACAGAAATTATCTGGCGACTGACATCCACATACCTTGTAGACTTCACACATGCACAGTCCTCACTTTTTGCGCATATCTGAATATACAGATATGTATATCTTGGCTTGTCATGGCTAATACTACAACTAAAAAACTGCCACGGCCTTTCTAGGATCACAAGCGAGGCGTCGAGTTCTTGAACAGAAGGTCAGGTGTTGTTTCTCTGTTTACCCCGGTTGTAGCCTGCATGTGGGTAACGATTGACTCCATTCTAGTGAAATAATCTTGAAAAGGTTGAAAACCAAAGTAAAAAACAGCTGAAAATTATTTTCAATTGAGAATTTATCCTGAAGGCAGTATAAAGTATGACCAGGAGCACAGCAAACCCAACACTTGCGAACAGTGATGGCTCAAATCAGTGAGGGTGAATATGAGTCCTGTTGTGAAACCAGTGTTTTGGGGTTACACAAATTGATTTAAGCAGTCAGTAAAGACTGGTTGTGGTTAGATTTGCCATTCTCGAACTGAAAAGTTGGCCCCCACCCATTGGGGCTTGAAGAAGTAAATGGGCTGCATGATGCTTCCCCGTAGAGCTGAAACTGACCGCACACGAGTACTGGTAAACCGCTCAGAGGATCTAAGCCTGCCCAGGTAAAGCGGTGCGAGTTGACTCCATGCTTATGAACCCTATTGGTTTCATTGGGCGACAGGGCTTGAGGTGTCATTTTATGTCAATGTCGGGTAAAAGTCCCACAAAATTGGAACCAATGTATCCAAAATGACCTATACAGTGTTGACGGGGACGTTAAACATCAAATCAAACAATACAAAATCAGACTGAAAGGAAAGTTGTACTGCTGCAAGATATACAGAGAACCCTCACTATAACCACAGCATGTGTTCCCTAACAATTTTTGTCTATAACTATAAATAAAGAATCCCAATAAGGAATAGTATACAAATATAGTAGGTAATAAAGCACTTTTCCCTTAAATTATTCCAAGAAACTAATGTTGAGGACATTTGTTAGAATCGCCTCAACGAGTATTAAAAATTACAATATTCATGAAAGTTTCATTAATCATCTCGTTCTGGTCTAAGGATTTGTTCCATTGGAACTGTCCTTATAATGTTGTGTTGTTATATCGAATGTCTGTATAAAGAGGGTTGACTGTAGTTTGCGGTTTCATTCCAAAAACAGGTGGTAGGTGCCAAGGTAGTTACCAATGCTAGAAAACCAGGTTCCAAATGTTTTGGGTTTGTGACCATGTCATCGGCAGATGAAGCAGCCAAGTGTATTCAACACCTCCATCGTACAGAACTCCACGGCAAGATGATTTCTGTTGAAAAAGTAAGAAGTTTCTTTTTTCTACATAAACATTTACATTCATTTTACTGAACATAAGAAAAGCCGGCCTCGGAAGCTCAGTCGGATGTGCGTCTGATTGGTGATCAGGCGCACGTGGGTTCGATACCTGCCAGAGTTGGCAACATTCTTTTGTGGAGATTGATCATGAAATCCTTTCTACGGTCATTCTCTACCTTCCGCTGATTTAAGAAGTCTCTCGGAAGAATCTCGTGGAAGAATGTACTGGTTAACCACTTACATATAAGCCTGCCCAGGAGAAGTGTGGATCGGTAAACTGACCGGTTAGAAAATGACTTAAATAGTATTGACTGGGCCATTAAACTCCAATACAAACAAAACTGAACACTGTTGGGCTTGAAAATTGAAATCTGTAATCTGATACATTTTATACATTGATCACAGAAAATAATTACTTAGACCGCTAGTACATCCCAGCCCTAATACATCATTGTTTACTTTCTATACAGTAATTTTTTCTTGCATATGCTAATAGCATAACTGACCATATGCAGTTAAAACAATGATGTGGAGACGAGGATTGTATGTATTGATTGAATATTATGAATACAACTTAACATCATAATTTGATAAGAGATAAAGATCCCCAAGCTTTCAAACAGATATGCACAGGAAAACAGTGCAGATCCAGATCGGTCTGAAAAAGTGGTCTGATCTGGGTTTGGATCGGGGCTTGAAGAAATAGATTGGGCTGCATGATGCTTCCATGCAGAGCTGACACCCAACCGCACGCGAGTACTGGTAAATCGCTTTGAGGTTCTAAGCCTGCCCAGGAAAAGTGGTGTGAGTCGGACGGCCTATGGATATAAACCCTATTGGTTTCATTATGTGGCAGGGCTTACGATGTCATCTCAATGTCGGAGGAAAAGTCCCACAAAATTGGAAGCAACATCTCCAAAATGACCTTTCCAGTGTTGACGGGGACGTTAAACCTCAATTCAAACAAACAAACAAAGACCTGGGTCTGAACAATTTGGCTTTCCTTTAAGAAATTTACAGCAAATTTAAATGTCAAAAATATTGGCAGTTTTTACAGTAATTTGCTGTCGGTATGATAGTAAGAGTGAAAAGTGTACTATCACACAGTGCAGCCCTGGGTAGGTCATTCGGATGCCCGTCTAACTGGTGATCAGGGCGCGGGTTTGATACCTGCCGGGGTCGGCAACATACTTTCCTGGAGATTGATCATGAAATCCTTTTTACGGTCATTCTCTCCCTTCCGCTGATTCAAGAAGGGCAGTTGTCAGTTTCTGGCAAAAGAACAGGCTCAGATCCTCTAAGCGGTTTACCAGAACTTGTGTACGGGTCAGTTTCAGCTTTGCATGGGAGCATCATGCAGCCCATCTATTTCTTCAAGCCCCATTGGGTGGGGGCGAACTTATGACCCTTTATCAAAATTACTAAAATGGTACATAAATGACATCTCTCCTGAGCCAATTGCCTGATTCCGAAATAATTTCACAGAAATCTATCATCATGATTGCTAAAATGGCTCCATGCAGCTGAACAAAATCAGCTCAGATGAGCAATATAGGTTCTTTTGGATATAACACTACGTGACTTAAGTTAAACCTTGACTAGTCCATTCCAGTCGGCCTGTCAGAACTGCAAATGAAGTAGGTACAAGCTCACTCAGGAGGCTCAATGGACCCTTGTCAAAATTTGTCCGTAGTAAGGCCTGCTTTGGACCCCAGCTTTAGTGTTATTAAAAGAGGTTGCATTGTAATTATGTACTATTCATGTATTAGGCAAAGAATGAACCTGGAAGTATGTCGGGTAAATCTGGACCAGCCGGACCAAAGAAGCCAGATGACAAGTCAACAGATAAATCAGCCACAGACAAGAAGGAGGGCGGTAAGAAACCATAATCACTTTAACCCTTATCTTGCTGAATATTAATGCCAAACAGTGTAGATCCTGATCAGATGGCTTCTTCAGAAGCCATCTGATCTGTATCTACACTGTTTGCAAAGATAGGGGTTGTCGTGAACAGCAAGATAAGGGTTAATAATTGGAACTGTAACCAATTGCAGAGATAACACTGATTCTTAATCCATTAGGCTTCACTGCTGTTCATGCTTAGGCAAGTTTGTGTGATGATGGGGGTGGGGGGGCATAACAAGGATAAATAAGTTTTCTTATTTCTCCATGAAAACAGATTGTGGGTACAGTCAAACCTGCCTTGAGAGACCACCTTTGGAAAGAACAAAAAGTGGTCACTCAATACAGGTGGTCTCTTAAGGCAGGGAGGATAAATCAAGATTTTTTTTTAATCACACTATGCAATTTTATGAGATCATTAATGTACAGCTGCGAGTAATTGCCAGATGTGACCGATCGCAGTATAAGTAGAAAGAAAGAAAGAAAATTTAAAACAAAAAGTGGCAACCTAATTTGCAGGATTAGTTTTAGTCTGCCTATTTTTCCATTTATCTTCGTTCTTTTAAACTTGCATTACGTAAAGAGGTTGTGGTGCAGTTTGAAATTTGACGAGAATACATGTATTTCTGTACCTCCAGAGGGTAAAGATGACAAGAAGGATGTAGCAAAGAAAGATGACAAGAAGGATGATCACCACCATCACCATGACGACAGAAGGAGTGGCCGCCATCACGACAACCGAGACAGGGGAAGGCACGGCGCTAGACATTACAGACACCATGATTCCTACAGATCACCACACAGGTCTCCAAGATCTAGTCACAGAACAAGAAGCAGAGGTAGAGCAAATACAACAGTTTAACCCATTTGGTACCAGAAGCCCCAAAATGGGTACCCTGGCAAACAGCGCAGGCCCAGATCAGACGCCGCGTTCTGCGGCGTCTGATCAGGGCCTACTCTGTTTGCAAAATGTTCAGCTATTTTCCAAATGTATTTTGAAGAAAACACAGCTTGACACCCCTAAATTTTGAAATGGACCCCTGCTATATATAGGGAGGAAGATTCCATTTGGTACAAAAAGGGTTAATAAGTCAGTGAACTTTAAATTACTTTTACTACTTATGTTTACATTATTTTCCATCCATTATGGAACAAAAAATTCTGTTTAAGGGCAAAAAGGGTTTATGAACCCAGTTTCAGCTGAATAGAATCTTTCTCGCCTTGTATATCAATAACAATGTCGTTAGTAAATGTATCGGTAAAACTGGAAATTAATACGGGGACGGGCCTCCGTGGCTTAGAGAGCTGACTTATAATCATTATGTCTCTCACTGCTGTGGTTTGCGCTTCAGGCCACATGTGAGACATCAATTTCTGCAAGGAGAAATCAGGGGCCAGTTGTTCAAAACTAACGACGTCGTTAGTTAACGTATCGTTAAAACTTTGATCATTAAATATGGCAAATATGCTGAAATTTTTGCTGAAAAAAATGTGAGCAGCTTTTGCATCCTTTTGCAGATGCAAAAGCTGCTCACATTTTTTGAGCAAAAATACCAAAATTTTTTATATTGTACTTGCTAGAAGAGTTAAAAATATGACCACTAACGAGCTCGTTAAGCTAGCGATGCTTTGAACAACTGGCCCCAGGTGATTTATCTGGGTACTCTTATTTTCGCCCACCTCTGATTAACGATCAGCTCAAATAAACGAAATAATTTTGAAAGGGCGGTAAAACTAAAACCAAAAAATGAATAAATAAATAGGGCAAAATATGCTGATGTATTTTTAGAAGAAAAAAAATATAAGCAGCTTTTGCAAATGCATAACATTTTTTTTTTCAGCAAAAATACCACTGTATTGGATATTAAACAGTCAATATTTTGACCACTAATGAGCTTTGTTTTGAACAAATGGGGGGAGGAGTCCTCTTTGAATTTTATGGGTGTCTGCTTGAGTTAATTAACCAATTTGATACTGGTGGGCTCTTCCATTGCTATATATTGGACAAGTCCATTTGTCATTAAAGGGGTATCAGGCTTATTTTTGCTCACCTGAGCACCTTACCTGAGCACTTTTACCTGAGCACAAGGTGCTCAAGGTGAGCTATTGTGATCGGCCTGTGTCCTGCATATGTTGTTCGTTGTGTGTCATCAATAATTTCTTCAAATGACATCTAAATCATAAAATCACATCTTAAAATACAATGTTAAAACTTTCAGAAGACAAATCTCGGACTGTGGTGATGGACAAAGAGAAAGGAGAGCCTGTGATCTCGGTGAAGACAGATGAGAAGAAAGATAAGAAAACAGAGGAGAAAGTGGAAGATAAAGATAAGAAGCCAGAAGGAGAGAAGGTGGAGGGGACTGAAGGAGAAAAAAGTGAGGAAACTAAAGAAACAACAGAAGAAGCTAAAACTGAAGGTTAGTGAGACATGGCCTTGGTAATACTGTTAATTATAAATATATATAGCAGCCCCCGCCCATAGGGGCTTGAAGAAATATATGGGCTGCATGATGCTTCCAAACAGAGCTGAATCCGGCCCGCACACTAGTACTGGTGAACCACGGTGGGTGGCGGACCGTCCATGCTAATAAACCCTATTGGTTTCATTAGGCGACAGGGCTTGAGATGTCATTTCATCTCAATGTCGGGTAAAAGTCCCACAAAATTGGAAGCAACGTCTCCAAAATGACCTTTACAGTGTTGACGGGGACGTTAAACATCAAATCAAACAAAACTGTTAATAATACACCACAACCTCTTTATAACACTGTTAATGGGGTCCAAAACAGAAACCGTGTTAGTTAAACAACCATGTTATATCCAAACAAAAATGTTTAGATTATATAGAAAAATGACCATTTATGGTCATTTTTCTATATAATCTATACATTTTTAGGATCCATCTTGAAACTGTGTTATATCCCAAACCGTGTTATAATGAACCTTGTTATTACGAGGTTGTGGTGTTGTTTGTCATCAAGGCCTAGTGCTTAAGGCAGTTGCATGTCTGATGGGTGGCCAGGAAGTAAACGTTGTAGGTTAGATCGCTGTTGGGTCTGGCAATACTATTTTCTAACCATTCTTTCGAGGGCTGGTTGGTTCAGGCAATGGTGTCATGAATCTATTGACATTTGGATGTTTTAACCCTTGACTTGCTGAATATTTATATATGCCACACCCAATACCGATTGCAACAAATTCACAATCTGAATGGCAAACAATGTAGATCCTGATTCAAGAAGGGCAGTTGTCAGTTTCTGGCGAAATAATGTGCACTGTACTGGTTAACAGCTTACGTATAAGCCTGGCTAGAAAAAGTGTGATAGGTAAACTGACTGGCTCAAAAATGACCTAAAATTGTGTTGACTGGGTTGTAAACTCCGATACAAACAAACAAACAAAACAAACACGGTTGTTTAACTGACACGGTTTCTGTTTTGGACCCCATTAACAGTGTTATAAAGAGGTGGTGTATCACTGAATTATGCTTGTTACTCCACCTGCGGCCAGTTGTTCAAAACTAAAGATGTCATTAGTTAACATATCATTAAATCTTTGAGCATTTAATATGGCATATATTCTGATATTTTTGCTGATAAAAATGTGAGCAGCTTTTGCATTTGCAAAAGCTGCTCACATTTTTTCAGCAAAAAACAGAAAGAAACAAAATTTTAGATATTGTACTTGCTAGAACAGTTAACAAATTTAACACTAACAAGCTTGTTAAGCTAACGATGCTTTGAACAACTGGCCCCAGATCTGTAGCTATGAACATTTTGCAGAAAATAAAGATGAAACGAAGGAGGAGACAGCAAAGGAAGATGATGAAAAGAAAGACGAAAAGAAGGACGAGAAAAAGGATGAAAAGAAAGACGAGAAAAAACCCTCACGATCACCCAGAAGAAGCAAGTCAGCCAGAAAGGACCAAGTGTTGTCTTTAGAGCAAATCAAAGTAAGTGCAAAAAAGAAAGGTGCAACAGTTTCTTCCGCATGTTTTCCCATGTGGATCAGGTTGCATGGTATTTTTCTCTTGGTCAATTGGGGAAAAAAAATGAAAAAAAGACCCAGGACCAAACCATTCCCACGAAACTGCTGTTTTAAACATAGAATGGTTATTTTCTTGCACTGTATTAAATGGACTGTATGAAAAGCTAATTTTGAATTGTTACAGCTATTACTTGCTTTTCTTGTATATTCACTTCTTTGAAAAAAAGTATACATATATATATTATTATTAGCAGGAATTCAGAATTTTCTAAAAAAAATTTGGGGGAGGGGGGTTGTTGTGTGAGGCAAAGGTGGGGTGTATCTTACATCACTGGTTCCTTCACTTTTAATCACCTCTACTGTCTCTTCTTTGTATTTTCTCCCTTTCTCTGGGAGATGACACAAAATGACCCACAAGGGTTTACATGTTGTTGCCACCTGAACATGTGGTAGGATAGTGGTCAGCCAACCTCTGCCTTGAAGAAGTCATAAGTTAAAATGGCCTTTTGATGTAATACAAGTAATATAAACAAAATTTATTGAAATATGCTTATATTTGAAAACAGGAAGAGCGAGAAAGAGAACGATTACGACAGATGGAGAGAAAGCTGAGGGACGAGGAGCGACGTAGATCGAGGGAACAGTTGAG
Source organism: Lucinisca nassula (assembly GCA_963580285.1). Lineage (NCBI taxonomy): Eukaryota > Metazoa > Mollusca > Bivalvia > Lucinida > Lucinidae > Lucinisca > Lucinisca nassula. The sequence goes on from OY757011.1 coordinate 107,586,113, forward strand.
GGAGAGACAGCGACAGAGAGAAGTTCATAGAAAACAGAGAGATGAGGCTATCAAGCTGGCAAGGGAAAGAGAAAGACTCAGGTATAGACCCCAGTAAACCTGTCTCTGACAATTAGAATCCTTCACTGAATAGCTTTGCAGAGGACATCTCCAATTCTAGGGGTGTCAGTTTGTAATGAGCCTTTTCTCACAAACTGGCCTTTAGATATTGTTGGTTTTCATAGTCCCGCTTTGAAAAAGTGGGGGCTATATTGGATTTGCCTTGTCCTTCTGTGATTCCATAATTCTGTAATTCCGTTATTCATGATAACTCTAAAAAACGTTTGAGGTATTTTCATGAAACTTCACACAAATGTAAAGCACTGTAAGACAATGTGCAGAGCGCATGAACAATAACTCTGGATTGCCTACTTTTGGAGTTATTGCCCTTTGATCATTGAAAAATGGCACTTGGAATAAACTCAGTACAGTGATAATTTGTGTCTGTTCCATAAATTTCAATCCTTTTTACCACCTTTAATTTGAGGCTGAAAGCTGAAAACATTTTTTTTTTGTATTTTTCCGACAGCGAGCGGGGCTATAGTCAGATCCTCTGACAATTTTAGTTTGATTTGTATGTTACTGAAGAGTTTGGCCTGTGGTATAGAGTTTAAATCTGGGTGATGCTGAAGCTGAAAAATTCTTCATTTATGTTGTTTTACTGTCAGTTTTGTCTAGTGAATTCTTAAAACTTGTTTATTCTTGCTTCTGCTTAAATACTCAATATTTATTCTAACATTTTAAAATGAACTGCTAAGAGACTTTAGGAAGGCCATTTCTCTCATAACTGGGCCCCCGCCCATCGGTGATTGAAGAAATAGATTGGCTGCATGATGCTTCCACGCAAAGCTGAAACCGACCCGCACACGAGTACTGGTAAATCGCTTAGAGGATCTAAGCCTGCCCAGGCAATGCGGTGTGAGCCGGCCCGTCCATGCTTACAAACCCTATTGGTTTCATTGGGCGGCAGAGCTTGAGATGTCATTTCATCTCAAGGTCAGGTAAAAGTCCCACAAAATTGGAAGCAACGTCTCCAAAATGACCTATATAGTGTTGGCGGGGATGTTAAACCTCAAATCAAACAAACAAACAAATCTCTGATAACTATAGAAACAGACTTTCTGTAGAAATGCAGTTCCAATTTCTTTTTCAGACGTGAAAGAGAACAGCTAGAGAAAGAACGCCTTGAGACCCAAAGATTGGAACGGTTGCGACTAGAACAGCTAGAGAGGGAAAGACTTGAAAGAGAAAAAGAAGAAAGGAGGAGACTAGAACAGTTAAGGTGACTATATAAACCCTTTTGTCTCCTTTAGCAATAGGGAGCAAATTCTTGACTGTAAGAAGAGATTCCTCTTCATCTCAATGTCGGGTAAAAGTCCCACAAAATTGGAAGCAAGGTCTCCAAAATGACCTTTATAGTGTTGGCGGGGATGTTAAACCTCTTATCAAACAAACAAATTCTCTTTGGAGGGGCTCAGTTTATTTGAAAGTTTTCTTTTATAGGAGTGGCCTTCGTCCGTCGGTCCGTCTGTCCCTAACACTTTCTTGTCTGCTCCGTATCTCCTGAACCCTTTGATAGATTTTCATTAAACTGTGGTCAAATATTCTTCTCAGTGAGCTGATGTGCAGAACCCATAAATGAACCATGCCGACTCAAGGTCAAGGTCACATTTGAAGGTCACGAGTTTAAAACTTTTAATTTTTGTCTGTTCCGTATCTCCTTTACCCCTCAAAGGATTTTCATTAACCTTTAGCATGCTGTAGGCACATTTGTGCGCCCGTGAAAATGTAATGGCGCCACGCTGTAGGCGCAATCGTGCGCCGAAATTGACTGGTGTGCTTGGTGCGACTCATAGAAAAGGAGGAACTCTCGTTTTTCGTTGCGGTTTGGCATTTCAATATCAAATAACATCCGGGCATCGATGAAAAAAAAAAACTTGCCGTTTCGATGTTTTTGGATGGATTTTCTTCGGGTTTTCTGGGTAAGGATGCAATTTTTTTGAGGAAATCGCTACTTTTTGACGAACTTGATCTAATCGAGCCCAAAATACGCTCTGAAAGGGTGTTTTAAACGATTTTTCGACTCAGTCAGCTGAGTGACAGTAGGCTACTTTCGTTTTCCATATGCTTTGAATGGTGGAGAAATCAAGAAAAATACGGGTTTTTGCGTGTTAAAAGTTGCTGAAAATGGTAGTATTTGATAAAAACAATTCAGTGGGACGGAGTATCGATAAAAAAATTAATTCAGCAGGGTAAAGGTTAAACTTTGGTCAATTATTCCCCTCAGTGAGCTCATGTGCAGAGCCCATAAATGAACCATGTCCGTCCGTCTGTCTGTCCGTAACACTTTCTTGTCTGCTCCATATCTCCTGAACCCTTTGATAGATTTTCATTAAACTTTGGTCAATTATTCGTCTCATTGAACTGGTGTGCAGAAACCATGCCGACTCAAGGTCAAGGTCACAGTTGAAGGTCACGAGTTTGAAACTTGGAATTTTGTGTCCGTTCAATATCTCCTTTACCCTTGGAAGGATTTTCATTAAACTTTGGTCAAATATTCTTCTCAGTGAGCTGATGTGCAGAACCCATAAATGAACCATGACGACTCAAGGTCAAGGTCACAATTGAAGGTCACGAGTTTAAAACTTTGAATTTTTGTCAGTTCAGTATCTCATTTACCCCTCAAAGGATTTCCATTAAACTTTGGTCAATTATTCCCCTCAGTGAGCCCATGTGCAGAGCCCATAAATGAATCATGTCCGTCCATCTGTCTGTAACACTTTCTTATCTGCTCCATATCTCCTGAACCCTTTGATAGATTTTCATTTAATTTTTGTGAAATATACCCCACAGTGAGCTGATGTGCAGAACCATAAATAAACCATGTCAACTGAAGGTCAAGGTCACAGGTGAAGGTCACAAGATTGAGCCGTGATACAAAGTGCGGCGGGGGATTTGGCTGTCCTTCAAACTGCTTTCTTGTTTTTTTATTTGAGATTTAACCGCCCTGTCAACACTGTATAGGTCATTTTGGAGACATTTCCAATTTTGTTGAACTTTTACCCGACATTGAGATGAAATGACATCTCAAGCCCTGTTGCCCAATGAAACCAATAGGGTTTATAAAAGCATTAGCGGTCTGACTCGCACCGCTTTGCCTGGGCAGGCTTAGATCCTCTGAGTGGTTTATCAGTACTCGTGTGTGGTCAGTTTCAGCTCTGCGTGGAAGCATCATGCAGTCCATCTCTTTCGTCAAGCACTGATGGGTGGGGGCAGTCTCTCTTTTAGAAATAGCAGAAAATATGCTAGTTGCCTCTTCCACTTCAAGTACCAAGCAATATTGTGCAGTAGACAAATTTTTTTTACTTGTTTTTGTTGTGCCTGTTTTAATCTTTTGCACTCTCTGGGCTAATTCAGCAGACGACAAGTTGTTGATATTTCAGAAAACAGGATTTGACATCTCATGCAAATTGTCTCCTATGGAGACAATTTGCATGAGATGTCAAGTCCTATTTTGTGGGAAAATTAGGAAAATATTTCAAAATGTCGTCTGCTGCAGAAAATACCCAGCATGCAGAGCATTAAACATGGTGTGTTATATGAGTGTCAGCATTTGCAACAGCCCTATGAGAGCTTCATTAATGAAACTTGGTACAAACTTGCATCTAGGGATGGCAACTTAAATGTAAGCATCCATATTTGACCTTGACCTACATTTCATGGTTCACTGATTTTGTGTGGGGGTGGTTGGGTGAGGCAAAGGTGACGTGTATCTTGTGTCACTGGGGCATCCAACTCAGATTTGCTTACAGTTGGGCAAGGCCTGTCCTTGCAGCAGGTAAGGGTAGAGGGGGAATGTTGTTATTTCTTCTGTTTCTACACTTCCATTAATTTCCTCTTTCTCTTCTGTCCCTCACTTTCATCTCCTCTACTATCTCTTCTATATCTTTTCTCCCTTTCTCTGGCTGCATGATGCTTCCACGCGGAGCTAAAACCGACCGCACACGATTACTGGTAAACCGCTTAGAGCATCTAAGCCTGCCCAGGCAAAGCGTTGTGAGTCGGACAGTCCATGCTTATAGACCTATTGGTTTCATTGGGCGACAGGACTTGAGCTGTCATTTCATCTCAATGTCGGGTAAAAGTCCCAAAAAATTGGAAGTAATGTCTCCAAAATGACCTATACATTGTTGTCGGGGACGTTAAAGCTCTAATCAAACAAATCTGAGAGACGACACAAAATGACACACAAGGGTTGACATATCCTTAAACCCAACACAATTAAACAATCACTGACTTTGTGAACTATTGTGTCAACCTTAGCATTCACCTAATGGTCAAGTCTATTTCTCAAGACTTATAAGAGATTAATGATTATTGGTATAAACTTCCATCAGGGGATGGCAACTTGAATGCAAGCATCCATGTTTGGTCTTGACCTTCATTTTTATGGTTCAGTGGCTTCACATCTCCATAGGCGCAATATAGCCTTCAGCAGAATTCTTGGTTAGTGTGAAGTCATTCTTGAAATGTAATCTGCGAGTTGTCTGCCTTACTTTCTTTGAAAAATTAGGTGTAAAAAAAGTGAACTAAATAATGAAATGAAACAGGAGTCGACTTTTAGCTTATCCTGTCATACCTACTTTTAGCTTATCCTTAGCCCCAACCCGCACACAAGTACTGGTAAACCGCTTAGAGGATCTAAGCCTGCCCAGGCAAAGCGGTGCGAGTCGGTCCGTCCATGCTTATAAACCCTATTGGTTTCATTGGACAACAGGGCTTGAGATGTCATTTCATCTCAGTGTCGGGTAAAAGTCCCACAAAATTGGAAGCAACGTCTCCAGAATGACCTTTACTGTGTTGACGGGGACGTTAAACCTCAAATCAAACAAACAAACTGTAGACTTCATGTATAAAAACAAAAAATAGTCCAATAAGCTGAAGCAACTGAATGTGACACAACATGATTTAACCCATTTTGTACCGGAAACAAAAAAATCGAGTACTCTGGCAAACAGTGCAGTCCAAGATCAGATGCCACAGAATGTAGCGTCTGATCAGGGCCAACCTTGTTTTCAAAAAGTTCAGCTATTTTCCAAAGAAATTTTAAAGATAACACAACCTGTCATCCCTAAATTTCAAAATTGACTCCTGCCATATATAAGGAGGAACATTTCATTTTGGACAAAAAAGGTTACCCCATGGTATGCCGAAATCCCCTAAAGGGGTACCTTGGCAAACAGTGCAGGCCCAGATCAGAAGTCGCAGAACGTGGCGTCTGATCAGGGCCTGCACTATTTGCTAACATAATTTTCAGTCAAAAATAGAATAAAAACGAAACAATAGGCCTGACACCCTATGTGACAAATGGGCTTGTCCAACATATAGCAATGGAAGAGTCCACTAGTATACAATGGTTTAAAGAAGGACCAGGTGGTTCAGAATGATGCATGTCTGACTGGTGGTCCTAGGGCATGGCCACATTCTTTAACCGTCACCAATTAAGATAGATTTTTCTAGCTGATCAGGATCTATTCTGTTTTCCATTCTGCTCCTGAGTCTATCTTAAAAATTGGACTCGGGCAGGAGTGTAGCATATTGAAATAAACAGCATGGTGGGGGTTGAGTGGGGATATTTAATGCTTATAGTTTTGGTTATTCCCTTCTACTGATTCAAGATGCGCAGTTGTTGATTACTGTGGGGAAATATTCACTGTACAGGTTCTTCCCTTTGAGGTTCATAGGTTATAAAACTTTTTTCATGCTCAACTGAGTGAGAATAGAATTTGTCATGCTCATAAATATCAAAATACAAAGAATTGAAGGCATTTTTCTCTTCAGTTCAACAGAGAATGTCATTTGTCCTGCTCATAAATTTTAAAATGCCAGCTATTTATGAGAAGGACAAATTTCATGCTCAGGTGAGTTTTCATGCTCAATTGAGTTGAGCCTGAGAAGTTTTATGACCTCGGGAGCATGGTATAGTGTGGTAAGGTTAACTGACTGGCTCGGTACGAGCACTGAAGTCTTTAATTGGACATGTTAACAGATTCCTAACTTGTCTTACATGGTTATTTCAGATTACAAGAGGAGCAGCAGAGACGAGCAGCTAAGAGAGCCTATGACCCCCGAGACGGTCGTGATCCATACTGGGAGTCTAAGAGACCAAATTTGGGAGACAGAAGATATGAATCCTCAGCTGCAGACAGGTAGGATTTGTTTCGTCTAACTATAGTGTATTTACCCTAAATATTCAGACACCTAAACTCCTTACCATACTTGCTGTAAAATTTGAACAAGTACAATTTAATACCCAATGTTGAACCTAAAAATGTGTGGCAAACATTGTATACCCTGATGAGTTGCCGCAGAATGCGGCGTCTCATCTGGGTTTACACTGTTTGCTCAGGCCTGTCTGTCTGAATATATAAGGTAAATATTGGAAATAGGCTATAAATAATCTGAAATACTTGAAAAATCAGTCCTTTTAATTGAGTGATATTTGTAGCTTTTACAAATTATAAAAAAAAAAAAACACTTTTTGGAGCAAGCTTAACAGTTTAAAAAGCTTAGCAACTTCAGTAATGACAATTTTGAGAAATAGAAATTTATGGATTAATGTGGTGAATGTGTGTGAGCCCATGTGTTTGTTTGATATAGGTTTTACACCCACCAACATCTAGGGGCCCTGGTTTAAGGGGAATGGATTCACCTTCAGGGGAGACAACTCCTGCAAAAGTATTTTTGTCTTCCATGTTAATGGGAGTAGACCCCTTTTTCCGTGGGACAGGACTTATAGAAAGGCGAACGGGAAGTCCCGAATGTTGTCTCCCTGTGGAAAATGGCGGAAAAATGTGCCAAGTGTTCCCATTCCCCTTAAAGCCTGACCTGATGGAAATGCCCTCTATGGAAATTACAGCCCTCAGAGAAAGTAGTTTATCCATTGCTCCTTTCAGATGAATGCGGAAACCATCTTCAAAAACAAATTGTTTGTCGGCAGTACTACAAACTACATGTATATATGATTTACAAATCATCAGTCACTTAACCCTTGTTCTGCTGAATATTCATATATGCCACACCCACTACCGATTATCAACCAATCCGATTACTTGATGCAAATTATTGCAACAAATTCATAAACTGAATGACAAACAATGTAGATCCAGATCAGATGGCTTCTTCAGAAGCCATCTGATCTGGATCTTCATTGTTTGAAAGATAAGACATATCCGGGATCAGCAGGACAAGGGTTAACCCATTTTGTACTGGAAACCCCAAGGGTAATAGGCAAATATTGCAGGCCCAAATCAGATGCCTGTAATTTGTCCTCGGATCAGGGCCTTCACTGTTTGCACCAAGTCCAACCATTTTCTGTATCAGTTTCTGAAAAATACTCACCCTGATACCCCAAAATATCAAAATGTACTTCTGCGATATATTAGGGGTGCGGAAGCTAAGAGAGATAAAGGGGACGGTTTCTCTTTCAAAAATATTTTATCTTCCTCATCATCGACACGAAACTTATATATATAAAGACTACCTTTGGGACTGTTCAAAAGTGGTCTTTAAGACCACTTTTGAACAGTTCCAAAGGTGGTCTCTGGCCAGAGGACCCTGTATGCAGAAAACACAGAGAAAGAATCACTGCAACCTACCAAATAAGCTTTAAAAAGCAGAATTAGTCTTAAATTCGGGTTGTCTTAATAGCGGAATTTCAGTGTATTTTAATGCTAACACGACCACAACTATTTCAAGATGTACCTGTTGATAATATTTTCTCATTCTTAAAACTAATCTTAAGATTTAAATATTCAGATTTTTAGACACCATTATGCTGTCAACATCCTCATAATGCTTAACACGTACGTACATCATTTGATGCTTATAACCCACAAAGAGGTTGACACATCATTAACCACAAAATCATCATCATCATTTTATCTTCCCCAACAGAAGAGGTCTACTTTTAAACATGAAAACTGATCTTGATGGTGAATATGGAGATAAACATTTCCAGTTTAACGGTCTAGTCAACAGTATTTAGGTCATGTTAATAAAGTTTACGTAAATCATTTGATGCTTATGACCCACAAAGAGGTTGACGCATCATTAAACACGAAATCATCATCATCATTTTATCTTCCCCAACAGAAGAGGTCTACTCTTAACCATGAAAACTGATCTTGATGGTGAATATGGAGATAAACATTTCCAGTTTAACGGTCCAGTCAACAGTATTTAGGTCATGTTAATAAAGTCAATTGAAAGTGGTGAAACCGGAAAAATAATGCATGTAGTTAAACTAGTGGAAAGTGTGCTTGATTCGCAAAGGCAGGCAGGCTTTTCTCCAAATTGTTTATTTTTATCCCCTGCTTTTTGCTGTTTGAAGATGTCCATCTTGTATTTGAAAGTAACATTATTTGCTATTTGAAGGTTTTGTAACCGAAGTTAATTTGTTTTCCAACCTAGATTTGACAGAGGTGGAGGTAGGTTTGTTGAGAGAGTTCCAGCATCGGACAGTTATGGTGACAACAGGAAAGTTGTAGACAGATTTGATCGTAGAGATGCCGGACCACGGGCAGGAAGATACGATGACACAAGAAGAGACAGAGATATTGGGGGACGGGCAGGAGGCAGAGATGATCAGAAGTTTGAAGGGTAAGTTTGGCTGGATGCAAAACCTAAGTTCTTTGACTTGGCTCATATTTTACAGTTCAGCAGATTTTGAATTGACCAGTGATTGACTGAAAAAATATTGATCAGTGAAAGAGCTGCAAATATTAACCCATTGTTTACCAGTGGACTCGTCCATTGCTATATGTTGGACAAGTCCATTTGTCATATAAGGGGTGTCAGGCCTATTTTTTCGTTTTTATTCTATTTTTGACGGAAAATTCTATTAGCAAATAGTGCAAGTCCTGATCAGATCTTGGCCTGCACTGTTTGCCAAGGTACCCCTTTAGGGGTTTACTGCATGCATTGGGTTAATAGCAGCTGTTTTTATAGCCCCGCTTTGAAAAAGTACGGGCTATAGTGGATTCTATGATTCCGTAATTCAGTTATTCATGATAATTCAAAAACCGTTCGAGGTATTTTTATGAAACTTCACACAAATGTAAAGCACTATGAGACGATGTGCAGAGCGCATGAACCATAACTCTGGATTACCTAATTTTGGAGTTATTGCCCATTGAAAAATTTCAACCATAATTCCATTATTCATGATAACTCAAAAACTGTTTGAGGTATTTTCATTAAAGCACTATGAGACGATGTGCAAAGTGCACTAACCATAAGTCTGGATTGCCTACTTTTGGAGTTAATGTCTTTTGAACATGGAAAAATGGCAATTTTAACCTTGTCCGCTCCATAACTCAAAAACCGTTTGAGATATTTTCATGAAACTTGACACAAATGTAAAGCACTATAAGACGATGTGCAGAGCGCATTAACCATAACTCTGGATTGCCTACTTTTGGAGTTATTGCCCTTTGAACATTGAAAAATGGCTATTTTATTCTTGTCCGCTCCCTTAACACAAAAACCCTTTGAGATCCTTTCGTGAAACTTCACACAAATGTTAAGCATCATGAGACGATGTGCAGATCACATGAACCATAACTCTGGATTGCCTTTTTACCACCTTTACTTGGAGGCTGAAAGCTGAAAACATTTTTTTGTTATTTTTCGTTTCTGATAGCGCTAGTACGGGGCTATAGTCAGATCCTCTGACAGTTTTAGTTTTTTTTAGAGGGCAGGGTGGCACTTGAGCCAGCACACAAAACCAACAGTAAGACCTGTGCAGTCAGCTATAATACTGATTAGTCTGAGCTTTCATGCAGTCTGGTCAGTCTTCTGCAATAAAAGATACTTTTTTTTTTGCCCACCTCTGATTAACTTGAAATATAATCTTTAAAGGGCCATAAAACAAAAAAAAACATATTCTATCTTCAGTCGAGGAGCAAGAGCTGGAGGTGGTGGTATGGCCGGTCAGGCAGCAGTAAGAGATGACAGGTTTAGAGAAGGTGGCAGAGACGCTAGGTCTGGTGCAGTAAGAAGAACCTCACCGCAACGACGTACTGACAGTCGTGCAGAATGGAAGTCAGAGAGAAGTTCCATGCAGCAACATTCAAATGTTTCTCGAGGGGATCACAGAGGTGAGATTGTGAGATAAATTACATATGCTTAACCCTCACCATGCTTAACATGGATATATCTTGTTTGTTTTGTTTGTGTTGAGGTTTTATGTCCCCATCAACACTGTGTCATTTTGGAGACGTTCCTTCAATTTTAGGGACTTTTACCCACGCTCTACCACCCAAAGAAACTACTGGGGTCCAACTCGCACCACTTTTCCTGGGCAGGCTACCTTCTAAGCGGTTTACCAGTATTCAAGTTCGGTCAGTTTCAGCTCTGCTCAGAAGCATCATGCTATTCAATCTATTTCTCCAAGCTGCAATGGATGAGTGTGGTTTTCCACCAACAACTACGCATCGGGGCTCAGAGAAATGGATTGGGCTCCATTGTGCTTCCAGGAAGAAACTAAAGCACTGGTAAGCCGCTTAGAAGGTCTAAGCCTGTCCAGGAAAAGTGGTGGGAGTTGGACTGTCACCTAAACCCTAGCAGTTACTTCAGGCGGTAGTGATGCGAGTCGTCTATCCCTGCATATAAACTGTATTGAATTGATTGGTGTATTGATTGGTGGGCGGAAGGGTCCCGAGATGTTATTTCATCTCCGTGTTTGGTAAAAGTCCCACAAAATTGGAAGCAAAATCTCCAAAATGACCTAAATAGTATTGATGGGGGCATAAAACATCAAGCAGACAGGACACGGCACCTGGGTTTAGGTTAAAAGACTCATAAGAAAGTCTGGAGAAGCCCAAGATTAAACCCATAACGCCATTTTTATGAGGTGAGTAACTCACCCACAACACCTTGGTGGCTTCCAGGCTGAAAATCTGAGATGAGTGTATTATCTGGTAATATTTAGCATGATGAGGGTTAATATTGTGTTGTTGCATGATTTTGGTAGTTTTGATAGCTGTAGATTATATATAAGAAGAGTCATAGGACCTGTGGTATGACCTCCAAATGAAGATTTTAGATTAGCTTGTGCACTAGCACAGTTGAATCGGTCTTCACTGTCACTATATACCATCAGACTTCAATGGCTTGAACACTGATGGCTCGGTTACGGTGGCTGTGTCGACTATCAAACCCATTCCTGAGTTCCTAGGGGTATTCCTTCAGATAAGAAATAGTATGGGATAATTTTGGGGGGTTTTCTTTTATCATACAGGTGTAAGCCGTGTGTACTCATTAGAATCACCTTGATGAGGTGATTCTAATGAGTACACTTTGTATCATACAGGTGTATGCTGTGTGTTCTCATTAGAATCACTTTGATGAGGTGATTCTAATAAGTACACACAACATGATTTGTACTGTATATCACCGAAACTATATCGCAAAATTACTCTGGTTGTCACTTGGCCTCTTGGAGAAAGTGGCCAAGAGTCCCAAGTCTGGTGCTGAAGTAGGTAATCCTCAGTGGTTAGAATACTTGTGTCTCGAAAAGTGTTCACGCCATTGAAGTAAGGCTGAATGTAGCATTCAGCAGAAGCTTCAGGCTGACCGAGAAGATCATGGGTTTCACTGGGCGACAGGGCTTGAGATGTCATTTCATCTCCGTGTCGGGTTTAAAGTCCCACAAAATTGGAAGCAGCTTCTCCAAATTGACCTGTACAGTGTTGACTGGGACGTTAAACCTCAAATCAAACAAACAAGACAGGGAAGATCGTGTACTGGCTGAGAGATCATACAGTCTAAATTTAGTTCCTGTGTGCTTTTCGGAAGACACTTTTTGCTTCATGCACCTGTCACATGCAAAAATGAGTGTTTTAGTATGAGCGCAGAGTAAAGACTTGGATCAGCCTGTGCATTTGCACCCTTTATGATCAGAATCTACAATATCTGCTTTCATAGGCGTCCCTGCCCATTGGGGCTTGGAGAAATAGATTTGGCTGCTTGATTCTTCCGCGCAGGTGGTCCCCGCCCATCGGGCTTGAACAAATAGATGGGCTGTATGATGCTTCCAGGCAGAGCTGAAACCGACCCACACACGAGTACTGGTAAATCGCCTAGAGGATCTAAGCTTGCCCAGGCAAAGCGGTGCAAGTCTGCGCGTCCATGCATATAAACCCTATTGGTTTCATTGGGCGGCAGGGCTTGAGATGTCATTTCATCTCAATGTCGAGTAAAAGTCCCACAAAATTGGAAGCAACGTCTCCAAAATGACCTTAACACTGTTGACGGGGACGTTAAACCTCCAAACAAACAATGCTTCCGCGCAGAGCTGAAACCGACCAGATTTTAGTACTTGTCTAACCCTGCGGTGGAAAAATTATGCGAGTTGGACCGCTTCTAAAACCCTAGTGGTTTCTTTGGGCGGTAGGGCTCAAGATGTCTTTTCATCTCATTGTCAGGTAAAAGTCCCGCAAAATTGGAAGCAACGTCTCCAAACCTCACCTCAAACAAACAAAAAATATGTGCTTTCATGTTGACAGGGAAGGCTGATTTGAGTCTTTGTCAGAAGGCACATTTTTGGACGGGTTTTTCCAGGTAAAATTCCGTCCTTTAGAATAGCAATGTCCGTGCGTCCCGGTTTACCTTTTGGTTAACCCTGAAAAACCTGTCCATAATGCCATTTGGCGTTTTTCTTGTTGCTTAATATGGCTCAGTATTCATAGCTGAAGATAAGATGGGGAATTCAAATATTATTTTTCTTGTTTCTGCACAAAAGTCCTCTTTAGAAGCGCCTCGCCTCGCGCTTAAATACACCATCAACAGGAGTGCACAATGTATTGATGAAAATTGTGTCCTTACAGATTCTAGGACACAGGGCTCTTCTGGCCAGATGTCAGGGCGAGGAAGCAATTGGCAGGGTCCAGGGCGTGGAGGGTCGGGCACAGACAGGGGCAGGGAAGCTGGTAATAAGAATATACAAGGTAGAGGCCAAGGATCGGGCATGATGGGAAAGGGTAGGTGTCACATTTGAAACTTTGTATATTAGTCATATTAAGTGAAAATGTGTCGTCAGACATAGAGGATCTTACATTAGTGTTCATGTATTATTGAATTTATTAGAGTTGAGGAAAAAGGATAAATGCAAGGCTTTAAAGGGATAAATGCAATGCTTTGCCGAGCATTATATCCCTTTTCCTCAACAAGTTTAATAAATTTAATAATACATGAGCACGAATGCAAGATTTAAAACACATGCACAGTTGGTTTCAGAAAAAAATTAAGTATTCTGCCATTAGTAAGCGTGACATCTTTAAGGACATCATATGTGTAACATTATGGGGCTAATCTAACTAATTTGCATATTTACAAATTTTAATACATGGCGTTATTACATTTTCAAACACAGCATCATACGATAAATGCATATTGTGAAGTCTCTAATTTACCTGTATTCAGAATACCTTCTTGAGATCATGAAATCTTTTCTGCGGTCATTCTCTCCCTTCTGCTGATCCATGAAGGGCAGTTGTGCACTGTACTGGTTAATCACTTATATATAAGCCTGCACAGGAGGTGTGGTTAGGTAAACTAACTGGCGTGATCTAAATAGTGTTGACTGGGCTGTTAAACTAAAAAAGCCTGTCTGCATGAAATCACTTTGTCTGATGAGCCTGCATGGTTTTTAGTGCTTGACACGTGTCTTCTTTTAATGTTGCTTGAATTTTGCTGTGAAATAAATATGTGCTGTCAGTCCGAAATCAGTCTGCATGCTTTGGCTCAGTAGGCATCCATACAGTTTACAACAAACGCTAATTAACCATATTTAATCCTTATACTCGTGAAATAAACTAATTTGTCACACCCACTTCTGACTATCAGTTAATCAGATTACTTGGTATAATGTACAAACGATTAGCTAACTGAATGACAGAATCTTCAGGGATCTACAGTAATGATCTAAAGTATTGGGAAACATAGGCCTGAGCAAGCAGGGCAGACCCAGGTCAGACTGCTCCTGAGCAGTCTGATCAGGGTCTACACTGTTAGCCATTCCTTCTGCACCTTTTGAACTCCTTGCTGGATCATGAAACAAACATGTTAAAATTTTAGGAGAATTGCAGAAAGTCCTCAAGATGTCCGAATTTTTGGGATTTTTACGCTACATTTCCAAAGGTTCGGGCTGTCGTGCTAAGCAGGACTTCACCCTTTAGATTCTGAAGTGAACTTGCCAACATTGAATTTTAAAATGCCATTCTTCTAGATCATTAACAGGACAGCAAACAGTGTGGATAAAGATGAGATGGCTCAGAATGGCCATTTCATCTGGATCTACACTGTTTGCATAGGTATCTGCACCAATCTACAGAGTTCAGAGGATTATGCTGCAAAAAGAATTCATTAGTGCTTTCAATATTGGTTTGATGTGTGTTAATTTCACCACAACCTCTTTATAACACTATTAATACTTACTGTCAGATCCAGGAAAATATTGTATTATTGTACATTGTTGTATTTGAAGCACCCAAAAGTAAAATTCAAACCAACCCTATTAATGGGGTCCAGAGTAGAAATTATGTTAAGTAATCAACCATGTTTTATAGAAAAATGACCATTATATATACATATATGTGATATAATGAACATTGTTATAATGAGGTTTTTGTGTATTGTTTGTTTATATATATTGAACTGAATAACGAACTGGATAAAATGCATGTACATGTAATAACCATATACACCCAAAGCACAGCCTCTTCATTCTTGTTTAACAGAAGCCTCCGTGGTGTAGTGGTTAAGCTACTCACCAGGTAAACCAGGGGTCGCAGGATCGATCCCGGGCTTCTCCAGACTTTCGGATGAGTCTTTAAACCGAGGCCCCGTCTCCATATGACCTTATCAATTGGTGGGACGTAAAACTCCAACACTCACTCACTCATTCTTGTTTAACAAAATTAGACGCTGACACCTCTGGAGCTGAAGTGTTGTTAGAGCTGAAATTATGAGATGGCAAGTTCTGCAAGGGAACATCATGTTTTTTTTCTCTGGGCACTCCAATTTTGCCCACCTCTGATATACCATCTGCTCATAGCTCCAGATAATGTGCTTTTTTTTTTCATCTGAAAAGTACTGATATTGTTCTTATTTCTGCATTCTGAGGCAGTTCTAATGAGTACCCACAACGTATGTTTTCTTGCAGAAATAAGAAAAATAATATTTGGATAGCCCCTGGTATCTGAGGCTATGTCTGCTTGAAATGAGCCAGCGCACCACAAAACCTACATTAAGACATGCACCCATCAAAGACTCGGATCAGCCTGTGCATCCATATAGTCTAACCAGAGACTTCTCTTGCTGCATGAAGGAGCATTGGACCCTTAGCTATCCTTAGCGTGCACAACAAAGACTGAGAAGTCTCCGTGGTGTAATGGTTACGCTACTCGCCTTGTAAACCAGGGGTTACAGGATCGATCCCGGGCTTCTCCAGACTTTCGGATGAGTCTTTATACTGAGGTCCTGTCTCCGTATGACCTTAGCTGTTTGTGGGATGCAAAACTCAAACACTCACAACAAAGACTGATCAGACTGCATGGATGCGCAGGCTGATCCGAGTCTTCGTTGGGCGCACGTCTTATTGTAGGTTTTGTCATATGCTGGCTCAAATGTTCTTGAAAGAATAGTTTATGTGTACTGGCTTTTGTTTAAGAAATAGATCAGCTCTAGCTGTGATTTGTTGAGTAATAAATCAGTTTGGTGGTTAGTTGTAGTGTAGATCAAATCACAAGCGCATAGCGTGCATGATTTGTCTACTTACAACTGACTGACAAACTGTGATTTATTACTCGGCAAATCACAGACTATAGCTCGTCTATTTCGATTCTAACTCGCTGAAAATCAGCAATAATGTTGTTGTTTCATTCAAATTTTCACAACTTTACGCCATTGTTAGAAGAAATCATGCAAAAATTATTGACTGCAACACATGCATTTATGTCCTTTTGTAACGTTTTCGATGAGAGAAAGTGACGTTACATTGTCTTATGTCAAAGAATCTACGAGTGACTTCATAAATTGGCAGCTTTTAATGACATCACTCGGCACACTCTTCCGCTGATTTGTTGCATAATAAAACACAGTTCTTCCCATTGCCTATATAGGTGCGCTGTGTCAGAATTATTAGCAAAAAACTCAATTTAACCAATAAAGTTGCAGATACATCTTCAGCTGAGAAAATTTTCTTTCTAATAAGGTTACTGGGCCTAGCATATGAAATGTGCAGCTTTAATTTGTCTGAACCAAATAAATACAGAATGCTGACAGCACTGGTGGGTTGAAGGCTGGAAAAATGGTCCTGAATGGGCACTTTTGATCAACCCTTAAATTCCTGGGCCCAGTTGTTCAAAGCATCGTTAGCTTAACGAGGTCGTTAGTGGTCATATTGTTAACTGTTCTAGCAAGTTTAATATTTAAAAATTTGGTATTTTTGCTGAAAAATGTGAGCAGCTTTTGCATCATTTTTTCAGCAAAAATATTAACATATTTGCCATAATAAATGATCAAAGTTTTAACGATACGTTAACTAACGACTTCGTTAGTTTTGAACAACTGGCCCCTGAACTGACCATGATCAGCAGTGTTTGGCAGCATTTAGTCTGGGTCTACACTGTTAAACCCAACACAATACCAGTCCACATTCTTTATAAGAATAGCATGGCTATTTTTCTAGAAAAAGTTGCCTGGATTTTCTACAAACCAGCAGGGATGTGATTCTTTCTCTTTTCAAAAGAATTCCTCTTTTTGACTCAATTTTTCTAAAGTTGTGGATTTGATCTGAAAAGCTCAGAAACGTCATTTTCTGAAGTGGGTATAGGGGCTTTCCTCTGCTATCTACAGATTTTCCTCCCCAATCACATCCCTGTTACCAGTGATAGTCATGTGGACATCAACAGTGAAAAGCTTTTGTGCTTAGTAACAACAAATAATCATGATGCACAAGTAATGTGAAAAGCTTTTGTGCTTAGTAACAACAAATAATCATGATGCACAAGTAATGGTTGCAATACACCCAAACCTTTAAAGTACCGTACAATAAGTAGTAGATGGCATTTAGTCTTTTGGCTGATTGATTGTCAATTGACACAAGAACGGAATGCCATCTACTATAATACAGTAAAATTCCGCTATTATGACCACCTAAAATTAAGACTAATTCTACTTTAAAAAGCTTAGGTTGAAGTTATTCTTTCTTTGTGTTTTCTGCATACAGTGTCCACTGGTCAGAGACCACCTTTGGAACTGTTCAAAAGTGGTCTTAAGACCACTTTTGAACAGTCCCAAATGTGGTCTTAAAATATGAATTTTACTATTGTATGACACTTTAAGGATTAAAGTTGGGGTTTATTGCACACACTCATTATTGGTGCGTCATGACTGTTTGTTGTTTTACTCTAGGTCTTGCTTACAGGTTCGGGCCCACAAGGTGGTGGTAATCAGCAGGCCTGGGGGTCGGGTACAGATCGTAGACAAGAGGGTTCAGGTTCAGGAGGTCGTCAAGGAGATAGATGGGCTGGAGGTGGCTCTATGGTACAAGACACTGCCAGACCTATAGCCTACCAGACAGTTGGAGCACCTCCAATAATGGCAAATGTACCAGCGGGAATGTTTGTAGCCACAACATCTATGGCACCTGGTGCTATAATGATGGCAACACCAAATCTTCCAGGTCAAAGTAGACAACAAGATCAAAGATTTGATGCATATAAAAGTTTAGGAAATATGAGAAGATACTGATTTTAACATGTATGTGCGTTGTGATGCCTAAAGAATATCAAATATTTTGTCTGGTCTCCACAGACTTGCCAATATGTGTTTCTTCTGTATATAGTCAGCATTCTGAGCAAGAGTACAGATAAGGGCATTTGAATGTGGACAGTTACCTTTTAGAAAGAGCATTCTTAGACTGAATGACTTGCTGGTCTTTTTTCAAAGGGAAACATGCTAGCTTCAATGGACTTCCAAGTAAAATCTTTGCTGAAAGCCTTGCTAGCTTGGATGGATTACTCCTAATACTAAAGAGAGTGGGGTGCTGCTCTAAAAATACCTGCCATTAAGCCATATATGCCTATTGACCCAAATTTTGTTTTGGTATAGCCACAGATCAGACACCATAGCATGCAACTTCTAATACTGTTCACTGAAAGAACCAGAATTTTATTAAATTTTCATGAAACTGAAATATTTAAAACAGAACAGACACCGCTAGAATTTAAATGGACTTATCTAAAGGGATCAAGTGGAATTTGTGGGTTAAATTTGTTCTGTATTAGTGGCTGTGTGTGTGAGGGATAGGGGGATCAAGGAGTGCCATGAGACCCAAAGCGAAAATTTGTAGACGGTCTAAATGATCTTTAAAGTTAAAACATGTCTTGCAGAATATGCTCGTAAACAGTATAGATATTAGATCAGATGGCTATGCATATTAGATGGCTAACTGGTCAGTATCAATTTTATAAATTATTTTTTTCAGACGAAAAAGGCTTGACATACTTTCTGCACAAATTACAAATAATATCAAGCCTCATTTTCTCTGAAAAATATAATACCAAGCCTTATTTTCTCTGAAAAATAAAACAGAGCTGAAAATAACGTCAGCATATGTCTTGGCAGTTTAAGAGTTATTCATATGGTTTATTTAAGATGGATCAGAACAGGCTCTCATGGTTTTAAATAGTCATTAAACCTTCGAAAGCACCATCAGCAACTTTATATAGCAAAATATTACTTCCAAAATTTCAAAAGATTTCCTTTCTTTTCGAGAAGACAAGGCTTGACATTTCAGGTGAATAGTCTGCTATTCTGATGATTTATGAAATACCAAAGCCTGCTTTTATCTGAAAAATGCCCCAAAAAATTGTTCTGCTTAGGGCTTAGTCTTTACTGGTATACACAAATAGAAACGAACAAAAAGGGTTTTAGAGCATATTTTCAGTGCAATTTTAAGAAAAGACTCTTTTATTGACATTTTGTATTCTGCTCATGCCAGGTTATTCTCGTTCAAACAGTTGAATATCTCTGTGCCAAACAAAACAGTTTTTTTCAGCATGTACATCAATACACTACCGACAACAAGACTTAAATATTTCAAGGGCATGCCATATTTTTATGGTTCAAGGGCATGCCATATTTTCTGTATGTATTTGGACAGACAGGTCTGAGTAAACAGGGTGAACCCAGATGAGATGCCGCAGAAGGTGGTGGTGGTGTCTCATCAGAGTCTACACTGTTTGCCTCTCATCCCTCTATACTTAGAACAAGTATTAGAACAATTATGGGAAGCAGTTCAGGTGTCCAAATACAGTAAAATTCCTATATTAAGACCACCTTTGGGACTGTTCAAAAGTGGTCTTTGACCTCTTTTGAACAGTCCCAAAGGTGGTCTGTGACAAGAGGACACTATGCAGAAAACACAAAGAAGGAATAACTGCAGCCTACTACGTAATAAGCTTTTTAAAGCAGAATTAGTCTTTTGTTTGTTTGTTTGATTTGAGGTTTAACGTCCCCGTCAACACTTTAATGGTCATTTTGGAGATGTTGCTTCCAAGTTTGTGGGACTTTTACCCGACATTGAGATGAAATGACATCTCAAGCCCTGTCGCCCAATGAAACCAGTAGGGTTTATTAGCATGGACGGTCCGCCTCGCACCGCGGTTCCTGGACAGGCTTAGATACTCTAAGCGGTTTACCAGTACTAGTGTGCGGGCCGGATTCAGCTCTGCATGGAAGCATCATGCAGCCCATATATTTCTTCAAGCCCCGATGGGTGGGGGCCGCAGAATTAGTCTTAATTTTAGTCGGTAGAAATAGCGGAATTCCACGGTACTTGGGTAAATACAGTATGTATGGTTCATAGCTGAGGCTTGCCGGACTGGTGGACATGCTGAAAGACACCTTTTTGCTTGATACAGCCCTTACCGTAAAAATCCTAAAAATTTGGAAACCTTGAGGACTTGCTGTAATTCTACTAAAATTTTAAAAATTTGTTTCATGATCCAACAAGGAGTCCAAAAGGTGCAAATGCAAGAACAAACAGTGTAGACCCTGAGCAGTCTGATCTGGATCTGCACTGTTTGCTTAAGCCTATCTGACCCAATACTTGGGATCATTACGGTATTTTAAAAACATTTTCCAAGAATGTACATCTTTGTTTGTTAATATTTTATATCATAAACACAATGTAATGTCATATTTTGTTGACGGTTATGTTACCGTATTAGTCCCACAAGATCTCATTTCTGTTGGTTTGCTCGAAAGTGCATGTGGGATAGAGATCATGCCGATTTGAGCTACAGAAAACCTATAACAGTAAAAATAAAATTTCTTCTTTGCTCAACTCTGTTGTGAAATTTTTTACTGCTGTTAACAATTTAACCCATAAAATGCCATTCACGACAATTGTCGTCTACTTTGCTGAGGGTGATATTCTTCAATATCACCCTCCTGGGAATGTAATATTTATATATTAATACATGTATTTTTGAACAATACATGTATTTGTGAACAGGAAAAACTTCATGCTCATTTAACCCATTTTGTACCGGAAACCCCTTAAGGGGTAACTGGCAAACTGTGCAGGCCCAGATCAGATGCCCCAGAACGCAGCGCCTGATCAGGGCCTACACTGTTTGCAAAAAGTTCAGCCATTTTCCAAATGAATTTTGAAGAAAACACTACCTGACACTCCTGAATTTTGATATGGACTCCTGCTATATATAAGGAGGAAGATTCCATTTGGTACAAAAGTCGCCCCCGCCCATCAGGGCTTGAAGAAATATATGGACTGCATTATGTATCCACGCAGAGCTGAAACCGACCTGCTTACAAGTACTGGTAAACTGCTTAGAGGATCTAAGCCTGCCCAGGCAAAGCGGTACGAGTCAGCCCATCCATGCTTATAAACCCTATTGGTTTCATTGGGCGACAGGGCTTGAGATGTCATTTAATCTTGATGTTGGATAAAAGTCCCACAAAATTGGAAGCAACAGCTCCAAAATGACCTTTACCGTGTTGACGGGGATGTTAAACCACAAATCAAACAAACAAATTTGGTACAAAAAGGGTTGAGATAAACATAAACATAGTAGTTTTCTTTTCTTGTTGGAAATGTTTAAAAAATATTGATACTTCTCTTATCTAGAGCCGTGAAGTAGCATTGTTCATATTCTTATCTAGAGCCATGAAGGAGCAATTGTTGATATTAACTTATTGTGATTATTTTTCCCCCATTTCATTTCTCCATGAAACGTTCAAGAATTGCATCAGTATATGTTGTAGATATTATTAAACTAGGGTGCTGATGTAGTTCTAACACTACCCAAAATGGAGGAACCCTAATTTGTCCATTTCACTTCCATTTTCTTTAAATCTGCATTTCATCACCATTCATCTTAGTTTTATGTCCAAGTCTTAAAAAATTCTACTGCACAGTGGGTTGCATTCTTGAAGATTTCATATATATAGCTGTTGGTTTAGTTCACTCCTAACTCAACAAATGTGAGTAGGCAGGGAGAATTTTTCCGCTGTCCATTTTTAGGTACAAAAAAGGTACAAGATGTGTGCATCCAGTCATGATTTAGATTAACCTGCACACTACTTTGCACACTACTTGGGGTTGAAATATGACATTTCATATGAATTGTTTGCCCAGCCTTGGTTTACTGAAAAATAAGGGGTGGGGGGGGGGGGTGGGGTGGGGGGGGGGGGGGGAGGTTAGGATGTGGTTTCCTAGTCATACCGTAAAAAAATGGTTAAAATTCTGACACCTTGAGGACTTGCTATAGTTCTCCTATGATTTTGTCAAATTTATTTCATGAGTCCAAATGGTGCAGACGGTATTGCAAACAGTGTAGACCCTGATCAGACTGCAGTGTTTACTTAGGCCTATCTGTCCCAGTACATAGGATCATTACAGTAGTCAAGATACCATGAAACATCGGATTACCGGTACATCAAATTCAGTGGATTATGGACCAGTTGTAATTTTATAGTCAGACCACTAGATGTCAAGGAAAGCTGGTCCTATGGACTAACTGAGGAAAGCCTCTGCAGTACCATAATCTGATCGGAGCCTTCACTGTTTACGTGTTCATTCTTTGGATCCAGGGTTATTCATATGGCTGTCAGTGAATACTCTGTTCTCAGAATGCATGGATGGTCAGGTTCCAAGTCTTGTCTGGTTGAAAACACTCCCTTGTACCTTTTGTGGTGCCATGTTGATATGCGGAACTGCTCATTAATCATGTTATCTTTCAGTCAGTCTTGACAGATGTGACGGGTTGATTGTTATTAAATTATTATGACTTTCATAATGTCAGTTAGTTCAACATTTCAAAAGATGGACTGGAAAAGTTTAATTTGATGTTAATATGTGTAGTTGCTCAGCGATGAATCATTCAACAAGAATTGATCTTGTGGACACATGCCTTAGTCATTGGAACAATAACATAGTCATTATTTTAAGAGAGATTGTAAATGAACAGGGGCACAGAAAAACACAAATCTGAATGGGCAACCAGCAAAATAATGGGAAGTCTGTGAGTTTTCCTGATAGAATTATGACTTAGCTATTGTGTCATGTCTGAAACCAGCACAGTCCTCGATCAGACTATCTTCGTTAGCACAAGAGGAAAAAGACTGAACACGCCAAGAGAATTCCAGAAAAAAATGCATCCATGTTGCTTCCAAAATGGGGCCACTTTTAAAAGGAAGAATTTGCTTCTTTCTTTTAAAAGTGGCCCATGATAAAGGTGATGTACACACTATGCTTATGTGAGAAAGCATAAGTGCTACATGCATGGAATAAACAGACTCAAGAGGTTCTGTTGGTTACATCAGCGAACTTTGATGTTCTGATGTGCCCCAGTTTGAATGATGTTAACATTGAATTCCAGATAATTATGTACATACTCTACTAACATTTGAATTGACACAATCAACTTCATTGTTATTGTCCTGTCATTATGACTGAATAATACAAATGTCTAAAATAACATTTTTGTGTTTCATTTTGATCCCAGTACAGTGAGGAAATTGATCAGAGGATGCCTGTTGGATAATTAGGGCCCCGCACTGAAAGTGTGGGTGCCCTATAGTAATCACTGTCCGTCCGTCTGTCTGTCTGTCCGTCCGTCTGTCCGTCCACAAATTTTTTTTATCCTCCATAACTTTTTATTATTCCTGGATGGATTTAAATATTACTTGGCATCATTCTGTCCGTCCGTCTGTCTGTCTGTCCGTCTGTCCGTCCACAAATTTTTTTATCCTCCATAACTTTCTTATTCCTGGATGGATTTAAATATTACTTGGCAGAAATGTTAACCATAATGTGATGGAGTGTTGCGCGCAAGACTCAGGTCCGTACCTCAAAGGTCAAGGTTATACTTAGAGGTTAAAGGTCAAAAAAGGGTCTTTCCTGTGTCCAATTAATAACTTTGTTATTATTCCTGGATGGATTTAAATATTACTTGGCAGAAATGTTAACCATAATGTGACGAAGTGTCACACGCAAGACCCACAGCCGTACCTCAAAGGTCAAGGTCATACTTAGAGATAAAAGGTAAAAAAAGCGTCTTTTTCATTGTGTCCAATCTATAACTTTCTTATACCTGGATGGATTTAAATATTACTTAGCAGAAATATTAACCATAATGTGACAGTGTGTCACGCGCAAGACCCAGGTCCGTACCTCAAAGGTCAAGGTCATACTTAGAGGTGAAAGGAAAAAAAAAACGTCTTTTTTAACATCGACATTTTCCTACTCCTCTGATAGCGCTGCCGGGGCCCTAGTCAGTTTCACTGACAGCTCTAGTTCTTTCGTGGTGATTGATCATGAAATCTTTTCTGCTGTCATTCTCTCCCTTCCGCTGATTCAAGAAGGGCAGTTGTCAGTTTCTGGTGAAAGAATGTGCACTGTACTGGTTAACTGCTTACGTATGAGCCTGCCCAGGAAAAGTGTGGATAGGTAAACTGACCTGCTCAAAAATGACCTAAATAGTGTTGACTGGGCCGTAAAACTCCAATACAAACAGTGGGGAAATTGTTCTTTATTAGGTAGCCGAGCCTGGATTTTTTTTTTAGCTCACCGTCACGTAGTGACGAGGTGAGCTTTTGGGATCACTTTTTGTCCGTCGTGCGTCCGTGCGTGTGTAAACAATTTCTTTAAACGACATCTCCTCCTAAACCACTGATCGGATTTTGACCAAACTTCACAGGAATGATCCTTAGGTGGTCCCCTTTCAAAGTTGTTCAAATGGTTCCGGTCCGTTGCACATCTAGGTCACAGGAGCCAAACATAGATTTTTTTCACCAAAAACTTAAAAAATCTTCTTCTCTGAAACCACAAGGCCCAGGTCTTTGATATTTGGTATGAAGCTTCATCTAGTGGACCCCTACCAAGATTGTTCAATTTATAGTGCTGGGGCCAAAAATGCCCCCGCCCCGGGGGCCCTTTGGTTTTACATAGGCTTATATAGGGAAAATCTTTAAAAATCTTCTTCTCTGAAACCACAAGGCCCAGGACTTTGATATTTCGTATGAAGCTTCATCTAGTGGACCCCTACCAAGATTGTTGAAATTATAGTGCTGGGGCAAAAAATGCCCCCGTCCCGGGGCCCTTTGGTTTTACATAGGCTTATATAAAATCTTAAAAAATCTTCTTCTCTGAAACCGCAAGGCCCAGGACTTTGATATTTAGAACGAAGCTTCATCTAATTAAATGGACCTCTACCAAGATTGTTCAAATTATAGCCTTTGGGCCAAAAATGCCCCCGCCCCGGGCCCTTTGGTTTTACATAGACTTATATAGGGAAAATCTTTAAAAATCTTCTTCTCTGAAATCACAAGGCCTAGGTCTTTTATATTTGGTATGAAACTTCATCTAAAGGACCCCTTACAAGATTATTCAAATTATAGTGCTGAGGCCAAAAATGTCCCCACACCCGGGGCCCTTTGGTTTTACATAGGCTCATATATGGAAAATCTTTAAAAATCTTCTTCTCTGAAACCGCAAGGCCCAGGACTTTGATATTTGGTATGAAGCTTCATCTAGTGGACCCCTACCAAGATTGTTCAAATTATAGTGGTGGGGCAAAAAATGCCCCCGCCCTGGGGCCCTTTGGTTTTACATAGGCTTATATAGGGAAAATCTTTAAAAATCTTCTTCTCTGAAACCGCAAGGCCCAGGACTTTGATATTTGGTATGAAGCTTCATCTAGTGGACCCCTACCAAGATTGTTCAAATTATAGCCCTTGGGCCAAAAATGCCCCCGCTCCGGGGCCCTTTGGCTTTACATAGACTTATATAGGGAAAATCTTTAAAAACCTTCTTCTCTGAAACCACAAGGCTTAGGTCTTTTATATTTGGTATGAAGCTTCTTCTAAAGGACCCTTACCAAGACGATTCAAATTATAGTGCTGGGGCCAAAAGTGGCCCCCGCCCCGGGGCCCTTTGTTTTTACATAGGCTTATATAGGGATAATCTTTAAAAATCTTCATCTCTGAAACCACAAGGCCCAGGACTTTGATATTTGGTATGAAGCTTCATCTAATGGACCTCTACCAAGATTGTTCAAATTATAGCCCTGGGGCCAAAAATGCCCCCGCTCTGGGGCCCTATGGTTTTACATACCGGTAGACTAATATAGGGAAAATCTTTAAAAATCTTCTTCTCTGAAACCACAAGGCCTGGGTCTTTGATATTTGGTATGAAGCTGCATCTAGTGGACCTCTATCAAGATTATTCAAATTATAGCTCTGATACCAAAAATGTCCCCACTCCGGGGCCCTTTGGTTTTACATAGACTTATATAGGGAAATCTTTAAAAATCTTCTCTGAAACTGCAGGGCCAAGGCCTTTGATATTTAGTATGGAGCTTTATCTACTGGACCTCTACCAAGATTGTTCAAATTATAGCCCTGGGGCCACAAATGCCCCCACCCCGGGGCCCTTTGGTTTTACATAGATTTATATAGCCCCGGGGCCATTTGGTTTTGCATAGGCTTATGTAGGGATTATCT
Organism: Lucinisca nassula; assembly: GCA_963580285.1. NCBI lineage: Eukaryota > Metazoa > Mollusca > Bivalvia > Lucinida > Lucinidae > Lucinisca > Lucinisca nassula. Next base: position 107,612,249 of record OY757011.1, read on the forward strand.
TTAAAAACAATCTTCTTGTCTGAAACCGCAAGGCCCAGGTCTTTGATATTTGATGTGTAGCTTCATCTAGTGGACCTTTGCCAAGATTGTTAAAATTATAGCCTTTGTTGATGTTTGGTATGAAGCTTCACCTTTTAGACCTCCCTCAACATTATGCACATTAAAGCCCTGGGGCCAATAATGGCCCTCTCTGGGGCCCACTTGTTACACTATGGATCAGGTGAGCGATCCAGGGCCATCATGGCCCTCTTGTTTTTTTAGCTCAACTGGGTCAAAAGGTTCAGGGGTGCTTATAGGATGTTAGGTCCTCCGTCCATCTGCGCCTTTGACCAGTAGCCTGCAGGCTTATCTCAACCATTTCTCATCTGTAGCGTACCTCTGGTGGAGGTTTGATGTCTTGAGCTTTTTATCAAAATTATGCGAGCTTGTGGTTGCTATAAAGTTTTCATTCACACCCAATGAGTAAATGTTTGTCATCACCGTAGTGACTTCAGATCAAAACTGATCTTTCTGAAACTTACAAGTAGGCTGTGGATAAAAGCTCCGATGAGTGTGAAAAAAAGTTATGTCCCCTTGATTTATGAAAATGCCTATTTTTATACACCCGTTTTCTAAAAACGGTGTCCATCCGTTCGTCCGTAAACGTTTCGTTTCTAGGTAACTCCTACAATTTTCATCTGATGGAGCTGAATTTTGGTAGGTAGAAAGACCATGACCTGGTGTAACGCATATTGTTTTGAAGTTATGGTCCACCAAATATTTACAGAGTTATGCCCCTTTGAAATTTTTTGTAAGCTTTTTTGTTTCCAAATTACTCCTTCAGTTAGAAGCCTCTGTGGTGCAGTGGTTACGCTACTCGCATTGTAAACCACCGGTCGCAGGATCGATCCCGGTGTAACAGGCCGGTCCTTCCCCCCAGTCAGTTTCTTCCCCACCCAGTCAGTTTCTTCCCCACCTGAAATTTTTTTAGAACCACAGAAAACGAGTAATTTATGCCTCACAAATTGTTAAAAATTCGAAAAGAAACCATTCTGAATTAGTTTTGAGTCTTTACAGCTTGAATGGCAAAATTTTCTCTGTCATATGGAGATCCAAGGAAATTTTCATCCCAATTCCAGTATCTATGATTAGTTTTCTTAGCTTTTAATGACATTAATTGGTATTAACTCAACAGATATAATAAGCAACAAATCTTTAGTGCTCCAATCGTAATATAATTTGGAAAGGGGGGAGGGTGGGGAAGAACTGGGCCGGCCCATTTCTTACCCGGGGAAGAAATGGGCCAGCCCAGTTCTTCCCCACCCCAGATTTTTCTGTTTACTAAAAATTCTTGTGATAAATTTTCTTCACTTTTAAAGATATAAATTGGTATTTTAACTAAGCAGATATAATAAGCAACAAATGTTTGGCGGTTAAATTTCAATAGAGTGGTGAGTGAGTGAGTGAGTTTTACGTCCGATCTACGGAGACGGGAGCTCGGTTTAAAGACTCATCCGAAAGTCCCCACTCTTGGTGACTCTTAATTATACAGGTCAACTATGATGTTGAAGGTGTGATCCCCACCCTTGGGTAGTGTTATACAGTCATGGCAAATATATCGCTGAAGATGTCTCGGGGTGGGGAAGAACTGGGCCGGCCCGTTTCTTCTCCGCCCTTGGGTAGTGACGTACAATTAAATCAAATATGATGTTGAAGTTGTCTGGGGTGGGGAAGAACTGGGCCGGCCTGTTTCTTCCCCACCCTTGGGTAGTGTTGTACAGTTATGTCAGTTATATTGCTGAAGATGTCTGGTTGGGAAGAACTGGGACGGCCCATGTCTTCCCCACCCCTGGGTAGTGTTGTTATATCGCTGAAGATGTCTGGGGTGGGGAAGAACTGGACTGGCCTGTTTCTTCCCCACCCTTGGGTAATGTACAGTTATGTCAGTTATATTGCTGAAGATGTCTTGAATTGTGAAGGTTTCTGGGGTAGGGAACAACTTGGCCGGCCCGCTTCTTCCCCACCCTTGGGTAGCCTTGTACAGCTATGTCAGTTATATCGCTGAAGATGTCTGGGGTGGGAAAGAACTGGGGCGGCCCATTTCTTGCCCACCCTTGGGTAGCGTTGTACAGTTATTTCAGTTATATTGCTGAAGATGTCTTGGGTGGGGAAGGACTGGGCCGACCTGTTTCTTCCCCACCCTTGGTAAGTGTTGTACTGTTAAGTCAATTATGACGTTGAAGGTGTCTGGGGTGGGGAAGAACTGGGCCTGCCCGTTTCTTCCCCACCCTTGGGTAGTGTTTTACAGGTATGTCATTTATATCGCTGAAGATGTGTGGGGTGGGGAAGAACTGGGGCGGCCCATTTCTTACCCACCCTTGGTCAGTGATGTACAATTAAATCAATTGTGATGTTTAAGGTGTCTGTGGTGAGGAAGAACTAGGTCGGCCCAGTCCTACCGCACCCCCCAGTCTGCAAATTCTATTTAAATTTGAGCTCCAAACATTTTTTGTTTATTATATCTTTTTAGTTTATACCAATTTTCGTCTTATAAAGCAAAGGAAATTTATCACAAGAATTATTGGTAAACAGGAATATCTGGGGTGGGGAAGAACTGGGCCGGCCCAGTTCTTCCCCAACCCCAGTCTCCAAATTCTATTTAGATTTGCGCTCCAAACATTTGTTATTTATTATATCTTTTAAATTTATACCAATTCTTGTCTTAAAAAGCAAAGAAAACTTATTACAGGAATTATTAGTAAACGGGAACATCTGGGATTGAGAGAGCTGGGCCGGCCCAGTTCTTCCCCACCCCCAGTCTCCAAATTCTATTTAGATTTGCGCTCCAAACATTTGTTATTTATTATATCTGTTAAATTTATACCAATTCTTGTCTTAAAAAGCAAAGGAAACTTATTACAGGAATTATTAGTAAACGGGAACATCTGGGATTGAGAGAGCTGGGCCGGCCCAGTTCTTCCCCACCCCCAGTCTCCAAATTCCGTTTAGATTTCAGAGCCAAACAGTTTTTGCTTACTATATCTTTTTAGTTAATACCAATTTATATCTTAAAAATAGAAGAAAATTTATCGCAAGAATTTTTTGTAAACCAAAAAATCTGGGGTGGGGAAGCAACGGGCCTGCCCAGGTCTTCCCCACCCCAGTCTCCAAAGTCTATTTAGATTTTAGCTCCAAACATTAGTTGCATCAGGGGTCACCAAATTCTATTAAGATTTGAGCTCTAAATATTCGTTGCTTATTATATCTGTTTAGTTTATACCAATTTATGTCTTAAAAAGTAAAAGAAATTTATCACAAGCATTTATCACAAGCAGAAAAATCTGGGGTGGGGAAGAAACGGGCCGGCCCATTTCTTCCCCACCCCCCGTCTCCAAATTCTATTTAGATTTGAGCTCCAAACATTTGTTGCTTATTATATCTTTTTAATTTATACCATTTTTTGTCTTAAAAGGCAAAGGAAATTTATCACAAGAATTATTAATAGACAGAAACATCTGGGGCCGGCCCAGTTCTTCCCCACCCCCAGTCTCCAAATTCTATTTAGATTTGAGTGCCAAACATTTTTTCTTATTATATCTGTTTAGTTAATACTAATTTGTCTTAAAAAGCAAAGAAAATTCATCAAAGATTCTTGAATTGGGATGCATATTTTATTGCATCTCCATGAATGGTGTAGCATAGAGCAAATTTTGTCATTCAAGCTAAAAGGACTCAGAACTTATTCAGAATGGTCTCTTTTTCTCATTTATAACAGATTGTGAGCTGAAAATTACTCGTTGACTATGGTTCTGAAAAAATTTCAGGTGGGGAAGAAACTGACCGGGTGGGGAAGAAACTGACCAGTGAGTCAGTTTCTTCCCCCAGGGAAGAACATGGCCAGCCAAGTTCTTCCACCGGGGAAGAAACGGCCGGCCCAGTTCTTCTCCGGGGAAGAACCGGGCCGGGGGACGAAACTGACCGTTACACCGGGCTTCTTCAGACTTTCAGATGAGTCTTTAAACCGAGGTCCCGTCTCCATATGACCTCAGCTGTTGGTGGGACGTAAAACTCAAAACACTCACTCCTCCTTCAGTCTTCTTCTGATCAAGCTGAAACTTGGTAGATAGTAAGACCATGATCTGATGTAGTGCATATTGTTTTGAGGTTACAGCCCACCAAATATTTATGGAGTTATGCCCCTTTTAAATTTTTGTAAACTTTAGCTTCCGGATAACTCCTCCTACAGTTTTCATCCAATCAAGGTAAAACTATAGATTGTGTAAGATCATGACCTGGTGTAGCGCATATCATTTCGAGGTTATTCATAGTTATGTCCCTTTGACAATTTTTGTAAACTTTTTCGTTTCCGGATAACTACTACAGTTTTCATTTGATCAAGCTGAAACTTAGTAGATGGTAAGACCATAAGCTGATGAAGCGCATATTCTTTCGAGGTTATAGTCCACCAAATATTTAGAGTTATGCTCCCTTTGAGTATGTAAATATTTCGTTTCAAATTTCAAGCTGAAACTTGATATAGTTTGACCATGAGGTCTGTCATAACTTAAAAGGATTTGCCCATACTCTGATGAAACTTCACATACATGCTATCACAAGACCTATATTCTGACAAAACCGGGTACTTAAATTGCTTGCCTTAACCAAAAAACTTAACCTTAGTCATAACTTCAAAAGTATTTGCCTTTCTCTCATGAAAATTCACACAAATACTTACCACCACAAGACCTACAGTCTGACAAAAACTTGTATCACACCTCTTGGGGCCCTTTCTGACTTAGTGATCTGGTTTTGAAGTAATGGTCCAACAAATAAAAACAAAGTTACGCCCCTTTGAAAATTTCTGTAAGCAATTTTGCCTGCAATTTAGAGTGAGTGAGTGTTACCCACCAACAGCTAAGGTCATACGGAGACGGGACCTCGGTTTAAAGACTCATCCGAAAGTCTGGAGAAGCCCGGGATCGATCCTGCGATCCCTGGTTTACAAGGAGAGTAGCAGAACCACTACACCACAGAGGCTTCTGACCTGCAATTTAGAACCGATCAAGCTGAAACTTAATATATAGTTAGACCAAGGTTACAGTCCACCAAATATTTATAGAGTTATGCCCCTTTGATAATTCATGTGAACATTTTGTTTATGGCCAACTCTTCCTACAGTGAATATGTAATCAAGCTGAAATCGGATATATAAATCGACCACAATGTGGAGCAGTGCATATTGTTTCAAGGTTATGGCTTACCCGATATAAATAAAGCTATGCCCCTTTGCAGATTTCTGTAAGTATTTTGTTTGCGGCTAACTTCTACAAATAATATCCGATGAAGCTGAACTTCATATATAGTTACACCTTTATGTGGCACAGTACTTGTTGTTTTGAGATTACAGTCCACCGAAAATTAATTGAGTTCTGCTCCTTTGAAAATTTCTGTACGCATTTTGTTTGTGACTAACTTCTGCAGGTAACGTTCGATCCAGCAAAATCTTGATATTAAGTTTGACTACAATGTGGAGCAGTGCATATGGTTTAGAGAGGATGGTCCACCAAATATTTATATAACACTTCGAAAATATCTCTAGACATTTTCATTTCCTACCAACTACAAATTAGATCCGATCAAGCTGAAACTTGATATGTGGTTAGACCACATGGAGCAGTTCTTATTGTTTCAAGGTTTCAGTCTAACAAATATTAACTTGCTACGGGCGTATAATGCCCCGCTTGCAGAGCTCTTGTCCTTGCTCTGTAGCCCCTTCAGTTTTGATTGAATCTGCTTGAAACTTACACATAAATAGGCTGGGGTCAAAAGCTCAGATGAATTTGAAAACTGGCAAAGTCTGCCAATTAATCATGGGAGTAATGTCCCATAGATTGCTGAAAAATGCCTATATTCGACTTTAACACTAGCGCCCCCCTCCGTTTTGATCGGATCTTCCTGAAACTTGAATATAGGTGGGTTGGGGATAAAAGCTTTGATGAGTTTGAAAACTGGTGAGGGCTGCCTTTTATGTCCCTTTGGTTACTAAAAATGACTACATGTATTTTTCAACGTCATCATCGGAATATGAACATCAATTTTGATTGGATCATCCTGAAACGTGGTTGTCTGCAGACGTTGGTCGAAGGGGAATATAGTAATGCGTTCGTCCGTAGACATAATCTTGTCTTTGCAACAACTCCTACAGTTTTCAAGGATTTTATTGACTAGAGATAAAAGCTTGGATATGATAAAAAAAACGGCAAGATTGACAGGTTAGTCCTGGACTTACATCCCCTTTATTGATGAAAAACACCTGTTTCTAAACTTTCCGTCAGCATAACTCGTTCAGTTCTGATTGGATCAACATGAAACTTCTGAAAGTCGGCTGGGGATAAAAAGCTTGCGATATTGGCCTAGCATAGTTATGGCCCCATAATTGCTGAAAATGCGTAATTTTGACTGTTGTCAGCAAAATTCCTTTAGATTTAATCTGAAGTTCCTGAAACTTGCATGTAAGTATAGTAGTCGCAGATAAAATGGACAAGGCGGGGCCATTCTGATATTGTCAATATATATCAAATTTGTCGAGTCCACCAGAAGATTTGGTAGAGTTCCTTCCGCAGGACCAAATGGCCATATATACGCCACAGCTTTGTGTTTACAGTTGAATTCACACAACAGGGTGACTGGGTTTACCTTTTTGTTAATAGAACATTCCAAAGGCAAGTACAAACGATAGCTCCGCCTTGCCAATCTTATCTGCAAATGCTATAAGTGTGGAGTATAAGGTTTGATGCGTTTGAAAACTGGCAAGGTCGGCCTATTAGTCATTGAGTTATAAACCCTTCTTTGCTGAAAATGACTTGTTACTCACCTGAGCAAAGCTCAAGATGAGCTTTTTCTTGCACACCAGACAAGGAAATTATGTTCTGACCCTGGTGTTCCGACCCAAAATCGCGTGTTTGATAAATGCACTGGTTGATTACAACCTTGTATGTGGCGTCGTTAAGGTTGACGTCATGCACGTTACGTCACTAAACATTCCTGTACTGCCATCACAATATGGCCGACGTCGGTACTCGAAGTGAATGCAGCATTAAAAATCCGCGCTAAGAAATGGAAGGTATGCAAGAAAAAGAATCCAATATTGGTGTGAGGGGTAGATGGAAAAATCCGTCCCTCAGGATCAGTGTCAGGCATCACTGCAAGCCTCGTGATGTCGGACAGTAATTCTCGGGACGGATTTTTCCATCCACCCCTGACACCCATATAAGATTCTTATATTATCACCCTTCGTCCGTCATCCTTCCTCAACAATTAGTTTGTTAACTCTAGTTTTCTCAGAACGTTTGCCCATATGAAATCTAGGTCAACTTCAATACTTGGTCACTTGTGGTCAAAAACTAGGTCACCAGGTAAAACGGCTCTTTACCCTATATCATAGTGTAGTTTATATTTTATAGTCCTTTGCCCCAGGACTTGGCAATTTGGGCCCTAGGGGTATGGTTGGCAGGATTTACGTAGATGATCACTTGACATTGTTACATACTAAATATCTAAGCTCTGTGCCGTATGGTTTCTGACGAGCTTATTGAAGTTTTTTTCCATTACAAGGCTATGGGTGCTAAATAAATTTGACCCGTGGCATGTCTTATTTGGACCCAAGAGGCAGGGTTTGTAGGATTTATGTAGATGGCCATTTAACATTGATGCATAATAAATAGCTTGGATATTGAGCCATATGATTGTAGAAAAGACAGTTTTTGGAGTTTGTACCATTATAAGTCAATCAGAGGTAATGAGACTCGAGGCATGAACAATAAGGACCCCAGTGGCATGGCTGACAGAGATGTTTATTATGGTGACCACTTTATATTATTACATACTAAATATCTAAGCTCTGGGCCGCACATGAGTACTGGTAGTCTGCTTAGAAGGTCTAAGCCTGCCCAGGAAAACTGCTGCGAGGCAACTCGTCCATGCATATAAACCTTACTGGTTTTATTGGGCGGCAGGGATTGAGATGTCATTTCATCTTAATATCGAGTAAAAGTCTCACAAAATTGGAAGCAACGTCTCCAAAATGACCTAAATTGTGTTGACGGGGATGTTAAACCTCAAATCAAACAAATCTGGGCCATATGGTTTAAGACAAGATTTTTTTGTGTTTTCCTATCAAAAGTCTATGAGAGTCGATCAGCCCCAAAGTATGGCCAATTTGGACCTTAAGGGCATATTTTGCAGGATTTATGTAGGTGACCACTTAACCTTGCTACATACTCAGAGAAGAAAATGTTTGAGGTTTTTCCTATTATAAGTCCATGGCAGCTAATGAGCCTCAGGACATTGACAATTTGGACTCCAGAGGCAAGGTCGGCAAAATTTATAAATAGGTGATCACTTGACATTGCTACATGCTAAATATCTATTAAAAGCTGTCAGCCTTGCAATTTCAGATTAAGGTTTTTCCATTATAAGTTTATGGCAGCTATTGAGCCCCAGGGTGTGGCTAATTTGGACACAGAAATGGTAGACAGGACTTAAGCAGGTCATTCACATTGCTACATACTAAATATCTTAGCTATGTCTCGTATGAATTTCAGAGAAAAAGGTTTTAGAAGTTATTCCTGTTATAAGTCTGTGGACACTAATGAGCCCACCGGCGTGCACGCCGGTGGCCATTTTTGTGTCCAATCAAAATTTCTTCAAGAAATCTGACAGAGATCCACTCTGGGAACATTCTTGCTAGATTACAATGAAATCCACCAAGTACTTCTGGAGATTTGTTTACATTTCACTATACATGTGTTATGTTATATGGTGAAAATAAGCCCCGCCCATGGCAGCCATGTTTTTTATCAGATCAAAATTTCTTCAAGGAAAATTGATAGAGGTCCACCCCAGAAACATTCATGCAAAGCAAGAAATCTAACAAAGGTTCACGCAAGGAACATTCATGCCATATTACAATGAAATCCATCAGTGCTTTTGCAGAAGAAAATCTTTTTGACATAAGGCTATATGTTTTATATTGAAAATAAGCCCTGCCCATGGCGGCCATGTTTTTTATCAGTTCAAAATTTCTTCAAGGAATCTGACAGAGGTCTACCCAAGGAACATTCATGCCACACTACAATGGAATCCAATAAGTACTTTAGAGAAGAAAATCTTTTTGACATTTGGCTATATGTTTTATATTGAAAAAATTCCCGCCCATGGCAGCCATTTTATGGATCAAATTTCTTCAAGGAATCTGACAGGTCTACCCAAGGAACATTCATGACATATTACAATGACATCCAACAAGAACTTTTGAAAGAGAAGACTTTTTTAACATTACACTATATGTTATATAGTGAAAATAAGCCCCGCCCACGGCGGCCATGTTTTTTGTCGGCTCAAAATTTCTTCAAGGAATCTGACAGAGGTCCACCCAAGGAACATGCATGCCAAAGAAATAAAACCAGAACTTTTGCAGAAGAAGATATTTTCAGCATTACACTATATGTTATGTAGCGAAAATAAGCCTCGCCCATGGCGGCCATGTTTTTTGTCAGATCAAATTTTTTCAAGGAATCGGACAAAGGTCCACCCAAGGAACATTCATGCCAAATTACAATGAAATCCCGCATGTACTTTTGCAGAAGATGATTTTTTAGCATTACACTATATGTCAAACAGTGAAAATAAGCCCGGCCCATGGCAGCCATGTTTTTTGTCGGATCAAAATTTCTTCAAGGAATCTGAGAGGTCCATCCAAGGAACATTCATGCAAAATAAAAATGAAATCCAACAGGTAGTTTTGGAGAAGACTTTTAAAGATTTTTTAATTTTTTTGTGGTTTTGTTGCCATGGTAACCAGAGTTCTGGGTGTAACAAAATTCTTTGAAGGAATTTAGAAGAGGACTAAGTAAGAAACATTCCTGTGAAGTTTGGTTACAATTGGCCCAGTAGTTTAGGAGAAGATGTTTAAAGAAAAAAGTTAACGCACGGACGACTGGACGCACGACGGATACAGGGCCATGACAATAGCCCCGCTGGCCTTCAGCCAGTGGAGCTAACAACCACACAAGTACTGGTGAACCGGTCTTCCCAGGCAGTGATGCGAGTCGGACTGTCCATGCATATACCCTTTTGGTTTCATTGGGCGGCAGGGCTTGAGATGTCTATTCCTCTCAATGTTGGGTAAGTCACACAAGTTGGAAGCAACAGCTCCAAAATGTCCTCAAGATGTTAAACCTCAATTCAACCATGTCCAATAGCTAATAACCTTGTTTGAATGACTTGCGAGACTTGGCCAATTGGTTGTGTTTACTGACATGTCAGTTATTGTGGGTTTTTGTGGTTGTCCACAGTCCAAGGGGACTATATTAATTGGTTCGTTCATCAGTTGACACAATCTTGTCTCTGCAACAACTCCAACAGTTTTCAAGGGTTATTGATGACAAATTCCAGTTAATGTTCCCATGACATGAAGATGATCATATTTTGTGGAGGTCATGCATGACTGATTTTTACCAGAGTTATGGCCCTTTGTCAGTTTTATCAACAGTTCTTTTCAAGGGATTGTGATGAAACTTTCCAGTTATTTTCCCATGACCTGAGGATGATCATATTTTATCGAGGTCATGCTCAACTGATTTTTGCCAGTTATGGCCAATTTTCAGTTTTGGGCCATTTTATCAACAGTAGTTCTTGTCTCTGCAACTCTAAGAGTTTCAAGGGATTTCGATGAAACTTCCCAGTTATTGTTCCCATGACTTGAAGTTGATCGTATTTCATCGAGGTCATGCTCGACTGATTTTTAGCTCACCTGGGCCAAAGGCTCCAGGGTAGCTTATGGGCCCCCGTCCCATCAGGGCTTGAAGAAATAGTTGGGCTGAATGATGTTTCCACGCAGAGCTGAAACCGACCGCACACGAGTACTGGTAAACCACTTAGAGGATCTAAGCCCGCCCAGCGAGTCGGACTGTCCATGCTTATAAACCATATTGGTTTCATTGGGAGACAGGGCTTGAGTGTCGTTTCATCTCAATGTCAGGTAAAAGTCCCACAAAATTGGAAGCAAAGTCTCCAAAATGACCTATACAGTGTTGACAGGGACGTTAAACCCCAAACCAAACAAACAAAACAAGGGTAGCTTAGTTTAGCAGGTTGTCCGTCCATCAGTACCCTCTCTACAGCATGCAAGCTGATCTCAGTCATTTCTCATCTGTGGCATGCCTCAGGTGGGGCATTCAGTTTTTAGCTCACCTGGGCCGAAGGCTCCAGGGGAGCTTATAGTATAGTGGGTCGTCCTTCGTCTGTCCGTCGTCCGTCCACACTTTTGAGCAGCTATATCTCTGCAACCTGCAGGCTGATCCCAATCATATCTCATCTATAGCATGCCTCTGGTGGGGCATTGATGATATAAACTTTTTTTCAAAATCGCTCAAAAACTTTGGTTGCTATGGCTATCACAAGGTCCCATAGACTTACAATGGGAAAATGCTTGTCATCACCGTAGCGCCTTCAGTTTTGATCGGATCTTTCTGAAACTTATATGTAAGGTGGCTGGGGATAAAAACTCGGATGAGTTCGAAAACGAGCCAAGTCGGCCCATTTATCATAGAGTTACGTCCCTTTGATTGCTGAAAATGCCAATTTTGACCTTGTCATCACCGTAGCCCCTTCAGTTTTGATCGGATCTTTCTGAAACGTATATGTAAGGTGGCTGGGGATAAAATCTCGGATGAGTTGAAAACCGACCCAGTCGGCCCATTTATCGTAGAGTATCATCCCTTTGATTGCTGAAAATGCTGATTTTTACCTTGTCATCACCGTAGCCCTTTCAGTTTTGATCAAATCTTTCTGAAACTTATATGTAAAGTGGCTGGGGATAAAATCTCGGATGAGTTCGAAAACCAGCCAAGTTGGTCCGTTTATCATAGAGTTAGGTCCCTTTGATTACTGAAAATGTTGATTTTTGACCATGTCATCACTGTAGCCCCTTCAGTTTTGATCGGATCTTTCTGAAACTTATATGTAAGGTGGCTGGGGATAAAACCTCGGATGAGTTCGAAAACCGGCCAAGTCGCCCCATTTACTATATAGTTACATGTATGTGCCTTTGATGGCTGAAAATGTCGATTTTTTACCTTGTCATCACCGTAGCTCCTTCAGTTTTGATCGAATCGTTCTGAAACTTATATGTAAGGTGACTGGGGATAAAACCTAGGATGAGTTCGAATACCGGCCAAGTTGGCCCATTTATCATAGATTTACGTCCCTTTATTGCTGAAAATGCCGATTTTTGACCTTGTCATCACCATAGCCCCTTCAGTTTTGATCGGATCTTTCTGAAACTTATATGTAAGGTGACTGGGGATAAAATCTTGGATGAGTTCGAAAACAGGCCAAGTCAGTCCATTTATCCTAGAGTTATGTCCCTTTGATGGCTGAAAATGTTGATTTTTGACCTTGTCATCACCGTAGCCCCTTCAGTTTTGATCGGATTTTTCTGAAACTTATATGTAAGGTGGCTGGGGATGAAACCTCGGGTGAGTTCGAAAACTGGCCAAGTCGGCTCATTTATTTTAGAGTAACATCCCTTTGTTTGCTAAAAATGCCAAATTTTGACCTTGTCATCACCGTAGCCCCTTCAGTTTTGATCGGATCTTTCTGAAACTTTATGTAAGGTGGCTGGGAATAAAACCTTGGATGAGTTTGAATACTGGCCAAGTCGGCACATTTGTCATAGAGTTACGTGCCTTTGATTGCTTAAAAATGCCTATTTTCGACCTTGTTTTGCCCCTTCAGTTTTGATCGGATCTTAATGAAACTTACAAACAAATAAGTCAGGCAGAAAAGCTTGGAGGAGTTTGAAAACTCGTGAGGTTTGCCTATTTGTCACAGAGTAACATCCCTTTGATTGCAGCAGTTAATTGCTTATTTTTGAACTTGTTATCACCATAGCCCCATCAGTTTATATCGGATCTTCATAGCAAGTCAGGAATAAAAGCTTGAATGAGTTTGAAAACTGGTGAGGTCAGCCTATTTATTATAGAGTTACATTCTACTTGATTTGCAGAAATTGCTTACCCTGTCATAACCATGTCCTTCCATTAATCCTTCAGTTAAGGTTGGCACTTCCTGAAACTTTGAATCTATCAGCTCAGGTGAGCGATACAGGACCAAGCTCAGCTTGGTCCTCTTGTTATCGGATCTTCTTGAAACTTACAGTCAGGGATGAAAGCTCGGATAAATTCGAAAACTGGTGAGGTCAGCCTATCCATCCCCTTGATGACAGAAAATGCCTTTTTTCACCTTCTCATCATCGTAGCCCCTTCAGTTTGTATTGGAGCTTCTTGAAACTCACATATGGCAGGGATAAAATCTCAGATGAGTTTGGTGAGGTCGGCCTGTAGATCATAGTTAATACAGAAAATGCCAATTTTTAGCTCACCTGTCACGTAGTGATTTTTTTTTTTTTTTTTTTTTTTTTTTTGGTTTTGGTTTTACGGCCCTTTCAAGATTATTTCACTCATATCGAGCCGATCGTTAATCAGAGGTTGGCGAAAACCGGAGTTCCCGGAGAAAAACCACCTGACCTTCCGTTGCAGAACTAAGCGTCTCACATGTGACCCGAGCGAGGCTCGAACCACAGCAGTGACAGACCTAATGATCAAGAGTCAGCGCTCTTAACCACTAGGCCACGGAGGCCCTGTCACGTATTGATGAGGTGAGCTTTTGGGATCACTTTTGTCCGTTGTCCGTCGTGCGTACATGCGTGTGTGCGTGCGTCCGTAAACAATTTCTTCAAACAATATCTCCTCCTAAACCACTGATCGTATTTTGACCAAACTTCACAGGAATGATCCTTAGGTGGCCCCTTTCAAAGTTGTTCAAATTGTTCCGGTCCGTTGCACATGTAGGTCACAGGAGATAAAAATAGATTTTTTTTACTGAAAGCTTAAAACATCTTCTTCTCTGAAACCACATAGTCCAGGTCTTTGATATTTGGTATGAAGCTTCATCTAGTGGACCTCTACCAAGGTTGTTCAAATTATAGCCCTTGGGCCATAAATGCCCCAGCGCCGGGGCCTACCAGACTTACATAGACTTATATATGGAAAACCTTTAAAAATCTTGTCTGAAACCAGAAGGCCCAGGTTTTTTATATTTGGTATGAAGCTTCGTCTAGTGGACCTCTACCAAGATTGTTCAAAATATAGTCCTGGGGCCAAAAATGCCCCCGAGCTGGGGCCTGCTCTATTTCACATAGGCATATATAGGTAAAACCTATAAAAAGTTCTTGTTTGAAACAACAAGGCCCAGGTCTTTGATATTTGGGATGAAGCTTCATCTTGTGGACCTCTGCCAAGATTGTTCAAAATATTGTCCTGGGGCCAAAAAATGCCCCCGCGCCGGGGCCCGCTGGTTTCACATAGGCGTATATAGGGAAAACCTTTAAAAATCTTCTTGTCTGAAAACAGAAGGTCCAGGTCATTTGGTATGAAGCTTCATCTAATGGAGCTCTACCAAGTTTGTTCAAATAATAGCCTTGGGGCCAAAAATGTCCCTGCGCCGGGACCCACTTGTTTTACACAGGTTTATAGAGGAAAAATCCTTTAAAAATCTTATCTGGAAACCACAAGGCCCAGGTCTTTGATGTTTGGCATGAAGATACATCTAGTGGACCTCTACTGAGATTGTTCAAATTATAGCCCTGGCACCAAAAATGCCCCCGCACCAGGGTCCACTTGTTTTACGAAGGCTTATATAGTGAAAACCTTTAAAAATCTTCTTGTCTGAAACAAGAAGGCCCAAGACTTTGATATTTGGTATGAAGCTTCATCTAGTGGACCGCTACCAAGTTTTTTTTCAAATTATAGCCCTTGGGCCAAGAATGTACTAGAGACACTGATACTCAGGTGATCGATCCAGGGCCCTCTTGTTGACTTTGTCATCACCGTAGCCCCTTCAGTTTTTATCAGATCTTCGTGAAACATGTAAGTAAATCAGGGATAAAAGCTCGAATGAGTTAGAACTGACAAGGTTATATCCCCTTGATTGCTGAAAATGCCTATTTTTGACCATGTCATTACCGTAGCCCCGTAGTTTTTATCGCACCTTCTTGAAACTTATGTAAACTAGAAATGCATCCATAGGACACAGATGCCCCCGCCTGAATATATGTTGAGTTAGTATCTGACGTTCGACCACTAAGTATGACCTTACAGGTAGGGAGGCTGGGTCTTGGGTGAAACAAATTGTCTCATGATGGTTAACATTTTGCCAAGTAGTATTGAGCGAACACAAGAAAAAAAAAAACACTTTTCTTTACCTTTGACCTATAAGTATGACCTTGACCTTGGACATATCAACCTGGGTCTTGCGCATGACACATTAACTCATGATGGTTAACATTTCTATCAAAGCACTGAGAGTACTGGTGGGTCGATCGTCTCTGAGTGTAGGTTGGAAAAATAGTCCTGAGCTGAGAATCGAACTCTTCGTTTAACTTTAAGCAAGCTCATTAGAGCTGATCAGACATCGCATTATGTGGCGTCTGATGATGTAGATTCTGTTTGCCAATGCCCAAGTGTACGAGCACAATCCACCCGCCCCCGCCCATCGGGGCTTGAATAAATAGATGGGCTGCATGATGCTTCCACGCAGAGCTGAAAGTCCCGTAACATTGGAAGTAACGTCTCCAAATGACCTATACAGTGTTGACGCGGACGTTAAACCTTAAATCAAACAAACGAGCACAGTCCAGAATTTTCTTCTTACGATGCGCTCTGACGTCTTAGGGTAGTACTTGGATTTTGTTCAACAGGGAGGGGAGGGTGCAAACGCAGCCCCTCCCATCTTTTGGAAATTATTTCAGATTCATACAGTTTTTCACCCTCTGCAAAATACCTGAAATTCGCATCCTTAACACACCCCCCTTTTCAGTCTGCGTACGGCCAAACTGTTGTTGCCTACATATGGCGAACAGTGCCGACCTGATCAGAAGCAATGTACTCTATATCCGATCTTGGTCTACGCTGTATGTCTAATAACTTTACCACCTATAAAGTCTGGGCTACTTCTTTTTGGCACTTAAACATTTCAGGGTTCTAAAATTAAGTTCTTAGCAGGAGTACGAAAAGTCTATTTTTACTCGACTTGGCATAAAAAGCTAGTCTGCTATTTTCGTTTATTTGTGTATTCTTTGCTTCCAAAGGATCTAACTATTCAGAACTTATTTATAAATAGAATGTTCCGAAAGACGTCACGTGACACCGTGGCCTGTATTAAGATATTGTTTTTCTTTCATTACTTGGGCAACCTGGCATTTTATACTATTTCGTTTAACCTTCAAATGCCACTATTTAAGCAAACAGTGAAGTTCCTGTGCAACCTGCTGATCAGACGCCACATTCCGCGGCGTCTGATCTGGGTATTATCCAGCACACGATTCCTGTCAAGACTCTATAGATAGCTCTTGTTGCATTGATAAAAATAGCTCAACGTTTCAAGTTCTATTAATAAAACATAATATTGGTTTTTCCAAATCAGTGATGGTCACGTGGACAACTGCATGAATTCCGTTTGGCCATTTAGTAAATTAGGGTCGATCGTAAACCGATCAACCCAAAAAGTAATTTCCAAATGCATTCAGAATAACCGGCCACAAGAAAAGAGACATTTTTCTTTACCTTTGACCTCTAAGTATGACCTTGACCTTGAAAGTACCAACTTGGGTCTTGGGCACGAAACATCATCTCATGATGGTTAACATTTCTGCCAAATAATTTCAAAATCCATCCAGAAATAAGAAAGATATCGATCGTGTTTAGGTTTGACAATTGAACTCTAAGTACGACCTTCACCTTGAAAGTACAGACCTGGGTTTTGTGCGAGATAGATCTTCTCAAGATGGCTAACATTTCTGCCAACTAATTTCAAAATCCATCCAGAAATAAGAAAGTTACTGACCGTGTTAAAATTTAAGTTTTGGAACTTTTTTTTTTTTTTTACTTTTGACCTCTAAGTATGACCTGGACCTTCGAGGTTCGGATCTGGGTTTTGTATGCAACACATCGTCTCATGACAGTTAACAGTTCTGCAAAGTAATTTTAAAATCCATTCAGAAATAAGGAGGTTATTGGCAGAATTTAAGTTTCGGACCCTTTTTTTGGACCTTTGACCTCTAAGTACAACCTAGACCTTGGAAGTGCGGACCTGGGTTTTGTGCGTGACACATTGTCTCATGATGGTTAACATCTCTGCAAAGACATTTCAAAATCCATCCAGAAATAAGGAAGTTATTGACTGCATTTAAGTTTCGGACGGACGGACGAACAGACTGATATGCCCTTCCACCATTCTTCGAATGGCGGGGGCGGGGGCATAAAAAACTGTTCGTCAATAAGTTTTCTACAAGAATAGCATCAGCAAATAACAATTTATTATGGATGACTTGACGGTGGCATAATAATGAGATCAGCTTCAATGAAAAAAAGGCCATAATTCTCATAATAATTGGAGGATTTTACCTGAAATTGAACTCGACCTGTATACGAGGACTGTTCAAATATGAATGCAAATAAGCATATAAAAATGATTCCGTGATAGATTTTGATGAAAAATTTATTTTGTCCCCTCAAAGTATTCCCCTTTAACAGATATACAAACTTTCAGTCTTCTGATCCAATCATTGAATGCATTTTGGTTGTCTTTTCGAGGTATACTATGAAGGCACTGGAATATTGCAGAACCGAGGTGTTTGCGCTGTACAAATTTTCGACCAGAAAGATATTTTTTCAGCCGCGGGAACAAACAAAAAGTCACACGGGGCAAGGTCAGGGGAATACGGGGGGTGAGGGCGTTCAACAACCTTTTCCTGCTTCAGATAGTCTTGCACAATGAACGCCTTGTGCGATGACGCATTGTCATGTAGCAATCTGACATTGGCCAAACCAGTTGCGGGTCTTCGTTCTTTTAAATATTTCTTCAATTTTCGAAGAACTTTATTCTTGTAAAACTTCGCATTTACAGATTTGCCTTGAGGCACAGCAACCTGAATAGCAGAGCCCTGATTTGAAAAGAATATGGCATACATTACCTTCTTGACGCTCATGGTCCGCTTTGCAATGCATGGTCTTTTGCAATACTTTGATGCCCATATTTTGTTCTGAATATTTCGTTTTGGCTCAAAAAGGTGAACCCATGTCTCGTCACCTGTGACGACATTAGCGAAAGACCCTGCATTGTAGTTTGGAAACTTTGTAAGCAACTTCTTGGCGTACTGAACGCGTTTCTTTTTCTGCTCATCTGTCAACAGATGGGGAATCCATCTAGCACAGATCTTTCTCATTTTCAAATCCCGTTTCAGAATTGTATGAGCTGCTCCTAATGAGATGCCAACCATACTAGCTATTTGCCTAGTGGTGTATCGTGCATCGGTAGCAACTACTTCTTTCACTCTAGCAACCATATTGGCAGATGTTGCTCTTTTCGGCCGACGATCATGTGGTGCACCTTCTGTTGAGCCTAGCCCACGGCTGAATTTCATACACCAACGAAAAACTGTCGGAAAAGACATTTCATTATGCCCATAAACCGAACATATTTCATCAAAAATGTCTTTGCACCGTATACCAAGAATACAACGATTCTTAATATAGGACCGTATTTCAACGGCGTACTCTGACCTTCTTCCAACCATGTTTTGCATTAGTATACAAGAGTAGACAGTGTTTATCGAACGATATACATGGCTAAAGTGGACGGATTTTAACAGGTTTGGTATCAATGTATAGGTAAAATGATTTTCTACGCTGTGATATTTATTTCCAGGTGATTTTCGCATTACTGCATGAGAAAACGTTCTACTTGCATTCATATTTGAACAGTCCTCGTATACCTGTGTATGAAATTTGAATGCAATCCATCAATCTTTTCAAAAGATTTCGCACGGAAACCATTTCAAAATTGTTAACCATTGAAGCTTCACACCAAACATGAAACACCTTGGCCTTGCGGTTTCAGAGTAGAAGATTTTTTTAAATTTCCCTATATAAGTCAATGTAAAAATGAAGGGCCCGGGGACAGGGGAATTTTTGGCCCAAGGACTATGATTTGAATAATCTTGGTAGAAGTCCACTAGATGAAGCTACGCACCAAATTAAAAAAAATGGGCCATGCAGTTTTGGGGAAGAAGATTTTGTATAAGCCAATGTAAAACCAAAGGGCCCCGCCAGTGGGGGCATTTTTCGCCCTAGGCATATAATTTGAACAATCTTGATAGAGTTCCAGTAGATGAACTTCACACCAAATATCAAAGAACTGGGCCTTGCGGTTTCAGAGAAGAAGATTTTTAAAGATTTTCCCTATATAAGTCTATGTAAAACCAAAGGGCCCCGGGGCGGGGGCATTTTTGGCCCAAGGGCTATAATTTGAACAATATGGTAGAGGTCCACTAGATGAAGCTTCATACCAAATATCAAAGACCTGGGCCTTGTGGTTTCGGAGAAGATGTTTAAATATTTTCCCTATATACACCGTCTATCATCACCACCGGAAATAGAATCCCGGCGAATCGTAACAAAGCGAAAGTAGGCATGGAGCTAGGTGAGTGTATCCTTTATTCCTGATCTATTTTCTGCAAGTGCAGGGTAAATTGATTTCCTTGAAATAACAGAGGGATTTCTGCAACATTATATGCGTTTTTCGATGCTGTATGTTTCGATTTAAAGTCAAGAACACAAGTTTATCATGTTCTGGGTGAAGACCAGCATTTTCGAAAATCGGTTTCAGATTTTATAATTTCTCGATTTATTTCCGCTGAAACTTTCTTTTTACCTGTTTCCGTTTATAATGGGAGTATATTAAAACTTTCTCTGGTCATGATTTTATCATGCACTAAGCGTATTTATTAAAAACTAAAAATCCATGTGTATGGCATTTAGTTGTTTACAACCAGATAGCTGTACGGAATATAGTCAAAAACATGTAAGGCGAATAGGAATGGCTACTCCTTTATTCAAAATCAGAAATGTTACTGGTGACACGTCAAATGACATTCATACACCAGGACCTGTGAATGGAAGTTAGTCCCTAGCTCTCATTAAAGAGGTAAACTTAGATACACAATCCTCAGCATCTTCAGCTGCTGAAATAATCGAATCGGGAAGGGCATTTCAATCTCAAATAGTTCGGGGGAAGTATGATTCTTTATAACTGTCAGTTTTTGCAGTAAGGGTCTGAAACTCCAATGAATGATGATTTCTACAGTGCCTAACATCGGGAACAATGTCAGAATACTTGGGCCTTGCAGTCTCAGAGAAGAAGATTTTTAAAGATTTTCTCTATAGAAGTCTATGTAAAACCAAAGGGACACGGGGTGGGTGGATTTTTGGCCCCAGGGCTATAATTTGAACAATCTTGGAAGAGGTCCACTAGATGAAGCTTCATACCAAATATCAAAGACCTGAGCCTTGTGGTTTGAGAGAAGAGGATTTTTAAATATTTTCCCTATATAAGCCTATGAAAACCAAAGGGCCCCGGGCCGGGGGCATTTTTGGCCCCAGGGCTATAATTTGAACAATTTTGGTAGAGGTCCACTGGATGAAGCTTCATACCAAATATAAAAGACCTGGGCCATGCGGTTTCAGAGAAGATTTTTAAAATTTTCAGCAAAAAAAAAATCTATTTTTAGCTCCCGTGACCTAGATGTGCAACAGACCGGAACCATTTTAACAACTTTGAAAGGGGATTTCCTAAGGATCATTCCTGTGAAGTTTGGTTAAAATCCGTTCTGTGGTTTAGGAGGAGATGTCGTCTGAAGAAAAAGTAACCCAAGGACCATATCTGTAAAATTACTTTAAAATCGAGCAAATGGGCTAGGAGGAGATGTCTTTTAAAGGTTTTTCAATTTTTAGCTCCGGTGGCCATTTAATAATTTTATTCTGCGGAGCAGAACCATTTTCGCAATTTTGGTAGAGGGTCAACTTAGGAACATTTCTGTGAAATTATTTTGAAATCAATCCAAAGGGCTTGGAGATGTCGTTTAAAGGTTTTTCTATTTTTAGCTCTGGTGGCCATTTTGTTCTGCAGAGCATAACCATTTTAGCAATTTTGTTAAAGGGTCACCCAAAGAACAGTTCTTTGAAATTATTGGTTTGGTCGCCATGAGGTGGGCAAACCGGGTCTAATTACCAGATTGTAACTGTTCCATGGAGGGGCACGTGACGCGATCAACCAATCAGCTCTAACGATGATGCAATACTATACTACAATTACAGGAAACAACCTGTCTGAATAGCGAAACAGACCGAAAAGCAAGCGTTTCAACTCCAACAATAAATATCTTAAGGGAAATGGATACACCTGGCAGGTGTGGCATTTAGTCTACCATTTTTACCGTATTTCGAAACACACCTATACAAATACAGTCATTTTTTGGCCAAAGAAAAAGAAATTTTAAAAAGAAAAATTGGAATATTTGCCCTTTTTGCTCAAAACATAAATTGCGGGGAGTCGACAGAAACGCCTCGACGAGGCGATTCTATCGAGTACACACAATCTAGTGTCTCAGAGCATGAATACGGAAATTAATGTATACCCCTGCAAACCCGAGCTTTACTATATAAAAGTGAAGATTATATTTTCTTGTCCTTTGAGATTATTGATCCTATTGTGGAATTTTGAAAATATCTGAGGGTCACTGATGAGGCCTAATTGGCCGAAACTAGCTAGTCTGGTCCAGAAAACATGTACACTCCATATTTTTCAGTTCTGTGGTGTATTCCTTGCTTCCAAAGGATAGCCCTTTTATAGAACATATTTAACTTCACTTCAACTGGTGTCGGCGGTAAAACGTCTCCCTGCCCTACATCATAGTTAAGATTATATTTTCTCGTCCTTTGGGATCATTGATTCCATTGTGGAATTTTGATAATATCTTACGGTCACTGATGAGGCCTAATTGACCGAAACTAGCTAGTCTGGCCCAGAAAACATGTGCACACAATATTTTTCAGTTCTGTGGTGTATTCCTTGCTTCCAAAGGATAACCCTTTTATAGAACATATTAAAGGGGATCACAATTCTATAGGCATGATTTCGTGATGGAAATACAACTTTGAGGACCTTATGGTTGCTACTCTGTTGGCTCTGTCCAACTGAAATAAGGGATCTACTCTAAAAGGGGAAGAATTTGCTCCTCAAGGGGTCTACTCTAAAAGAGAATTTGCTCCCCAGGAGCAAATTCTTTCCTTTAAAGTATACCCCTTAGACACATCCAAAGAGAAACTACTTTTGCAGGAGTAGCCCCACCCCCTTAAGGCGTATCTATTTCCCTTATGGGGAACTTATAACAGCCGCAGTCATTTTCGCAAATTTTACGTCTTGCAATGCCATTATGGAGTACGTCCATTGGGCCATGGAAACGAAAAACAACAGAACATAACTACTACTGCTCACAAAGTGTGACCGGCTGCGGTAGCTCAGTCGGATGCAGTCTGACTGGTGATAAGGAAGACTCGGGTTCGATACCTACCGGGGTCGGCAACATTCTTTCGTGGAGATTATGAAATCTTTTCTATGGCCATTCTCTCCCTTCCGCTGATTCAAGAAGGGAAGGGGTCAGTTTTTGGCGACAGAATGTGCACTGAACTGGTAAACCGCTTACTGATAAGCCTGCTCAGGAAAAGCGTGGATAGGTACACTGACAGGCCCAAACATGACCCAAATCAGTGTTGACTGGGCCGTTAAATACAAATAAACAAAACTTGCAAAGTTTACTTCACACATATAGGAACAGATTCATATATTCTGAACATCTTTCGGTACGCTGATAGCTCTAATAATACGTATATGTAAATGTTGGGAAGACAGAGAACGCTATTTTTCCTCATTTATAAAGATCGCTGGGTGTAACGGGCCTCCATGGCCTTGTGGATAAGAGTGCTAACTCTTAATCATTAGGTCTCTCAACGCTGTAGGTTTGAGCATGGCTCAGGTCACATAATGAGAAGTTCTGCAACGGATGGTCAGGACGTTTTTCATTGGGTACTCCAGTTTTCGCTCACCTCTGATTAACGATCGGCTTGATGTGAGTGAAATAATCTTGAAAGGATCGTAAAACTAAACATAAAGAAGATCGCTGGGTGTCTAAAAACATGTTCATGTCTTTGCTACTAGAATTAACGTCAGTGCCAAGGTCGAAGGTTCTAACTCTTCCAACTATATAAAATATTTAGGGAGCGAAACAAGGTCATAACATTGATGGGTCGTTGTTTATTGTTCTTGAGCCCAGCACAGATAGCAATAGTTTCTGTTCAAAAACTTCATGACTACTAAGTGACCTGCCACCAGTTACAGACTGAGTTGTTAAAAGACTTTTTGGCGCATACGATGGGAGCTATTGTATCTGATAAGCCGAGAGTGGTGTTCTTTATTTCCACTCAATACTTGACGCTTTACTAATCAGTTTCTTTTACAATTAAATTGTGACCCAGAGAGATATACAAAAGAATTGCAAATTTCAGGTTTTTGCGGAGATACCGCTCAAGGAAACTGCCGAGGTTTAAGATACAGTCTGATTCGCAGCACTTTGTCTGGGCAGGCTTAGATCTCCCTAGGCGGTTCAGCAATATTTCAAAGTTCGGTCGGTTTCAGCTCATGCAGTCCAATATATTGCCCAAAGGTCTGATCGGCCCCCGTCCATCGGGGATTGAAGAAATAGATTGGGCTGCATGATGCTTCCACGCAGAGCTGATACCGACCGCACATGAGTAGTGTTAATACCTAGAAGTTCTAAGCCTTTCCAGGAAAAGTGGCTCGAGTCGGACCGTTCATGCATTTCAACCATTTAGTTTCATTGGGCGACAGATTGGAAGCAATGTATAAAAAAGACTCATACAGTGTTAACAGGGACGTTAACCACACGTGAAATAGATAACCAATGCCCTATAGAAGGCCTGATGACTTAGGAAAAATCTTTTTATATACCAGTTTGAAAAACAACAACAACAAAAAAAAAAGAATTCCGCCGAAGGCTATGTCGCGCCTGTGGGGGCGCAAAGTCACCGAACCATGACATCTAGGCCAAAATCAAACAAAGATGCTTGCATAAAAGGCTTGTACTAAGTATCATTAATGAAGTTCAAATAATTCTTGAGAAATGAACTTAACCATTAGGGTGAATGCTAGGGTGGTGGCAATATTTTACAAAGTCAGTGAATCATGAAATGAAGGTCAAGGTCAAATATGGATGCTTGCATTCAAGTTGCCATCCGGAGATATAGGTTTGTACCAAGTATCATTAATGAAGCTCTTATGGTTCTTGAGAAATTAACTTGACCAGTAGAGTGAACGCTAGGGTGGTCGCAATATTTTACAAAGTCAGTGAACCTAAAAATATAGGTCAAGGTCAAATATGGATGCTTGCATTGAAGTTGCCATCCACAGATTCAAGTTTGTACCAAATATTATTAATGAAGCTCTTATAGTTCTTGAGAAATAAACTTGACCATTAGGGTGAACGCTAGGGTGGTCGCAATATTTTACTAAGTCAGTGAACCATGAAATGTAGGTCAAGGTGAAATATGGATGCTTGCATGTAAGTTGCCATCCCCAGACACAAGTTTGTATGAAGTATCATTAATGAAGCTCTAATAGATATTGAGAAATAAACTTGACCATTTGAGTGAACGCTAGGGTGGTCGCAATATTTTACAAAGTCAGTGAACCATGAAATGTAGGTCAAGGACAAATATGGATGCTTGCATGTAAGTTGTCATCCCCAGATACAAGTTTGTACCAAGTATCATTAATGAATCTCTTATAGTTCTTGAGAAATAAACTTGACCATTAGGGTGAACGCTGGGGTGGTCGCAAATGTTGACGCCTTGACGAACGGACGAACGGAAAACCGGGCGCCTATATCACGCCATGCTAATAGCAGGCGCGACAAAAAAAATGGTCGTATTAACTTACGGGGTTGGTGTCCGTCCGTCCGTTCGTAAACTTTTTTTTTCGTTTCCGTATAACTCCTACTATACAGTTTTCATCCGATCAGTTTTCATAGGACACGGATGCCCCGCCTGAATATATCTTATGTTCGTATTCATCCATAGAAAGTTATTGACCATATTTAAGTTTGGGACCCTTTTTTCACATTTGACCTCTAAGTATGACCTTGACCTTGGAGGTAAGGACCATGGTTATGTGTGAGGCAGATCGTCTCCTGATGGTCAACATTTCTGCTAAGTAATTTCAAAATCCATCCACAGATAAGAAAGTTATTGACTAAGTTTCGGACCATTTTTTTTTACCTTTGACCTCTAAGTATGACCTTGACCTTGGAGGTACGGATGTGGGTTTGCATGTGACACATCGTCTCATGATTGTTAACATTTCCACAAAGCAGTTTCAAAATCCATCCAGAAATAAGAAGTTATTGGCTGCAAGTTTCGGACCTTTTTTTTTACCTTTGACCTCTAAGTATGACCTTGACCTTGGAGGTACGGACCTGGGTTTTTGCACGTGACACGTCGTCGCATGATGGTTATTATTTCTGCTGAGTAATTTTAAAATCCATCAAGAAAAAGGAAGTTACTGACTGCGTTTAAGTTTCGGACGCACGGACGGACAGGGGCAACGCTATATGCCCTTTCCATCATTCTTCAAATGGCGGGGGCATAAAAATTAAGTTGAAAAAGGGCCATAATAGGTGGATTTAACCCAAAATCCAACTAATACTTGGCCTGTATTTTGTCATTACATACCTGTGTATGAAATATGAATGCAATCCATCAATCTTTTCAAAAGATATCGCACGGAAACCATTTTTACATAAAAATTAAGTTTAAAAAAAGCCATAACTCTCATAACTATTGGGGATTTTAACCACAATCGAACTTTACCTGTATTTTATCATTACATACCGGTGTATGAAATTTAAATCCAATCCATCAATCTTTTCAAAAGATATCGCATGGAAACCATGGTGTCGGGACATACATACGGACAGCGGCGATACTATATGCACCCCCATTTTCAAATGGCAGGGGCATAATAAGTCAAGGAGGATGAGCTTGAAAACTGGAAAGGTCGGCCTACCTATCATAGTAAATTCAGGCCTCATACTGACCAAGCTTTTCCATGCCTGAAAGGCCCGATTTTGCAGCCTTAACCCTTATTCTGCTGAACACAACAACTATTACCTTTGCAAACAGTGTAGATGCAGATCATATGGCTTCTGAAGAAACCATCTGATCAAGATCTACACTTTGTGATGCAGTTTGTGAAATGAATGAATACAGTATATAAAGTAATTTGATTGGCTGTTAGTCAGAAATGGGTGTGCCTATATAAATTTATTCAACAGGATAAAGGTTAACTAGCCATTTTAAATAGAATATACGAGGAAAAATCAAATTCTAAGAGCCTGAAATCAAGGAAAAATCAGGCTCTAAAAGCCTAAAATCCTGCAAATGCCTGAAAAATACGAGGCCTGTAAATTCCCTTTGGTTGCAGAATATGCCTATTTTTGACCTGGTCATCATTGGGGCCCCTTCAGTTTTTATTGGATATTCTTGAAACTTACATGTAAGGAAAAAACCATAGAGTTCAAAAGTTGTTGAGGTTGGCCTATATATCATAAGAATTATGCCCCTCTTGATTGCAGAAAATGCCTACTTTTAACCTTTGTCAATACCGTAGTTCCTTTTGTTTTTATCAGATCTTCTTGAAACTTACATACAAGTAGGTAAGGGATAAAATCTTTAACGAGTTAGAAAAACTGGCGATGTTGCTTATTATAGTAGAGATACTACGGTCTTTGCTGAAAATGCCCATTTAAGACCCTGCCAAAAGTCCTTCAGCTTTAACCCTTGTCCTGCTGAGCCCGGGTATGTCATAGCTTTCAAACAATGTAGATCCAGATCAAATGGCTTCTGAAGAAGCCATCTGATCAGGATCTTCATTGTTTGTCATTCAGTTTGTCACAATGATTTGCATCACGAAATCTGATTGGTTGATAATCAGTGGTGGGTGTTGCATATTTGAATATTCAGCAGGACAAGGGTTAATATGATCTTCCTGAAATAAACCCCTAAGTAGGTTGGGGATGACAGCTTGGATGATTTCAAAATTTTGCATTGTGGGCCAGTCTGTCGTAGAGTTGTCCATTTTGTTGCCGAGAATGCCCATTTTTATTTGCCCGTTTGAAAAACAGGACATATTATGTTATACTCCCTGCCGTTCGTCTGTGCGACTGTACACTTTCCATTTCCTGATAACTCCTCCTACAGTTTACATCTGATCAAGCTTAAACACGCCTACGGAACGATAGAATGCGTAACCATTGGTTAAGAACGTGAAGCAATTAGAGCGACATCCGGTTAGGAATTAGATCGCTAAAAAAGGTAAAGAAACTGTGCAGTTTCTGTGTTTCATAAGTTATATAATTTTTACGAGGAAGTTATTTAAAAATCGGGGAATTACATTCAGGAACCCATTGATATCGGCATCTTTGGAGTAAATACCAAATCCCGTACTTCACACATATTGGCTAAATTTAGTTTCTCCTGCTGAAGGTGAACTCAAGCCTTAGAAAACGAGTGGTTTTTCGAGGTGTTTGTTGCCTTTTATTTATTACTGCGCTTTGCTACAAGTTCAGCGTATTAACATGCACACACAATAAACATATATGGTTATATGTGTTGTGGATATTTTGCTTGTCAATGCAGCACTAGCGAGAAATCACCACGGAAAAGGTCGAAAATGGTTGGTTACGCATTAGATCTATAGAAATGATAACAAAACTTGCAACTATAAAGCGGATCTGTTTTCATCTCCACGGCCCCAGAATCACCCGCACCTTGTTCTACGGAACCATTTTTAGCCAACCTGATAAGCAGTGCGCTATTGATTCGATAATGACATAGTATTTTATGGAAACATTTTCAGTCTCCAGAATCATAGTACCGAATGATTTTCACTGACTTTTACGCTGTGTTTGTTTTATCAATGGTCCGGTAATTGCCTGAAATGAAATTAAACAGGTTTTGGAGTTTTAATTTCTGCGAAGAACTCCTCACCTGCCAAAATTTGCTGGTTAAGCATTAGATCGCCTGGTTAAGCATTCGATAGCCAGAGAGGAGAAAATCTCAACAGTTGCTACCTAAGTAAATGCCAGCAGCTTACTACAATAAAAGGTGGTCTACATATGATTTCTAAATTATGTTAAAATCACCAGAGAAAGAAAGCCTTGATGAAAAATACTTTTCTGGACAAGACCATTAAATTTCTGGGTATCATGCTTATCTGACCGAATGACGCACAGATTCATAAATAAGAGGTCATTACTTGCTTTTGTAGAAAACAAAATGGCCAGCTTACGCGTTTTAATGGCGATTAAATCTGTATCGTGTTTCTATGGTCAAACATTAGAGAGCCAGGTTGAGCATAAGACACTCATGATTATAAACTTGGTGCTTATAAAAAGTAGAAGCAAAGCAATGATCAGGAATCAATACCAGCTGGCTATCCAAAATGCGATACATACAATCAGTGACAAACAATAACATAAATAAACCGCCAAAGAAGAACCGCCTTGTAACAGTCAGTGAAAAGAATTCCACTGGGAATTGTTTGTCAATCGACCCAAAGGTGCTCAGAAGAAAAGCTGTTCTATGCTTAAGTGCACGTGAATATCACTGACTTGTCGGGAAAACTATTAGAATGAAAATAGTCGCAGTGAGGTCAGAGTGTTGTGAAAAACTAAAGAGGGTTATCTTGGAAACATAGGATGGGCTTGGCAAAGAGTGTAGACCCTGATCAGACCCTGCAGAATCCGGCGTCTGGTGAAGGTCTATACTATTTGATTGGACACTGGAATTTAAGAGATTAATGAAACAGTTTAAGACTATTTCTCCTACCTACACTCGGAGGCAATAGACCCACCAGTCCTTTGTTGTTGTTTTTTTTAATCACATTATATTTTGTGCAGAAATGAGAAAAATATCACAATTTTTCATCTTAAAATTTTCGTGTTTTTTTTTGGCGATAAAGGTTACATTGTATTTGTATAGGCGTGTTTTCGTAATGATTATTCAAAGAAACAAAATGATGTGGAGAAAACAAATGTCTACAACCTTTTTAGTACTAAATACAATATTATCAACAGTCGGTCGATAGTGAACAAAAAACTGGACTTTTGGCTTAATGTAAACTGCCTAATCACTGCCTAGATACATCCGTGAGAAAATATTGCTCCCTATTCAAAACGGTTTCAAAATCTCCTCATATCTAAACATGATACTGCAGATGGAAGAAAATATTATAACTTGTATGTTCTATCAATTTATTATATCTATATTTTTTCCTCATATCTAAAAATGACACTGCCGATGAAACAAAATATTATAGCGTGTATGTTTTATTAAGAAGGAAGATTAGATCATGGAAGATTAGCTGAGGGCCTCGTGGAAGATTAGCTATTACATGTATTTTTGTATGTGCTAAATGTTGCTATCCTCACTAAATAAAGTCCTTACTTACTTACTGACTGACCGACTTACTTCTCTCAATTTATTTAATGAACGCACCTGTCCTCCTGTTTACTTAAAATTTATAAATTTTACAAATGGATTCTAGTTCGTCTTGATTAACATGATTAAGAATACATGGTGTGTCATTCTTGCGCTGTTTGTATTAATAAGAAGTTGGTTTTAGACAATATCTTTATCTTATCGTTTTGACAGTTAGCATAGAACTCACGGGATCTCCGATCTGGGTTATAGATCATGATACAGACATATATTTTGGGGGCATGCGCAGTCCCAGGAGTAGGATATTCCGGCTACCTATTTGCTTTGCAGAGGCGAGCTAAAACAAATACGCCTTTCTTTTGCGTTACTTTGCCTTTTTCGCATTACTACGCCTTTTGATTCGCGTAAAAACGCCTTTGATTCGCATCACTGCGCCTTTCTTTTGCGTTACTACGTCTTTCTTTTGCATTAGTATGCACTTTTTCGCGTTACTACGCCTTGTTTTTGCGTTACTTCGCCTTTTTTGCGTAGCTTCGCCTTCTGATTGGCGTTACTGCGTCTTTTGTGTCGCGTTTCTACGCCTTTTTTGCGTTATTACGTCTTTTGTGTCGCGTTACTACGCCTTTAGGGTATTTTATTTTCTCCTACATAAGCCAAATAGGCTTTCGTATCTTACCCTTATCCTTTCACGCCTGAGTTTCTTAAACGGGTTCTCTCCATTTTTTTATTTTGGGCAATTCTTGTTAATAGGAAATTTAGTCAAATTCATTTACAGGATGGCGAACAGCTTTCATTCTCGGATGAGACGGTTCATTAATGGCCGTCCCATCCGGATATAGATTTAATCGCCATTACAAAGCGTAAGCTGGCCATTTTGTTTTCTACAAAAGCAAGTAATGACCTCTTATTTATGAATCGGCGCGTCATTCGGTCAGATAAGCATGATACCCAGACATTTAATGTTCTTTCCAGAAAAGTACTTTTCATCACAGCTTTCTTTCTCTGGTGATTTTAACACAATTTAGAAATCATATGTAGACCACCTTTTATTGTAGTAAGCTGCTGGCATTTACTTAGGCAGCAACTGGTTTGATTTTCTCCTCTGGTTATCGAATGCTCAACCAGACGATCTAATGCTTAACCAGCAAATTTTGGCAAATGAGGAGTTCTTCGCAGAAATTAAAACTCCAAAACCTGTTTTATTTCATTTCAGTCAATTACCGGACCATTGATAAAACAAACACAGCGTAAAAGTCCGTGAAAATCATTCGGTACTATGATTCTGGAGACTGAAAATGTTTCCATAAAATACTATGTCATTATCGAATCAATAGCGCACTGCTTATCAGGTTGGCTAAAAATGGTTCCGTAGAACAAGGTGCGGGTGATTCTGGGGCCGTGGAGATGAAAACAGATCCGCTTTATAGTTGCAAGTTTTGTTATCATTTCTATAGATCTAATGCGTAACCAACCATTTTCGACCTTTTCCGTGGTGATTTCTCGCTAGTGCTGCATTGACAAGCAAAATATCCACAACACATATAACCGTATATGTTTATTGTGTGTGCATGTTAATACGCTGAACTTGTAGCAAAGCGCAGTAATAAATAAAAGGCAACAAATACCTCGAAAAACCACTCGTTTTCTAAGGCTTGGGTTCACCTTCAGCAGGAGAAACTAAATTTAGCCAATATGTGTGAAGTACGGGATTTGGTATTTACTCCAAAGATGCCGATATCAATGGGCTCCTGAATGTAATTCCCCGTTTTTTAAATAACTTCCTCGTAAAAATTATATAACTTATGAAACACAGAAACTGCACAGTTTCTTTACCTTTTTTAGCGATCTAATTCCTAACCGGATGTCGCTCTAATTGCTTCACGTTCTTAACCAATGGTTACGCATTCTATCGTTCCGTAGGCGTGTTAAATTTCATACATAGTTAGACCATGATGTGGGGCAACGCATATTGTTTCCAGGTTACGGTCCACCAAATAACAATAGAGATATGCCACTTTGAAAATTCTTTGTAAACTTATCGTTTCGGGAGGACTCCTCCTACATTTAACATCCGATTAAGCTGAAACTTCATATATAGTTAGACCATAATGTGGGACAGCACATATTGTTTCAAGGCTACCATCCACCAAATAATAATAGAGTTAAGCCCCTTTGAAAAATTCTGTAAACATTTTGTTTCTGGATAACTCCTACATTTTACATCTGATGATGCTGAAACTTTACGTACAATAAGACCATGACATGGAACAGTACATATTATTTTAGGTTATGGTTTGCTAGATATTACCAGAGTTAAACCCCTTTCACAGATTTTTCTAAACATTCCATTTCTGGATAACTCCTCCTATATTTTACATCTGATGAAGCTGAAACTTTACATATAGTAAGACCATGATGTTGAACTGGACTTATTATTTTCAGGTTACAGGCCGCCAAATATTACCAAAGCTATTCCTCTTTCAGAGATTTTTCCGAACATATTTTGTTTCCGAATAACGCCTCCTACATTTTACATCTGATGAAGCTGAAACTTTACGTATAGTCAGACTATGATGTCGAGCAGCGCATATTCTTTCAAGGTTACAGTTCACCACTTATTGCCAGAGTTATGCCCATATTATTTTGAGGTTATGGTCCACCAAATATTACCGACCATGAAAATTTGTTGGAGACAGGTAGTTCGAGCCATTGAGGTTTATTAATAGTACCAGGTAAGAATATATGGAGCAAATATTGTTCCTTGGTTACAGTCCACTAACCAAAACTTGTACACCAGTCAGTATATATATGCTCCATCTTACTAATTGCCACGGGCGTATAATGCCCTTGTTGACATTGTCATGGCCATAAGTCCCTAAGTTTGAACAGATCTTCCTGATACTTACAATTAAGTTAGGGATAAAAGCAAGAATGAGTTTGAAAACTGACAATGTTGGCATATTACCCAAGAGATATGTCCTCAGTGAGTTACTTGAGCGTTTTGGCATTGAGGACCTGGACCTCATCCTGAAAGAGAGAATGCTCCGCTGGTATGGACATGTGGAACGCTCCAACGGTGCAGTCAAGACTGCCTGTGACATACAGGTAGGTGGAAAGCGGGGGCCTGGAAGGCTCCAGATGACCTGGAAGCAGCTGACAGAAAGAAATTGCAGAGAATGGAAGCTCTCTGCTATCGATCCTCATGCTAGACAAGCCTGGAGATCTAGTGTAGAATCTGCCATGCGTGCAGCAAGCCAGCTACCTGGAAGGGGGCCCACTTATGTGGACTTTGCCCCTGTACCTGTACGTTAATAAAAAATCCGTTGATGATGATGATGATCTTTGCTATGCCTATTTTGGAACTTGTCAGCAGAAGTTCTTTAGTTTTGATTGGATCTTCCTGAAACTATACTCAGATTCAATGAAAATGCACCGCTTTAAGAATTTTGATTTCTTTAGTTTAAGGTAAAAATGACTGACTTTTTCAAGTGATAAATACGGAATTGTAAAGTTGTCACCGAACCACGAGTTTGTTTAACACGAAACTCGTGTGATTTTCATGATGTGCATGTGCAAAATGCAAAAATTGCACAACTTTCGTAATCACAATATTTTTGGCACTTTCTTTCCTGTCATTATAAGGTCCGGATTCTTTACATAAAAAGCCAGCAAAACATTTCATAAGAACATGCCAATGGGATGTCTAAGTAACATCAACCATTCCTCGTTCCCTCGGTATGGTTGAAGGTGGGCTTTCATACCGCCAAGTTGCAGAGCGTTTGGGTTGTTCGCACACTGATTTCGCGATTGGTTGAAAGGCACAACGCTATGGGGTCTGTGGATGATAGACAACGCCCTGGATGTGAAAGTGTTACTACACTTCAGCAGGACCGGTACATTGTTTCGAGTCATTTACACGACTGATTCAGGACGTATGTGGAAACTGCACAGGAGAGTGGGTACCCATAACCTACGCGTAAGTGCTTTAACTGTACGGTGGCGTCTCCAGGAACGCGGTATTTCTACCTTTAAGATGCATAGGGTGAACTTTTTGACGGCATATTGGCAAATCAGTCACTTTAATTGGTGTCGACAGCGTATCCAATGGACAAAACAGCATTGGCGTGGCGTACTGTTCAGACAAGTCCTGTTTTTGTGTTGAAATGTTTGATAGGCAGCCTAAGGTATGGCGTCGACGTGGGGAGGGATTTCAAGGCTGTTGTGTTAAACAGGTGTCTCATTGGGGTGGTGGTAGCCTAATGAGGTGAGGAGAGATCTCATGGCGCCAAAAAAAAACCCAACTCATCGTTGTTGATGGCAATGTGATGGCACGTCGGTACATCGATAAAATCTCAGAGCCAGTGGTACCGTTTTTACGCAATAATGGTGACGTTACGCTTTCCAAACAGGATAATGCACATGCTCATTCTGCGAGGCTAACCATGGACTTTTTCAATCAAAATGGTGTGCGAGTTCCTTGGCCTGCGTTTTCGCCGGATTTAAACCCAATTGAGCACCTTTGGGACACGATTGGAAACTGTGTGTACAGCCGACTTCATCCACCAATCAACCGTCAGCAGCTTTTCATGAGGAACATCAAACAAGACCAGATACAGCCTGAGGCGTCGATGCCAAGCAACACTTTACGCTAATGGTGGACATACCCGGTATTAGGATATGTGATTTTGATTTTTCGGCTGTGTGGACTTATTTGAGTCTCCGTATCTCTGCATCCAATGGAATGCTATAACTCTGTAATGAGTCTGTGGATAAGTTAGTGATTATTCATTAAACGTGATCAAATGCTGGAAATATTGTGAATCAATTAAAATTTGAGGTATAGTACTAGTGGTGCATTTTCATTGAATCTGAGAATACAAGTAGGCTCGGGATAAAAGATAGATTTCTTTGAAAACTGGTGAGTCAGACTTAGCTCTGTCACCTTGGTTGCTTAAAACGACTATTTTCAACCATGTCATCAGCACAGGAACATCAGTTTTGATTGGATCTTCCTGAAACTTACATAGGAATAGACAAAACTCTCTAGGTTGACATATTAATCATGGAGTCAGTCCCCTGTAATGAAGAAAAAGCTATTTGGGTTGACATATTTATGATGGTGTTACTAACGTCCCTTTGATTGCTTAAAGCCTATTTTCAACCTTGTCATCAGCGTAATTCCTTCACTTTTGATCCGACAAGAAAAGATTGAACAAGTTTAACTAGAGCTGTCAGTGAAACTGACTAGGGCCCCGGCAGCGCTATCAGAGGAGTAGGAAAATGTTGATGTTAAAAAAGACGTTTTTTTTTTCCTTTCACCTCTAAGTATGACCTTGACCTTTGAGGTACGGACCTGGGTCTTGCGCGTGACACACTGTCACATTATGGTTAATATTTCTGCTAAGTAATATTTAAATCCATCCAGGTATAAGAAAGTTATAGATTGGACACAATGAAAAAGACGCTTTTTTGACCTTTTATCTCTAAGTATGACCTTGACCTTTGAGGTACGGCTGTGGGTCTTGCGTTTGACACTTCGTCACATTATGGTTAACATTTCTGCCAAGTAATATTTAAATCCATCCAGGAATAATAACAAAGTTATTAATTGGACACAGGAAAGACCCTTTTTTGACCTTTAACCTCTAAGTATGACCTTGACCTTTGAGGTACGGACCTGAGTCTTGCGCGCAACACTCCATCACATTATGGTTAACATTTCTGCCAAGTAATATTTAAATCCATCCAGGAATAAGAAAGTTATGGAGGATAAAAAAATTTGTGGACGGACAGACAGACAGACAGACGGACGGACAGAATGATGCCAAGTAATATTTAAATCCATCCAGGAATAATAAAAAGTTATGGAGGATAAAAAAATTTGTGGACGGACAGACGGACGGACAGACAGACGGACGGACAGAGTGATTACTATAGGGCACCCACACTTTCAGTGCGGGGCCCTAACTAGACTCCCCATCTGAATGCTGTACCCCATTTAGTGTATTTCACCGAAACATGGATCAAACATGTGTCTTTTTACTAAGTTAACTGAAATTTTCGAGGGTGTTCATTATTACAGAGGCCTGTTAACGTGATGATGGACCTTACATGAGTGTTCATGTATTATTGAATTTATTAAACGAGTTGATGAAAAGGGATAAAATGCGAGGCTTTGCCGAGTATTGTATCCCTTTTCTTTAACGAATTAAATAAATTCAATAATACATGAGCACGAATGCAAGATTCTATTTATCATATGACATTAAAAACGCATTTTATCTACGACTGCTTTACAAAAATGTCATTATTTCACCATTAGTAAACGTGACGTCGTTAAGGACGTCTTACACCTAACGTCATTGGGCGTATCTAACTAATTTGCATATTTTATCCACTAGTGGATTATTGAATTTATTACATGGTGTTATTACATTCTCAGACGCGACGTCATATGATAAAGCTACATATTATCTGGATGAAATTCCTAACAAAAATTACAAAGTCCAAATATTCCACTAATATTGCAGTTAGAGTTATGATCCTTGTGCAATGCACTTTTGCACAATTTTTGTTTGTTTGAAATGAAGTTTAACATCCACGTCAACACTATTAAGGTCAATGAAACCAAAAGGCTTATATGCACTGAATTGTCTGACTCACATCAGTTTCCCTGGGCAGGCTTAGTCCTAAGCGGTTACCAGTACTTATGTGTGGTCAGTTTCAGCTCTACGTGGAAGCACCACGCAGCCCAATCTATTTCTCCAAGCACCGATGGGCGAGGGTGACTTTTGCACAGTAGCCATTGAAAGTGTTTGAAGTTTCATTTGGATACTTACAGCCGTTTTTGAGTTTTAAGCTGAACAAAATTGTAAACAAACAAGGAACAGTGATTTTGACCTAGACCTGACCTATATAACATTTAGACCTCATTAAGAATGCATATGCAAAATTTGAACTGAATCAGTAAAGAAATGTGGGAGTAGTTCACATCACAAGAATGTTCTCTTTTTAGAAACAGTGCCTTGACCTTGACCCGAGGCATATGAAATTAACGTCATGCATATCTACACCTCATTATGACTGCATACCGGTATACAAAATTTGAACTCGATGAAGCAATGTGGGAGTACTTCGCATCACAAGTTATTTCTATTTTTAGCAACACTGACCTTGACATGACCCATATGAAACTTGTCATGTACGTCTGTGTAGACATCTTTCTAAGCCTCCGTGGTGTAGGTGTCATGCTACTCGCCTTGTAAACCAGGGATCGCAGGATCCATCCCGGGCTTCTCCAGACTTTCGGATGAGTCTTTAAACCGAGGTGCCGTCTCTGTATGTATACCATGACCTTTCTTTCTCTATATACTGCCATACGCCCTCGCGGGCATTCTAGGCAGGTGTATTTTACATACACTCCAGTTTTGCAGGATGAAAGCCTACACAAACATGTAATTATGGTAGGGTTCTTTAACCTGCACAGGGGATGGTTCTCCCTGCACAGGGGGCCTCCAGTTTACATCCCGATCCGAAGGACGGTGCACTTTATGACATTCATCCCTGCAAATGATGTCAATGGAGCGTGTTCGGACACCAAAATTTTATCGCCGCTGCCGGGGATCGAACCCGGGACCTCTAGCATCAGAGGCAAGTGCACTAACCACTGAGCTATCAAGCTCCGACATTAGCTGTTGGTGAGACATAAAACTCAAACACTTACTCACTCACATCTACATCTCATTATGAATTCTTATGTGAAATTTGTACCAATTGGTGAAAAAATGTGGAAGTTATTCACATCACAAGATTATTCTATTTTCAGCAACAGTGACCTTGACTTAACCCATATTAAATTTATCTCACCCACATCTACACCACATTGTGACTGCTTGCTGGTGAATATATATGCAAAATTTGTGTTTTAAGACCACCTTTGGGACTGTTCAAAAGTGGTATTTAAGACCAATTTTGGACGGTCCCAAAGGTAATCTATTATTAGGAGACACTGGGTATAGAAAACAAAAAGAGGGAACAACTGAAGCTTCAAACCGATTTAGTCTTAATTTTAGGTGGTCTTAATAACGGATTTTTACTGTATATGCAAAATTTGAGGTGAAGACATGTGGAAGCAGCTCGTATCACAAGATTGTTGTCATGGATTTCTATTCTATTTTTAGCAAGTGACCTTGACCTTGACACATGAAATTCATGTCATGCACATCTTCAAAATATTGTGAATGCATATGCAAAATTTGAAGTCAATCAGTGACATGTGGAAGTAACTTGCATAACAAGAAACAAGAGGACAATATTGGTCCTATATCTCTCACTTGAACCAAGAGATTTACATATGTCCCGGGTCATGGCAATTTTTGGCCCAAGTTCTATCTTGGTAGAGGTCCACTAAATGAAGCTTAAAACGAAATATCAAAGGCCTGGGCCTTCTGGTTTCAGACACGAAGATTTTTAGAAGTTTTCTCTATATAAGTATGCAAAACCAGTGGGCCCTGGGAAGGGGCCATTTTGGGCCCCCCAGGCTATAATTTAAACAATCTTGGTAGAGATCCATTAGATGAAGCTACATACCAAATATCAAAGACCGGGGCCTTCTGGTTTCAGACAAGAAGATCTTAAAGGTTTTTTCCTATATGTCTAGTAAAGCAAGTGGGTCCGGGGAGGGGTGGGGGATTAGGTTGAAGCTACATACAAAATATCAAAGACCTTGGATGTCTGGTTTCAAAAGAAGACTTTTAAAGGTTTTTTTCATTATTAGTCTATGTAATACAAGTGGGCTGCATGGCAAGGCCATTTCTGGTCCCAGGGCTATAATTTGCGCATTCTTGGTAGAGGTCTACTAGATAAAGCTACATACCAAATATCAAAGACCTGGGCCTTCCGGTTTTGAGACAAGAAGATTTTTAAAGTTTTACCCTCAAAGTCAATTTAAAACAAGAGGCCCCGGGGCGGGGCCATTTTTGGTCCAAGAGTTATAATTTGAACAATCTTCGTAGGTCCACAAGATGAAGCTGCATACCAAATATCAAATACCTGTGCCTTCTGGTTTCAGACAAAAAGATTTTGATTCCTTGTAAGTCTATGTAAAGAAGGTTTTCTATTTTTAGCTGTCAACCATCTTATTCATCCGAGCGAAACGGTATGAGCAATTTTGATAAAGGGTCATCCAAGGAACATTCCTGTGAGTTTATTTCAAAACCAATCCACTGGTTAAGAAGAAGATCGTTTTTTGTTGTTTTTTTTTCTATTTTTTGCTCTGGCAGCCGTCTTGTTCATCCGAGCGAACAGTTCGAGGAAATTTGGTAGAAGGTCACCCAAGGAACATTCTTGTGAAATTATTTTGAAACTGACCCAGTGGTTTAAGAGATTTCACTTGAAAAAAAAAAATGCTGACGACACACGATGGACGCCTGACACAGGCTGATCACAATAGCTCACCTTGAGCACCTTGTGCTCAGGTGAGCTAAAAATGTGTCATATATGGATGGACGGATACAGAGACCAACCAACAGACCGACTGACTCCTAGATACACTGTAGAGTCGTTATAATGCTGTCATCGGGATCCATCGACGTTGACATCGTTGACGCGGTCAGCATATTTATTTCGGAAAAAAAACTGTTACCCCACTCACATTTTCTACACGCATGGTTTGTTTCTACCAGTTTATTATGAATATTACATATATATTGCATGTATTTTATTTGTACATTTGCAGGGCAATTTGTCAGAGTGATGTCCACTTCATTGCAGAATATGCCTACTTTCAGTTTTGATCAGATCTTCCTGTAACTCATATGTAAGATGGTGATAAAAACTTGGGATGTGTTTGAAAACTGGCTAGGTCGGTTGCTGAAAGTACCTACTTTTTTTTTTTATCATATGACGTCGCATCTGAGAGTGTAATAACGCCATGTAATATTTTTGACAATCCACTAGTGGATTAAATATGCAAATTAGCTAGATACGTTCCGTAACGTTACATGTACGACATCCTTATCGACGTCGCGTTTACTAATGACAGAATATGTATATTTTTGTAAACAATTTTGTGCATAAAATGCGTTTTAAATGTCATATGAAAAATAGAATATTGCATTCGTGTTCATGTATTATTGAATTTATTAAACTCGTTGAGAAAAAGGGATAAAATGCTCGGCAAAACCTCGCATTTTATCCCTTTTCCTCAACTTGTTTAATAAATTCAATAATACATTATTATTGAATTTATTAAACTCGTTGAGAAAAAGGGATAAAATGCTCGGTTTCCTCAACTTGTTTAATAAATTCAATAATACATTATTATTGAATTTATTAAACTCGTTGAGAAAAAGGGATAAATTGCTCGGCGAAGCCTCGCATTTTATCCCTTTTCCTCAACTCGTTTAATAAATTCAATAATACATGAACATTCATGTAAGATCCTCTATATATACCGTAAGTTTTGATCAGATCCTGATTGTGTTAAGGTTTAACGCTTCTGGGTCATTTTGTGTCTTCCAGAGAAAGGGAAAAAGAGATGGTAGACTATAAGAAACTTTTATGGGTGTGAGGGGTGGATTGAAAAATCCGTCCCGAGGGACACTGTCCGGCATCACGAGGCTTGCCGAGTGATGCCGGACAGTAATCCCGAGGGACGGATTTTCTATCCACCCCTCACACCCATATAGGATTCTTTATCTTGCATACCTTCCATTTCTATTGCGAATTTTAATGCTGCTGTCACTTCGGTTACCGACGTCCGCCATTTTGTGATGACACAACAGGAATGTTTAGTGACGTCACGCATGACGACGCCGCACATGAGGTTGTAATCAACCAATGCATTTATCAGACACGCAATTATATACGATTTGGGGTCGGAACACCAAGATCAGAACATAAATTTCTATCCCAGGGTAAAACCTTGGATTTCCTTGTCTGGTATGCAAGAAAGTAGAGAATTAATTGATTGTGTTCGGGTTTAACGACATGTCAACCCTTGTGGGTTATTTTGTGGCGCCTCCCAGAGAAAGTTCGGGCGAAGACCATAGAGGATATGAAAGTGAGGAATGGGAGAAAGAGGAAAATAAATGGAACAACATTGCACCCTCTACCCTTACAGGCTGCAGGCCTTTCCCAACTACATTGTGTATGCCAATATCAGTTGGATGCCCCAGTGATGCTGTTTCAATGAAGAAGATTTTCAAAGATTATCTCTATATAAGTCTATGTAAAACCAAAGGGCCCCGGGGCGGGGGCATTTGTGGCCCGAGGGCTACGATTTGAACAATCTTGGTAGAGGTCTACTAGATGAAGCTCCATACCAAATATCAAAGACATGGGCCTTGCAGCTTCAGAGAAGAAGATTTTTAAAGATTTCCCTATATAAGTCTATGTAAAACCAAAGGGTCTCGGGGCGGGGGCATTTTTGGCCCCAGGGCTATAATTTGAACAATCTTGATAGAGGTCCACTAGATGAAATTTCACACCAAATATCAAAGACCAAGGCCTTGTGGTTTCACAGAAGAAGATTTTTAAAGATTTTCCTTGTGCAAGTCTATGTAAAACCAAAGGGCCCCGAGGCAGGGGTATTTTTGGTCTCAGGGCTATAATTTGAACAATCTTGGTAGAGGTCCACTAGATGAAGCTCCATACCAAATATGTAAGACCTAGGCCTTGTGGTTTCAGAGAAGAATATTTTTCAAGATTTTCCCAATATAAGCCTATGTAAAACCAAAGGGCCCCGGAGCGGGGACATTTTTGGCCCATGGGCTATAATTTGAACAATCTTGGTAGAGGTCCACAAGATGAAACTTCATACCAAATATCAAAGACATGGGCCTTGCAGTTTCAGACAAGAAGATTTTCAAAGATTTTCCCAATATAAGCCTATGTAAAACCAAAGGGCCCCAGGGCGGGGGCATCTTTGGCCCCAGCACTATAATTTTAACAATCTTGGTAGGGGTCTACTAGATCATACCAAATATCAAAGACCTGGGCCTTGCAGTTTCAGAGAAAAAGATTTTTAAAGATTTTCCCTATATAAGCCCATGTAAAACCAAAGGGCCCCGGGCGGGGCCATTTTTGTCCCCAGCACTATAATCGAACAATCTTGGTGGGGGTCCACTAGATGAAGCTTCATACCAAATATCATAGGCCTGGGCCTTGCGGTTTCAGAGAAGATTTTTAAAGATTTTCCCTATATAATCCTATGTAAAACCAAAGGGACCATGGGCGGGGGCATTTTTGGCCCCAGCACTCTAATTTGAACAATCTTGGTAGGGGTCCACTAGATGAAGCTTCATACCAAATATCAAAGACTTGGGCCTTGTGCTTTCAGAGAAGAAGATTTTTTAAATTTTCATTAAAAAAAATCTATTTTTTGGCTCCTTTGACCTAGATGTGCAACGAACCAGAACCATTTGAACAATTTTGAAAGGGTGCCACCTAAGGATCATTACTATGAAGTTTGGTCGAAATCCGATCAGTGGTTTAAGAGGAGATGTGGTTTGAAGAAAAAGTTTACGCACGGACGCACGCACAACGGGACAAAAAGTGATCCCAAAAGCTCACCTTGTCACTACATGACAGTGAGCTAATAATGGTACCAATTGAAAGGTCTTGTCACAAGAAATATGCATGTGAAATATGAAAGCCCTATCACAAACCAGTTGAAAGGTATGGCCAATGTACAAGTTTTTATAAAGTTGGTCAAGGTCACAAGGTCAAAGATACAGTGATTGACTGATTGATTGTGGCTTAACATCCTCCTCAACACCATCTAGGTATTTTGGAGATGTTGCTTCCAAATTTTGTGGGCACTTTACCCAACATTGATGTTTGTTTGTATTGGGGTTTAACGACATGTCAACCCTTGTGGGTCATTTTGTGGCCTCTCCCAGAGAAAGGTCGGGCGAAGATCGTAGAGGATATGAATGTGAGGAGCGGGAGAAAGAGGAAAATAAATGGAACAACATTTCCCCCTCTACCCTTACAGGCCTTTCCCAACTAAGCCAATGTCAGTTGGATACCCCAGTGATGCAAGATACACGACACCTTTGCCTCACCCAACCTTCCAAAAGTTTTTATCAGATCATTCTGGAACTTGTATGTAAGATGAATGTGGACAAGAAGTTGAACAAGATGTGTTTGTGAAACACTAATGCCCCAACACAGTGTCAAGGTCAAGGTGACAAGGTAAAAAAGATGTGTTTGTGAAACACTGATGCCCCGGACAGGGCCATTCACAAGTTATGCCCAATGTTGCCAATGTTAAAACTTTGGAAAACAAGAGGGCCATGATGGCCCTGGATCGCTCACCTGATCCATAGAGTAACAAGTGGGACCCGGGGAGGGCCATTATTAACCCTAGGGCTATAATGTGCATAATGTTCAGAGACGTCTAAAAAGGTGAAGCTTCATACCAAATATCAAAAAAGCCTATAATTTGAACAATCTTGGCAAAGGTCCACTAGATATGCTACATACCAAATATCAAAGACCTGGGCCTTGCGGTTTAAGAGAAGAAGATTTTTATTAAAGATATTCCCTACATAAGCCTATATAAAACCAAATGGCTCCAGGGCGGGGGCATTTTTGGCCTCAGGGCTATAATTTAAACCATCTTGATAGAGGTCAACTAGAGGAAGCTTCACACCAAATATCAAAGACCATGGCCTTGCTGTTTCAGAAGAAGATTTTTATGGAATATCTCTACATAAGTCTATGTAAAACCAAAGGGCCCCAGGTTGGGGGCAGTTTTGGCCCTAGCACTATAATTTGAACAATCTTGGTAGGGGTCCACTAGATGAAGCTTCATACCAAATAGCAAAGACCTGGCCCTTGGGGTTTCCGAGAAGAAGATTTTTAAAGATTTTCCCCATATAAGCCCATGTAAAACCATAGGGCCCAGGGGCGGTGGCATTTTTATCCCAAGCACTATAATTTGAACAAT
Source organism: Lucinisca nassula (assembly GCA_963580285.1). Classification (NCBI taxonomy): domain Eukaryota; kingdom Metazoa; phylum Mollusca; class Bivalvia; order Lucinida; family Lucinidae; genus Lucinisca; species Lucinisca nassula. The sequence continues at coordinate 107,655,713 of OY757011.1, forward strand.
CTTGGTAGGAGTCCACTAGATGAAGCTTCATACCAAATAGCAAAGACCTGGGCCTTGCGGTTTCAGAGAAGAAGATTTTTAAAGATTTTCCCTATATAAGCCCATTTAAAACCAAAGGGCCCCGGAGTGGGGGGGGGGGCGGGAAAGAAGGACCATGGCCGTGTGGGATGAAGCTTCATACCAAATATCAAAGACATGGGACTTACGGTTTCAGAGAAGAAAATTTTTAAAGATTTTCCTATATAAGCCCTTGTAAAACCAAAGGGCCCCGGAGCGGGGGCATATTTGACCCCAGCACTATAATTTGAACAATCTTGGTAGGGGTCCCCTAGATGAAGCTTCATACCAAATATCAAAGACCTGAGCCTTACGGTTTCAGAGAAGAAGATTTTTAAAGCTCTTCCCTATATAAGCCCATGTAAAACCAAAGGGCCCTGGAGCGGGGGCATTTTTGGCCCCAGCACTATAATTTGAACAATCTTGGTAGGGGTCCAATAGATGAAGCTTCATACCAAATATCAAAGACCTGGGCCTTGCGGTTTCAGAGAAGAAGATTTTTAAAGATTTTCCCTATATAAGCCCATGTAAAACCAAAGGGCCCCGGAGCGGGGGCATTTTCGGCTCCAGCACTATAATTTGAACAATCTTGGTAGGGGTCCACTAGATGAAGCTTCATACCAAATATCAAAGACCTGGGCCTTACGGTTTCAGAGAAGAAGATTTTTAAAGATTTTCCCTATATAAGCCCATGTAAAACCAAAGGGCCCCGGAGCGGGGGCATTTTTGGCCCCAGCACTATAATTTGAACAATCTTGGTAGGGGTCCACCAGATGAAGCTTCATACCAAATATCAAAGACCTAGGCCTTGTGGTTTCAGAGAAGAAGATTTTTTAAGTTTTTGGTGAAAAAAATCTGTTTTTGGCTCCTATGACCTAGATGTGCAACGGACCGGAACCATTTGAACAACTTTGAAAGGGGACCACCTAAGGGTCATTCCTGTAAAGTTTGGTCAAAATCCGATCAGTGGTTTAGGAGGAGATGTCGTTTAAAGAATTGTTTACGGACGCACGCACGGACGCACGGACGGACGGACGCACGACACACGACGGACGAAAAGTGATCCCAAAAGCTCACCTCGTCACTACATGACGGTGAGCTAAAAACACTGATTCTGAGCTGTCCTGGACAAAGGTTGGTAAATGACCTCGACCTCTGAAACTGATAAACTTCCATTCAGTTGATTGCAAATACCTTTTCTGATGCCACTAGCTAACATACAATCAGAAAAATCCACTGTTTTGCCGTTTTTCCATATAAATGTCTTAAGTGACCAAATTTGACCTTGACGTAAAACAGGTCATGGGCAACCAAAGGTCATCATTTGAACAAACTTGGTAGGGCCCGAGTCCCCGATGCTGCATACCAAGTTTCAAGATCATCGGCTATTCGGTTCTTGAGTAGAAGATTTTTAAAGGTTTTTACCATATATGGGCATGGCGGCCATATTGGTCATGTAACCCAGTCCTCCCGAACAAACTTTCGTTCCCCCTTCCCATAGAGGCTCCACATGTAATTTGGTTTCAATTGGCCAAGTAGTATCAGAGGAGATGTTGTTTGAAAATGTTGACGACGCAGACACAGACGCACACGACGACCACGGACGACGGACCAATGCCTATACTATAAGCTCCCCCGGAGCCTTCGGCTCTGGTGACCTAAAAAATATCACACTTTTTTCATCTAAAATTTTCATTTTTTGTGGGGTAAAGTTTACAATGTATTTGTATAGGCCTGTTTTCGTAATGAAATATTTTTAAAATTGCACAACAGAATCAATAATCCCAAAGGTAGAAATTGTAATCTGCACTGTGATGAAGGACAGGGAGACTTTTAATGCAGCCACACATTCCTATAGTGATGGTAAATTGTCTATGAAAAAGTTGGCAATGAGGACTGCAGTACAGAACTAAAAATTGTGAAGGTAAGCCATAAATATTAGCCATGGCTCAAGAAAAAATGTTCCAGCTGACACAGAACAGCCTGTATGCCAGTGACTGGTACCTGCCCCAAGGAACGAGGTTATAAAACATTTTATGCTCAATTCAGCTTAGCATAAAATTTGTTATGCTCATAACTATTAAAAGTACACACAAATAAGGCTATTTTCCAGCTCAGATTAGCACAGAATGTCATTTATCCTTCATATATGTTAAGATCAATGGCATTTTAAAACTAGACAAAAGTGCCCAGTGGGGCACGTATACCCCCGGCCAGTGCCATCACCTCAGCTGAAACAAGAACTACAAAGGGAAATAACTCTAAAAGGCCTGACCTCTTGGCCCTTATTTTCTTTCCCACAATACAACTAGTCATACTGATCATGTGTGCAAAATTTCAAGTTTCTATGTGAAGCAGTTCCTGAGATATCTTTGACACAAAATAATTGTTTACGGACAGACAGACAGACGGAAAAGACAAAAACTATATACCCCCATTGCATACTTTGTATGCCGGGGGTATAATTAATGAGCAGGATAAATTTCATGGTCAAGTGAGTTGAGCATGAAAAACAGTTTTATAACCTCGGTGCCAGGCTTAGTGTGGTTTTACATGAAGGCTGCTGATCAGACTGTGCATATGCACACCCTTATTGAGGTTTTGATAATGGTCTAAGTTATGAAGTATTGATACACTTCAATCTTGCTACTTTTAATCAATGCCATTTTGAGTTATCTTTATTTTGTGATTTTGTAAATATACACTGACCTCTTTATAACACCTTTTTTGAACATAGCAAAGCTTAAAAAATAGATTCCAAAAATGCAAAGATTATATAAAATGCTCATTTTTCTATACATGTATAATCAATACATTTTACCTTGGATTTAACACATTTTAACTTACAAGGTATCATCTTTGGCTTTGCTCATCACATAAAATACACTCAAACCTCTTTATAACAATATTCTTAAGGTCCAAAGCTGACATCATGATTTGATTTTGGTTTTACAAAACTTTCAAAAAATTACTTCACTTTAATCAATCAAATCATTAATCAGGAATGATAATTCTGATTTATCAGCTCATTAATCAGATAGGGGTGAAAACCAGAGTACCTAGAGAAAATAAAAGCTGCAAGCACTGCATGATGCCCTGCCACTACAATTACATCATCACGAAAACATGGCTATATAATTTTGACTTCCATGAACCCCACATTTATACAGTAAAACTGGGGTTTGCAGGGGTAAACCTTATTTTTTTTCATTTCTGCTCTAAAATATAGACTGTGGGTACTCGTTAGAACCACCTCAATGCGGTCCTAATGAGTACCCACAATCTATATTTTGAGCAGAATAAGAAAAATATCACAATGTGCCCTTTAAAATAAAGTCAAGATCTTCAAAATCGAATCATCCAATAATAAAGTTGACAAGAATACATGACTGAGATGATATTTTTTCAATGTTCAAAGAGCATTACAATTCTCATTTTCAGTTTTTGGGGGACTGTGCCCTTTAAAATAAAGTCAAAGTGTTCAAAATCTAATCAAATCTTTGGTCAATTGCAATGATATATTGTACCAAATTAGACCACATTTCATTGATGTGTTCGTGAGACTGGGTGCAGACAAGCCATCTTTGGCCCTAAATTGAGTTTTGGGGGGCCTGTGCCCTTGAAAATAAGGTCAAGGTCATCAAAACCTAAAGGCTGTTTTCCCACATCCTAATGTCGATTTTTTTTATCTTTTTTGCAGTGTTTTTCGGTGATAACTTTTTTACTTTTTATTTTTGATCAATACATCCAGCGAGAAAGTTTTGGAGGAGAAGCTCCGCCAACTTCTTGTTAAGGACTCAGCCACCTGAGTGGTATACTTTTTGCTCTAATCAGATGGACTTTTTACAATGTTTGAATTTTTCGTTAAAAACTAAGTCCAATTCTGTCACTCACACTATTGAAATGTAAACAAATGGCTCGCTAATATCTATATTTGGATAAATCCTGTGCAGCCAACGAAGTGTCCAACTCAAGGGACATTGTAGAAATCATTAGTGTTGACGGTTGAAAACATGAAACTCGTAGTTTTTGTTGGCAAACCATTTGTAAAGACAATACAGATCATCACCTTTGACCTATATTCTTAAAATATTTAAAATAGATTTTCAATGCGACATTTTGTTTCACTCTGGAATGTGTACATTGCAAACTAGCAAACTAGAATGATGTTGCAATGACCCACAAAATTATCCGTCAGTCATGCACTGAACAGACAAATCATCAAACCACCCCATCAAGAAAACAAAATTTCATGCAAGCTTGAAATTTCGGAAATCTCCATCTGATTACAGCTCTGCTCATATAAATTAGGAGCATGGAACCTTTTTGAGAAGTTGGCAGAGCTTCTCCTCTACAACTTTTCTGTTAGATGTGTCGATCAAAAATAACGAAATTATGACCGAAAAACATGACAAAAAAGATAAAAAATCGACTTAGTGATGTAACCATGCTAGTTTGGTCAGAATCAATCATTAGGTTCAGGAGATATAGTGCTTCAAACAGACTACATGATAGAAATGGCTAAGTTCAATGTTCAAGGGGTGATAACTCCAAAAGTAGGAAAATCAGAGTTATGATACATACGTTCTGCATGTCGTCTCAAGGTGCTCTACACATCTGTGAGGTTTCTTGAAAATATCTCAAATAGTATCAGAGTTATGGAGCAGACACGAAACTGATAGCAACAGCCATGTTCAAAGTTGAATAACTCCAAAAGTAGGGAAAATCAGAGTTATGGTTCACATGTTTTGCATGTCGTCTCATGGTGCTCTAAATACCTTTGAAGTTTCATGGAAATATTTCAAATGGTATCCACGTTATGGATGATAAAAATGGCAATATTCAATGTCGAAAGGGCAACAGCTCCAAAGGTAGGAAAATCAGAGTTACAGTTCATACGTTCTGCACATCAACTCATAATGCTCTACATATCTGTTAAGTTTCGTGAAAATATCTTAAATGGTATCCGAGTTATGGAGCGGACATGAAACTATGAGGTGCTGATGGACATATGGACACTCGAAACTTCAGAGGGTATAACATAATACCCCGCCATTTTTTAAATGGTTTGTATTTTTTAATGGTTTGTATTTTTTGAATGGCGGGGCATAAAAACACCTGGGGTCAGTTGCTCAAAACTGACGACGACGTATCATTAAAACTTAGATCAGTTAATATGGCAAATATGCTTATATTAATAGGTGCAAAAGCTGCTCACATTTTTTCAGCACAAATACCAATGTCATAGATATTATACTTGCTAGAAGAGTTAACAATACCACCACTAACGAGCTCCTTAAGCTAAAGATGCTTTGGACAACTGAATCCTGACCTTGTGTTGCAGAACTTAATGGAGACCTAAGCAAAGCTTGAATGGTAAAAGGCCTAATTTTTTAAAGTCAGGACTGTTAAACACTAGGCTATGGAGGCTCATATTACCAGGCACTATATGAACAACTACTGCCCTGTCTTTAGGCAGACTGGCATGGCTAGCGTTTTTACTGCTTAATTGTGCAGGTTGATTTCTGTTTTCCCAGGCCTCGTACTGACCATGCTTTTCCATGCCTGAAAGCCCCGATTTTGCAGCTTCAACCCTTATTCTGCTAAACAAGACATAACTATTACCTTTGCAAACAGTATAGATCAAGATCAGATGGCTTCTGAAGAAGCCATCTGATCAGGATCTACACTGTTAGTAATGCAGTTTGTGAAAATATCAAGTATTTTGGTTGACTTATAGTCAGAAATGGGTGTGGGTTAATAAATTTATTTAGCAGGATACCGGTTAAATAGTTTTTAAACAGACTATAGGCACAAGAATCAAAATCTTAAAGCCTGAAATCAAGAAGAAAATCAAGCTCTAAAAGCCTGAAATCCTGCAAATGCCTGAAAAATATGAGATCTGTTGTCCCTGTGCATAGTACTTCACTTCTTTGTTTCATTTGTTTCGACTTGCAGCACAGTTAACACTATTTATGTCATATTGAGCTGGTCAGTTAACCTGACCACACTTTTCCTGGGCCGGTTAATCACTGCCGTGAACATTCTTTTGCAAGACAACTTCCCTAAGTAAGAGTGAGAGAAAACGATTACCACTGAAAGTCTTGAAGTCCTTGGTAGATACTGTTTACCAACAAAGGTATAGTGACTTTGTCATCTCCTATTACAGACCATAAGTCCTGAAACAGATAGTAATATTTACTCTGAAATAATATGAGTCACGCCAAGCAAATAGTGCAGATACACGCCACAGTGCAGATTATATTTTCTGGTTCTTTGGGATCAATGAGTTCATTTTGAATCATTCTGAAAATAGAGTTCTGCTTAAGACGGTGCTAGAGGGCGTTCCCGGTATTGCACATTTCAGTACTGGATATGAACATACTCAATAAAACAGATTCAGCTATTTTCGTTTATTTGGTGTATTCTTTGCTTTCAAAGGATCTAACTATTAAGAACTTATTTATCTTCACTGCAGTTGTTGTTGTGGAGAGTGATGGCCGTAAAATGTCTCCCCATACATCATCATAGTGCAGATTATATTTTCTGGTCCTTTGGGATCATTGAGATCATTTTGAAAATAGTGTTCTGCTTAAGCCAGCGCTTGAGGGCGTGGGCGGTGTTGCACGTTTCAGTACTGGTTATGAACAGACTCAATAAAACCGAGTCTGCTATTTTCATTTATTTGGTGTATTCCTTGCTTCCAAAGGATCTAACTTCAGAACTTATTTATTTTCACTGTAGCTGATGTTGTGCCGTGTGGCGGCCGTAAAACGTCTCCCCGTACATCATCATAGTGCAGATTATATTTTCTGGTCCTTTGGGATCATTGAGTTCATTTGGTATCATTTTGAAAATAGAGATCTTCTTAAGCCAGTGCTAGAGAGTGTGGCTGGTGTTGCACATTTCAGTACTGGTCATGAACATACTCAATAAAACCGAGTCTGCTATTTTCGTTTATTTGGTGTATTCTTTGCTTTCAAAGGATCTAACTATTCAGAACTTATTTATCTTCACTGCAGTTGGTGTTTTGGAGAGTGGTGGCCGTAAAACGTCTCCCCGTACATCATCATAGTGCAGATTATATTTTCTGGTCCTTTGGGATCATTGAGTTCATTTTGAATCATTTTGAAAATAGTGGTCTGCTTAAGCAAGTGCTAGACGGCGTGGTCGGTGTTGCACGTTTCAGTACTGGTTATGAACAGACTCAATAAAACCAAGTCTGCTATTTTCATTTATTTGGTGTATTCTTTGCTTCCAAAGGATCTAACTATTCAGAACTTATTTGAGCAAATGCACACAACAAGGACTCAAATCAGCCTGGATACCTACAAAGTTATCATATATCCGTTTATGTCTGTATAAAGAAACTTTGTGTCAAGATGCATCCACACAGTGCACAGTGAAAAACTCTGATCAGACTCATCATGGCTGATTTCAGGTGTAACAGGTCAACCGTGTGGCTCGGTAGCTCAGACGGTAGAGTGTTCGCACGGTATGCAAAAGGTCCACGGTTCGAGTCCCAGTTGAGTCAATCTCCTTTTCCACCCCTGTGACATTTGGTGGCCAGTGTGGGTCCAGCACCGCGTCCATGAAAGAATATGAAAAATAAGTCTTGCAGCCTGACTGGATAGGACTTAAGAGATTCGGGACAAATCTCATTAGGTCCCGAATCTCATTGGGCAGGGGGAAAATGTAACAGGTCGACCGTGTGGCTCAGTAGCTCAGTCGGTAGTGTGTTCGCATGGTATGGGAAAGGCCCTGGGTTAGAGTCCCGGTCGAGTCATGTTCTTTTTCTACCCCTGTGACATTTTAGAGAGTCTCATTAGAAGAGATTAGGGATGAATCTAATTAGGCAGGGGGAAAATGTAACAGGTCGACCATGTGGCTCGATAGTTCAGTGGGTAGTGGGTTCACGCGGTATGCGAGAGGCACTTGGTTCGAGTCCCGTCGAGACATGTTCTTTTTCCACCCCTGTGACATTTTTTGGCCAGTGTTGGTCCAGCTCCGCCTCTGAGGACATGAAAGAGTATGAAAAATAAGTCTTGCAGCCGGACTGGATAGGACTTACAAATTCGGGACGAATCTCATTAGGCAGGGGGGAAATGTAACAGGTCCACCATGTGGCTGGGTAGCTCAGTCTGTAGAGTGTTCACACGGTATGCCAAAGGCACTGGGTTCGAGTCCTGGTCGAGTCATGTTCTTTTCCACCCCTGTGACACAGGCACCCAAGGTTATAAAACTTTTTTATGCTCAACTCAGCGGAGTATGAAATTTGAAATGCTCATAATTATTAAAATACAAACAAATGGGGCTATTTGTCTGCTCAGATCAGCAAAGAATGTTGACTGTACTGCTAATAAATTTTAAAATGCCAAAATTTGTTGGCATTTTAAAATTGATGAGCAGGACAAGTTTCATGCTCAAGTGAGTTGAGCATGAAAAACATTGTATAACATCAGACCCAGACTGTAGGCACACGCTTATGGGACTCTTTTTGTTTTGCATTTCCCACATGACTCAACATTATAAAAATCTGCTTCTGAGTGAAAAACTTTTCAACCATGACTCTTTGGAAAGACATTTTTAGGATAAAAAATGTATTTTTTTTTTTTGTATTCCTCAAACATAGATTGCTGGTGCTGATTAGAACTGCCGCACTGAGGCAGTTCTAATAAGCACCCTCAATCCATGCTTTATTTCAAACCGTTAATACAAATGTTTTGAACATTACTGTTCCCATATGAGCCTGTGCATGTAAAAAGGTACAACAAAGCATGTACAACCACTTCTTTGTAGAAAAACAGCGTGTAAATGTTTTTCAGCTTTAAAAGTTTGCCCTACAAGCATTTTTTTCACCCAGTGATGAGGGGCAAAAAATGTAAATATAAAAATTAAACTTAATTTTTCTGCTTTTCATGAAAGTATGAACGACAGTGGTTCGCTAGCAAAGTTTACATGAACCCCTTACTTTGCACGCGACCCACTGCGTTCATACTTCCATGAACTGCAGAAAAATAAATTTAATTTCTTAATTATACGATTAAGTGTGATATAATGATATGAAATACCTTTCCTAGCTGTAGTACAGCGGCCACCACTTTTGGACAGTCATCTTTCAGTCTGGCCAGCAAAGAATCATGGAAAAACTCTTCATCTTCAGCCTGCAAACACAGAAGAATTTACAAATTGTTTTTTAAATAATAGACCCAGAACAAAGATATGCTAAAAGAGAGAAGAATGACAAAATTTTTTGGAACTGGTAAACAAGACCAAACTTTATTTTTTACACACAGAATAGAAAAGATGGCTCTAGCAGCAGTTTTTTAAATGTAAAAGTAATTTAACCCTTAAGATGCCGAGAAAAACTACACCTGAAAATGTTGTCTGCTTATGTCGTCTGCTGAATGTTCTTGCAAACTTTTTAGAAATATTCTTTCCTATTGGCAAACAGTTCAGACCCAGATCAGATTGCTGTTTAAAAAATAGCCATCGGAAGAGATGGCAAATCCCCCGACCAAAAGCCAATATGGCCTTCAGAAGACTTTTCACCAATAGAAAGTGCCCGGAATTAAACCAGCAATATTTCAAAAAAGTGTTGCAGTTATGGCCATCACAAGATTATACTGTCAGAGGAGATAACTAAAAAACCAGGGCACTCAGAATTGTGGTTCTTGTGCATGGCATGCCTGCTTAAGCGCATGTATTTCTGTACAAAATACCATCAATATGTCTCAAAGGGTATTGGAGATATGGTGATCACAAGCTGGTCATACTGTTATATTGGAAGGGTAGATAACTCAAATATCACAGCACCAACAGTTGTGGTTCTTGCACTTGACACCCCTTCTGTACCTTGTATACAATTGCGCCAAGTTCCTTCAATATATCTCAAAGGGTGTTGGAGTTATGGCCATCACAAAGTTATATTGTCAGGGGAGATAACTCAAAAACCAGAGCAACCCGAGTTGTAATTCTTGAGCATGACACTCCTGTTTAACCTCATGTACATCTGCATCAAGTACCACCAATATGTCTCAAATGGTATTGGAGGTACTGTGATCACAAAGTGGTCATACTGTTATATTGGAAGGGAAGATAACTCAAATATCATAGCACCCAGAGTTGTGGTTCTTAGGCATGAAGCGCCGTCTCAACCTTGCATACAATTGTACCAAGTACCATCAATATATCTCAAAGGGTACTGGAGTTATGGCCATCACAAGGTTATATTGTCAGGGGAGATAATTCAAAATCCAGGGCACACGGAGTCGTGGTTCTTGCATGTGCCACACCTGCTTAACCTCATGTAGAACTGTACAAAGTACCATCAATATATCTCAAAGAGTCTTGGAGATGTGGCCATTATAAGGTAGTGATTCTATATTATTGGAAGGGGAGATAACTCAAAAATCATGGCACCCAGAGTTGTGGTTCTTGTGCATGACACACTGTCTCAGCCTTGTGAACAACTGTGCCAGGTATCATCAATATATCTTAAAGGGTATTGAAGTTATGGCCATCACAAGGTAGTCACTCTATTTTATTGGAAGGGGAGATAACTCAAAAACCATGGCAACTAGAGTTGTGGTTCTTGTGCATGATACATTGTCTCAGCCTTGTGAACAGCTGTGCCAGATACCATCAATATATCTCAAAGAGTCTTGGAGATGTGGCAATTATAAGGTAGTGATTCTATATTATTGGAAGGGGAGATAACTCAAAAATCATGGCACCCAGAGTTGTGGTTCTTGTGCATGACACACCGTCTCGGCCTTGTGAACAACTGTGCCAGGTATCATCAATATATCTTAAAGGGTATTGAAGTTATGGCCATCACAAGGTAGTCACTCTATTTTATTGGAAGGGGAGATACCTCAAAAACCATGGCAACTAGAATTGTGGTTCTTATGCATGACACGCTGTCTCAGCCTTGTGAACAACTGTGCCAGGTACCATCAATATATCTCAAAGGGTATTGGAGTTATGGCCATCACAAAGTAGTCATTCTATTTTATTAAAAGGGGAGATAACTCAAAAACCATGGCATCCAGAGTTCTTGTTCTTGCGCATGACACGCCGTCTCAGCCTTGTGAACAATTGTGCCAAGAACCATCAATGAATCTCAAAGGGTATAGGAGTTATGGCCATCACAAGGTTGCGTCTACGGACGGACGGACGGACAGACGCTTTACGGATGTATACTTGTGTGTCTTCATCCCTACAAAGTACCCTTGTGTGTCAAATTTCCTGGAAATTTCTTGGAAAATAAGACACACAAGTAGCTTTTTTTGACACACAAGTCAGTGACATGTGTGTCTACGGAATAAATCGCATTGAGTTCAATGGAAGTGTCCATAATTTTAAACACACAAGTATACATCTGTTCCTGCGCACGGACAGACGGACGGACGCCAGGCTGATCGCTATATCCCCCGAACCTTTTCGGTCGGGGGATAAAAATGCCTTTAAAAGTAACCAGCAGATGACAATGCAGATGACAGTTATGGTGATTGGTATCTTATGGGTTAAAGTATTTTACCCTAAATAATCAGTCACTTTTTAATAAGATTTATTGTATCAGAAAGCATTTACATTCTATTCCGGCCACAAAGACTTTTGCTCGGTGCATACAGTGTGGACCCTGATCAGACTGCTCTGATTTGGGTCTGCATACAGTGTAGACCCTGATCTGATGGTTTCTTAAGGAGCTATCTGATCTGGGTCTACACTGTTTGCTCTGGTTGATTTTGCTCTAAACTTTGAACAAGTACAATATACTGCCCAATGTTCTGTCTAGAAATAGCTGGATGAGTGGCAAACAGTGTAAACCCTGACAATATATATCATCGTCAGGGTTTACACTGTTTGCTCAGGCCTGTATGTCCGAATACAAATGGTAAATGTGGTATGTTGCATGTTCTCATAAGAACTGCTTCTTTAAGAAAATTCTATGAATACACTACATGACATTATCCACTCAATAACAGTGACATTATATAATACATTCTGCTATTACCTCGCCTCTATTCTCTAGGAGTGTCTGTACAGCCAACTGCCTGACCTCTGGTAGTCTGTGATTCAGTGACAACACCAGACCAGCATCACTGTCTGCAATCAACTGGCGGGGTGCTGGAAACACACACTGATTCAGAAACTTCTTTATTAACTCTTGTTCATCTTTACTTGCAGAGGACATCTTGATTTTGACAGCATTATCCATAGAGACCGAGTATCTGTAGAAATAAAATGTATACATTCATTTTTTTTGGCAAGGTTTTTCATATGCTTTGGGATATAATAGGGAAAAATGATGGATCCCAATATACCACATTTAACTCTTATCCTGCTGAATATATTAAGTCACACCTATTACCAATCAATGAGTACACCTCTTATATTCATTCAATTCACAAACTGCATGACAAACAGTGTTGATCCTGATCAGATGGCTTCTTCAGAAGCCATCTGATCTGGATCTACACTGTTTGCAAAGGTAGGGGTTGTCGTGAACAGCAGGATAAAATGTAATACGTCACGGGTTTATGGGTGAGGGGAAGGTGTTGTGTATCTTCAACTATCTTGTGTCACTGGGGCGTCCAACTGATAATGGCTTACAGTTGGGCAAGGACTGCTAAACTTGTAGCAGGTAAGGGTAGAGGGTGAATGTTTTTATTTCTTCTGTTTCGTCACTTTCATTCATTTTCCTCTTTCTTTCTGTCCCTCATTCTCTCCCTTTCTCTGGGAGATGAGACAAAATGAACCTCAAGAGTTGATGTGTTGTTAAACCCCAATAAAAATCTTTAATACATCTATATCCCTATTTAACTTCAACTACATTCTTACCTGCCTTCTAGTTGTCTTGCTATCCCTTGCAAACTTTCTCTCATCAGGACATCAATGTCTTCATCTACAGACTCACTTCTTTGTTTCATATATAGCTCTAGAAGATTCCTGAAGACATACACCACAACCTCATTATAACACGGTTCCTTATAACACAGATTTGGCTTAAACACAGCCAAAACTGTACAGATTATACAGAAAAAATAACCATAAATGGTCATTTTTCTGTATAATCTATACATTTTTATTTGATATAACACAGTTATTTAACTAACACAGTTTCTGCTTTGGACCCCAACAATAGTCTTTAAACAGTTTGGGGCATAGTTTGAAAAAAAATCATGAAAACATATTTTAATATTTGTAAGCAAATTAGGATTACACATCTGTTTGATATAGTGCATTCTTTCATATCTCCAAAACAGTTATTTTTCTGATGAAAATTTGTGATACATTTCTTATTTATAGACCAAACATAGTTTGTGTGTGCTCGTTAGAACTGCCACACTGAGGCAGTTCTAACAAGTACCCACAACCTATGTCTTGCGCAGAAATCAAACACTAATGTATATCCCTGTAAACCCTAGTTTTCTCTATATAAAGTGGGGTTTAGAGGTGTATACATTACACAGACTTGTTAACATAATGATATACACAAAAATAAACTGCACTTGTAGCTGTCACTGGTTCAAAGAAAGACAGGAGACTGCTTTCATGAAAAATCCATTCTAAGATATGAGGGCACCTTGTCAAGGGAATAAATTTAGTCTAACCTATTAAGTATCAGAAACCCCAAAATGGGTACCCGGCCAAACAGTGCAGGCCCAGATCAGACACTGCAGAATGCGGCGTCTGATCAGGGCCTCCACTGTTTGCTAAAAGTTCAGGCATTTTCCAAATAAATTTTGATGAAAACATAACCCGACACCCCTAAATTTTGAAATGGACTCCTGCTGTTTATAAGGAGGAAGATTCCATTTGGCACAAAAAGGGTTAACAATTTGAACTTCCCTTGCTATGTTATGTGTTATATTTTTTGCCAACATGCAGCTGTCAGTCTCTATTGTGTAGTAGGAGAGACAATTATAAATGAAGCATTCACAATTCTGATGTTTGATTTATGAACATTTCCTCTTTTGTTCACAAAATACAAAGTATAGAAGTAACAAACTTTGTATTGGATGAGTTTCTCTAGTATTTCATAATACTGATACAATTCTAGTGAGTTCCCCCAACACATGTTCTTGTAGAAATAAGAAACAAAAAACTCAAAATTATTTCCATATATGCACCTTTCTTTCTCTGATTTACTTACACTGCCACCTGTTCAGCAAGGCTGTCTGTCAACTTTACATTTACTAAGAGTCTATGTAACATGGTCATATACTGCTGAGAGCTTCCATCAGACTCTGATGAACTGCTGGCTCCACTCTCACCACTAGTTGCCATGCCAACTGCAAGTTTAAATGCTGCAGGAACCAGCTTGTCAAGAAAACAGGCTAGGAAGTCACTGACATCAAACTGCTCAGACAGCTGTGCTAGAATGTCAACAACGGTTGGGTGTTGGCAAAGGCCCTTGAAGGATCTGAAACAAGAAGTATATTTTCAAACAAGAGGGCCATGATGGCCCTGGATCGCTCACCTGATCCATAGTGTAACAAGTGGGCCCCAGAGAGGGCCATTATTGGCCCCAGGGCTTTAATGTACATAATGTTGAGGGAGGTCTTAAAGGTGAAGCTTCATACCAAACATCAACAAAGGCTAAAATTTGAACAATCTTGTCAAAGGTCCACTAGATGAAGCTACACATCAAATATCAAAGACCTGGGCCTAGCGGTTTCAGAGAAGAAGATTTTTAAAGATTTTGCCTATATAAGCCTATGTAAAATCAAAGGGCCCCGAGACAGGGGCATTTTTTGCCCCAGCACTATAGTTTGAACAATCTTGGTAGGGGTCCACTAGATGAAGCTTCATACCAAATATCAAAGTTCTGGGCCTTGTGGTTTCAGAGAAGAAGATTTTTAAAGATTTTCCCTATATAAGCCTATGTAAAACCAAAGGGCCCCGTGGCAGGGGGGGATTTTTTGTCCCAGCACTATAATTTGAACAATCTTGGTAGGGGTCCACTAGACGAAGCTTCATACCAAATATCAAAGTCCTGGGCCTTGTGGTTTCAGAGAAGAAGATTTTTAAAGATTTTCCCTATATAAGCCTATGTAAAACCAAAGGGCCCCGGGGCAGGGGCATTTTTGGCCCCAGCACTAAAATTGGAACAATCTTGGTAGGGGTCCACTAGATGAAGCTTCATACCAAATATCAAAGTCCTGGGCCTTGTGGTTTTAGAGAAGAAAATTTTTAAAGATTTTCCCTATATAAGCCTATGTAAAACCAAAGGGCCCCGTGGCGGGGGCATTTTTGGCCCCAGCACTATAATTTGAACAATCTTGGTAGGGGTCCACTAGATGAAGCTTCATGCCAAATATATAAGACCTGGGCCTTGTGGTTTCAGAGAAGAAGATTTTTAAAAATTTTCCCTATATAAGCCAATGTAAAAGCAAAGGGCCCCGTGGCGGGGGCATTTTTGTCCCAGCACTAAAATTTGAACAATCTTGGTAGGGGTCCACTAGATGAAGCTTCATACCAAATATCAAAGTCCTGGGCCTTGTGGTTTCAGAAAAGAAAATTTTTAAAGATTTTCCCTATATAAGCCCATGTAAAACCAAAGGGCCCCGTGGCGGGGGCATTTTTTGTCCCAGCACTAAAATTGGAACAATCTTGGTAGGGGTCCACTAGATGAAGCTTCATACCAAATATCAAAGACCTGGGCCTTGTGGTTTCAGAGAAGAAGATTTTTTAAGATTTTCCCTATATAAGCCTATGTAAAACCAAAGGGCCCCGGGGCGGGGGCATTTTTGGCCCCAGCACTGTAATTTGAACAATCTTGGTAGGGGTCAACTAGATGAAGCTTCATACCAAATATCAAAGACCTGGGCCTTGTGGTTTCAGAGAAGAAGATTTTTAAAGATTTTCCCTATATAAGCCAATGTAAAACCAAAGGGCCCCGTGGCGGGGGCATTTTTTGTCCCAGCACTATAATTTGAACAATCTTGGTAGGGGTCCACTAGATGAAGCTTCATACCAAATATCAAAGTCCTGGGCCTTGTGGTTTCAGAGTAGAAGATTTTTGAAGATTTTCCCTATATAAGCCCATGTAAAACCAAAGGGCCCTGGGGCGGGGGCATTTTTGGCCCCAGCACTATAATTTGAACAATCTTGGTAGGGGTCCACTAGATGAAGCTTCATACCAAATATCAAAGACCTGGGCCTTGTGGTTTCAGAGAAGAAGATTTTTAAAGATTTTCCCTATATAAGCCAATGTAAAACCAAAGGGCCCCGTGGCGGGGGCATTTTTCGTCCCAGCACTCAAATTTGAACAATCTTGGTAGGGGTCCACTAGATGAAGCTTCATACCAAATATCAAAGTCCTGGGCCTTGTGGTTTCAGAGAAGAAGATTTTTAAAGATTTTCCCTATATAAGCCTATGTAAAACCAAAGGGCCCCCGTGCGGGGGCATTTTTGGCCCCAGCACTATAATTTGAACAATCTTGGTAGGGGTCCACTAGATGAAGCTTCATACCAAATAACAAAGACCTGGGCCTTGTGGTTTCAGAGAAGAAGATTTTTTAAGTTTTTGGTGAAAAAAATCTGTTTTTGGCTCCTGTGACCTAGATGTGCAACGGACCGGAACCATTTGACCCATATTCAAACTTGACCGAGATATTGTCATGATGATCATTCTGAGCAAGTTTGATTAAGATTGGACCAAAATTGTGGCCCCTAGGGTGTTCACAAGGTTTTTATATGATTTGACCCGCTGACCTACTTTTTAACCCGATATGACCCATATTCGAACTGGACTGAAATATTGTCACAATGGTCATTCTGAGCAAGTTTCATGATAATTGGACCAAAACAGTGGCCTTCAGAGTGTTCACAAGGTTTTTCTATGATTTGACCTACTGACCTACTTTTTGACCGGACATGACCCATATTCGAACTTGACCAAGATATTGTCATGATGATCATTCTGAGCAAGTTTGATTATGATTGGACCAAAATTGTGGCCTCTAGGGTGTTCACAAGGTTTTTCTATGATTTGACCCGCTGACCTACTTTTTAAGCCGACATGATCCATATTCAAACTTCACTAAAATATTGTCACAATGATCATTCTGAGCAAGTTTGATGATGATTGGACCAAAATTGTGGCCTCTCGAGTGTTCACAAGGTTTTTCTATGATTTGACCTACTGACCTACTTTTTTACCCGACATGACCCAAATTCGAACTTGACCGAGATATTGTCATGATTATCATTCTGAGCAAGTTTGATGATAATTGGACCAAAACTGTGGCCTCTAGTGTGTTCACAAGAAAAAGTTTACGCACGGACGACGCACGACGGACGACGGACGACGCACGACGACGCCGGACATCTTACTGTCACAAAAGCTCACCATGACCTTCGGTCAGGTGAGCTAAAAAGAAGGTCACATAGCTAAGGTCAAGGTCACAGGTCAAAATTTTATGTATAAGTGGGAAGGCAATGTCACAAGCAACCTACATGCCGAATATGAAAGCTCTACCTAAAACAGTTAGAGAGTTATGATAAAGTAGGTGACAGGTCAAGGGTCTAAGTCACAGATCAAAATTTATTGGAAAGGCAATGTTATAAGGAATCTACATGCCAAATGTATAGGCTCTATGTCCAATGATTAAAACTTTATGACACAGTAGGTCAAAGGGCCAGGTAAAGGTCAACATTTTTTTATGAGTGGAAAAACAATGTCGCAAGGAACCTACATGCGAAATATGAATGGTTAGAAAGTTGTGATAAAGTAGGTCAAAGGTCACAGGTCAAAGTCACAGGTAATTTTTTGTGCGAGGGATAAGGCAATGTCGCAAGGAACTTCCATGCCAAATATGAAGGCTCGATCTCAAATGATTAAAAAGTTATGGTAAGTAGGTAAAAGGTTCAGGGTCAAGGTCACAGGTCAAAATTTTTTGTATGCAAGGAGAGGCAATGTCACAAGGAATCTACATGCCAAATATGAAGGCTCTATCTAAAACAGAAAGTTACAACAAAAGTCGGTCAAAGATCACAGGTAAAGGTCACAGGTAAGTTTTTGTATGAGTGGTAAGGCAGTATCACAAGGAACCTACTTGCCAAATATGAAGGCTCTATCTCAAATGGTTAAAAAGTTATGATTAGTAGGTCATAATGTTAGGGGTCAAGGTCACAGGTCAATTTTTTGTATAAATACAAAGGCAATGTCACAAAGAACCAACATGCCAAATATAAAGGCTCTACCTCAAACGGTTCTAAAGTTATGATAAAACAAAAACTAGTGTTCACAAGGTTTTTCAATGATTGACCTACTGACCTACTTTTGGACCCGACATGAGTCATATTCAAACTTGACTGAGATATTGTCATGATGATCATTCTTAGCAAATTTTATGATGATCGGATCAAACCTGTGGCCTCTAAAGTGTTCACAAGGTTTTTCTATGATTTGACCTACTGACCTACTTTTTGATACCACATGACCCATATTCGCACTTGACTGAGATATTGTCACAATGATCATTCTGAGCAAGATTGATGATGATTGGACCAAAAATGTGGCCTTTAGAGTGTTCACAAGGTTTTTCCATGATTTGACCTACTGACCTACATTTGACCCGACATGACCAATATTCAAATTTGACCGAGATATTGTCATGACAATCATTCTGAGCAAGTTTAATGATGATTGGACCATAACTGTGCCCTCTAGTGTGTTCACAAGGTTTTTCTATGATTTGACCTACTGACCTACTTTTTGACCCAACATGACCCATATTCAAACTTGACTGAGATATTGTCAGGATGATTATTCTGAGCAAGTTTGATGATGATTGGACCATAACTGTGCCCTCTAGAGTGTTCACAAGGTTTTTCTATGAATTGACCTACTGACCTACTTTTTGACCCGACATGACCCATATTCAAACTTGACCGAGATATTGTCACAATGATCATTCTGAGCAAGTTTGATGATAATTGAACCATAACTGTGCCCTCTAGAGTGTTCACAAGGACTATCTATGGTTTGACCTACTGACCTACTTTTTGACCCTACATGATCCATATTCGAACCTGACCGAGATATTGTCATGATAATTATTCTGAGCAAGTTTGATGATGATTGGACCAAAACTGTGCCCTCTAGAGTGTTCACAAGGTTTTTCTATGATTTGACCTACTGACCTACTTTTTCACCCGACATGACCCATATTCGAACTTGACCGAGATATTGTCATGATGATCATTCTGAGCAAGTTTGATGATGATTGGACCAAAACTGTGGCCTCTAGTTTGTTCACAAGAAAAAGTTTACGCACGACGGACGACGGACGACGCACGACGACGCCGGACATCTTACGGTCACAAAAGCTCACCATGACCTTCGGTCAGGTGAGCTAAAAAAAAGTAGGTCAAAGGTCAAGAGATCAAAAATTGTGGTCTTGTGCTAAGGTATATAAATGTGAAATATGAAAGCTCTATCTGTTACCATTCAAAAGTTATGCCCAATGTTAAGGTTTTTGTAGACAGTCCAAAAACTATATATGTAACTCGATTCGGGGGGCATAAAAATAATGGCACCAATCACAAGAATATGCAAGTGAAATATGAAAGCCCTATCACTAACAATCAAAAGGTATGGCCAATGTTCATCTTCAAAAAGTAGGTCAAGGTCACAAGGATAAAAATTATGGTACTACTGAAAAGGTCTGACAAGGAATGCTCATGTGAAATATGAAAGCCCAATCACTTACCAATCGAAAGTTATGGCCAATTTTAAGGTTTTTAAAAAGTAGGTCAAATGTAAAGGTCAAGGTCAAAAATTATGGTACCACTGGAAAGGTCTTGTGACATGGAATGCAGGAGTCAAATATGAACATCCTTTCACTAACCAATCAAAAGTTATGACCAATGTTAAGGTTTTTAAAAAGTATGTCATACGTCAAGGTCAAGGTAAAGGTAAAAAATTATAGTATCGTTGGGAAGGTCTTGTGACAAAGAATGTACATGTAAAATATGGAAGCCCTATCACTTACCATTCAAAAGTTATGGCGATGTTAAGTTCTTGAAAAGTAGGTCAGACGTCAAGGTGATGGTCACAAGGTTAAAAATTATGGTATTGTTGGAAAGGTCTTGCGACATAGAATGCACATGTGAAATATGAAAGCCCTGTCACTTACCAAAATGAAAGCTATGACCAATGTTAAAGTTTTTACAAAGTAGGTCAAACGTCAAAAGTCACGAGGTCACAAATTATGGTACCAATGGAAAGGACTTGTGATAAGGAATGCTCATGTGAAATATGAAAGCCCTATCACTTACCAATCGAAATTGATGGCCAATGTTCAAGTTTTTAAAAAGTAGGTCAAACATCAAGGTCACGAGATCATAAATTAAGTTACCAATGCGAAGGTCTTGTGACAAGGAATGCACATGTGAAATATAAAAGCCATATCAGTTACAATTCAAAAGTTATGCCCAATGTTAAGGTTTTTGCGGACAGACCAAAAACTATATGCCCCCCCCCCCCCCCCCCCCCCCCGAATTTTTGATTCTGGGGGCATAAAAAGGTATGGCCAATGTACAAGTTTTTTAAAAGTTGGTCAAGGTCAAAGATACAGATATTGATCAATTGATTAATTTTGGCTTAACATCCTAGTTCATTTTGGAGATGTTTCTTCCAAATTTTGTGGGACTTTTAACCGACATTCAAGTTTCTATTGAAGTTTAACGGCCCAGTCAAAATTGGTTTAGGTCATTTTTGAGCCGGTAAGTTTACCTATCCACGTCTCTAAAATGACCTATACAGTGTTGGCGGGGATGTTAAACCTCAAATCAAAACCAAATTTTTATCCGATTCTATATGGATTAGTCATTTGCATTTTCAATCAAACCATTTTTTAATTTATTTATTGTTGTACTTTCGTTTCTGTATCTCTGGCCGCCATATTTATTTACCTCTTGCTGTAGTCGCTAAGGTATCACTAAATACCATAGTAAAACGCCACATGACTACTTTATTTTGTTTTTTGTTTGATTCGAGGTCTAACAACCCCGTCAACACTGTATAGGTCATTTTGGAGACATTGCTTCCACTTTTGTGGGACTTTTACAAGACATTGAGATGAAATGACATCTCAAGCCCTGTACAACTTGCACCGCTTTGCCTGGGCAGGCTTAGATTCTCTAAGCAGTTTACCAGTACTCATATGCGTCAGTTTCAGCTCTGTGTGGAAGCATCATGCAGCCCATATTAAAAGCTTGAAAAGTAATTGATGTAAGCAACCCAAGTTCAACATTTTGTTTATATTTGTTTATTGTTGTAGCTTGCTTGATTTTCGTTTCTTTGTTTTTATCCAGTGAATAATAACTGAATAACCGAATGCAGCTGCAGGAAAAAAAAACACAACAAGAGGACCATGATGGCCCTGGATCTCTCACCTGATCCATAGAGTAACAAGTGGGCCCCGGGGAGGGCCATTATTGACACCAGGGTTATAATGTGCATAATGTTGAGGGAGGTCTAAAAAGGTGAAGCTTCATACCAAATAACAACAAAAGGCTATAATTTGAACGATCTTAGCAAAGGTCCACTAGATGAAGCTACACAACAAATATCATAGACATGGGCCTTGCGGTTTCAGAGAAGAAGATTTTTTTTAAAGAGATCCCTTACATAAGCCTATGTAAAACCAAATGGCCCCGGGGCAGGGGCATTTTGGCCTCAGGGCTATAATTTAAACAATCTTGATAGAGGTCCACTAGATGAAACTTCACACCAAATATCAAAGACCTGGGCCTTGTTGTTTCAGAGAAATAGATTTTCAAAGATTATCTCTATTATAAGTCTATGTAAAACCAAAGGGCCCTGGGGCGGGGGCATTGTGGCCCCAGGGCTATAATTTGAACAATCTTGGTAGAGGTCCACTAGCTGAAGCTTCATACCAAATGTCAAAGACCTAGGCCTTGTGGTTTCAGAGAAGAAGATTTTTAAAGATTTTCCCTATATAAGCCTATGTAAAACCAAAGGGCCCAGGAGCGGGGGCAATTTTGGCCTCAGGGCCATAATTTGAACAATCTTGATAGAGGTCCACAAGCTGAAGCTTCATACCAAATATCAAAGACCTGGGCCTTGCAGTTTCAGAAAAGAAGATTTTTAAAGATTTTCCCTATATAAGCCTATGTAAAACCAAAGGGCCCCGGGGCGGGGGCAATTTTGGCCCCAGCACTATAATTTGAACAGTCTTGGTAGGGGTCCACAAGATGAAGCTTCATACCAAATAGCAAAGACCTGGGCCCTGCAGTTTCTGAGAAGAAGATTTTTTAAAGATTTTCCCAATATAAGCCTATGTAAAACCAAAGGGCCCTGGGGCGGGGGCATTTTTGGCCCCAGCACTATTATTTGAACAATCTTGGTAGGGGTCCACTAGATGAAGCTTCATACCAAATATCAAAGACCTGGGCCTTGCGGTTTCAGAGAAGAAGATTTTTAAAGATTTTCCCTATATAAGCCTATGTAAAACCAAAGGGCCCCATGGTGGGGGCATCTTTGGCCCCAGCACTATAATTTGAACAATCTTGGTAGGGGTCCACCAGATGAAGATTCATACCAAATATCAAAGACCTGGGCCTTGCAGTTTCAGAGTAGAAGATTTTTAAAGATTTTCCCTATATAAGCCCATGTAAAACCAAAGGGCCCCAGGGCGGGGGCATTTTTGGCCCCAGCACTATAATTTGAACAATCTTGGTAGGGGTCCACTAGATGAAGCTTCATACCAAATATCAAAGGTCGGGCCTTGCAGTTTCAGAGAAGAAGATTTTTTAAGTTTTCAGTGAAAAAAAAACTATTTTTGGCTCCTGTGACCTATATGTGCAACGGACCGGAACCATTTGAACAACTTTGAAAGGGGACCACCTAAGGATCATTCCTGTGAAGTTTGGTCAAAATCCGCTCAGTGGTTTAGGAGGAGATGTCGTTTGAAGAAATTGTCTACGCACGCACGCACGACGGACAAAATGTGATCCCAAAAGCTCACCTTGTCATTACGTGACGGTGAGCTAAAAACATCTGCTATGCTCTGTTTTGGCCTGAAAGATATTCAGCGTTTGCAGCGACAATTTTCAAGAGATTAACTGAGACATATCTTGTTACTGGTATAAATATCTTGATTACCTAGTTTTCACACCTTATCACACTGCTTATTGCCAGCTTACCAATAAGCCTTAGGCAAGTATTCAGTTTAATAGCAAGGTTGGCAAAAAAGCGGGAAATACTCATATTTTCCAGGATGGTGGGAAATACAGATTCCCAGGAAATACAGGGAATTCCCGGGAAATACTGGGAAATATTTATTTACATTGGTGATACCAATTGAGACTGCTCAATATACCCCAACCACCTAGCTATTTGAAAGCAAAATTATTTCAAGTTCATGCAGGGCTTGAAAATACCACTCGTCTGCTTGCAATGACAAAAAAATATTGAAGGACAAGTGAAAAGTTTTAGTCCTTACAACATTCGCCAAAGTTTACATACACCTAGTCATGTAGGACAAGTGATATTTTGGAGAATTTTCCAACCCTTTTTATATTGAATAACTTCAAAGATTTGTAGTCCCTTGCCTTCATATAGAATGTATATATAATTTCTTTTCAAACATGATTCTAAAATATTAGTTATTAACTTTCAGCTATTTCCCTTTACTTGTAAATACATTTGCTTTTTAACACACAGGTGAGTATCTGTAGATAATTTAAGAAAACTTTTATGCTTAAATTAACTATGTTCTTTTAATACCTGTGTCAAACAAACAATTAAATTATCACACCTTATAGCATTAGGAGTATGATTACCTGACAAACTTGCAAACAAACTTTTTTCTAGTGTAAACATCCTTAAAATTCAAACATTGTTGTTGTAAATCTAAAAATAAATTGAACTGTGCGGTTTAGTGTTACATTAAAGCATGTAGTTCCAATGGCAAACTCTCTTAAAGAAGCTAAGTAATTCTGATCTGGGTCTGCACTGTTTGCCCAGGCATGTCTTTCCCAACTATTGGTATCACTATGTTATTTTATCTTCTTGAGTATATGAGTGATTTTGAATAACTCTCTGCACCCTACATAACAACAGATCACTTTATATTTATGCTTGTGTTTGGTTGAGTAAAACTAGACTTATGACATATATGTATGGGGAGGCATATTGCAAAATATCTGTTTAATTCAATTAAATTACACAAATATTAATAGTGTTTTTCTATGAAATAACAAAAACTCATATTTCCTACTATTTCCCAGTTTTTCCCACTTTTGCTGAAATTTGGAGTATTTCCCTGGAGGGTAATTACCGGTAAATACCAGTGGGAATTCCCGCTACTGGTATTTACCGACCAACCTTGTTTAAGTGTTGACAACTTGAGTATAAACACATAAAAAGACCCTTTTTCGACCTTTGACCTCTAAGTATGACCTTGATCTTGAAGGAATCGACCTGGATCTTGTGCAGTAAAAATCGTCCCATGATGGTTAACATTTCCGCCAAGTAATTTCACAATCCATCCAAGAATAATGAAGTTATTGATCAATCATGAAAAAAAGACCCTTTTTTTACCTTTGAGGTACCGACCTGGGTCATGCATGTGACAAATCGTCTCATGGGGGTAAACATTTCTGCCACCGCCCCCGCCCGTAGGGGCTTGAAGAAATAGATGGGCTGCACGATGCTTCCACGCAGAGCTGAATCCGGCCCGCACACTAGTACTAGTAAAACGCTTAGAGGATCTAAGCATGTCCAGGAACCGTGCTGCGAGGCGTTCTAAAAATGAATTGAACTGTGTGGTTAAGTGTTACATTAAAGCATGTAGTTCCATGCTAATAAACCCTTTTGGTTTCATTGGGCGACAGGGCTTGAGATGTCATTTCATCTCAATGTCGGGTAAAAGTCCCACAAAATTGGAAGCAAAGTCTCCAAAATGACCTTTACAGTGTTGATGGGGACGTTAAACCTCAAATCCAACAAACAAACATTTATGCCGAGTAATTTCCAAAATCCATCTAAAAACTAGACAAAAGTGCCCAGTGGGGCACGTATACCCCCGGCCAGTGCCATCACCTCAGCTGAAACAAGAACTACAAAGGGAAATAACTCTAAAAGGCCTGACCCCTTGGCCCTTATTTTCTTTCCCACAATACAACTAGTCATACTGATCATGTGTGCAAAATTTCAAGTTTCTATGTGAAGCAGTTCCTGAGATATCTTTGACACAAAATAATTGTTTACGGACAGACAGACAGACGGAAAAGACAAAAACTATATACCCCCATTGCATACTTCGTATGCCGGGGGTATAATAAGAAAGTTATTGACCGGATACTATTTGCCCATATGATACATCTTCCAAGAGATATAACTCAAAAAGTATAAATGCAAGAGTTATAGTTCTTGGGCTCTGCATGTCGTCTATGACAGACAGATGGACCCCCGGGGGAAAAACAATAGGTCTCCCCGAAAAGGGGCGAGACATAATTTGCTAATACGTTTGCAGAGAAAATGTGAGCAGCTTTTGCATAGCTTTTAAAGCTGCTCTAATTTTTTCTGCAAAAACAACAGTACTTTAGATACTGATTGTTTGTTTGTATTGGAGTTATACAGCCCAGTCAACACTATTTAAGGTCATTTTTTGTGCCGGTCAGTTAAACTATCCACACTTCGTAGGCAGGATTACATGTAAGCGGTTAACCAGTACAGTGCACATTCTTCCGCCAGAAACTGACAACTACATTTCTCGAATCAGCAGGAGAGAATGAGAGTAGAGATTTCATGATCAATCTCCACAAAAGAATGTTGCTGATCCCGACAGGGATGGTACCCATTGCTCCAAGCAATGTTAGCCGAACACATTTGTTTGTGCCCTAAATATTAACCCATTCAGTTCCAGAAACCCCTAAAGGGGTACCTTGGAAAACAGTGCAGTCCCTGATCAGACGCCGCAAAATGCGGCGTCTGATCAGGGCCTACACTGTTTGCAAAAAGTTACGGTAAGCCATTTCCCAAATAAACTTTTAGGAGAACACAACCTGACACCCATAAATTTTGAAATGGACTCCTGCTACCAGTATAAATGAGGTGGAAGATTCCATTTGGTACAAAAAGGGTTAAATAGTCGAGCAAGTACAGTATCTAACTCACAGGTACTTTATTTTCAGAAAAAAACTGAGTAGCTTTTCCAAAAAAAAATACTTTTTTTTCAACGAAAATTGCATACATGTATTTGCCAAATTAAATGTTCGAAGTTTTAACAGTATGTTAATTATTGGCATAGGCAGTCTTAAACAACTGGACTCGGTAATTCACCCATCATGTTATCCTCACTGTAGCAGATGAATGGAGTTCAAGAGACTAGATTATTCACATCAAGATCCAAGGTAAAATGAGCTGCTCCCATATTTCATTTAACCCATAAAATGCCAATCAATATTGTCTGTTTTGCCGTCTGCCCGTTAACCCTTAACTTGCTGAATATTCATTTAAGCCACACCCATTTCTATCAACCAATCAAATTACTTGATGTAATTTATTGCTACAAATTGATAAACTAAATTCCAAACAGTGTAGATCCTGATCAGATGGTGTCTTCAGAAGCCATCTGATTTGGACCTAAACTGTTTGCAAAGATAGGGGTTGTCGTGAACAGCAAGATAAGGATTAACTTGAAAAAGTAATTTTTGCTAACAGTGTGGACAAAGATCAGACTTCTCCTGTACGAGCAATCTGATCTGGCCCCACACTATTTGCCTGTATGTAAAAATATTTGTAAAAAGTTTGAAAAAAAATTCAGCAGATAACATAAGCAGAGGACATTTTCAGATGTAGTTCTCCTTGGTGTCTTAAGGGTTGATAAACTTTCTTCCTGCCACAGAGGAACCCATCAGTAACTGAAAATAGTGAGATTCAATGCAATTCAACACATTGCCGCCCCTGAATTTATTATTTTTTTTTTTTGGGGGGGGGGGTTGGGGGGTTGGTTTTACAACCCTTTCAAGATTATTTCACTCATATCGAGCTTATCATTAATCAGAGGAGGGGGAGGGGGTGAAAACTGGAGTACCCGGAGAAAAACCACCTGGCCTTCCGTTGCAGAACTTGGCATCTCACATGTGACCCGAGCGAGGCTCGAACCCACAGCGGTGAGAGACCTAATGATTAAGTGTCAGCGCTCTTATTCACTAGGTCACAGAGGCCCGTTGCCGCCCCTGAATGTATTTCATCATCATTGTAGAGTTATAACCCCTCAGTTACCAACTGCGACTCCCCAATACATTACGATAACACACCCGTGCGACACAGTGAATTTTTTACATATCCAAAATGGTTACTTTTCTGATGGAAATCCGTGATATATTTCTTATTTATACTGCAAACATAGGTTGTGGGTACTCGTTAGAACTGCCTCATTGAGGCAGTTCTAAAGAGTACCCACAACCTATGTATTGAAGTAAAAATAAGAAAAATTATGTATACCCCTGTAAACCCCATTTTTCTCTATATAGTGGGCCGAAGGGGGGCCATTTCAACGGACTTGGTCACATGATGAAATACAGATGCGCTCAGCAACCCCTTACACAGCAAAAATCCCTCAGCAGCCAACTGCCAACATCCCATTATTTCAGAGGCACTGCAATTCAGCAACCGAACCCCTCAGCAACTGGCTGCAACTCTCAACAACAACAGCTCCCAGTGCAACTCAGCGACCTAACCCCTCAGCAACTGGCTGCAACTCAGCAACAACAGCTCCCAATGCAACTCAGCAACCTAACCCCTCAGCAACTGGCTGCAACTCAGCAACAACAGCTCCCAGTGCAACTCAGAAACCTAACCCCTCAGCAACTGGCTGCAACTCTCAGCAACAACAGCTCCCAGTGCAACTCAGCGGCCTAACCCCTCAGCAACCAGCTGCAACTCAGCAACAACAGCTCCCAGTGCAACTCAGCAACCTAACCCCTCAGCAACCAGCTGCAACTTTCAGCACATCTCCCAGTGCAAAACAGCAACCTAACCCCTCTGCAACAACAGCTCCCAGTGCACCTCAGGAACCTAACCCCTCAGCAACCGGCTGCAACTCGGCAACAACAGCTCCTAGTCACTGAACCTGCTGTGTCTGCTGCACTGCCACACCCCTTACAGTAACCGGCTGCTACTCATCAACCCCAGACAGCAATCAGGCTGCTACTCTGGACAGCTTACTGCAACCCCCTTTTACACCTTACTGCTCCTATGAAGGACACAGAAGAAAAATATTAATTGCATAGTAACAAGTTTATTCAAATTACTAACATTAACAGAATGAATTGTATATACATAGTTCGACTTTATTAAAATCTTACTGGATCTCCCACAAGGGTTCAGCTTCAAGATTTCAACCAAATTGCATGTGAAAATATGGTTTTTATGTCTTGATGTCAAAATAACCTAATGATCAAACAGCCTATTTTCCATTTCATTATTTTGTTTTACAATGGTGTGCACATGTTTTGATACAGTCTAACAAAACATACTAGAATCTACCACAACATATGTTTGAATGGAGATGTAAGGACATTTGCCCCAAAATTAACCATGTTATTCTTCCCTAATCTGAAGTTATGGAAAGCTAGAGTGACAATTACTTCTGAGAAAAGGGCGCATCAATCAATTTCACAAAAGCTGTTATATTGCATTGTTCTGATGCCAAAATCTTGCATTTTTTTCTAAATACTCTGGGTTCAATTTGTTTGATTTGAGGTTTAACGTCCCCATCAACACTGTAAAGGTCATTTTGGAGACGTTGCTTCCAATTTTGTGGGACTTTTACCTGACATTGAGATGAAATGACATCTCAAGCCCTGTCGCCCAATGAAACCAATAGGGTTTATTAGCATGGACGGTCCACCTCGCACCGCGGTTCCTGGACAGGCTAAGATCATCTAAACGGTTTACCAGTACTAGTGTGCTGGCCAGAATCAGCTCTGCGTGGAAGCATCATGCAGCCCATGTATTTCTTCAAGCCCCTATGGGCGGGGTTCAAGCAATGCTATTATGACAAAGAGATCAACGAATACATTTTGACATCAAGACATGTATGGAGCTATGCTTTCTATAAACTAGGGAGTTTACATCTGAAATTTTCACCCATCCTCCAGCTATTAACATCCATTTTGTACCGGAAAACCCAAAATGTGTAGTTGGCAAACAGTGCAGGCCCAGATCAGATGCTGCAGAATGCTGATCAGGGCCTACACTGTTTGCAAAAGGTTCAGCCAGTTTCCAAATAGATTTTGAAGAAAACACAACCTCTTGACACCCCTGTTTTCTAAAATGGACTCCTGCTATATATAAGGAGGAAGATTCCATTTGGTACAAAAAGGGTTAAGGCAGATATATTTTCCAGTATTAAAAACATATATTGTGGGTACTTGTTTCAATTAACCCTTTTAGTACCAAATGGAATTTTCCACCTGATATATAGCAGGAGTCCATTTCAATATTTAGGGGTGTCAGGTTGTGTTTTCTTCAAAATCTATTTGGAAAATGGCTGGACTTTTTGCAAACGGTGGAGCCCCTGATCAGATGCCGCGTTTTGCGGCATCTGATCTGGGCCTGCACTGTTTGCCAGGGTACCCCTTTTGGGGTTTCCGGTACTAAATGGGTAAAGCGATTCTGACAAGTATACACAACATCTGTTTCTAACAAGGACGATGGAAAATTACCCATTATCCCTCACCATGCTGAATAGTGAATAGTTCAATATTCTTCCCTCTTTCGTCTTTCCCTATTTCCAATCATTTGTGTTGTATGATTGCCAATCTTTACTATGGAATCAGAAGCAGAATGGTAAACAGTTAAGACCCTGATCAGCTGGCTTTAAAAAGCCAGGTGGTCTTAAACTATACTGTTTCAAGGGTTAAGGATGGAATGTGTTTCAGTTTTACAACCCACCAACAATTAAGGTTATCAGAGACGGGACCTCAATTTAAAAACTCATCCGAGAGTCCAGAGGAGCCTAGAATTGACATCACGAAAACACGACTATATAATTTTGACCCCCCTGAACCCCACTTTTATATAGTAAAACTGGGGTTTCCGGGGGTATACCTTATTTTTCTTATTTCTCCTCTAAAATATAGATTGTGGGTACTGGTTAGAACCGCCATCGAGGCGAGTGCCCACAATCTATATTTTTCATCATAAAATTTTCATTTTTTTCTGCGATAAAGGTTGCAATGTATTTGTATAGGCGTGTTTGCGTAATGGAACCCTGGATTCCTGGTTTTTGAGGGGAGCAGCTTAACCGCAAAATCACAGTTTTCTAGCATGGTGACGGTTATTCTTCTTACTCTAGAATCCTCCTTATCTCGAGCTATGGGCCGCATCAAGTTGAATAAGATTTCAGACATCATAGCAACAGATTAGCTAAGCATTTGTAATAATTGAGCCCCGCCAAGCGAATTTGTGTCTTCGAGCATTCCGTCATGACAAATTTTAACTGCGCATGCCCAGCCATTCAGAGGGGCTAGGGATATGTCTTTCTGTCTGAAGGTTCATCTTGATTCACTGCTTGTAAAAGCGAGCAGCGAAGGTTCTGGCGAGACTGCGCAGGCTCGCCTGAACCTTCCCTGCTCGCATAGGCGTTAAGTACCAAAATCGCTTGACGGGGCCCAATTGAAGGATAGTTTTTGTCAATTCTTTACAAAAACCTATGTTGTGGGTATTCATTAGAACTGCCTCGGCGAGGCGGTTCTAATGAATATCCACAACATAGGTTTATAAGGAGAAATAAGGAAAACTATCCTTCAATTATCACAAAATATCTTATCTCTTGCTATGAGACATATAGGCTCAGCAAAGGTACAAATTAGTCTGCGCACCAACTCAATCAGAACCCCACCTTTCAGGGGCCAGTTGATCAAAACTAATGAAAGTGTTAATGCACTGTTAAAAGTTTGATTAATCGATTAAATAGGGCAAATATACTAATATTTTTGATGAAAACGAGAATTCTATGTTTTTTAATTAAAGGGGAAATAATTCAAGAAGGGGAGATAATTTGGACAAGAAAAAAAATACGGGTCAACTATTTTTTCATGAGGAACTCATATATGAAATTTCAAAACACTAGCATACACGGTTCTGAAGATATGCTATGCACCAGAAAGCAACACAATTGAGTAGCAAAAAATTACAAAGGGCCATAACTCTAACAAAATTTTATCGAATTGGTTGAAAATTTAATCAGGTAGTCTCCTCCTTAGTCCCAATCACTATACCAAATATCAAGGCTGTAGCTCAAATACTTTTTGAGATATCTTGCTAACGAGAATTCTATGTTATTTAATTAAAGGGGAAATAATTCAAGAAGGGGAGATAATTTGGACAAGAAAAAAAATACGGGTCAACTATTTTTTCATGAGGAACCCATATATGAAATTTCAAAACACTAGCATACACGGTTCTAAAGGTATGCTATGCACCAGAAAGCAACACAATTGAGTGGCAAAAAATTACAAAGGGCCATAACTCTAACAAAATTTTATAGAATTGGTTGAAAATTTAATCAGGTAATCTCCTCCTTAGTCCCAATCACTATACCAAATATCAAGGCTGTAGCTCAAATACTTTTTGAGATATCTTGCTAACGAGAATTCTATGTTATTTAATTAAAGGGGAAATAATTCAAGAAGGGGAGATAATTTGGACAAGAAAAAAAATACGGGTCAACTATTTTTTCATGAGGAACCCATATATGAAATTTCAAAACACTAGCATACACGGTTCTAAAGATATGCTATGCACAAGAAAGCGTGACGTACGAACGGACTAACGGACGGACAAGCCAGAAGCAATATGCCCCCCAACTTTTTTAAAGTTGGGGGCATAAAAATGGGAGTAGTTTTTTAGCTACTCACAGATTTTCAGCAAAAATACTTCTCTTCTAGATATTGTACATACATATAGTTAACATTTTTCCCCACTAACATGATCATTAAGCTGACAGTGTTTTGAACAACCTGGCTCAAGTCAACAAGATGGGAAACCATCATGTGTACAGTGACTACACTTATTTGGGCACATGCACAGACAGGTCTGAGCTTTGCAATGTGCACCTGTCTGAAGACATTTTCATTTGTTGTGATTGGTATACCCTTGTATTTCTCATGATTGTTGGTCAAAAACATTCATAGCATTTGGAAATACATGTCTGTAATATACTGTCTCCAGAAATACTTTTCCCAATACATTCTGCTCCCAAAATTAGAGTTTGGGTGCCCCTAAAAAGTTCCCATAATCTGTAAGTTCCCATAATCTGTAAGTTCCCATAATCTATGCTATGGAACAGAAGCAAATTTTGGTCACATGGACTTACTAACATGATGGAACCCTTGTGGGATCACCTTGGATATTTTCAGCTAAAATAAGAAGGAGCCTTCAGTTTTGGTCATATTTAAAATTCAAAACACCTTAACCTCTTTTGATACTTCTGTTGAGATCAACTATCTAATATCCAAAATAAAAAAAAATGTATTGATCAATAGAAAAATGACCATAAATGGTAATGTTTATATTTCATATGAACATTTTGGGATCCATCTTAAACTCCTGTTATATCTAAAACTGTGTTATAACAAACAGTGTCATAAATAAAGAAGTTGTTCTGTATTTAAAAGAAACTAATACAGAGTTAAACCTTTTTGTACCAATGGAATATTCCTACTTATATTTTGCAGTAGTCCATTCAAAATTTAGGGGTGTCAGACTGTTTCTTCAAATGACTGAACTTCTTGCAAACATTGTAAACCCTGATCAGGTGATGCATTCTGCTGCGTGTGATCTGGGCCTGCACTATTTGCCACTTACCTATTTTGGGGTTTCTAGTTTTGTGTGTTTGTTTGATTTGAAGTTTAACATCCCTGTCAACACTGAAAAGTGCCAAAGGGTTAAAGTAAATCAGGTCATTTTTTTTCTAATGATCACAGCAAAAGAGTAATAGCTTGCAAAGAGAAGTGTCTTTTTTCCAACTTCAGCATAACTAAGTTTACAACAATATCCAAGGCTATGACCTTAACTCTTATCCTGCTGAATAAATCAGTTTAGCCACACCCATCTCTGACTATCAACCAATCAAATTACTTGATAAGGTCATATCAAGCAGATCAGTTTACCTAACCAACCTTTTCCTAGGCAGACTTAAGAAGAATGGGAACATCTAGCACATTTTCCCGCCATTTTTCAAAGGGAGACAACTTTCGGGACTTCTGGTTCGCCTTTCTATAAGCCCTGTCGCAAGGAAAAAGGGGTCAACTCCTAAAGGAAAGAATTTGCTCCTTAGGAGCAAATTCTTTCCTTTAAGAGTTGACCCCCATTGACATGGGAGACAAAAATACTTTCCCAGGAGTTGCCTTCCCTGTAGGTGTACCCATTCCCCTTTTGCCAGAGACTGGCAACAGTTCTCCTTGAACAAGCAGAAGCATGAGAATGAGCTTAGAAAAAAAATCACCAGTTACCACTAGGGCTGGCTAATCGCAGCTGAAAAGATAAGCGGTTATCATTCCTGTCATTGCGATCGATAATCAATTAGTGATCACGAAGATTTTGCCATAATTTTACCTGTCTGGCTTTCTGTCTGAGCATGACTCCTATCATATACTGCACTTTGCCATATGCATTTGAACAGACAGGCGTGAGCAAACAGTGTAGACCCAGACGAATGCAGGCGTCTCATCTGGGTCTGCACTCTTTGCCACTCATACAGCTATTTTAGACGCGACTTTGCGTAGTAAATTGTTCTTATCAAATAATCGATTGCAAGCAAATCAGTAATGATAATCATTTTTCAGGGATTTATCCATTGAATAAATCTATTTTCCGATTAATCGTCACAGCCTTAGTTACCACTAAGAATGTTGTCAACCCTACAAGGTCAACAACATTCTTTTGTTGTGATTCATGATACACCAAAGCTTAAATAATGCATAAAACAAAGGCTCTGTTCAGACTATGTAAATGTTCTCTGATAAGACTGCGTATGTGCAGGCTGATTCAAGTCTTCATTGGATGGCAATGGATACCCATGTTAAAGATCTCATTTTTCTACGAAGATGTAGAGTCAAGAGCAAACAATTTAAAATATCAGATGACCAAAAAATGGCCAAAAACATTGCAATTTTAAGAAGATTAAAATATTAAACCAAACGTTATTTTATCACCGAGTCCTTCAGTTAACTTGCCTCAACCACTAAATAATGACAACAGGACATTATCATAGAGTATGTACAAGAACTATTTTGGTTCAGATTAAAAAAAAGGTTATAAAAGTCTATCATTTTGGGGACATTAACCTTTTTCAGAAATTCTGAAAATCCAGTCTTTGTGTACAGCAAGTCTGCTCACTATTGCTCTGATCTGCACCAAACATGACAAACAGCTTTAGAACCTTCAGTCGTCCCCAGCTTCATCTCTGTCTGGCGACCTTGATCTTGACCTTGATCGGCTCTTTGGAGTTCTGCTTCTTGACCTACTCTTGCTTTTAGATCTACTGTATGACCTGCTTCGTGACCTGTGACTTCTAGATCTTGACCTTCTTCTTCGCCTCCTGTCTCGTGACCTTGACCTGGATCTTGACCTATAGAATATACACTTTAAACTGTAGGTAAAATATAAACAAGAAATACCAGTTTCATATAAGATAACAAGAGTTGTGTGACCTAAAAGATTGTGTTAGTCTTTCTCTTTCAATTTTTCTTGTCATTATTTTACCTTTTCAAGAAGGCTTCAATTATTTTTCAATTGAGATGGACAAAAGCTAGAAATGACATCTCAAGCCCTGCTGCCAAATAAAACAAATAGGATTTATATGCATGGGCAGACCGACTCACACCACTTTGCCTGGGCAGGCTTATATAACCCTTATCTAGAATGTGCTTTACCAGTACTCATATGCTTGTTTGATTTCATCTCTGCGTGGAAGCATCATGCAGTCTAATCTATTTCTCCAAGTCCCGATGTGCAGGGGTGTGGACAAACATAATGCCAGGACTGACACCATAGTTCACAGTCAGTGAACCATGAAACGCAGGTCAAGGTAAAACATGGATGACTGCATTATTGTAGTTCAAGTTGTCATCCATAGATGCAAGTTGGTACAAAGTGCCCTCAATGAGGCTCTTATAGTTCTTGAGAAATGATTTACAAATGCATAGGGTGAACATTTGGTTTGATGTAACAGGTCATAAAAATGTATATGTAGGTCAAGGTCAAATATTGGTTGGCATCCCTAGATGCAAATTTGTACTAAGTATCATTGATGAAGCACTTCAGTTCTTGAGAATAGAGTGAATGCTAAGGTTGTCACAAATGTTGTCAGTTTGACAAATGGATGGATGGACGAACATACAGGTAGAAAATCAGACTCCTGTATAGTACCATGCTTATATGTGTGACAATAAAATTAAAGTGCAAGTACACCAATGCTTAATGTTTGCCTATGAGTTGCAATAAGTCCAACATATGGTTCCAAATAACTTGTTTCATATGAGAAACCCTAAAAGGGACTCAGGTGAACAGTGCGGGCTAAGATCTGGTCTTCACTGTTTGCACAAGATTCAGCCTTTTTTCTAAATTAATTACTGAAAGTAATTGAACCTGAAACCCCTCAATTTCAAATTTGATCCCTGCTATATATACATGCAAGGTGGATAATTCCTTTCTGTACAAAATGCATTAATCCATATTGTTTTAGGTCTAACTGCATGTCAACCATTATGGGTCATTTTGTTGTCTCCCAGAGAAAGGGAGAAAAGCGAGATAGAAGAGATAGTAGAGGTGATGAAAATGAGGGACAGTGAAGAATGAGGAAAATGAATGGGAGTGTAGAGACAGAAGAAATTACAACATTCCCCCTCTTAGCCCTCTATAATTCCCCCCTCTATCAATGTTTTTCAATGTGTAGGAAGATATTTAATGACCCATTTCCATCTCAAACAAAGATATATAATCTGAGTTTATGTTCAGAGGTTTATGCCAGACAATCCTGAATTCCAGTAGACAGTTCAAGTTTTCGGTATGCAATAAAAAGGTTATTGACTTTATAGTGACATATTCTACACTGCACTAATATATTTCACGATATAAAGCCAATAACCTATTAATATCAAGTAGGCTCAATGCCGACCCACTGTTCTGTGCCAACAGGAACAATCTACAAAGAGAAAAGCAAAGACAGGCCAGCTTTTTGTGGTGAGTTTAATCAAATGTCAACCCTTGCTGGACATTTTGTGCTGTTTGTGTTGGTTGATTTGAGGTTTAATGTCCCCATCAACACTATTTAGGTCATTTTGGAGACGCTGCTTCCAATTTTGTGGGACTTTTACCTGACACTGAGATGAAATGACATCTCCAGCCCTGTCGCCCATTGAAACCAATTTGGTTTATGAACAATGACGATCCGACTCGCTCCGCTTTGCCTGGGCAGGCTTAGATCCTCTAAGCAGTTTACCAGTACTCATGCGCAGTTGGTTTCAGCTCCGCGTGGAAGCATCATGCAGCCCATCTATTTCTTCAAGCCCTAATGGGCGGGGTGTCATTTTGTGCTGTCTCACAGAGAAATGGGACAAGAGACAGAATAGTTAGTAGAAATAAAAGATGGGGATATGAAAAATGAGCAAAATAAGAGACTTAAAGTGTAGAAATAGATGAAACAAACCACCCCCCCCCACCCACCCCCACTATTCTTACCTGCTGGAAGGACAGCAGACTTCAGCAGGTCCTGCGGAACTAAGTCTGGTTTCAGAGGCAGAAGATACAGGACATTTTTAACCCTTATCTTGCTGAATATTCAGTTTAGCCACACCCATTTCAGGCTTTGAACCAATCAGATTACTTGATGTTATTTATTCTTACAAATCCATAAACTGAATGTCAAACAGTGTAGATCCTGATCAGATGGCTTCTTCAGAAGCCGTCTGATCTGGATCTACACTAGGGCTGACTATCGATGCCAATTTTGACTATCGTGATAGTATTGCTATCATGGAAACTACTATCACGATACTATCACTATCGTGGCATACTATCCCGATACTATCGTGATACTATCGGATACACTTATAAATGATTCATAGATTTTATATCACTCACATAAAATGGCTAAGAGTGACGGAACGAGTTAGGAAAATTCCAATGGCCTAAAATTGTATGTTTATTGTGTGTTTCAATATCAGCATTCATTCCCTCGGGGCTATTCCAGAAAAACATCATGGGGAGACGGCTCTTTATATATATCCCCACCACCGCCTAAAAATAGTTTGCTGCTTCCAATATATATGCCTGTAAGTGATGGTTATGATAGCTTTAATACCGGTACCTTTGCAGTGTTTGAGATTTTCTGCTTGTGGAAACTGACACATGCTGATCGTTCTTCGATTGCTTGATGTTTGCCACCTGTGCTAAATTAATCCGTGGATTCAGTTAATTAGGTAACCCGATTATTACATCTCAGCACGCTATTTAGCACCTCTTTAAGGGCGACATGAATCTAACAAACTGCATTAAAACTTTAACTTACATATTTTTTATTTGAAGTTAGCATCAAAAAGCTAGACTATCAAAATAGAAGTAAAGCAATTATCAAGTTGGTTTTTTCATTTAGCAATATGTACAGGGCTCGACGTAGGCTCTCTGACTCTGTGGACATTTAGTCCTTGCACACAAGACAGCTAAGACAAGCAGCAATAATAAAACAAAGTTTTCATGTAATGAAATTTGGCCGTTTTGACATGTTATTTTTTCTGGAATATCCCTCTATTATAATACAAAGACAACCAAAAATAAAATCAGAAAGACCCACAAAAAAAACGCCAATTTGTCCCAGGTTGTCCAGTGTCCACCATCAAAACGTCCAGAATCACCTTAAGAAAGTACTTGATAGACGGAGACCTAAGGCCTCGCGCTGCACGTTTTTCCCCCTGCAGGATGACGACAGGAAAATAAAACTTTGTCTGCTTAAATATTCCCCCAAGAATTCAATCCTAATCGGTCCGGCAAGCCGACTGATGACATCATCATTAATGCATTCGTGCATACTTGCCGACTTATCTGAGTCTATCATGTACTCGCATGCACATTCTGTGCATTTTTCGAGAAATGCATTTCTAATGAGACCACAAAAGTGCGGTTTAATACTCTGGTCCTTATGCGCAAAAAGAGTCACATATACAACAAGTTAAACTGCATTATACCGTCATTTATTACGCATTTATTTACCTATATGAATGAGTCAGCACACAGCAAAAACAAACATTTCTTCATACAAAAGATCAGCTTGTGCATCTTGCAAATGTCTTTGAAACTGAACACTGAAAATGGCGTTTGTCCCAGAAGTTATACTACGCAAGGCTAATACAAACAGCAAACATTTATATATGACTGCGCAGGCTGATCTGAGCCTTCACATGTCGCACAGGTTTCACTTTCATGTTTTCAAAAAGTTGCATGCAACAAACGCCTGATCAAACTACCGGTATCACTGACGTTTTGTTATTGAAAAACGCGGGAAAATTTCTGACTGCCTCAACTGCACATGCAGAAATGACGGCGGGAAATTCATCGCCGCGAGAAATTCACCACACGGCAAAAAACTATGATACACATGTGCGACCAGCGAAGACTCAGATCATCATGCACATATGTGAAGGCTTATCACTCTGTCCTGATTACAGCTGAATGGATATCCTAAGCAAAAATACTTGCGTAATTACACAACAGTACAGGTATATTTTCAAAGTATATTCAAGAAAAAAACAAAAACAATCGAAACTATAGATAGTTGAGTGAACTATCGGCGATAGCTATCGATAGTTCAAAGTACTATCGATGCATTGTTATCGAGGCAGTCCCTATCGCGATGCATCGAACTATCGATGCATCGTTACACCCCTAATCTACACTGTTTCCAAAGATAGTGGCTGTCCTGAACAGCAGGATATGAGTTAAGTCACACAACCACCCATTATTGTCTGAATAGTGGCTATAGAGGCTTAAAAACTTTTTTTAGAGAAACAGGTCATATTGTAGGTTTTGTTTGGACCCTGCTAAAATTATGTTTGCAAAGGGAAATAAAAATTAGCACCTTCCTCTGCCACCGTATCTTCCTCCATATCTTGGAGGTGGTCCTCTTCTATATGAATCAGAGGGACGACCATATCTGGCAAGCTGCACCCTCAATTCTCGTCCATCCATTATTGCCCCATCCATAGAATCCATGGCATCTTCAGCATCTCTTCGGTCATAGAATCTAACAAAGGCAAATCCTCTACTTTCTCTGGTGAATCTATCCCTTGGAATGTAGATGTCCCCAACATCACCTGTCAAAAAGAAAATGGACTTATTTTCTGAGAAAACAGATGCCCACCCCCAACCCATACATCATGTACCCCTTTCAAAACAAGCTTAACCAATTTTGTACCAAATGGAATCTTCCACCTTATTTATAGCAGGAATCCATTTCAAAATTTAGGGCTGTCAGGTTGATTTTCTTCAAAAAGTATTTGGAAATTGGCTGAAAATTTTGCAAACAGTGAAGGTCCTGATCAGATGCCGGGTTTTGCGGCACCT
Source organism: Lucinisca nassula (assembly GCA_963580285.1). Taxonomy (NCBI): domain Eukaryota; kingdom Metazoa; phylum Mollusca; class Bivalvia; order Lucinida; family Lucinidae; genus Lucinisca; species Lucinisca nassula. The sequence goes on from OY757011.1 coordinate 107,695,389, forward strand.
GAACTGTTTGCCAGGGTACCCATTTTTGGGGTTCTGGAAAATGGGTAAATTTAACAGCACCACTGTGACCTAGAAACAAGAACCATAACAGTGGTGATCAAGCCGTCTGAATGGGTTGGGGGGGAGGGGGGGGGGAGGTCAACTATCCTTCTGCCAAGGCTATCATTTTTCGGTGTGATATTTAAGATGAGATATTGAAGCTTGTTTTTCTTTCTACTGATACTGCGTCGGTCACATCTGACCATTACCGCAGGTGTACATTACACACACTGGTGGTTTTTTGCAGAATGAAAGCCTACACAGAAATCATGTAATTACGATAGGGATCTTTAACCTGCACAGGGGGCCTCCAGTTAACGTCCCGATTCGAAGGACGGTGCACTTTATGACATTCATCCCTGCAAATGATGCCAAAATTTTATCGCCGCTGCCTGGGATCGAACACGGGACCTCTAGCATCAGAGGCAAACGCACTAACCACTGAGCTATCACGCTTAGGACCTTATTTGGTGTGATTCATTAATAAAGAGTCGTTCTTCCCCAGAACCATTAGAGATTGGAATGCCCTTCATCATCAACGGATTTTTTATTAATGTGCAGGTACACGGGCAACGTCCACATAAGTGGGCCCCTTTCCAGGTAGCTGACTTGCTGCACGCATGGCAGACCTTACACCAGATTTCCAGGTTTGTCTATCATGAGGATCGATAGCAGAGAGCTTCCGTTCTCTGCAATCTCTTTCTGTTAGCTGCTTCCAGGTCATCTTGGGCCTTCCGGATTTTATTTAGACAGCTGAATGTAGCTAAGTTTACCTCTTTGGTTAGAGCTAGGGACTAACTTAAGTGTTTCCCCTAGCCCTATTTAGCATGGTGCGGCACCATGCCCTTTTTCAGATAGAGTAAATGTTGCTCTACATTTTGGTACAAAAACCACTGAAATTGACCAAAAATAACAAAGTTATGCCTGTTTAAATAAGGACTATTTTAGACACTTTTTAGTAATAAGTTGTTGCCTATTGGACAGTCCATCTTTATGGTTGACTGCTAATCCCCCTATTTATTAGTCAATTGTGTCACTTTAAGAAGGCATGACTGTGTTTTGATAACAAGTCTGAGTGATGCCAATTAAACAAATGAAGTGTGAAAGTGTGCCTGACAAGTGTCATGTCACTGTTTATGTGTACTAGAGAATGGGAGCTGTGGCCCAAACATGTTCCAAACTTATCTTGTTTGTATCAGTGATCAGCTTGCCTGCAAAACGTAAACTTCTTGTCACCAATGGTTAATGACTTAATGTAACACATATCTTCACTTAGCATAAAAACTAGGCAGTATAACTTACCACTGAAGACAAATGGTAAGATAAGGATCTATTTATTTCAAGTTGAGAGCAAGGTGCTGCATGTGAATGTGCCCTTTTACACGGTTGTTCACATTTAGTTTAAACATATTTTTTTTATTTCCAATTTAAACATTTGAACATTCAAGCAAATACAAACAGAGTCAATACAAAATTTTAGGATCAGAACGAAAGCAGTAGCTTATTTAGATCCTTTCCTATGTAAATATCAATGTTTAAGTAACATATGGCAGTAGATAATTTGAATGTAGGACGATTTGGCCAGCGGACGATTTGGCCCGGACGATTTGGCCTAGGACAATTCGGCCTAGGACAATTTGGCCAGCCCAAAAAATTGGGTAGGACAATTTGGCCAGATTATTATAATGACTAGTTTGAACTGATTTTTTTTTAGGTTTCTGTTTAATATACAGTAATGTTGGAATATGTGGAAGGAACATTTTAAAGAAGATTTTAAACAATTAGATTTTTTTGTTGTTGTTTTTAAACTTCTATAACTTTTGGCCTGAGATTTTCTTTATGTGCAAATTAATAAAAATGGTTAATTATAATCCTCCCAAACACCAAAAAAATACAATAAAATAACAAGAGGGCCATGATGGCCCTGGATCGCTCACCTGATCCATAGTGTAACAAGTGGGCCCCAGAGAGGGCCATTATTGGCCCCAGGGCTTTAATGTACATAATGTTGAGGGAGGTCTTAAAGGTGAAGCTTCATACCAAACATCAACAAAGGCTAAAATTTGAACAATCTTGTCAAAGGTCCACTAGATGAAGCTACACATCAAATATCAAAGACCTGGGCCTAGCGGTTTCAGAGAAGAAGATTTTTAAAGATTTTGCCTATATAAGCCTATGTAAAATCAAAGGGCCCCGGGACAGGGGCATTTTTTGCCCCAGCACTATAGTTTGAACAATCTTGGTAGGGGTCCACTAGATGAAGCTTCATACCAAATATCAAAGTTCTGGGCCTTGTGGTTTCAGAGAAGAAGATTTTTAAAGATTTTCCCTATATAAGCCTATGTAAAACCAAAGGGCCCCGTGGCAGGGGGGGATTTTTTGTCCCAGCACTCTAATTTGAACAATCTTGGTAGGGGTCCACTAGACGAAGCTTCATACCAAATATCAAAGTCCTGGGCCTTGTGGTTTCAGAGAAGAAGATTTTTAAAGATTTTCCCTATATAAGCCTATGTAAAACCAAAGGGCCCCGGGGCAGGGGCATTTTTGGCCCCAGCACTAAAATTGGAACAATCTTGGTAGGGGTCCACTAGATGAAGCTTCATACCAAATATCAAAGTCCTGGGCCTTGTGGTTTTAGAGAAGAAAATTTTTAAAGATTTTCCCTATATAAGCCTATGTAAAACCAAAGGGCCCCGTGGCGGGGGCATTTTTGGCCCCAGCACTATAATTTGAACAATCTTGGTAGGGGTCCACTAGATGAAGCTTCATACCAAATATATAAGACCTGGGCCTTGTGGTTTCAGAGAAGAAGATTTTTAAAAATTTTCCCTATATAAGCCAATGTAAAAGCAAAGGGCCCCGTGGCGGGGGCATTTTTGTCCCAGCACTAAAATTTGAACAATCTTGGTAGGGGTCCACTAGATGAAGCTTCATACCAAATATCAAAGTCCTGGGCCTTGTGGTTTCAGAAAAGAAAATTTTTAAAGATTTTCCCTATATAAGCCCATGTAAAACCAAAGGGCCCCGTGGCGGGGGCATTTTTTGTCCCAGCACTAAAATTTGAACAATCTTGGTAGGGGTCCACTAGATGAAGCTTCATACCAAATATCAAAGACCTGGGCCTTGTGGTTTCAGAGAAGAAGATTTTTTAAGATTTTCCCTATATAAGCCTATGTAAAACCAAAGGGCCCCGGGGCGGGGGCATTTTTGGCCCCAGCACTGTAATTTGAACAATCTTGGTAGGGGTCAACTAGATGAAGCTTCATACCAAATATCAAAGACCTGGGCCTTGTGGTTTCAGAGAAGAAGATTTTTAAAGATTTTCCCTATATAAGCCAATGTAAAACCAAAGGGCCCCGTGGCGGGGGCATTTTTTGTCCCAGCACTATAATTTGAACAATCTTGGTAGGGGTCCACTAGATGAAGCTTCATACCAAATATCAAAGTCCTGGGCCTTGTGGTTTCAGAGTAGAAGATTTTTGAAGATTTTCCCTATATAAGCCTATGTAAAACCAAAGGGCCCTGGGGCGGGGGCATTTTTGGCCCCAGCACTATAATTTGAACAATCTTGGTAGGGGTCCACTAGATGAAGCTTCATACCAAATATCAAAGACCTGGGCCTTGTGGTTTCAGAGAAGAAGATTTTTAAAGATTTTCCCTATATAAGCCAATGTAAAACCAAAGGGCCCCGTGGCGGGGGCATTTTTCGTCCCAGCACTCAAATTTGAACAATCTTGGTAGGGGTCCACTAGATGAAGCTTCATACCAAATATCAAAGTCCTGGGCCTTGTGGTTTCAGAGAAGAAGATTTTTAAAGATTTTCCCTATATAAGCCTATGTAAAACCAAAGGGCCCCCGTGCGGGGGCATTTTTGGCCCCAGCACTATAATTTGAACAATCTTGGTAGGGGTCCACTAGATGAAGCTTCATACCAAATAACAAAGACCTGGGCCTTGTGGTTTCAGAGAAGAAGATTTTTTAAGTTTTTGGTGAAAAAAATCTGTTTTTGGCTCCTGTGACCTAGATGTGCAACGGACCGGAACCATTTGACCCATATTCAAACTTGACCGAGATATTGTCATGATGATCATTCTGAGCAAGTTTGATTAAGATTGGACCAAAATTGTGGCCCCTAGGGTGTTCACAAGGTTTTTATATGATTTGACCCGCTGACCTACTTTTTAACCCGATATGACCCATATTCGAACTGGACTGAAATATTGTCACAATGGTCATTCTGAGCAAGTTTCATGATAATTGGACCAAAACAGTGGCCTTCAGAGTGTTCACAAGGTTTTTCTATGATTTGACCTACTGACCTACTTTTTGACCGGACATGACCCATATTCGAACTTGACCAAGATATTGCCATGATGATCATTCTGAGCAAGTTTGATTATGATTGGACCAAAATTGTGGCCTCTAGGGTGTTCACAAGGTTTTTCTATGATTTGACCCGCTGACCTACTTTTTAAGCCGACATGATCCATATTCAAACTTCACTAAAATATTGTCACAATGATCATTCTGAGCAAGTTTGATGATGATTGGACCAAAATTGTGGCCTCTCGAGTGTTCACAAGGTTTTTCTATGATTTGACCTACTGACCTACTTTTTTACCCGACATGACCCAAATTCGAACTTGACCGAGATATTGTCATGATTATCATTCTGAGCAAGTTTGATGATAATTGGACCAAAACTGTGGCCTCTAGTGTGTTCACAAGAAAAAGTTTACGCACGACGGACGACGCACGACGACGCCGGACATCTTACTGTCACAAAAGCTCACCATGACCTTCGGTCAGGTGAGCTAAAAATAAAATAATAAATGAATAAATTTAATGGTTTTGTTTAAATTGGCTTGAAAACAATGTCATGTCCAAAATGACTACTTTTCTGGTGCTAATCAGTGATTTTTTTCTTATTTATACTTCAAACATAGGTTCTAACGAGTACCCACAACCTATGTCTTGGAGCAGAAATAAGAAAATTAATGTTTACCCTCATAAACTCTAATTTTCTCTATACAAAGTTCATTTCACGGACTTGTTCATGTGATGCCTGCCAGCAGCCTGGTTCAAGAATGTGCACCACACTGGTTAACCACTTACACTAATGGAAACTGATCTGCTCAATATGACCTAAATAGTGTTGACTGGGCTCAGATACTTTAAATGAGCAGAAAATATGTAATGATGTGTGATAAAAAATATGTTGTCAAATGAAGAAACTGCTCAAACTATGCAATTTCCTGTTATGTCAACATTTGATTTTCACTCATCAAAGCCAAGAAATGACAGATAAAATCACTGAAAAAAAAACATGAAATATTTGATGAAAATATGTAGCCAAATGAAAAAAAAATGCTAATGAAAATAAGAATTTGCAAAACTGCTAGGAGAAATCAGTTTGGCCAAATTGTCCTACCCGGTACTTTTGGCTGGCCAAATTGTCCTAGGCCGAATTGTCCGGGCCAAATCGTCCGCTGGCCAAATCTTCCGCCCACCAACGTATTCACTGCTACATTGCGAAGATCTTTTCCATTCACTACCGTACCGACACTAGGGAGGTTAAGGTAGTGATTTTCATTTCTAGCTAAAATCCTGCAAGTGGTTTACCAGGGGTAGGTATAAAATGCGAAATCAAGTTGATTTCGCGAAATCAGCCCGATTTAGCGAAATCAACTCATAAAATCAACATTTTCAAAAACAGGCAAAAAATTGTTATTGCATATTATCTAGAATGTTATTATACATTTATGAGCCAAGTTTCATGAGAAAATTTGAATATTTAGTATGTATTTGATCGGAAATCGGTTAATCCTATTCTGCCACTTGATTTCGCTGGTAATCACATGTGCGAAATCAACTCATTTTAGCGAAATCAATGTATAAAATAAATACTTCCCAAAATTGAATAAAACATATTTGTGCATGTTATTAATAATGTTGTTAAACTTTATGAGGCAAGTTTCATGATGAAATTTGAATGTTTAGTAAGTTTTTGGGAGGAAAATCTATTCTGCCACTTGATTTCGCTGGAAATAACGTGCGAAATCAATTCATTTTAGCGAAATCAATGTACAAAATAAATATTTCCCAAAACTGAATAAAAATGCATATTGTTAAGAAAGTTGATAAACATTTTAGGTCCAAATTTGACGAGAAAATATAAATATTTATTAGGAAAATATATTCTGTCACTTGATTTCGCTGATAAGCACATGTGCGAAATCAAATCCGAAATCAATGTGCAACAGCATTTGTTTTCCAAAAACGATTAAAAACTCGTTTCGCCTATTATTAAGAATGCTGGCAGTATACATTTATGATCCAAGTTTCATCTGAAAATATTATGGTCTGGAATAAAAGACGCATATCAAAATATTGCTAATTGATCAGTCAAACGAAATCAAATACCAGGTGAAATCAACAGACTTCTCCAATACTTGTTATCTGCTTTTGTTCATCATCATCCTTCTCCTCATTATCATCATCATCATCATGGTCGTCCATGTCGTCGTCCTTCTCCTCCTTTAGCAAACTGATCAGACGCCGCATTCTGCATTCTGCGGCGTCTGATCTGGGACTGCACTGTTTGCCACGGTACCCCTTTAGAGATGTCAGATTGTATTTTCGTCAAAATTTAATTGGAAAATGACTGAACCTTTAGCAAACAATGTAGGGCTGATCAGACTGCGGCGTCTGCTCTGGGCCTGCACTGTTTGCCACGGTACCCCTTTCGGAGTTTCTGCTACTAAATTGGTTAGATTGATTGTACTTGCAGCAAAATTTAATTGGAACATGACTGAACTTTTAACAAAACATGTAGGCCCTGATCAGACGCCACATTCTGCGGCGTCTGACCTGGGCCCGCACTGTTTGCCACGGTACCCCTTTCGTGGTTTCTGATACTAAATTGGTTAAATTGATTGTATTTTCATCAAAATTTAATTGGAAAATGACTGATCTTTTAGCAAACAATGTAGGCCCTGATCAGACGCCGCATTCTGTGGCGTCTGATCTGGGCCTGCACTGTTTGCCACGGTACCCTTTTCGGGGTTTCTGATACTGTATAATTGGGAGTATTATGTTCTGATACAGTATAACTGGGATTATCGTTCCTTCATTTTGCTATTAAGGCAATCATAATTAAATTTTAAAGACATCTTTCTGTACTTCACACAGCAGGTAGAGATTAACGAACACTCGCCAAGTAATTTAATCAAACTGCGCTTTACTGACTTTCACACGTTATTACCTGTGATTGTGTGAATAAAAAACACTGTTTATTCACTCCTGTCTATCTGTCCATCTATCTATCTAGCCGTCCGTCCATTCGTCAGTCAGTCAGTTCGTCCGTCTGTCTGTCCGACGATGCACCCGTCAAATTAGTGCTTATTTAATGCATTTACATTAGAAATAATAATAATAATAATAAAAACAACAATTTGATAACGCATCCGTGATAAATTACACGGAAATATGCAGATTCAATTATATTGAACATTTTGCCACCTTACAAATGAAAATTTTCTGGCGAAAAATTCCGATATTCTTCATATTTGCGCTCTAAACATAGATTGTGGACCAGCGAGGCCGTTCTAACGAGTCATATTCTATGTTTTGAGCAAAAAAACTAGAAAAATAATTTACAGCCCTGTAAGCCCCAGTTTTTCTGTATACAAATGGGTTTTGAGGGGATCGAAATTATACAGGCGTGTTTTGGTGATGTATCGCCTGGTCTTTCTAATGATATTTTCCTTTATCTCTGCTTCTTGTTTGTTTTGGTGTTATAACGCCCGAAACAAAAGCTAGAACTCAACCTCAATATTTTTTTTATAAAACGGTGGCTCATAATGTAGAACAACATTCTTAACTCTTTTTTGTATCAAATGGAATCTTCCTCATTATATCTAACAGGAGTCAATTTCAAAATTACGGGTGCCAGGCTGTGTTTTCTTCTATTTTTTTGCAAACAGTGTAGGCCCTGATCAGGCGCCGCGTTCTGCTGTGGCGTCTGATCTGGACCTGCACTGTTTGCCAACTACCCCCATTAGGGGTTTCCGGTACTGAATGAGTCAAGACACATGTATACAAACGTTTTAGTTGGTTTTGGGGAAAAAGGTTATTTTATTATACATTGATTTCGCTAAAATGAGTAGATTTCGCACATGAGACTGCAAGAGAAATCATGTGGCAGAATACATTTTCCTATCAAAAACCTACTAAATGTTCAAATTTCATCATGAAACTTGGCTCACAAATGATTAACAATATTTTTAATAATATGCACACATATGTTTTAATCAGTTTTGGGAAAAAAAGTGTTTTATACATTGATTTCGCTAAAATGATTTGATTTCGCACATGCGATTGCCAGCGAAATCAAGTGGCAGAATAGATTTTCCTCTCAAAAACATACTAAATATTAAAATTTCGCCATGAAACTTGGCTCATAAATGATTAACAACATTCTTAATAATATGCACCAATATATTTTATTCAGTTTTGGGAAAATGGTATTTTATACATTGATTTCGCTAAAATGAGTTGATTTCGCACATGTGATTACCAGCGAAATCAAGTGGCAGAATAGAATTTCCGATCAAATACATACTAAATATTCAAATTTTCTTATGAAACTTGGCTCATAAATGTATAACATTCCAGATAAAATGCAATAATTTTTTGCCCGTTTTTTAAAATGTTGATTTTATGAGTTGATTTCGCTAAATCGGGCTGATTTCGCGAAATCAACTTTATTTCGCATATTATACCTACCGGTTTACCAGTATTCCTGTGCGGTCGTTTTCAGCTCTGCGAGGAAGCATAATGCAGCACATCGATTTCTTCAAGCCCCAATGGGCGGGGATGATCCGGGGATTGAACCAGGGGCCTCTAGCATCGGTGCACTAACCACTGAACTATCACGCTCCTTCCTCCCCTATTGGGGCATTGCCCTAGGCTCCAAAGCCCCCAGCCCATTGAGGGCTGCTGGGGTTTCAGGCCCATTAACCCGAAATCCTAAAAATCTTTCAATCCGTTCTAGAAGAGCAAAATCAATGAACCCAGATGGTGACTGATCGTACTCCTATACATGAGAGTTCGGGTAGCTTGACTTTTATTTTTTACTGATATTTTCATTTTTTTTGTGTGTGTGTGTGTGAATTCGGGTTTAACGTCGCTTTCAACAATTTTTCAGTCATATCACGACGGTGTCTGGTTGCGACGGGGAGCTCAATGCTCACATTTATAGTGCTGCCTCACTGAAGTATCATGTCCCAGACACATTACATGATACCACACCCAGTCACATTATCCTGACACTGGATCGACCAGTCCTAGCTCTACCCCGTAAATCTGAGTGCCAAACGAGGAGCAGCTAGTACCATTTTTAACGACTTTGGTATGTCGCGGCCCGGGGTCGAACCCCAGACCTCCCGTTCCCCGGAGCGGACACTCTACCAACTGAGCTATCGGGGCCGGTTTTCATTTTTTGATACTGACCATATTTATTAAATGCTCTTCTTACGTCCTCCTGGGTAGTTCTGTAGGTGAGGTTGTCGACTTTAAGGGAAGTCATCCCGTCAATATCTGGGGGTATACGGCCACCGTAACTCATTATTTTTGAGCGGTTATTTTTTCTTGCACGCTACGCTTTCTCACGCCAACATCCGGAATGCCTCGATTCCGTTTAGAGTAAAACCCAACGGAGGCGGTGCGTTTACTCCCATAAAAGACACCAAAGGGAGAGAAATACAAACATTAAGCGACCAGACCATAATGGAAACCCAAACAAAGGAAGGCCATAAGGACAGTTACTTTCCCACAAAATGGCCATATGACCATAAGACGTTTCGCCCCCAAGACGTTTCCTTGTTTGGTTTTAACTGAAGAGACAGGTAGCAGTCTACAACAACTTTCAAGGAATTGGTGCTTTTCACTGCATAGGTCAAGAAGTGAAATCTTAGGGTTAAAATTAAGAGACCTTTAGATACTTGGAACATCGCACACTCATGGCTGTAATTAATACTACTGAACTGTGTAGCATGTAAATACCACAAAAAGCTGTATATAGTTAAACAGTTAATAATGTGCCTTACTTTTTTAGGGGTATGACTAAATACCGCATATGAGTCATATGCGCGCATATGACTTTAAATACCGCATATGAATGTTTATTTTACCACCTTATACTTTTTATCGAAAAAAACGGCTGCAAATATTGTTTAAACTGAAATTCTAACACAGCGCGCCTATATAGGCAATGGAAAACAACTGTGTTTTATTCTACAACAAATCACAGCAAGGGAGAGCGCCACGAGTGACGTCATTAAAAACTGCAAATTTATTACGTCACTAGTCGATTTCCTACATCTACACTTATAGATCCAGTTTTATTATCCCAACAAATTCAGCCGCTAGATTCTGGTGTCTTAGTTGTACCAGATATAATTAGCGATCATCGTGCTACTTATGTCTTTATCTCATTCATTCATGAGAGTTCAACTACATATAAGCGTAAAGTCTGGTTGTACAAAAGAGCTAATTTTGAAAATTTGAACGAAATGATAACACATGAAAACTGGAATTTTATTAATGATTTGCCTATCGACGAAGCCTGCAAAACTTTTACTGAAAAATTACTTAAACTAATGCACGTTTGTATACCAAATAAGGAAGTTGTAATAAGGCCCGATGATAAACCGTGGTTTGACTCGGAAATTCGAAATGCTACAAGACGTCGAGATAGACAAAAAACTAAAGCAGCCAAAACCAAAAACCCTAATGATTGGACCAAGTGCAAACAATTAAGAAATAAAGTAAATAATATGAAAAAACATGCAAAAGAACAATATTTTAATAACTTAGAAAATGTAATTACTGATGCTGACAAATCTAATCCGAAATTATACTGGAAGATTTTAAAACAATTAATTAAAGAAAATAAAGGAAATGACACGATCCCTCCTTTAAAAACTGTTCAAAATGGAGAAGAAAGCTATCATTTTTCTGATCAAGAAAAGGCAAACTGTTTAAATGATTTCTTCGCCTCAATTTCCACTATAAACGATTCAAATGTTTCGCTTCCAAATTTTGTACCAAAGACATTTAATAACCTATCAAATATAGAAATTTCGGAAACTGAAATAATTGAAACAATTGAAACACTTAATTCTAACAAAGCTGTTGGTGAGGATCAAATCAGTCACAAAGTATTAAAAGCAACTAAAATGTCGATAGCAAAGCCGTTATGCATGTTATTTAATAAATCATTACTGTCCGGTGTCTTCCCATCTCTGTGGAAATCATCTATTATTATGCCATTATATAAAAAAGGACTCAAAGATATTTCATCAAATTATAGACCTATTTCGCTACTGAGCTGTATTGGAAAACTAATGGAAAGATTAATTTATAAAAGTATATATAATCATCTTATTTCAAATAATCTTGTATATAAAAAACAATCGGGATTCTTGTCCGGCCATTCCACTGTACATCAGCTTATTGATATTTACCATCAGATCTGTCAAGGCATAGACTCCAAAGTTTATACTTGCATGATATTTTGCGACATATCTAAAGCCTTTGATCGAGTATGGCATCGTGGCTTACTGTTTAAATTACAACAAAACGGTATATCAGGGAAGTTATTAGATTGGATTGTTAGTTATTTATCAAACAGACAGCAAAAAGTTTTTCTTGGTTCTTCCATGTCAAACGTTAAACATACATCAGCAGGCGTACCCCAAGGCTCTGTTCTTGGGCCTCTGTTTTTCCTTATTTACGTGAACGATATCATTGACAATTTATTAAGTATCACTCGACTGTTTGCTGATGATACATCTTTGGCTTTTTCTTCTTCCAATTTGGCAGATTTGGAAGGTATCTTAAACCATGACCTGCAGGTCATTTCAATTTGGGCAAAACAATGGTTAGTTGACTTTAACCAAGCAAAAACAGAAGCAATGTTATTTACACTGGAAAAAGACATAAATCCACCAGTATTAATGTTTGATGACACACAAGTAAAATTTGTAGACCAGCACAAACATTTAGGAATTTCATTTAGCCACGATGCCAAATGGCACGAACATATCAACAATATTTTAACCTCCGCTGCAAAAATTTTAGGTATGATGCGTAAATTAAAATATAAACTTCACAGAAAAGCACTAAATCAGATTTATTTATCGTTTTTAAGACCGATTCTTGAATACGCATCTGCAGTATGGGATGGTTGTACAATGTATGAAAAAGATAGTCTCGAAAAAATACAACATGAAGCTGCAAGGATTGTTAGTGGTTTAACTAGATCAGTTTCTATTGCCAAATTATATTCTGAAATTGGATGGCTTTCATTAGCTGACCGGCGAAACTATCAGAAGTTAGTTCTTGTGTTTAAATCCAAGAATGCCATGTTACCAGAGTTTCTAACTAATCTTTTTCCTCCAATTGTGGGTATGACATCTCATTATACTTTACGAAACAGCGACGACTTTGTTATTCAAAACCAAAGAACGCAAGTTTTCTCTAGATCCTTCATCCCATCTTCTACAAGTTTATGGAACCAACTACCTCAAGAAATTCGAAACAAACCCACATTATCAAGTTTTAAAAGCGCTTTACTCAGTGATCTGTTTATTGCACCAAAAGTACCACAATATTTCTTGTATGGTAACAGAAAATTATCAGTAGTACACGCATGTATTAGAAATAATTGCAGCAACTTACACAATGACTTATTTAGAAACAGATTAAGAGAAAATGCACAATGTGAATGTGGAACTAGTAAAGAAGACGCAGAACATTATTTCTTTCAATGTTATAGATATACAAACGAACGGCGAAAACTCTTTCACAATACCCACAGATTCCATCCACTAAATATAAATACTCTACTAAATGGCAGAGAGTCACTTTCTTTCGAAGAAAACTCAACGATATTTCATAGTGTACAGGAATACATAAAGGATACCAACCGCTTTTAGGCATTACAAACACTCATCAGGAAAACACGCCTATATAAATTCGATCCCCTTGAACTCCACTTGGGGACCTCCAGGTGTAGACAGTATTTATCTTGTTCTTGCCCTAGAGCATGGAGTGTGGGTGCTCGTTTGGACTGCCTCACTGGGGCGGTTCTAGCGGATACCCACAGTCTGTGTTATGGGCGTGGATATGGGGAGTATCTGGAATTTTACTTGGAAAAATCACTTTCAGTGGTAAAATTTTACCGGTATATTTGATTAGGTGTGTTTACGTATTGATTCGTATAGAGTAACTTCCGTGAGGTTGAGAGAAATGTTGCTGCTAATTGTGTTCCGGTTATTTCTGCATTTTGAAGATATATTTCAAGACGTTCTACCTATATCTATCCTTTCTCCTTATTTCTTGGATATTTCTCTTCTCTATTGATAGTCCCCATACTCGTCTGGTTATGTTTGATTTGTCATTTGTGAATTGCTTAAAACTGTATTTTGTACTTGGGAAGGGCCGTAACTAATGTTGCTAGAACTTGTGGCCCAACCCATTTGCTTGTATCTTATGTTATAAGCAATAAAATATGTTTAAATCAGTCGATTTCCTTGACGTTAGACGGTGTAACGTCATTTTCTCGCATCGAAAACGTTAGAAAAGGATATAAATGCATGCGTTTCAGTGGATCATTTTAGGGGCATTTCTTCTAACAATGGCGAAAAGTTGTGAGATTTTGAAGGAAACAACAGCATTATTGCAGATTTTCAGCCTGTTAGAATCGAAATAGATCAGCTCTAGTTTGTGATTTGTTGAGTAATAAATCATGGTTTTTCGGTCAGTTGTATGTAGACAAATCACGCGCGCTACGCGCTTGTGATTTGTCTACTTTACAACTGACCTCCAAACTGTGATTTATTACTCAACAAATCACACTTAGAGCTGATCTATTTCTTAAACAATGTTATTGAACTGATACAATTACTTTTAAACAACATTATTGTGTATTAAATATAAAGAAACAAGAATTTAACACGACCGCATATGAACCAAACTGACGCATATGAAATGCTAATATAACCTTTATATATCTATGCATATAATTATGGTATGGCCGTAGACCGTACCGCGGGCAATATATATAATGTATATACAAAAACTTTCCATATTTCGCCGAGAAAGAAAAATGCCCGTAAAATACCGCATATGAGTCATATGCGCGTACATGACTTAAAACACCGCATATGAACGTTTATTTTACAAAAACTTTCCTTTTCTTGAAATCTGTTGGAGGAATTGTTTTTTTCATTAATTAATCAATTAAATGAGCCGGTGCATGACAAAACCTATAATAAGACCGGTGCGACCAGCATAGACTCAAATCAACCTGCGCACGCATGCACTATGACAAGACCTTTTGCTTATGTGTCTCTGCATAGATATTAGCCTATAATAGGTAAATGCGAGCAGCGAAGACTCTGATCAGACTGCACGAATGCGCAGGCTGATCTGAGTCTTCGCTGGTCGCTCAAGCCTTCTTTTAGATCTTGTCATTCGCTGGCTCACAATAATATTTTTAGTGTTAATTTTTGCGGGCTACTTATCTGGAAAGCGTTGGGGCCCGTGTTTCGACACTAAGATTCCCAAATGACCGCACCAAAGAGCTGAGATACCTCAAATATGTAACAAATATGTTTAGACCCTCCTTTTTAATTTTAATCTAATTTTCGGACAAAAGAGGGATTGACATTAACGATGAATCATCTGAATGGCTGACGATTAGTTTCTGCTCTGCGCAGCCTAATCTATTTTTCCAAAGTCCGATCGGTGAGGGCTTGCGTTGAGGATTAGATAAAGTTTTAAAATGTTGGATAACACATGTAATTAATAATATTAGAGCTGGGGTACAACATTTCCTACAATTCACATATATGATATACATACATATAGCATGACCAGTCTTCTCTTGCTGCATGAAGAAGCATTTGGCCCTTACCTATCCTTAGAATGTACAGCGAAGACTCTGATCAGACAGTGCGGATGCACAGGCTGATCTAATTCTTCGCTGTGCGCTCATGTAAATTGTAGGAAATGCTGTGCTCTGGATCAATAATAATAATAATAAAGAAATATCTTCTGTCCCTGCATTGAACATTGATGAATATCATATGAATATGTAACACGTCTTGAGCTATTCGGGAGAATTTTAAATGAATAATAATGAAATATTACTTCAGTCTCAATCTCAGTTGTTTAATAAATTAACACACACACACACACACACACACACACACACACACACACACACACTAATAATGATAATAAAAATACACAATATATATACAAACTAGATATGCATATCTAAAACGCGGTAGGCATTGCAGTTGCACAATGTTGCAAAGAAGTACAGGGGGAAAAATCACCAATGATTATCGCAGATTTATCAAATTTATTAAATTGTGATGAATGTTATAAAACATCTTGGTTCATACGTGACTTTTCCCTCTGCACTGTGTGCGAATATGAATTCATGACAAGACCTTTTGCATATGCGCGATGGATCATGAAATTCTCGTACACTTTCCCGTTTTTTTTGTGTTTTTTTTTTTTGGGGGGGGGGGGGGGGTTACGGCCCTTTCAAGATTATTTCACTCATATCGAGCCGATCGTTAATCATAGGTGGGCGAAAACCGGAGTACCCGGAGAAAAACCACCTGACCTTCCTGAGTATTGTAGCTAGAGTTACGTAACTTGCCATGAAATTGTGTAATGATATTGTGACCTTATATTTAAAGTTTGAAGTTGATGCGTCTGACTGTTTTTAAGTTTTTAACAAAAAAAAAAACATAAAAAATGTGGACGGACAGACGGACAGACAGTTGCAGAACTTGGCGTCTCACACGTGACCCGAGCGAGGCTCGAACCCACGGCGGTGAGCGACCTACTGACTAAGAGTCAGCGCTCTTATCCATTAGGCCACGGAGGCCCTTACTTTCCCGTTGAATACAATTTTATGCATAACCATTTTTGTCTGTCAAAATCATGAAACTAACTCGTAAAGTTCTTGTCCAATCTGTTTTTCAATATTAAGTATAATTATATTTATCTCTCATTGCAAAACATGAAACTAAATGCAGGCCTTTTGTGAGTGAAAGGTGACGAGAAGTAATGAATTCATGTCCGCAGCTGTTTTGTGGGATTATATACTTCTAATTTACCAAATTGAGAACTCCTGCTTTTTATATTCGTAACAGTGTCTAATATTTTAAAACATTTTGAAATAAAGAAATTTTGGCACCTATTGAAAAATTACGGTTCATATGCGGTATTATATGACTCATATGCGGTATTAAGTCATACCGCTTTTTTAGGGATGCTGTACATACGACAGTCTACTTGTATAAATATAGCAACAATACTTAGTTCTATAAGTCAATACATAATTAACAAATAAGTAAATACGTGTTAAAATGGATATATTATTCTCCCGACGCTGGATATTATTCTCCCGTCGCTGTAGAGAGACTGTTGGATGTGACAACGCCGCCTATCGACGTATATCTTCGACTGGCCCACAAAATGGATTGATGTGTTAACACTATATATATGTATACTGGCTACTTAGTGACTTTTAATGCCTATGGTTTTAACTACATATACGCATGTGACATTGAACATAAACTAAAAGCCCAAAATTCAGCGACAGCTGTTGAGCCTTTAATAGGCTGGATCCCTACAACAACAACAACAACAACAACAGTTTCCCCCTGGTCGTTTCCTCCCAAGTCGTTTCGCCTCCTTTTTGGCCCCTAGTCGTTTCGCCCCCCCCCCCCCAACCCTAGTCGTTTCGCCCCAAAAATATTTTCCCATATTTTTTTTATATATAAAAGACTTATTATCTCTATGTGTGACAGAGACAAAGGGAGGGAAAGAGAGAGAGAAGAACGTGTAATTTAAATGAAAATGTTAATTAGGAATTATGATACCCGGAACTGACTATATTTCCAGTCATGGACCCTTTCAGACCAGACAAAGTACTCGTGAAGCTAAGTATTGCAAACACAGGTTGTGGGTGCTCATTACAGCCGCCATACTGGGATGGTTCTAATACTTACCCACAGCCTATGACTTTGAACGGAAAAAAGTAAAATAATGAATACCACCATAAACATCAGGTTTCTCTTTCTAAAGTGGGGTTAAGGTGGGTGTTTTTGAAGAAAACAGCCTCAGGGATTTTTTTCTGTAACAAGTCCTAGTCACACCTCCCCGACTGGCCACTTTTAAGGCCCGGTGCCGGCTGGTAACTAAGGATAAGTTATCCTTAGGGTGACGTGACAGGGCGATGATGCTTCTTAAATATTTACCTCTTCTCACCTCTTTAAAAAAGTGAAAATTAGTCTTACTGTGAAAAGTGGGCGAAACGACTAGGGGGACGAAACGACTAGGGGGGGGGGGACGACAAGGGAGGAAACGTCTTGGGGGCGAAACGACTAGGGGAGGAAATGGTTTGGGGGTGAAACGTCCCGGAACCCGTTTAATCACCGGATCGGACCGGATGGTGTGTAATCACCGGAATTACATGATTACTGTGTAGGCTTTCAGCCTGCAAAACCTGGAGTGTATGTAATATACACCTGCGGTAATGGTCAAATGTGACCGACGCAGTATCAGAAGATAGATAGATAGATAGATAGATAGATAGATAGATAGATAGATAGATAGATAGATAGATAGATAGATAGATAGATAGATTCAGAATAAATAAGTTCTGAAGTCAGATCCTTTGGAAGCTAGGAATACACCAAATAAACGATAATAGCAGACTCGGTTTTACTGAGTCTGTTCATGACCAGTACTGAAATGTGCAAGAATCACGTTAGCAAGTCTGATAGGTCAAGACCCTTACATTTTCAGATGAAAATCAGTGATATTTCTTTTTATAAACGCTCAAAACATAGGTTATGGGTGCTCGTTAGAATACATATGAAATGAATTGCCTGCTGCATCTCTCTCTCTCTCTCTCTCTCTCTCTCTCTCTCTCTCTCTCTCTTACGATAACTCAGCAGTGCGACATAGTATTTTTTCACACTGAAAATCAGTGATATTTCTTTTTATAAATGCTCAAAACATAGGTTGTGGGTGCTCGTTAGAACTACTACCACTACCTTTGTCTTGGAGCAGAAACGAAAAAAAAAATAATCTTTACCCCCGTAACATAGAAGTGGAGGCAATGACCAGGAATCGATACAATCAACCCACAGCTCCCATCAGAGACACAAAAGGGAAAGAAACACAAACATGAAACAACAGACCCTAATGGAAACATCAATAGCGGAAAGCCAAAAGGACAGTTACTTTCCCACAAAATGGCCAATAGGCTATCAAAAATAAAATAACATAAGCGGCACAAACACCCAAAGACAAACCATAGCAAAAATAAACCGCGACAGAAGAACCGCCTTGGAAGGGTCAGTGGAAACGAATTCCACTTGGGGGCTTAAATTGATTTTACGTGGCCACAATCCTCACCCTTACTTCTGTTGCGATTTAGAAAAACAATTTGTTCAGTCCGCATGAAGGATGCCTAACTCATCAGTGCAACACCTCCGTGAACACAAATAATCAAACAATCACAGAGATGAAACAAGGGTTAGGACTCGACAGAAAGAAACCACTGAAAAGCTGGAGCAAAAGAAAACCAACAGTTAGACTCCGATGGGCCCGACCAGAGACAGTTTTCTATATATGAAGTGAGGTTTAGGGAGTCTTCATTTCACTGACTTGTTCACACGATGCTCTCTCTCTCTCTCTCTCTCTCTCTCTCTCTTATGTAA
This sequence comes from Lucinisca nassula, assembly GCA_963580285.1. Taxonomy (NCBI): domain Eukaryota; kingdom Metazoa; phylum Mollusca; class Bivalvia; order Lucinida; family Lucinidae; genus Lucinisca; species Lucinisca nassula. Next base: position 107,714,249 of record OY757011.1, read on the forward strand.
CTAAACAATGTATATTCAAAAGGCATATTTACATATCAAAGTGCGGCCCCGCACAACAGGGCTTGAAGAAAAAGATAGGCTGCTTAATGCTTCCAGGCAGTGCTGATCTCCCAGCACAAAAATACTGGTAAATGGCTCACATGTTCTACGCCTGCCCAGGAAAAGTGGCCCGAGTCTGACCATCCATGCGTATAAACCCTTTTGGTTTCATTGGGCGGCAGGGCTTGAGTTGTCATCTCATTTCAATGTTGGGTAAAAGTCCAACAAAAATTATAGTGATGACTGCCAAATACAGATGTCAAGTGAACACACGTCAGATTATCAAGCAATGGGTAATTAAAAAGGAGATCGAGTTCTTGTTAATACGAGTTTATATCTCAATAATTATGTGCATATTTCTGCCTCATTTTATAATAAATAGAATAAAAAAGAATAATTATGAGAATATATAGATCTATCAAATCATGTCTAGTTCCCAGTATGAGCTTCTGTCTCAAAAATCTCAGAATCAGAATTGTTACTGGTGACACGTCAAATGACATTCATACACCAGGACCTGTGATGTGGGAAGTTAGTCCCTAGCTCTAACCAAACAGGTAAATTTAGCTACACAATCATCAGCACCTTCAGCTGTCGAAATAATCGAATCGGGAAGGGCATTCCAATCTCTAATGATTCTGTGGAAGAACGACTCTTTATAAATGTCAGTTCTTGTAGTAAGGGTCTGAAACGCCATCGAATGGTGATTTCTCCAGTGTCTAGTTGGGGGAACAAGGTCATCTGTTGGTATGCTGGCAGCACCTTTTAGACCTTTGTATAAAAGGATTAGCCTACTGTCTTTTCTCATTTTCTTAAAAGACTCCCATTTTAATTTTCCAAGTATTCCAGTCATGCTCCCAGTTACAAAGCAGTAATTGCCTGTTACAAATCTAGCAGCTCTATTCTGAACTTTCTATTCTGATGAGGCTTTATTAGCCGAAACTACGTAGTATGACCCATCTTCTTTCTTATGAATGTTTTCATGACCCATCTTCTTTCTTATGAATGTTTTCGTTGCTCTTAAAGGAACTCTTTTTTTATTTTTATTTCTCAATTTCATCCTTAAGGACCACTCCACTGGCGTCCCAGATGCAACTACCATATTCCAAAATTGGGCGAACAAGACCTTTATATGCTGCCTCTTTTACATCCTGAGGGCACTGATGAAGATTTTGCCTCAGGAAACCAAGCATTCTATTTGTCTTAGTACGCATGTTGCTAATATGAGTATTCCATCTCAGGTTGTGTGAGATTGTCAGTCCAAGGTATTTAATGGAGTCCACATTCTCGAGGACCGTTCCCTCTAAGGTGTAAGAAGCCTCAACTTTATTAGATCTCTTTCTAGTTATCTGCATAAAATTGCATTTAACTGGCTGAAATCTCATACCCCATTTTTGGACCCAACATCCTAATCTGTCTATGTGAGCCTGAAGTTTCAATGCGTCATCTGTATCTCTAATTTACCGGTAACAAACACAGTCGTCTGCGAATAGTCTTATTTCTGAGTCATTGTCAGTGGAAATATCATTGATGTACAGGGAGAACAATAGTGGACCTATTTTTAAGGACAATGAAGACGGTCTAATATCTTTCAAATGCGACGACAATGGGGAAAACAATATAAATACGACACATTTAAAAAGAAATGGTCCAAAAACAAGGTCCGATCCGGTGTTTACGCCCGTTCCGGGTACGTATAAAAAGTAGAAGTAAAACAAAGACCAGGAATTGATACAATTAACTTACTCCATCCATAAAAGACACCAAAGGGAAAGAAACACCGGATCGGACCCAATTACCGGATCGGACCCGGTTTTCTGTGCTGTGGCCAATATTATTTTTGGTATTTTATTCTTTATGCATAGTTGAGAGAGATTTTCAGCATACAAAATGGTGTTTACCTCATATCTTCATTCCTATACCGAAAAAAAGAGATGGTGCAACATCGCAAATACCCGCCTTTTCTAAATTTGATCTTTGATCTCACGCCATGACCCCAAGTGATCAGATCAAAATTTGGATACCTTCATGCACATCTGCAGTCGCTAAGCAATATGTCTACCTAGTTTGGTCACCACAGACCAAGAAATAACTAGAAATGGTGTTTGTAAAATACAATGCCCCCAACCATATGCTTGTCCCTAAAGTTATAACCTAAATAGTGTTGACTAGGACGTTTAACTCAACAAACCAAATAGTGCAAAAATTCTGTTGAAGGCTATCCAGTGCTTTTTGGTGGCTGGCTATGCGGTGCTTGTAGGGACAGAATCTGCATTCTAGTGTGTATGTTTACCAATCCAAGAGCTTTAACTTTCTTCAGAAAGGGAAATAATCACCAAGTAGATTCAATTACACTGTATCCATGTATCAATAATGAGAAATGGACTTGAATGTTGCAGACGACTCTTTGGTGAACACAAATTCTGATGGATCAAATGGACAGAAAATAGGGTTCCGAACTTTCCGAACGCCTAATTACACTCTTCTGTTGATCTGAACATTGAAATTTGCCATTTTGTCTATGGACTAATGATTTTAGATTAACGCTTTGGTACTACGACCTAAACTACTTTCTACATCGTGACATGTTATAGCAGACATGACCAGAACTGAAATGAAGTCCACCTAATTTAGGATAAAATAGCAATAAGACATCTAGCAAGCAGAGAAAACAACTGAATTTTGTTGCAAGATAATATCTTATTTAATTGTTATTTATAATATAGTTCATTTCACTGGATCCTGCTTTTAGCATATGACCATGGTAAATAAGTATCAATGTTACTGTTCTTCTTCCACTGGTTCTTGATTCTGAAATAACAGGAAAAGTTATCACAATTTACAAAAGTAAACAGACTTGGCGCTGACCGTTCCAAGGCGGTTCTTCTGTCGCGGTTTATTTTTGTTATCTGTTGTCTTTGGGTGTTTGTGTCGCTTATACTATTTTTATTTTGGATAGCCTATTGGCCATTTTGTGTTGGCTTTCCGCTATTGGTGTTTCCATTAGGGTCTGTTGTTTCATGTTAGTGTTTTTTTTTTCCTTTGGTGTCTCTAATGGGAGCTGTGGATTAATTGTATCGATTCCTGATCATTGCCTCCTCTTCTATTTTGCTGTCTTGAAATTGAAATTTCATGCAAGTACATGTAAAGACTGATCTGAGATTTTTGTTTTGATTGTTTGAGTTGAGGTTTAGCGTCCCTGTCATCACTTTTTTTGGTCATTTTGAAGGCATTGCTTCCAATTTTGTGGGACTTGTACTTGACATTGAGATGAAATGAGATCTCAATCCCTGCCGGTGGCGGCACAGTCTAGTACCAGAAGGAAAAATACTTCAATTCATAATTTTTGTGTTCATTTCAAAACTGTAATAAATCTTGAAAAGTAGAAGTAAAACAAAGATCAGGAATCGATACAATTTACTTACTCCACCCATCAAAGACACCAAAGGGAAAGAAACACAAACATTAAGCGACCAGACCATAATGGAAACCTAAACAAAGGAAGGCAATATGGACAGTTACTTTCCAACAAAATTGCCATATGGCCATCCAAAATAAAAAGACACAAGTGATACACACAGTAAGTAACAAACAACACCATAAATAAACCGCCACAGAAGAACCGCCTTGGAACGGTCAGTGGAATGATTTCCACTGGGGGACTTAAATCGATTTTACGTGGCCACAATCCTCGCCCTTACTTCCGTCGCGATTTAGACAAATAATTTGTTCAGTCCGCATGAAGGCTTCCTAACTCATCAGTGCAACATCTCTGTGAACACAAAAAAATCAAAGAACCACAGAGGTGAGACAACGGTGAGGACTCGACAGCAAGAAACCACTGAAATGCTGGAGCAAAAATAAACCAACAGTTAGACTCCGATGGGCCCGACCAGAGACAGAGCATCAGGCACCAACCAACATTACCTTGAATTAGATCTCTCTAATTCTCAATAAGCCTTTACGTTGGAGCCATCATAGAATCTGAGGCCTGACCTACCGGCGTGCAATTAAAGAGGGAAGCAAAGTTGCCAACCGTGATTGGGTTAACTACCATGCATGCAGTCTGTCGTATAACATCCATGTTGTACCCAATCTTTTTATATCGAAGAATGGTTTTACGAAATTGGGTGCTGAAGTCATTGCGGTTATATATTTTTCTGAATTTATATACTAAGTCACCATAAAATTCGGGTTCCGATAGACCTTGTTGCAGAAGAGATTTAAGTCCAATATTGAATTTCATTTTTAATTTCAATAAACTTGTTTCAGATCTTGATATTGATACTAATACTCCTGATTCATGTGATTGTAAAAACTCAAAGTATTGCTATTCTGCTGCTGGTCATGTAATTACTGGCAATTTGAAAATTATTCCTGATTCAAGGATAAGGAATATAATTTCTAAAGGACCGAAATATCGGTTTCCTTCAAAAATTGATTTCAGTAAATGTAGAGATGAAATCGCTGCTTCATTGAATGAATTCGGTAATCGATGGTGTAAGCGAGAGTATGTTGAGCATAAAGCCCTTAAGGACTGGAAACTTAGCATTTTAAAACTAGTGAATAAACGCATTTCTTTCTATTCTCAAAATACTAACTTATTACCTCCTAAGCCCAAGACGTCTTTACGTCATCTTAAACTAGGTATTCAAGAATTTCATAAGAAGTTTGTTTTGGCCCCTGCAGACAAGGCCGCTAACAACGTCGTCGTTGTGTGACGGCTCCACTATGTTAACACGCTTAAGCAGGAGCTTGGTGGTACTAAGGCCTATGAACTTCAGCCTTTAGCTGAAGAGAGAGCTATAGTAGATAAACTTGTTTGTCTTTCAGCCACCAAGTTTGCTGTGTGTGTTAACGAAGGCCAAGACAAGCTTCCTACGCTATACTGGTTACCAAAACTTCATAAAAAACCTTACAAAGCACGGTTTATTGCAAATTCTAGCTCTTGCACTACCACTGAACTTTCTAAATTATTAACTTCCTGTCTTACTGCTATTAAAACGCATGTAATTAAATATTGTGATAAAGTCTTTGAAAGATCAGGAAGAAATCTGTTTTGGTCTATAAAAAATTCGAATGATGTTTTAAATAAATTGAAATCTAGACAGTTTCGTGCTTCTAGTCTGTCTACCTACGATTTTTCCACTCTTTACACTACACTTCCTCATAATCTTATAAAAGAAAAGCTTAATGATTTAATTGAATGGGCTTTTCACAGAGAAGATTCTCTCTATCTTGCATGTAATGTCAGAAATGCATTTTTCACTTCTAAAGAGCATAAGAATTATACACTTTGGTCATGTCAGAAAGTGTGTGATGCCCTCACCTTTCTACTTGACAATATTTATATTAGATTCGGTACTAAGTTATTTAGACAAATTGTGGGTATTCCGATGGGTACTAATTGCGCACCTCTTGTGGCTGATCTGTTCTTGTATTGTTATGAAAGAGACTTCATTTTGTCGCTTTCCATTGATAACCAATCTGAAATTATTGAAGCTTTTAGCTCTACTTCTAGATATTTAGATGATTTATTAAATATTGATAATACCTATTTTGATGGTTTGATCAGTCAGATTTACCCCCTAGAACTTCAGTTAAATAGGGCAAATTCTTCTGATACCGAGGCCCCGTTTTTGGATTTACATCTATCTATTGTAGATGGATTTGTTTCGTGCAAAATTTATGATAAACGCGATGACTTTGATTTTGAGATTGTAAATTTTCCTTTTTTGGATGGTGATGTTCCTCGTGCGCCATCCTATGGCGTTTATATTTCGCAATTAATTCGATTTGCTAGAGTGTGTAGTCATGTAACTGACTTCAACACTCGTAATAAATTATTAACGGCTAAACTCCTTAATCAGGGTTATCGGTACCATAAACTACGCAAAGCCTTTTCAAAATTTTATAGACGCCATTCTGATTTAATTTCAAAATTCAATATTGGACTTAAATCTCTTCTGCAACAAGGTCTATCGGAACCCGAATTTTATGGTGACTTAGTATTTAAATTCAGAAAAATATATAACCGCAATGACTTCAGTACCCAATTTCGTAAAATCATTCTTCGATATAAAAAGATTGGGTACAACATGGATATTATACGACAGACTGCATGCATGGTAGTTAACCCAATCACGGTTGGCAACTTTGCTTCCCTCTTTAATTGCACGCCGGTGGGTCAGGCCTCAGATTCTATGACGGCTCCAACGTAAAGGCTTATTGAGAATTAGAGAGATCTAATTCAAGGTAATGTTGGTTGGTGCCTGATGCTCTGTCTCTGGTCGGGCTCATCGGAGTCTAACTGTTGGTTTTCTTTTGCTCCAGCATTTCAGTGGTTTCTTGCTGTCGAGTCCTCACCGTTGTCTCACCTCTGTGGTTCTTTGATTTTTGTGTTCACGGAGATGTTGCACTGATGAGTTAGGAGGCCTTCATGCGGACTGAACAAATTATTTGTCTAAATCGCGACGGAAGTAAGGGCGAGGATTGTGGCCACGTAAAATCGATTTAAGCCCCCCAGTGGAAATCTTCCACTGACCGTTCCAAGGCGGCTCTTCTGTGGCGATTTATTTTATGTTGTTGTTTGTTACTTACTGTGTGTATCACTTGTGTCTTTTAGTTTCGGATGACCATATGGCCATTTTGTGGGAAAGTAACTGTCCTTATGGCCTTCCTTTGTTTAGGTTTCCATTATGGTCTGGTCGCTTAATGTTTGTATTTCTTTCCCTTTGGTGTCTTTTATGGGTGGAGTAAGTTAATTGTATCAATTCCTGATCTTTGTTTTACTTCTATTTTGATATTAAATCAGAATGGCGTCTATAAAATTTTGAAAAGGCTTTGCGTAGTTTATGGTACCGGTAACCCTGATTAAGGAGTTTAGCCGTTAATAATTTATTACGAGTGTTGAAGTCAGTTACATGACTACCCACTCTAGCAAATCGAATTAATTGCGAAATATAAACGCCATAGGATGGCGCACGAGGAACATCACCATCCAAAAAAGGAAAATTTACAATCTCAAAATCAAAGTCATCGCGTTTATCATAAATTTTGCACGAAACAAATCCATCTACAATAGATAGATGTAAATCCAAAAGCGGGGCCTCAGTATCAGAAGAATTTGCTTTATTTAACTGAATATCTGGGGGTGTAAATCTGACTGATCAAACCATCGAAATAGGTATTATCAATATTTAATAAATCAACTAAATATCTAGAAGTGGAGCTAAAAGCTTCAATAATTTCTGATTGGTTATCAATGGAAAGCGACAACATGAAGTCTCTTTCATAACAATACAAGAACAGATCAGCCACAAAAGGTGCTCAATTCGTACCCATCGGAATACCCACAATTTGTCTAAATAACTTAGTACCGAATCTAATATAAATGTTGTCAAGTAGAAAGGTGAGGGCATCACACACTTCCTGACAAGACCAAAGTGTATAATTCTTATGTTCTTTAGAAGTGAAAAATGCATTTCTGACATTACATGCAAGATAGAGAGAATCTTCCCTGTGAAAAGCCCATTCAATTAAATCATGAAGCTTTTCTTTAATAAGATTATGAGGAAGTGTAGTGCAAAGAGTGGAAAAATCGTAAGTAGACAGACTTGAAGCACGAAAATGTCTGGATTTCAATTTATTTAAAAGTAGAAGTAAAACAAAGATCAGGAATTGATACAATTAACTTACTCCATCCATAAAAGACACCAAAGGGAAAGAAATACAAACATTAAGCGACCAGACCATAATGGAAACCTTAACAAAGGAAGGCCATACGGACAGTTACTTTCCCACAAAATGGCCATATGGCCATCCAAAATTAAAAGACACAAGCGATACACACACTAAGCAACAAACAACAACATAAATAAATCGCCACAGAAGAGCCGCCTTGGAACGGTCAGTGGAAGATTTCCACTGGGGGGCTCAAATCGATTTTACGTGGCCACAATCCTCGCCCTTACTTCCGTCGCGATTTAGACAAATAATTTGTTCAGTCCGCATGAAGGCCTCCTAACTCATCAGTGCAACATCTCCGTGAACACAGAAATCAAAGAACCACAGAGGTGAGACAACGGTGAGGACTCGACAGCAAGAAACCACTGAAATGCTGGAGCAAAAGAAAACCAACAGTTAGACTCCGATGAGCCCGACCAGAGACAGAGCATCAGGCACCAACCAACATTATCTCTTTAATTTTCAATAAGCCTTTACGTTGGAGCCGTCATAGAATCTGAGGCCTGACCCACCGGCGTGCAATTAAAGAGGGAAGCAAAGTTGCCAAGCGTGATTTGGTTAACTACCATGCATGCAGTCTGTCGTATAATATCCATGTTGTACCCAATCTTTTTATATCGAAGAATGATAAAACCTCATTCGAATTTTTAATAGACCAAAACAGATTTCTTCCTGATCTTTCAAAGACTTTATCACAATATTTAATCACATGCGTTTTAATAGCAGTAAGACAGGAAGTTAATAATTTAGAAAGGTCAGTGGTAGTGCAAGGGCTAGAATTTGCAATAAACCGTGCTTTGTAAGGTCTTTTATGAAGTTTTGGTAACCAGTATAGCGTAGGAAGCTTGTCTTGAAGTTTGATTCTATACATTTCATCTCTCTGTTCAAATCCAGGTGCAATTTTTCTCATCATAGTCTGAGTTTCAATCTGTCTTGGTTTGTTTGGTTGTTTGTATTGGAGTTTAACGTTCCAGTCAACACTATTTTAGATCATTTTTGAGCCGGTCAGTTTACCTATTCACATTTTACCTGGGCAGGCTTATACGTAAGCGGTTAAGCAGTACAGTGCACATTCTTTCGCTAGAAACTTACAGCTGCCCTTCTTGAATCAGCGGAAGGGAGAGATAGACCGTAGAAAAGATTTCATGATCAATCTCCACGAAATAATTTTGTCGACCCCGGCAGGTATAGAACGTCAAACGGACGTCATGTGCCTGCTGGGAGGAAACAACTACCAAAAGTCATTTAGGCAATCAAACATTTAAGAACGTGAACGGGACGTTATTTTTACGTTGCACAAAAAACGATAGTATTTACAGACCCCGAACCAACGTTTTACTAATGTTCGTTCCTCGTTGTATAACAACTGCTTGTTTGACATCCCTGTACTTTAAGTAGACTAGGATGTTTTGTGGGCTTTTGTTGTACCTTCCTTCTATTCGAAGGAATCTTCTTCAGTAATTTTATATGCTGTTTTATTTATTTATTTAATAACCGGTATGAACATCGCTTTGGTTTTGACGGTATCACAACCTTATTAACCAAAATGAGTATTACAAATACATTTAAAATATCAATATCACCCCTTAGGTTACACTCTGCTTCTTCTGTACGGATTCCCCATTCTATTAAGAACTTTAATACTATGTTGCCTTCGGTATTGGTTAGACCCTTAAATCTGTCTTCTGTAACTTCAGTTAATCTCAAAGGAGCAGGCAATACCAATGTTTTTGGGAGTAGTCTTCGTATAAGACTATCTCCTCTCAAATCGCCCATCCTTCGAAAATATACTAATCCTTGGAAAAGAAGTGGAATGTATCCTAGTATTTCTAAGTGCAATGCCAAGAGGTGCAGATGTTGTTCGCATTTAAGCACTGCGTCTACCGTTACTTCATCTGTAAACGGTAGACGCTTCTCTGTAGTTAACATGTCTGATTTGACATGACAGTCTACAGATTTAATTTATCTAATTACTTGACGTGCTGCAAACTGTAATATGCAGTACGTCGGTCAAACTAACCGCATGCTTAAAACTAGATTGAACGAGCATTATCGTAGAATGAGTAAGCCTAAGAAAACTGACACTTTCTTGTACCGTCACTTTCGACGTACAGGTCATTCTGTAAATAACATTGTTATACAACCAGTGGAAAAACTTTATTACGATGCAAATTCTACATCTAGATTCAAAATAATCAAAAGACATGAAGCTGAACTGAAATGGATTAAATTTTTACAGACCCCTTTTCCACTGGGATTTAATGACAACATTTATCATGAGGGTAATATTTCCAGAATGCCGGACTTTGATATTTTCTCACTCCTGGAATGTCGAAAACGCAGAACTAGATCTCACGGCACCAGGAAAAATGGTAACTTTAAACGTAAATCACGTGCGTTTAAACGAAACAATACTAGACTGAAGTGACTGTCAATTATATTATTAAATCATGGACGCCACTCTATGCTTTCATTTTTAAGTTCATTACCCGTTTCTGTTTTACGTCTTCTGGACACCGAGGCGAATAAATTCTACGATAGTTCTCATCAGTTATATGATGCGGCTCTCTTAACTAGAGGCTATACTCAGCATACTCTCCGTC